>CAMTDV010000003.1:32109352-32755005 GCA_947069175.1 Scalesia atractyloides | reverse complement strand
AAAATAGTCTCTAATGGTTCTCCATGCATGCAAGTGCCTTGATCCTTCTTGTAATGATTTAAAAGTGCTTAAATTATAAAGTTAAGTGGATGAAAATGGTGATATTTGGGGGCTTGGGCTACCGTGAGTATAGAGGAAACAAAGAGTTGTTGTTTTGCTATGAATGATAAGAATTAGGAGAATTGTTATAATATTCTAATCTTTCAAACCATACTCAAAATCTACACACCTTACCATGCATCATTATCAATAACTTACTTTAAAACAATCACATGAATATAAGCATAACATTACAAGGTCATGTTATATAACAAGATCATAAAAACCAACTTATTTGCTATGAACTTCCATCTTATTTATCCATTTAAACAACTTGTTTAGACTACTCTTTAAGATGTTCTTAGGAAAAGCATGGTTTTTAATCTCTATAAAAGCCACATATATGTTGTAACATTTTTAAATATATAAGTAGGGTATTGAGTGATGATTGTTTGATTACATCAATGTTAATATATTTTTCTTATATGCAGATACATTAACTTATTAATAATCATAAATAAGAAATCTAACAATATAACTATTACACATTTCTTCTATTTGTATACTTTTTAAGTGGTTAGGTTAAGCTTTATTTTTGATGCTAATGATAATTTTAAAATACATATCATAAAACTAAAAAAAAAAAAATGCCTTAATTGCACAATATAAGATGAATAAGGAAATGAGAGCTAAAATAGTCTCTAATGGTTCTCATGCATGCAAGTGCCTTGATCCTCTTGTAAGTTTAAAGTTTTAATTTAAATTAGTGGATGAAATGGTGAATTGGGCTTGGCTACCGTGAGTATAGAGGAAACAAAAGAGGTTGTTGTTTTGTTGAATGATAAGAATTAGGATTGATTTTATAATATTCTAATCTTTCAAACCATACTCAAAATTACACACCTTACCTGCACATTATCAAACTTACTTTAACATATACATAATAAACATAACATAAAGGTCATGTTATTAACAAGATCATAAAACCACTTATTTGTTATGAATTCCATTTATTTATCCATTTAAACAACTTGTTTGACTACTCTTTAAGTGTTTTATGAAAGCAGGTTTTTAATCTCTATAAAAGCACATATATTTTGAACTCATTTTTAAATAAAGTTATGGGTAATGAATTGATGATTTTAGTTAAATAAATTTTAAATGTCATTTTGTCTTAATCATGAAGAACATACCTAAACATAATACTGAATATAAATCTACACATTCAACATTTAACCTTATACTTATATTTAGTTACTTTAAGGTGGGTTAGGGTTAAGCTTTAATCTTTGTGTCAAGATGATCATTATTTATAAAATATCATAACACTAAAAAAAATAAAAAATGCTTAATTTTGCAAATATAAATAGATTAGAGAAATAGACAAAATAGTCCTAATGGTTCTCCATGCATGCAAGTGCCTTGATCCTTCTTATAATGGTTTAAAAGTGCTTAAATTATAAAGTTAAGTGGATGAAAATGGTGATATTTGGGGCTTGGGGTGCCGTGAGTATAGAGGAAACAAAAGAGGTTGTTGTTTTGCTTTGAATGATAAGAATTAGGATTGAAATTGTTATAATATTCTAATCTTTCAAACCATACTCAAAATCTACACAACTTACCATGCATCACTATAAACAACTTACTTTAACATAATCACATGAATATAAGCATAACCTTACAAGGTCATGTTATTTAACAAGATCATAAAAACCAACTTATTTGTTATGAATTTCCATCTTATTTATCCATTTAAACAACTTGTTTAGACTACTCTTTAAGATGTTCTTATTGAAAAGCAAGGTTTTTAATCTCTATAAAAGCCACATATATTTTGTAATTCATTTTTAAATCGTAGTAAAGTTTATGGGTAATGAGATTGATGATCTTGTTTAGATTTAAACATCACAATGTTTAAATGATCATTTTTAATCTTAATCAGGCAAGAACATACACTTACACATAATCACATGAATATAAGCATAATATAACACATATCAACATTTTAACACATTATACTTCATATTTAGTATACTTTTTAAGGTGGGGTTAGGGTTTAAGCTTTTAATTCTTTGATGCTCAAGATGATCAACATGTATTTTATTAAACTACATATCATAACAAGCTAAAAAAAAGATAAAAAAATGGCCTTTCAATTTTGCACAATATTAAGATGAAGATTAAGAGAAAATGAGAGCTAAAAATAGTCTCTAATGGTTCTCCATGCATGCAAGTGCCTTGATCCTTCTTGTAATGATTTAAAAGTGCTTAAATTATAAAGTTAAGTGGATGAAAATGGTGATATTTGGGGGCTTGGGCTACCGTGAGTATAGAGGAAACAAAAGATGTTGTTCTTTTGCTATAAATGATAAGAATTAGGAGAATTGTTATAATATACTAATCTTTCAAACCATACTCAAAATCTACACACCTTACCATGCATCATTAACAATAACTTACTTTAACATAATCACATGAATATAAGCATAACATTACAAGGTCATGTTATATAACAAGATCATAAAAACAAACTTATTTGCTATGAACTTCCATCTTATTTATCCATTTAAACAACTGGTTTAGACTAGTCTTTAAGATGATATTAGTGAAAAGCGTGGTTTTTAATCTCTATAAAAGCCATATATATGTTGTAACCCATTTTTAAATAATAGTAAAGTTCATGGGTAATGAGGTTGATGATATTGTTTACATTTAAACATCACAATGTTTAAATAATCATTTTTAATCTTAATCACGCAAGATCATACACTTAAACATCTCACTTTAACATAATCACATGAATATAAGCATAAGCTAACACATATCAACATATTAAAACATTATACTTCATATTTAGTATACTTTTTAAGGTGGGGTTAGGGTTTAAGCTTTTAATTATTTGATGCTCAAGATGATCAACATGTATTTTATTAAACTACATATCATAACAAGCTAAAAAAAAATAAAAAAATGGCCTTTCAATTTTCCACAATATTAAGATGAAGATTAAGAGAAAATGAGAGCTCAAAAACAGTCTCTAATGGTTCTCCATGCATGCAAGTGCCTTGATCCTTTTTGTAATGGTTTAAAAGTGCTTAAATTATAAAGTTAAGTGGATGAAAATGGTGATATTTGGGGTCTTGGGCTACCGTGAGTATAGAGGATACAACAGAGGTTGTTGTTTTGCTTTGAATGATAAGAATTAGGACTGGAATTATTATAATATTCTAATCTTTCAAACCATACTCAAAATCTACACACCATACCATGCATCATTATCAACAACTTACTTTAACATAATCACATGAATATAAGCATAACCTTACAAGGTCATGTTATTTAACAAGATCATCAAAACTAACTTATTTGTTATGAACTTCCATCTTGTTTATCCATTTAAACAGCTTGTTTAGACTACTCTTTAAGATGTTCTTAGTGAAAAGAAAGGTTTTTAATCTCTATAAAAGCCACATATATTTTGTAACTCATTTTTAAATCATAGTAAAGTTCACGGGTATTGAGGTTGATGATCTTGTCTAGATCTAAACATCACAATGTTTAAATGATCATTTTTAATCTTAATCATGCAAGATCATACACTTAAACATATCACTTATAAATAATCACATGAATATAAGCATAATCTAACACATATCAACATATTAACACATTATACTTCATATTTAGTATACTTTTAAGGTGGGGTTAGGGTTTAAGCTTTTAATTCTTTGATGCTCAAGATGATCAACATGTATTTTATTAAATTACATATCATAACAAGCTAAAAAAAGATAAAAAAATGGCCTTTCAATTTTCCACAATATTAAGATGAAGATTAAGAGAAAATGAGAGCTCAAAATAGTCTCTAATGGTTCTCCATGCATGCAAGTGCCTTGATCCTTCTTGTAATGGTTTAAAAGTGCTTAAATTATAAAGTTAAGTGGTTGAAAATGGTGATATTTGGGGTCTTGGGCTACCGTGAGTATAGAGGAAACAAAAGAGGTTGTTGTTTTGCTTTGAATGATAAGAATTAGGATTGGAATTTTATAATATTCTAATCTTTCAAACCATACTCAAAATCTACACACCTTACATGCATCATTATCAACAACTTACTTTAACATAATCACATGAATATAAGCATAACCTTACAAGGTCATGTTATAACAAGATCATAAAAACTAACTTATTTGTTATGAACTTCCATTTATTTATCCATTTAAACAGCTTGTTTAGACTACTCTTTAAGATGTTCTTAGTGAAAAGAAGGTTTTTAATCTCTATAAAAGCCACATATTTTGTAACTCATTTTAAATCTAGTAAAGTTCAGGGTATGAGGTTGATGATCTTGTTTAGATTTAAACATCACAATGTTTAAATGATCATTTTTAATCTTAATCATGCAAGATCATACACTTAAACATATCACTTAAAATAATCACATGAATATAAGCATAATCTAACACATATCAACATATTAACACATTATACTTCATATTTAGTATACTTTTTAAGGTGGGGTTAGGGTTTAAGCTTTTAATTCTTTGATGCTCAAGATGATCAACAGTATTTTATTAAATACATATCATAACAAGCTAAAAAAAGATAAAAAAATGGCCTTTCAATTTTCACAATATTAAGATGAAGATTAAGAGAAAATGAGAGCTCAAAAATAGTCTCTAATGGTTCTCCATGCATGCAAGTGCCTTGATCCTTCTTGTAATGGTTTAAAAGTGCTTAAATTATAAAGTTAAGTGGTTGAAAATGGTGGTATTTGGGGTCTTGGGCTACCGTGAGTATAGAGGAAACAACAGAGGTTGTTGTTTTGCTTTGAATGATAAGAATTAGGATTGGAATTATTATAATATTCTAATCTTTCAAACCATACTCAAAATCTACACACCTTACATGCATCATTATCAACAACTTACTTTAACATAATCACATGAATATAAGCATAACCTTACAAGGTCATGTTATTTAACAAGATCATAAAAACTAACTTATTTGTTATGAACTTCCATCTTATTTATCCATTTAAACAGCTTGTTTAGACTACTCTTTAAGATGTTCTTAGTGAAAAGAAAGGTTTTTAATCTCTATAAAAGCCACATATATTTGTAACTCATTTTTAAATCATAGTAAAGTTCACGGGTAAATTTAGGTTGATGATCTTGTTTAGATTTAAACATCACAATGTTTAAATGATCATTTTTAATCTTAATCATGCAAGATCATACACTTAAACATATCACTTAAAAATAATCACATGAATATAAGCATAATCTTAACACATATCAACATATTAACACATTATACTTCATATTTAGTATACTTTTTAAGGTGGGGTTAGGGTTTAAGCTTTTAATTCTTTGATGCTCAAGATGATCAACAAGTATTTTATTAAACTACATATCATAACAAGCTAAAAAAAAGATAAAAAAATGGCCTTTCAATTTTCACAATATTAAGATGAAGATTAAGAGAAAATGAGAGCTCAAAATAGTCTCTAATGGTTCTCCATGCATGCAAGTGCCTTGATCCTTCTTGTAATGGTTTAAAAGTGCTTAAATTATAAAGTTAAGTGGTTGAAAATGGTGTATTTGGGGCTTGGGCTACGTGAGTATAGAGGAAACAAAGAGGTTGTTGTTTTGCTTTGAATGATAAGAATTAGGATTGGAATTATTATAATATTCTAATCTTTCAAACCATACTCAAAATCTACACACCTTACATGCATCATTATCAACAACTTACTTTAACATAATCACATGAATATAAGCATAACCTTACAAGGTCATGTTATTTAACAAGATCATAAAAACTAACTTATTTGTTATGAACTTCCATCTTATTTATCCATTTAAACACTTGTTTAGACTACTCTTTAAGATGTTCTTAGTGAAAAGAAAGGTTTTTAATCTCTATAAAAGCCACATATATTTTGTAACTCATTTTTAAATCATAGTAAAGTTCAGGGTATTGAGGTTGATGATCTTGTTTAGATTTAAACATCACAATGTTTAAATGATCATTTTTAATCTTAATCATGCAAGATCATACACTTAAACATATCACTTAAAAATAATCACATGAATATAAGCATAATCTTACACATATCAACATATTAACACATTATACTTCATATTTAGTATACTTTTTAAGGTGGGGTTAGGGTTTAAGCTTTTAATTCTTTGATGCTCAAGATGATCAAAGTATTTTATTAAACTACATATCATAACAAGCTAAAAAAAAGATAAAAAAATGGCCTTTCAATTTTCCACAATATTAAGATGAAGATTAAGAGAAAATGAGAGCTCAAAAATAGTCTCTAATGGTTCTCCATGCATGCAAGTGCCTTGATCCTTCTTGTAATGGTTTAAAAGTGCTTAAATTATAAAGTTAAGTGGATGAAAATGGTGATATTTGGGGTCTTGGGCTACCGTGAGTATAGAGGAAACAACAGAGGTTGTTGTTTTGCTTTGAATATAAGAATTAGGATTGGAATTGTTATAATATTCTAATCTTTCAAACCATACTCAAAATCTACACACCTTACCATGCATCATTATCAACAACTTACTTTAACATAATCACATGAATATAAGCATAACCTTACAAGGTCATGTTATTTAACAATATCATAAAAACTAACTTATTTGTTATGAACTTCCATCTTATTTATCCATTTAAACAGCTTGTTTAGACTACTCTTTAAGATGTTCTTAGTGAAAAGAAAGGTTTTTAATCTCTATAAAAGCCACATATATTTTGTAATCATTTTTAAATCATAGTAAAGTTCACGGGTATTGAGGTTGATGATCTTGTCTAGATTTAAACATCACAATGTTTAAATGATCATTTTTAATCTTAATCATGCAAGATCATACACTTAAACATATCACTTATAAATAATCACATGAATATAAGCATAATCTAACACATATCAACATATTAACACATTATACTTCATATTTAGTATACTTTTAAGGTGGGTTAGGGTTTAAGCTTTTAATTCTTTGATGCTCAAGATGATCACATGTATTTTATTAAACTACATTCATAACAAGCTAAAAAAGATAAAAAATGGCTTTCAATTTTCCACAATATTAAGATGAAATAAGAGAAAATGAGAGCTCAAAAATAGTCTCTAATGGTTCTCCATGCATGCAAGTGCCTTGATCCTTCTTGTAATGGTTTAAAAGTGTTAAATTATAAAGTTAAGTGGTTGAAAATGGTGGTATTTGGGGTCTTGGGCTACCGTGAGTATAGAGGAAACAACAGAGGTTGTTGTTTTGCTTTGAATGATAAGAATTAGGATTGGAATTATTATAATATTCTAATCTTTCAAACCATACTCAAAATCTACACACCTTAACATGCATCATTATCAACAACTTACTTTAACATAATCACATGAATATAAGCATAACCTTACAAGGTCATGTTATTTAACAAATCATAAAAACTAACTTATTTGTTATGAACTTCCATCTTATTATCCATTTAAACAGCTTGTTTAGACTACTCTTTAAGATGTTCTTAGTGAAAAGAAAGGTTTTTAATCTCTATAAAGCCACATATATTTTGTAACTCATTTTTAAAATCATAGTAAAGTTCACGGGTATTGAGGTTGATGATCTTGTTTAGATTAAACATCACAATGTTTAAATGATCATTTTTAATCTTAATCATGCAAGATCATACACTTAAACATATCACTTAAAAATAATCACATGAATATAAGCATAATCTAACACATATCAACATATTAACACATTATACTTCATATTTAGTATACTTTTTAAGGTGGGGTTAGGGTTTAAGCTTTTAATTCTTTGATGCTCAAGATGATCAACATGTATTTTATTAAACTACATATCATAACAAGCTAAAAAAAAGATAAAAAAATGGCTTTTCAATTTTGCACAATATTAAGATGAAGATTAAGAGAAAATGAGAGCTCAAAAATAGTCTCTAATGGTTCTCCATGCATGCAAGTGCCTTGATCCTTCTTGTAATGGTTTAAAAGTGCTTAAATTATAAAGTTAAGTGGATGAAAATTGTGTATTTGGGGTCTTGGGCTACAGTGAGTATAGAGGAAACAAAAGAGGTTGTTGTTTTGCTTTGAATGATAAGAATTAGGATTGGAATTATTATAATATTCTCTAATCTTTCAAACCATACTCAAAACTACACACCTTACATGCATCATTATCAACAACTTACTTTAACATAATCACATGAATATAAGCATAACCTTACAAGGTCATGTTATTTAACAAGATCATAAAAACTAACTTATTTGTTATGAACTTCATCTTATTTATCCATTTAAACAGCTTGTTTAGACTACTCTTTAAGATGTTCTTAGTGAAAAGAAAGGTTTTTAATCTCTATAAAAGCCACATATATTTTGTAACTCATTTTTAAATCATAGTAAAGTTCACGGGTATTGAGGTTGATGATCTTGTTAGATTTAAACATCACAATGTTTAAATGATCATTTTTAATCTTAATCATGCAAGATCATACACTTAAACATATCACTTAAAAATAATCACATGAATATAAGCATAATCTTACACATATCAACATATTAACACATTATACTTCATATTTAGTATACTTTTTAAAGTGGGGTTAGGGTTTAAGCTTTTAATTCTTTGATGCTCAAGATGATCAACATGTATTTTATTAAACTACATATCATAACAAGCTAAAAAAAAGATAAAAAAATGGCCTTTCAATTTTCCACAATATTAAGATGAAGATTAAGAGAAATGAGAGCTCAAAAATAGTCTCTAATGGTTCTCCATGCATGCAAGTGCCTTGATCCTTCTTGTAATGGTTTAAAAGTGCTTAAATTATAAAGTTAAGTGGATGAAAATGGTGATATTTGGGGTCTTGGGCTACCGTGAGTATAGAGGAAACAAAGAGGTTGTTGTTTTGCTTTGAATATAAGAATTAGGATTGGAATTGTTATAATATCTAATCTTTCAAACCATACTCAAAATCTACACACCTTACCATGCATCATTATCAACAACTTACTTTAACTAATCACATGAATATAAGCATAACCTTACAAGGTCATGTTATTTAACAATATCATAAAAACTAACTTATTTGTTATGAACTTCCATCTTATTTATCATTTAAACAGCTTGTTTAGACTACTCTTTAAGATGTTCTTAGTGAAAAGAAAGGTTTTTAATCTCTATAAAAGCCACATATATTTTGTAACTCATTTTTAAATCATAGTAAAGTTCACGGGTATTGAGGTTGATGATCTTGTTTAGATTTAAACATCACAATGTTTAAATGATCATTTTTAATCTTAATCATGCAAGATCATACACTTAAACATATCACTTAAAATAATCACATGAATATAAGCATAATCTAACACATATCAACATATTAACACATTATACTTCATATTTAGTATACTTTTTAAGGTGGGGTTAGGGTTTAAGCTTTTAATTCTTTGATGCTCAAGATGATCAACATGTATTTTATTAAACTACATATCATAACAAGCTAAAAAAAAGATAAAAAAATGGCTTTCAATTTTGCACAATATTAAGATGAAGATTAAGAGAAAATAAGAGCTCAAAATAGTCTCTAATGGTTCTCCATGCATGCAAGTGCCTTGATCCTTCTTGTAATGGTTTAAAAGTGCTTAAATTATAAAGTTAAGTGGATGAAAATGTGATATTTGGGGTCTTGGGCTACGTGAGTATAGAGGAAACAACAGAGGTTGTTGTTTTGCTTTGAATGATAAGAATTAGGATTGGAATTGTTATTATATACTAATCTTTCAAACCATACTCAAAATCTACACACCTTACCATGCATCATTATCAACAACTTACTTTAACATAATCACATGAATATAAGCATAACCTTACAAGGTCATGTTATTTAACAAGATCATAAAAACTAACTTATTTGTTATGAACTTCCATCTTATTTATCCATTTAAACAGCTAGTTTAGACTACTCTTTAAGATGTTCTTAGTGAAAAGAAAGGTTTTTAATCTCTATAAAAGCCACATATATTTTGTAACTCATTTTTAAAATCATAGTAAAGTTCACGGGTATTGAGGTTGATGATCTTGTTTAGATTTAAACATCACAATGCTTAAATGATCATTTTTAATCTTAATCATGCAAGATAATACACTTAAACATATCACTTAAAAATAATCACATGAATATAAGCATAATCTAACACATATCAACATATTAACACATTATACTTCATATTTAGTATACTTTTTAAGGTGGGGTTAGGGTTTAAGCTTTTAATTCTTTGATGCTCAAGATGATCAACATGTATTTTATTAAACTACATATCATAACAAGCTAAAAAAAAGAAAAAAAAAAGGCCTTTCAATTTTGCACAATATTAAGATGAAGATTAGGAGAAAATGAGAGCTAAAAAATAGTCTCTAACGGTTCTCCATGCATGCAAGTGCCTTGATCCTTCTTGTAATGATTTAAAAGTGCTTAAATTATAAAGTTAAGTGGATGAAAATGGTGATATTTGGGGGCTTGGGCTACCGTGAGTATAGAGGAACCAAAAGATGTTGTTGTTTTGCTATGAATGATAAGAATTAGGAGAATTGTTATAATATTCTAATCTTTGAAACCATACTCAAAATCTACACACCTTACCATGCATCATTATCAATAACTTACTTTAACATAATCACATGAATATAAGCATAACATTAAAAGGTCATGTTATATAACAAGATCATAAAAACCAACTTATTTGCTATGAACTTCCATCTTATTTATCCATTTAAACAACTTTTTTAGACTACTCTTTAAGATGTTCTTAGTGAAAAGAAAGGTTTTTAATCTCTATAAAAGCCACATATATTTTGTAACTCATTTTTAAAATCATAGTAAAGTTCACGGGTATTGAGGTTGATGATCTTGTTTAGATTTAAACATCACAATGCTTAAATGATCATTTTTAATCTTAATCATGCAAGATCATACACTTAAACATATCACTTAAAAATAATCACATGAATATAAGCATAATCTAACACATATCAACATATTAACACATTATACTTCATATTTAGTATACTTTTTAAGTTGGGGTTAGGGTTTAAGCTTTTGATTATTTGATGCTCAACTTGATCAATACGTATTTTATTAAAATACATATCATAAAAACTAAAAAAAGATAAAAAAATAGCCTTTTAATTTTGCACAATACTAAGATGAATATTAAGAGAAAATGAGAGCTAAAAAATAGTCTCTAATGGTTCTCCATGCATGCAAGTGCCTTGATCCTTCTTGTAATGATTTAAAAGTTCTTAAATTATAAAGTTAAGTGGATGAAAATGGTGATATTTGGGGTCTTGGCTACCGTGAGTATAGAGGAAACAAAAGAGGTTGTTGTTTTGCTTTGAATGATAAGAATTAGGATTGTAATTATTATAATATTCTAATCTTTCAAACCATACTCAAAATCTACACACCTTACCGTGCAACATTATCAATAACTTACTTTAACATAATCACATCAATATAACCATAACATTAAAAGGTCATGTTATATAACAAGATCATAAAAACCAACTTATTTGCTATGAACTTCCATCTTATTTATCCATTTAAACAACTTGTTTAGACTACTCTTTAAGATGTTCTTAGTGAAAAGCAAGGTTTTTAATCTCTATAAAAGCCACATATATTTTGCAACTCATTTTTAAATCGTAGAAAAGTTTATGGGTAATGAGATTGATGATCTTGTTCAGATTAAAACATCACAATGTTTAAATGATCATTTTTAGTCTTAATCATGCAAGAACATACACTTAAACATAATCACATGAATATAAGCATAATCTAACAAAATATCAACATTTTAACACATTATACTTCATATTTAGTATACTTTTTAAGGTGCGGTTAGGGTTTAAGCTATTAATTCTTTGATGCTCAAGATGATCAACATGTATTTTATTAAACCACATATCATAACAAGCTAAAAAAAAGATAAAAAAATGGCCTTTCAATTTTGCACAATATTAAGATGAAGATTAAGAGAAAATGAGAGCTAAAAAATAGTCTCTAATGGTTCTCCATGCATGCAAGTGCCTTGATCCTTCTTGTAATGGTTTAAAAGTGCTTAAATTATAAAGTTAAGGGGATGTAAATGGTGATATTTGGGGGCTTGGGCTACTGTGAGTATAAAGGAAACAAAAGAGGTTGTTGTTTTGCTTTGAAAGATAAGAATTAGGATTTGAATTGTTATAATATTCTAATCTTTCAAACCATATTCAAAATCTACACACCTTACCATGAATCAATATCAATAACTTACTTTAACACAATCACATGAATATAAGCATAACATTACAAGGTCATGTTATATAACAAGATCATAAAAACCAACTTATTTGCTATGAACTTCCATCTTATTTATCCATTTAAACAAGTTGTTTACACTACTCTTTAAGATGTTCTTAGTGAAAAACATGGTTTTTAATCTCTATAAAAGCCACATATATGTTGTAACCCATTTTTAAATAATACTAAAGTTCATGGGTAATGAGGTTGATGATATTGTTTAGATTTAAACATCAGAATCTTTAAATAATCATTTTTAATCTTAATCACGCAAGATCATACACTTAAACATCTCACTTTAACATAATCACATGAATATAAGTATAATCTAACACATATCAACATATTAACAGATTATACTTCATATTTAGTATACTTTTTTAAGGTGGGGTTCGGGTTTAAGCTTTTAATTATTTGATGCTCAAGATGATCAACATGTATTTTATTAAACTACATATCATAACAAGCTAAAAAATATAAAAAATGGCCTTTCAATTTTGCACAATGTTAAGATGAAGATTAAGAGAAAATGAGAGCTCAAAAATAGTCTCTAATGGTTCTCCATGCATGCAAGTGCCTTGATCCTTCTTGTAATGATTTAAAAGTGCTTAAATTATAAAGTTAAGTGGATGAAAATGGTGATATTTGGGGCTTGGGCTACCGTGAGTATAGAGGAAACAACAGATGTTGTTTTGCTATGAATGATAAGAATTAGGAGAATTGTTATAATATTCTAATCTTTCAAACCATACTCAAAATCTACACACCTTACCATGCATCATTATCAATAACTTACTTTAAAACAATCACATGAATATAAGCATAACATTACCAGGTCATGTTATATAACAAGATCATAAAAACCAACTTATTTGCTATGAACTTCCATCTTATTTATCCATTTAAACAACTTGTTTAGACTACTCTTTAAGATGTTCTTAGAGAAAAGCATGGTTTTTAATCTCTATAAAAGCCACATATATGTTGTAACCCATTTTTAAATAATACTAAAGTTCATGGGTAATGAGGTTGATGATATTGTTTAGATTTAAACATCACAATGTTTAAATAATCATTTTTAATCTTAATCACGCAAGATCAAACACTTAAACATCTCACTTTAAACATAATCACATGAATATAAGCATAATCTAACACATATCAACATATTAACACATTATACTTCATATTTAGTATACTTTTTAAGGTGGGGTTCGGGTTTAAGCTTTTAATTATTTGATGCTCAACATGATCAACACGTTTTTATTAAACTACATATCAAAAAAACTAAAAAAAGATAAAAAAAAATAGCCTTTCAATTTTGCACAATATGAAGATGAAGATTAAGAGAAAATGAGAGCTTAAAAATAGTCTCTAATGGTTCTCCATGCATGCAAGTGCCTTGATCCTTCTTATAATGGTTTAAAAGTGCTTAAATTATAAAGTTAAGTGGATGAAAATGGTGATATTTGGGGGCTTGGGGTGCCGTGAGTATAGAGGAAACAAAAGAGGTTGTTGTTTTGCTTTGAATGATAAGAATTAGGATTGAAATTGTTATAATATTCTAATCTTTCAAACCATACTCAAAATCTACACAACTTACCATGCATCACTATAAACAACTTACTTTAACATAATCACATGAATATAAGCATAACCTTACAAGGTCATGTTATTTAACAAGATCATAAAAACCAACTTATTTGTTATGAATTTCCATCTTATTTATCCATTTAAACAACTTGTTTAGACTACTCTTTAAGATGTTCTTATTGAAAAGCAAGGTTTTTAATCTCTATAAAAGCCACATATATTTTGTAATTCATTTTTAAATCGTAGTAAAGTTTATGGGTAATGAGATTGATGATCTTGTTTAGATTTAAACATCACAATGTTTAAATGATCATTTTTAATCTTAATCAGGCAAGAACATACACTTAGACATAATCACATGAATATAAGCATAATATAACACATATCAACATTTTAACACATTATACTTCATATTTAGTATACTTTTTAAGGTGGGGTTAGGGTTTAAGCTTTTAATTCTTTGATGCTCAAGATGATCAACATGTATTTTATTAAACTACATATCATAACAAGCTAAAAAAAAGATAAAAAAATGGCCTTTCAATTTTGCACAATATTAAGATGAAGATTAAGAGAAAATGAGAGCTAAAAATAGTCTCTAATGGTTCTCCATGCATGCAAGTGCCTTGATCCTTCTTGTAATGATTTAAAAGTGCTTAAATTATAAAGTTAAGTGGATGAAAATGGTGATATTTGGGGGCTTGGGCTACCGTGAGTATAGAGGAAACAAAAGATGTTGTTCTTTTGCTATAAATGATAAGAATTAGGAGAATTGTTATAATATACTAATCTTTCAAACCATACTCAAAATCTACACACCTTACCATGCATCATTAACAATAACTTACTTTAACATAATCACATGAATATAAGCATAACATTACAAGGTCATGTTATATAACAAGATCAATAAAAACAAACTTATTTGCTATGAACTTCCATCTTATTTATCCATTTAAACAACTGGTTTAGACTAGTCTTTAAGATGATATTAGTGAAAAGCGTGGTTTTTAATCTCTATAAAAGCCATATATATGTTGTAACCCATTTTTAAATAATAGTAAAGTTCATGGGTAATGAGGTTGATGATATTGTTTACATTTAAACATCACAATGTTTAAATAATCATTTTTAATCTTAATCACGCAAGATCATACACTTAAACATCTCACTTTAACATAATCACATGAATATAAGCATAAGCTAACACATATCAACATATTAAAACATTATACTTCATATTTAGTATACTTTTTAAGGTGGGGTTAGGGTTTAAGCTTTTAATTATTTGATGCTCAACATGATCAATACGTATTTTATTAAACTACATATCATAAAAACTAAAAAAAGATTAAAAAATAGCCTTTAAATTTTGCACAATATTAAGATGAATATTAAGAGAAAATGAGAGTTAAAAAATAGTCTCTAATGGTTCTCCATGCATGCAAGTGCCTTGATCCTTCTTGTAATGATTTAAAAGTGCTTAAATTATAAAGTTAAGTGGATGTAAATGGTGATATTTGGGGCTTGGGCTACCGTGAGTATAGAGGAAATAAAAGATGTTGTTGTTTTGCTATGAATGAGGAGAATTGTTATAATATTCTAATCTTTGAAACCATACTCAAAATCTACACACCTTACCATGCATCATTATCAATAACTTACTTTAACATAATCACATGAATATAAGCATAACATTAAAAGGTCATGTTATATAACAAGATCATAAAAACAAACTTATTTGCTATGAACTTCCATCATATTTATCCATTTAAACAACTTGTTTAGACTACTCTTTATGATGTTCTTAGTGAAAAGCATGGTTTTTAATCTCTATAAAAGCCACATATATGTTGTAACCCATTTTTAAATAATAGTAAAGTTCATGGGTAATGAGGTTGATGATCTTGTTTAGATTTAAACATCACAATGTTTAAATGATCATTTTTAATCTTAATCAGGCAAGAACATACACTTAAACATAATCACATGAATATAAGCATAATATAACACATATCAACATTTTAACACATTATACTTCATATTTAGTATACTTTTTAAGGTGGGGTTAGGGTTTAAGCTTTTAATTCTTTGATGCTCAAGATGATCAACATGTATTTTATTAAACTACATATCATAACAAGCTAAAAAAAAGATAAAAAAATGGCCTTTCAATTTTGCACAATATTAAGATGAAGATTAAGAGAAAATGAGAGCTAAAAATAGTCTCTAATGGTTCTCCATGCATGCAAGTGCCTTGATCCTTCTTGTAATGATTTAAAAGTGCTTAAATTATAAAGTTTAGTGGATGAAAATGGTGATATTTTGGGGCTTGGGCTACCGTGAGTATAGAGGAAACAAAAGATGTTGTTCTTTTGCTATAAATGATAAGAATTAGGAGAATTGTTATAATATACTAATCTTTCAAACCATACTCAAAATCTACACACCTTACCATGCATCATTAACAATAACTTACTTTAACATAATCACATGAATATAAGCATAACATTACAAGGTCATGTTATATAACAAGATCATAAAAACAAACTTATTTGCTATGAACTTCCATCTTATTTATCCATTTAAACAACTGGTTTAGACTAGTCTTTAAGATGATATTAGTGAAAAGCGTGGTTTTTAATCTCTATAAAAGCCACATATATGTTGTAACCCATTTTTAAATAATAGTAAAGTTCATGGGTAATGAGGTTGATGATATTGTTTACATTTTAACATCACAATGTTTAAATAATCATTTTTAATCTTAATCACGCAAGATCATACACTTAAACATCTCACTTTAACATAATCACATGAATATAAGCATAATCTAACACATATCAACATATTAAAACATTATACTTCATATTTAGTATACTTTTTAAGGTGGGGTTAGGGTTTAAGCTTTTAATTATTTGATGCTCAACATGATCAATACGTATTTTATTAAACTACATATCATAAAAACTAAAAAAAGATTAAAAAATAGCCTTTAAATTTTGCACAATATTAAGATGAATATTAAGAGAAAATGAGAGTTAAAAAATAGTCTCTAATGGTTCTCCATGCATGCAAGTGCCTTGATCCTTCTTGTAATGATTTAAAAGTGCTTAAATTATAAAGTTAAGTGGATGAAAATGGTGATATTTGGGGGCTTGGGCTACCGTGAGTATAGAGGAAACAAAAGATGTTGTTCTTTTGCTATAAATGATAAGAATTAGGAGAATTGTTATAATATACTAATCTTTCAAACCATACTCAAAATCTACACACCTTACCATGCATCATTAACAATAACTTACTTTAACATAATCACATGAATATAAGCATAACATTACAAGGTCATGTTATATAACAAGATCATAAAAACAAACTTATTTGCTATGAACTTCCATCTTATTTATTCATTTAAACAACTTGTTTAGACTACTCTTTATGATGTTCTTAGTGAAAAGCATGGTTTTTAATCTCTATAAAAGCCACATATTTGTTGTAACCCATTTTTAAATAATAGTAAAGTTCATGGGTAATGAGGTTGATGATATTGATTAGATTTAAACATCACAATGTTTAAATAATCATTTTTAATCTTAATCACGCAAGATCATACACTTAATCATCTCACTTTAACATAATCACATTAATATAAGCATAATCTAACACATTTCAACATATTAACACATTATACTTCATATTTAGTATACTTTTTAAGGTGGGGTTATGGTTTAAGCTTTTATTTATTTGATGCTCAACATGATCAACATGTATTTTATTAAACCACATATCATAACAAGCTAAAAAAAGATTAAAAAATGGCCTTTCAATTTTGCACAATATTAAGATGAAGATTAAGAGAAAATGAGAGCTCAAAAATAGTCTCTAATGGTTCTCCATGCAAGCAAGTGCCTTAATCCTTCTTGTAATGATTTAAAAGTGCTTAAATTATAAAGTTAAGTGGATGAAAATGGTGATATTTGGGGGCTTGGGCTACCGTGAGTATAGAGGAAACAAAAGTTGTTGTTCTTTTGCTTTGAATGATAAGAATTAGGATTGGAATTGTTATAATATTCTAATCTTTCAAACCATATTCAAAATCTACACACCTTACCATGCATCATTATGAACAACTTATTTTAACATAATCACATGAATATAGGCATAACCTTACAAGGTCATGTTATTTAACAAGATCATAAAAACCAAGTTATTTGTTATGAACTTCCATCTTTTTTATCCATTTAAACAACTTGTTTAGACTCCTCTTTAAGATGATATTAGTGAAAAGCATGGTTTTTAATCTCTATCAAAGCCACATATATGTTGTAACCCATTTTTAAATAATAGTAAAGTTCATGGGTAATGAGGTTGATGATATTGTTTACATTTAAACATCACAATGTTTAAATAATCATTTTTAATCTTAATCACGCAAGATCATACACTTAAACATCTCACTTTAACATAATCACTTGAATATAAGCATAATCTAACACATATCAACATATTAAAACATTATACTTCATATTTAGTATACTTTTTAATGTGGGGTTAGGGTTTAAGATTTTAATTATTTGATGCTCAACATGATCAATACGTATTTTATTAAACTACATATCATAAAAACTAAAAAAAGATAAAAAAATAGCCTTTAAATTTTGCACAATATTAAGATGAATATTAAGAGAAAATGAGAGCTAAAAAATAGTCTCTAATGGTTCTCCATGCATGTAAGTGCCTTGATCCTTCTTGTAATGATTTAAAAGTGCTTAAATTATAAAGTTAAGTGGATGAAAATGGTGATATTTGGGGGCTTGGGCTACCGTGAGTATAGAGGAAACAAAAGATGTTGTTGTTTTGCTATGAATGATAAGAATTAGGAGAATTGTTATAATATTCTAATCTTTCAAACCATACTCAAAATCTACACAACTTACCATGCATCACTATGAACAACTTACTTTAACATAATCACATGAATATAAGCATAACCTTACAAGGTCATGCTATTTAACAAGATCATAAAAACCAACTTATTTGTTATGAATTTCCATCTTATTTATCCATTTAAACAACTTGTTTAGACTACTCTTTAAGATGTTCTTAGTGAAAAGCAAGGTTTTTAATCTCAATAAAAGCCACATATATTTTGTAACCCATTTTTAAATAATACTAAAGTTCATGGGTAATGAGGTTGATGATATTGTTTAGATTTAAATATCACAATGTTTAAATAATCATTTTTAATCTTAATCACGCAAGATCATACACTTAAACATCTCACTTTAACATAATCACATGAATATAAGCATAATCTAACACATATCCACATATTAACACATTATACTTCATATTTAGTATACTTTTTAAGGTGGGGTTAGGGTTTAAGCTTTTAATTATTTGATGCTCAACATGATCAACACGTATTTTATTAAACTACATATCATAAAAACTAAAAAAAGATAAAAAAAATAGCCTTTCAATTTTGCACAATATTAAGATGAAGATTAAGAGAAAATGAGAGCTTAAAAATAGTCTCTAATGGTTCTCCATGCATGCAAGTGCCTTGATCCTTCTTATAATGGTTAAAAGTGCTTAAATTATAAAGTTAAGTGGATGAAAATGGTGATATTTGGGGGCTTGGGCTACCGTGAGTATAGAGGAAACAAAAGAGGTTGTTGTTTTGCTTTGAATGATAAGAATTAGGATTGGAATTGTTATAATATTCTAATCTTTCAAACCATACTCAAAATCTACACACCTTACCATGCATCATTATCAACAACTTACTTTAACATAATCAAATGAATATAAGCATAACCTTACAAGGTCATGTTATTTAACAAGATCATAAAAACCAACTTATTTGTTATGAATTTCCATCTTATTTATCCATTTAAACAACTTGTTTAGACTACTCTTTAAGATGTTCTTAGTGAAAAGCAAGGTTTTTAATCTCTATAAAAGCCACATATATTTTGTAACTCATTTTTAAATCGTAGTAAAGTTTATGGGTAATGAGGTTGATGATCTTGTTTAGATTTAAACATCATAATGTTTAAATGATCATTTTTAATCTTAATCATGTAAGAACATACATTTAACATCTCACTTAAACATAATCACATGAATATAAGCATAATCTAACACATATCAACATTTTAACACATTATACTTCATATTTAGTATACTTTTTAAGGTGGGGTTAGGGTTTAAGCTTTTAATTCTTTGATGCTCAAGATGATCAACATGTATTTATTAAACTACATATTATAACAAGCTAAAAAATATAAAAAATGGCCTTTCAATTTTGCACAATGTTAAGATGAAGATTAAGAGAAAATGAGAGGTCAAAAATAGTCTCTGATAGTTCTCCATGCATGCAAGTGCCTTGATCCTTCTTGTAATGGTTTAAAAGTGCTTAAATTATAAAGTTAAGTGGATGAAAATGGTGATATGTGGTGGCTTGGGCTACCGTGAGTTTAGAGGAAACAAAAGAGGTTGTTGTTTTGCTTTGAATTATAAGAATTAGTATTGGAATTGTTATTATTCTAATCTTTCAAATCATAATCAAAATCTACACACCTTACCATGCATCATTATCAATCCTAGGGTGATGCCAAAATAAGGTATCTACGATGCCAATATATGGCTAACTAGTTCACTAGCTTTTTAGCACAGAAATTTGGATGGTAAAAATATAATTTGTTCGCCTTTCGGCTCGAATTCGGGTAATGTGTGAAAGTTGCAGCGTGGGAGTTATGTTTCAGATATCCCATTGATTACCCCAAGCTTATTTAGGATGTAAAATATTATTTACAAGTCCTACGGACACTAAAATGTTAAATTAATGTTGTAGACAATTTTTTTACAGTTTAGCACGGAGAAGATAAATTATAAATATGCATATTTTCGGAAAGTTAAAAGTGTTTAGTATTTGGTGCTATTTTTTATTTGTATTTCATCCATGAATTACTTTCGTGCCATTCATTGCTTGTTCGGACAGTTTCAGAACTTGCGCATGAATAGTGTGTTCGCATGAATAGCACTTCGCCAACATATTTGGACATAGTTTGTAGTTAACTCCCGATTACGACGAATGTGTGAGTATTGTCCTATGATTGCTAGACTTTACGCGACCTAATCATGCATTAATTAAGTCGTAAGGAATGCAATTATATCTATAATTAAGTTGTTATATTGTACGAAAATTACCATTATTTTGTCGGTTATCATAGGAAGTGAACGTACACATCTCAGTTGTACAAATCTATGTGGATGATATCATAACCGGTTCGAGAAACGATGCGCTATGTAAAGATTTTGAAAGAGTCAAAAAAGTCTCTGATAGTTCTCATGGCTGAGATGACATTGATCCTTCTTGTAATGGTTAAAAGTGCTTAAATTATAATTAGGAAGTGATGAAAATGGTGATATGTGGTGGCTTGGGCCTACCGGAGTTAGGAGAAACAAAAGAGTTGTGTTTGCTTGAATTATAAGATATTTAGTATTGGAATTGTTATTATTATCTAAACTTTAATCATAATCAAATCACACACCTTCCATGCATCATTTCAATCCTAGGGTGATTGCACAAATAAGGTAATCCTTTAAGGTTGCCAATATATGGCTAACGAGTCACTAGCTGTTACACAGAAATTTGGATGGTCAAAATTTAAATATTTGTGGTCCTTTCGGCTCGATTGGTAATGTGTGAAAGTATGCAGCGTGGATTATGTTAAGATATCACCATTGTTACCCCAAGCTTATTTAGGATAAAAAATATTATTTTCAAGTTTTCCTACGGACACTAAAATGTTAAGATTAATGTGTAGACATTTTTACATTAAGCACGGAGAAGATAAATTTATAAAATGTCATATTTTCCGGAAAGTTAAAAGTGTTCTAGTATTTGGTGCTATTTTTTTATTTGTATTTCATCCATGAATTACTTTCGTGCCATTCATTGCTTGTTCGGACAGTTTCAGAACTTGCGCATGAATAGTGTGTTCGCATGAATAGCACTTCGCCACATATTTGGACATAGTTTGTAGTTAACTCCCGATACGACGAATGTGTGAGTATTGTCCTATGATTGCTAGACTTTACGCGACCTAATCATGCATTAATTAAGTCGTAAGGAATGCAATTATATCTATAATTAAGTTGTTATATTGTACGAAAATTACCATTATTTTGTCGGTTATCATAGGAAGTGAACGTACACATCTCAGTTGTACAAATCTATGTGGATGATATCATAACCGGTTCGAGAAACGATGCGCTATGTAAAGATTTTGAAAGAGTCATGAAGAAAAAGTTTGAGATGAGTTCTATGGGGGAGATGAAGTTCTTTCTTGGACTTCAGGTCAATCAATTGCCTGATAGAATCTTTATACTTTAGACGAAGTATCAGAACAATGTTTTGGTGAAATTTAAGATGTCTGACTCATCACTAATGTCCAAGCCATTAGCTGAGAATCACAGCATCAGACCAGATTCAATCGGAGAGAAGATTGATGAAACTCTTTACCGTTTGATGATTGGCTCTTTAATGTATCTAATAGCATCGTGATCGGATATCATGTATCCACATGCCTCTTCGTACGCTACCAGTCAAGTCCTAGAGTGTCTCACTTGATGATCGTCAAAAGGATCATTCGATACCTTAAGGGTTGTCCCAGCACCGGCTTGTGGTACCCTCACACCGACGACATCGATCTTGCAGAATACTCCTACTCTGACTTTGGGTGTTGCAAAATTAACGATATATCTACAACTGATGGTTCCCAGTTCTTTGGCACCCGTTTAGTAACGTAGCATTGTAAAAAGCAAACCACAGTCGCTCTGTTAACTAGTGAAGCGGAATACGTTCCAACTTCTAGTTGTTGTTCACAAATTTTGTGGATACAACAAAAGATGAGTGACTATGGTTTACAGTTTCTTCACACGCCTATATATGTAGATAATGAGGTTGCCATTAACATAACTAAAAATCGATGAACAAAAAGCTAACTTTCATACAAAACTGTTTCACTGAACAAAATTCAAATATCTTTTGAAATTAAACGAGATGAAATATTTGTCATGGGGGGGGCAAAGAGTGTGAAGCCGAGATGGATGACAATTTGAAGTAATTCTTATCGGTTTGTCAAATTTTTTGTTTTCAAGTTCTTTCTTTAAAACCAAAAATCCAAAATTATGTTTTTGATTTTAGGGGGAGAAATATGTTGTGAAAAATACAATAAACATATAAAAATTTGAAAAGGACAAAAAACATAGAAAAAGACAAAAGAAGTTTTGGTCTATAAAAGAGGAAATGAAAGTATATATCAGTGGACTATGATTACACGCTAAAGAAATATAGTGTGAAAAAGTGTTTAAACAGGTCTCACTGATGATGTGACAGTAGACTTTTCACATTAAGTAAATTATTTTCGAGATATAAACATAACAAAAAACTTCTTAATTAGTGGGTTAACATCTCTCGGTATACGGTCTTAGTACACCGAAATTTCATTTGAGAGATTGTTGGATTCTGAGATACTTGATCTTTATAGATAATTGATATCCAGGGTATTATACAAGTTTTTCTGATTTTGCATAAACAATGGCCTAGAACTTGTATAATAAGTTTGCTTTAAAAACCCTAAACTGCATTAACATTGAAATTATGGAAAGATCTGACAATTGTAGTCAAAAGATTCCAAAATATCGAACATCACTTTTAAGTCAAGCCTTCATCTCTCTATTTGTACGGTAACTAACCTTAGCTCTCAAGGTATTGCACAACCTAGATACACATATAAGTTAGACATATTCACTAGTAAGAATGAATCCAGGGAATCTTGATGAAGGAGTATCTTCTGAGGTGGAAACACTATTAAGTCAAGTTCTAAGACATTTAATTACAGTATCTTGAAACAATTGAGCAATGTATATAGGTTTAAGTGGACAAGTATATGACAATCTAAGTGAATTTGTTTAAAACTTAAAGTTTACTCAGATCAACGGTGTTAGTGACAAGTCTCAAAAACTGATATGATCCTCTTAAACATGCTAACAAAAATGCCTGTAAATATGTTTGTACATAATTATTTCATTTCAGAAACCCAAAAATATTTTTAGTGTGTTTTAGCATAAAATTTGGAAAAATGAAAAAGATTTTATTTCATCTTATCTCAACTACTGAATGATAGAGTGCTAATCTTCAAAATCCGAAACTGTTGAACAAAGTCTGAGGAACAATGGGTTGGGAGCTTATCTGAAATGAGAAAAAAATTTGAAATGATCAAAAGTTCATTAATTTGAAACTTAAAATTGACAGAAAATATCAGTTTGTTCATAACATGTTCAACTAAGGTCATTAACTTGGACTTGGTAGAAAAATCAACTGACTAGGGTCATTAACTTGGACTTGGTTAAATGAGTGGGTTATTAAAACTGGTAAAATGTTTGAAAATTTAAAAAAATTTAAAAAAAATCTGGTTACCCTTGCACAAAGGTACTCCTTCACACGAAGGAAGAATAGTGTGACTATATAAGTTACTTCGCACAAAGTAACGTCATTCGCACAAAGAGATTCGTTCGCACCAGTTATCATCTTTGGGATAAAAAGTTTTTCTAACAACGTAGTGCTGCCAAAATTTACCTAGAAGTGTTGACTAGCACAACACTTATCATGGGAAAGGTCCCTAGAAGTGTTGACTAGCACAACACTTATCATGGGAAAGGTCGATTTGAGACCATTTGGACTAAAAGTGGACGTATCGGCCGTTAAAGAACAATAAATCAGATTTGTTAAATATGAACCATCAAAAGTTAAAATTGAATCCATAATCAAGTAAATCGGCACTTTCAGAAGTGAATACAACCTTCAAGTTAAATAAAAAATGAGAAATCATAAGATTTGATCAACACAGTTTCATACAATGTAAATTACCTCTATACGAAGGTAATATGTTCACACGAAGTAGTTACCTTCTCAAGGAGATAAAAATGTGTTGAAAGGTTGAACACCTTCGTACGAAGGTAAATGTGTTTGGTATATATTGGTGTACCTTCACATGAAGATAATCTTAGTACCTCCGTATGAACTACCCTCGCACCAATGAAAAATTTTGAAAATTTTGTATGAGTCTTGGTTTATTGTGTTTGTGTAGGCAAAAGCAACGAACTTTGATCTAAAGCACAATATCTGTTGTGTGCTGGATAAGTCACTTACAAAGATAAAGTCGTTCGAATCAATTCTAGAATTTATTGAACGTATAAGAATAAACAAAGCGCTAACGGAACAACACAAAGCATATCGATCGCATATTGAACACTTTTGGGAGCATGCAAAGTTTATTCCTAATCTGCCAGCAATTTGTTCATTCGCTAAAGGCGGAATAAGGATAAAGAAGTGTTAATTACCAAAGCTTTAATCAGAAGGGTATTGGATTTCAACGTCAAAGATGATGATCCAATAGGTTACCGGGTGAGAATGGTCAAAGGTTGTTTTTAACGGATGGGTTACATTGGTCACATCAATGATACAAACTTTTTGAAAGCGAATATTTCAAGGCCCTACAAGTTCTTTATTTACTCGGTGATTCACACCATGGGGCACAGGAAGGGTGGGTTTGATGTGTTAATTCATTATCAAATGTGCATGATAGCTGCTTTAACTTTAAACTTGCCTTACAACTTTACGAGATTGATTTTCGAGCAAATGAAGGCAAGCATATAGAAATAAAAATTTCTGCAATATCCAAGATTTGTGTAGATGATGCTCGATGACTTAATTCCAAATCTTGAGAGGGTAGAGTCAGATGAGCTGCCTCTAGAACATATTGTTGATAAACTTTTTTGTATGTCGCTTGTTCTTAGTTACGTATGTAATTGTACGGTCTTTGTTTACAGTGTCTGTATAGTTTGGTCATGTCGACCAAATCAAGATATCCTCCTATCTTGGTTTAGTATGATGATTAGATTGTCTATGTAAAACAGTTGCATGTGTGCATGCTGTTAAGTCGTGTGTACGTGATGTCTGTGACACGATCTCCAAAGAAGAATTCTGTGCGAGTGGAATACTTCGTATGAGCAATATATTTCTCGTACTAGCCACCTACCATTCATACGAATGAGTCCCTCTAAACAAGCATACTGCTTGTTTCGTACGAGCTTGTTGATGCTCGTACAAACCAGCTTGTTCGTACGAGTATCTTTGGAGTATGTTCTTCATGTCTTCTGGTGTTTCGTATGACCAGCAACATACTTTGTACAGTTGCTGAGTGTGGAAACTATATAAGCAGACATGCACTTCTCAATATAAGTTAGATGTGCGAGACGAGTCACAAGTTAGAGAAGTGAGTGAACTAGAGAGAGAGACACAAGAGCACAGAGTGTGTTGCATGAGAATGTATGAACATTGTTTGTATATGTTTGTATTAGTTCTCTTAAGTTAATCAAGATATTGAATCTTTGGTTATTGTAAGTCCCGAAAACGGATCAAACAGGTATCACTAACCTAATCAGTAGCGGAAATAATGATTCGGAAGAAGAACAGCTTTGAATAACATCAACTTGCATACACCAAAAGATGTCTGATACAAGTTCTGTGAATACAACTCTCTGACCTTTTTTCATTAACCTAACACCTCTATTTATAATGACTACCAAGCCCACTATTTACAACCCTAGGCCCATAAGGCACTAGGAAGCCCACAAGATATACCAAAGCCCAAAATAATCCCTAATGTGTAAACCTTTAGCAACATAGGCCCAACAATCTCCCACTAGGTTTACCATATAAGTCCTTCGGTTGTGCATCCACACCAAGCCTTCTAGCAATAATCCCTGTAATAGCGGCAGTCAAGTCTTTCGCACATACTTCATACAGCTCTGCAGTTCTAATTTGATGAGACGCAAGAACCTACAAGTCTTCGTCATGAAAGCTCACCAAGTCTACCACATCATTAACTCTGAATGCGTTCTCCTTCGTCACAATCGCAACACTGTCAACTTTGGGGTCGTAAAGCCAAAAATTAAAATTCTTGAGAATCCCGTGAGGAAATGTAGGAGCAACTGGTATAACCAATTCTTTGTCATTCGGTTGCCACATCACTGATTTAAATCTCTTCCCAGTATGCACATCACGTACACCTTTTGCAGCTCTCAGATAGAGTTCGACAGTCTTCATTGTCTTGAAACCGCTTTTAACCTCACGCTCAAGCCTTTTGAAAAACCTCCATCCAGGTCCACGCTCGGTAGTATCATTGTCAGTATACGGAGCACGCAACAGATCAGTAAAAGCAACCATTGTCCATGTCTTGAACTGTGATTCTTTTGAATAATACTCATGAGTTCCATCTTGACGCACAATAATCCACATATTCTTGACGTGGTCATACATCCAGCTGAGCATCCTGGATTTATTTCCCACTTTGCTGTAATAGCTTGACCCGAGCTCCATCACATATCTTTCTGACTGATTCGTAGGATCTTTGAGCTGAAAGTTCTCATCAAGTGAATTTACATTGACATTCTTCATGAGAACCATCTGTTTCTTCTTCTGACCAGTTGCACACTTTTTGACATGCAGTAAATTTCTTACGTGGGTCACCTAAATAATCATCCAAACCAGCTTGGCGTTCAGCAGCCAACTGTTCAGCCGCCAACCTCTCTGCTTCAGTCTCCTCAGCCGCTCTTTGTTGCGCTGCATGATGCTTGTGTTCGATATTCATTGGGTCATCTGTTGGATCACTGAATTCCCTTCCGAATTTATTCTCCAGCTTAGCTTTCAAATCAAATACCAGGGTCATAAGCATAGTTACATCTCCCTGGAACAGATCAATAGTTTGATCTCTAACATCCAAACGAGTTTGTAGTGAGGAAATTTGTGCATCCTTCGGTATAACTTCATGTTCCAAGACGACCACCCTTTTCTTTAGATCCACGACATCAACTTCCATATCTTCATCATCATCACTATCCATCCCGCCAAATTCAAATGCCCGTTTTTCTGATTTGTGCATATACTCTTCGGAAACATCATCACCACGACCAACACCACTTCTACCCGCTTCAAAACCTCGAGCACCAGATTAACTTCCCCCAAACTCCATCATTTGAAGTACCGTGTCAGCTAGAATAGAAACAACAGTAGAATGTGTAGCAATAGGAGTGATTGTTGATTCAGATAATGCAAGTGTATCAACTATCAGAGGATCAACGACAGATGCAGCAACTGTAGACACAACAGCGGTAGAAGTTATCAACTCAGATTCTTCAGCAGTGACAACAATATGAGCTTCAGGTTGGCTTGATGAAATACTCGGCTCGGTTCTTCTCCTCTTTATCAATGGCACCTCGTCCTTTTCATCTTCATCTTCGTCATCGTCCTCAACCAGATCAGTCAGTGCAACCACAGGTGGAATATCAAGTGGAGGATCACCTGCTTCTCCGGAATATCCTTCAGATGAGCAATCAAAGCTTCTAAATTCTCTGAAGATAACTCTGGTAAAAAGTGAGTCAAATTGGCGTTGAATTCTGTGAGATCATCAAGAAAAGCTTGCCCAGCATCGGCTTCATCATCAGTAACCAAATCCTCTATCTCTATCTCTTTCTCTTTAGCAGGTATATCATGTTCTTTGGCTACTATTGCATTAACGGGAGGAGGAGCTGGAATGTCCAAACCAACAACTTCTGCAAACTTTTTCAGTGCAAATCGACCAACAAACACCGTTTTAGATGTTGAACGGTTCTTCTTCATTGTACTAAAAATGGTTGGTCCCATCGGCTTCATGTTTAGCAAGTTAGCATCTGACGCATCCTTTGCCAAGTGTGGGTAGCGGGCATCAAGAATCAACTAAACAGAGCCCGGGTATAAGAGAAACATTCGCTTCTTGGACTGTTCGAGAATTTTCTTCATATTGTCGAAGATATAACCAGAGTAGTTATACTTCCAGTCCATAACCAAAGATACTATAGCAGATGTCTGAGCTTGGTTCGACTGATCAAGACCTCCTTTGTTCTCCGAGATGCACTGCATAAACATATGAACAAGTGACCGCCAGTACGCTGGAAACATCTTCTTCAGTAACGGTGGATACGATCCTTCATACCCCATTTCCATCAACACCGGTAGTACCTTCTCTTTCGCATATATTGTTGGATCGCTAAAAGTATCGGCAATCTGCAACACCTCTCTCACACACGCTTCATTTAACAATATCTCCTTTCCCTGTATTTGCGAACGAATATACGGTCTCCCATCTACGCCTCTTGGATGAAACCGCGCTCTCTTCTAGAAAGAATGCACTATGTCTCTATAAATGACAGGATTGGCTCGGAGAGCACAGGCAATCTTACAAGCGTTGAGTCACACAATCATGGACTGGAACTCCTGAAAGAACTCGGCTGGAGGTTCTAAAAGATATTCCGCTTGGTTGTTGAATTGCTCCTCAACCAGCATCACAGCATCGAAAGCTTCTTCAACCATATCTGTCAAGATAACAACCAAGTTAAATCCCAACTAACAGAAGTTAACGGAGTTTACCAGAATGGCAGTTAAAACTAACTAGATAGTTCAATCAGATGTTAAGGTTCAAATAAATAAGAGTTCAAGTTAATTTTAGGGTTCAACAGTTGTAAAGGTTCAAACCTCAAATCTAGATTACTGACATGTCAATTCTAATCCGGATGAACCCTTTCATCAATCCGGATTAGATGGAGGTCAACTCTATTTCGGACAAGGATGCAATCCGGATTACCCCCTAGCATCTCAAATGAATTATCATTTCGGATGAAGATTGTCCGAGATCCAATCCGGGATGAAATTCGAGTTCATCAATTTGGATGAATACCCATGCGGAATTAAACCCGAAATGCATATGACTTTGAAGATCTATCCGATATACAATCCGGAATGCTTTAAACATCAACATTATCATCCGGAATACATGAATTTAAGCAATTTATACCTAATCCGGATGAATTTCCAAGATACACAGTTCAAAATAAAGAGAATCACAGAAGAATTCAGAATTCGGAATTTTGTGGATAATCCGAAATGAAATTTCAGAGATACATATATACTTTCCAAAATCGGCTTGGGCCTAAAATTTCTAATCCAGATCGGGCTTGTGACAGGCCCAATCCGGAATAGTAACGGTCAGACGGGCCTGTCCGGAAAAGCAATCCAATTGTGCCTTTCCGAAAAAACCCAATCCGGAACAGTACCATTTGGGCCTAAAGGAGCCCAATCCAGAACTGTAATATGGTTTTCCAATTTTTAAGACTTTTAAGCATTTCTATTAGATTCGCCCAAATCCCGAATTCACTGGGCCAGCCCAATATCTCTTGACAGAAACCATCTAAAAAAAATCATCAAGTAGACTAACCAAGCATCCAACCACCTTTTAATTTTCTACAAAGAAAAACTATTTAGCACACACATAAATATTTACACAGCCTTGCTAAGGGATTAAATCGTTTCAAAGGTTAACTAAGGAACATTTTTCAGTATGAGTAGGGTCAATTGGTCTAAGCGATTGTCAATATACTTGTCCATTTAAATCTAAAACTCAACCCTTCCAGTTTAAGCATTATGATAAGCTTAAGGTAGTATTATACTATGATACTCGTGTCACCCGTACCATGACATACCCCCGCGATCAAGGTAAGCACAACAATTCATCGTAGCAGGTGAGTATAATGTGATCATCCTTTTATTTTACAACATCAGGCTATCGGTGAACAGGTCAGTACTTCCGTACAGCAGAGAGCCCAATAGTGATTGACGAGGGTTAGGCATATACCTTATGTGGTACGTAAGAACTTATGGAATATTCTCATGAAGAAACTTCCGTTCTCTTAGGTTTTTGCCTTTCCATTTTGGCTCTTTTACAAAGATATCCTGACTGTGCCTAGGTCTGGATAAAATCAGGATGCAACAGAAGGGCAGCCAAGATATCCCCGGATGACTCAACAGCATAAAGACCCGAAACCTCAGACGTTGGCTATCTACTAACGCATGATTTAAGACCATGAAATCATACGCCTATAGTAAGTGACCCATTGAGTACATAGTTCGTTATGTTTATATCATTTGGCTTTCCCTATCCGGTTGAGTTTTAGACCTACCGACACATCATTTTCGATCCAAATCTTTTCCCGCTTCAACACCTTACATGTGTTAGTAAAACATTTTATCACGAAAAAGTATTTCATTTCCCTACCCTTGCAAAAACTGTTTTTTTTATAGATTTCTCCCCCTAAATTTGTGCATACACATGAACAATTTTACGAAGCAATGAAAATAAAATATGAACAGTAAACAAAACACAAAGACAGAGGATGCCTAAGTAGAAAACCGAATCATTTTGAGAAGATCCATAAGCACTTGAAACGTGCGTTGCTAACGGGTTTCGCGAACAAATCCGTCACATTTGCATCAGTGTGGATTTGCTCAAGCTTTACGAGACCCTTTTCATAGAAGTCACATATAAAATGAACTTTAAAATTTATGTGCTTGGTTTTGGAGTGAAAAACAGGGTTTTTAACGATTTGGATACCGGCATCATTATCACCTAAATTGTTGTGTTTAGATAAGTCAAACCGTAATCCGCAAGCTGGTGTTGCATTCATAAAACCTGGGAGCAGTAAGCAGAGGCTGCGACATATTGGGCTAATGCAGTAGAAAGCGAGACCGTCTGTTGCTTCTTGCATTGTCACGAGATTAAGCGATCTCTTAGAAATTGACAACCAGCTGAAGTGGAACGCAAATACCTATCTGTACCTCCAATATTACTGTCAAAGAAAGCAAATAGTTCAAATTCAGAATTTTTAGTATACCAGAGGCCCAGTGATGGTTCCCTTTGAGGTACCTAAAAATTCGTTTAACATCATGTAAATGAGAGAGTTTAGGAGTAGCCTGATAACGAGCACACTGGCAGACGCCAAACATGATATCTGGCCGGCTAGCAGTGAAATACATGAGTGATCCAATCATGGAGCGATACATAGTCGGATTAACATGCGTTCCTTCAGCATCTTCATTTAGCAAGGGACGTTCTGCTATAGGTGAAGCCATAGGCTTTGAATCTGTGAGCTTGAATTTTGCAAGAACGTCATGGACATATTTTCCTTGATGAATTAAGATACTCTATGGGCTCTGACGAACTTGAAGTCCAAAAAACATGGTCATCTCCCCCAATGAGCTCATCTCAAATTTCTTCTTCATAATTTCTTCAAATTCGCTGCACAAACCATCATTGGTAAAACCAAAATGATATCATCAACGTAGATGTGAACAAGAATAATGTCCTTATCAACGCGTTTGATGAACAGGGTTTGATCAATGGTTCCCCGAGTGTATTCATGAGCAAGCAGATGCTCTATAAGAGTGGCGTACCAAGCGCGAGGGGCTTGATGCAACCCATACAAAGCTTTGTCTAGTTTGTAAGCATAATCTGGCTTGTCAGGATCAGTAAAGCCCGGTGGTTATGCCACGTAGATTTCCTCTTTCACCTTGCCATAGAGAAACGTAGTGTTGACATCCATTTGATAAATAGTGAAATCCATGTAAGATGCATAAGCCAAGAAAATGCGTATAGCCTCCAAACGCATGACAAGTGCATAGAACTCATCATAATCTAATCCTTCAATCTGTCGAAAACCCTGAACCATGAGGCGAGCTTTGTTTCAAACGATAACTCCAGTGTCATCCTGCTTGTTACAGAAAACCCAGCAAGTTTCGAGAGCGCGTTTTCCTTTAGGAAGCTTCACCAATTGCCAAACACCAAACTTCTCAAATTCATTGAGTTCTTCATGCATGGCATCCACCCAGCCGGGTTCCTGCAAGGCAACATCAATATTTTTAGGTTTAATTTGTGAAATGAAGCAAAAGTAGAGACAGGTATTGATATCCCCAGATTGGCTGCGGGTTCGAAAAACAGCATTAACAGAACATATGTTTGCAATGGGGTATTGATATCCCCAGACAAGTATTTTCAATGGGGTGATCATGCTGTAAACGCTGCGGGATTGGTGTAGCGGGAACGAGAACATATGTTTGCAAGTTGGTAACACTTGTTGAAGCTGCTCCAGATGACTGCCCCTCAACAGGTGGACCAGTAGAAGTAGTTGCTGAGGAATCAACCGAACAATCGAGTGGAGTAGGCTCAGGGAACAGAGAAGAACCCAAGACATCCGGAGTAGATCCTTCATGTGTCGCAAGAGGCTCTGGATCAAGAACCGCAACTTCAGGAGGATCGTTCTGAGCAGGCGGATTAATAGCTGGTTTGTGAGATTGCGAAACGGAGGAAGAAGACGAGACAACGTCATCAAACCCAGGAGGATCTACATCAGCTGCTTTAAAGTCTCTTGTAGCTGGGCAGCCTCAGCATCGTCTTCGGATGAAATGGGCATCGTTGGAAGGTCAGCAATGGAACTGTTACCTGTAGACACATTGGAAGACAAATTAGTATGGTTAAATAGTGTGGAATAGTCATACAACCAGTCAGGCCAATGCGTGTGTCCTTGGATTTTCCTCCAGCCAACCCACGTTATAGGTTTCAACTACCATCTTTTTGATCTTGTTATAAATGCGGTATGATGTATTTTAAGAATAGGAAACGAAGATGCAAGGATCCCCACGTGATTCAAACTTTCCTTTAGCATCCATGAGCAGCAGAATGCAAGGGCATCCGAACTTGCGGCAATGCTTGACCGAAGGTTTGCGACCTTCAACGACTTCGTATGGAGTTTTCATATGTCGTTTATTGATCAAGGCATGATTCTGAATATAACATGCAGTATTGATTGCTTCTGCCCCGAAAATCAGAGGTAGCTCGGATTCAACCAGCATAGTGCGTGCCGCTTCAATGAGTGTGCGATTTCTGCGTTCTACAACCCCATTTTGTTGTAGGGTTCTGGCTGCACTAAATTGTCGGTCAATTCCCTTGGAGGAACAGAAAGAATTTAAGGTAACATTCTTGAATTTTGTCTCGTTGTCACACCGAATAGCCTTTACAGTAGAATCTATCTGGTTTTCCATAAGCGTGATAAATTGTTTGACTAACTCAGTAGTTTCACTTTTATGTGTAAGAAAGAAAACCTGGGTGAATCGAGAGTAGTCATCAATAATAAGCAGACAGTAAGCCTTCCCGCCAATGCTCAGTATGTCTGTTGGACCAAAAAGATCCATATGTAGCCATTCCAAGACTTGAGACGTGGAAGGAGCAGCTTTAGATTTGTGTGGTTGTCGATGTTGTTTCCCACGCGCACATGATTCACACTTTTCGATCTGAATGAATTCATGAATTGGTAGATCTCTTACTAAACCACCTTTTGCAAGACGATTTAAGTTCTTCATGTTGATGTGTCCCAGTCTGCAATGCCATAGCATTGCATCATGTTCAGCTGTAGATGAGAAGACGCAGGTGAGCTTGTCAGAGGGAGCCTGGTTCGTATCAATAACATATGCATTTCTTTTCGTGTTGCTTTAAGAAGAATCCAATCATCTGGAATAATTAGCCCTGGTTTCAGCACGTAACACCCTTTCTTGGTTAACAGAACATCCAAATGATTGTCGCAGAGTTGAGACACACTCAATAAACTGTGCTTCAATTCTGGTACATAATTAACATTCTTAAAGCTGAGGGCTCCGTTGCAAACAGTTCCTCTCATGGTAATCTTTCCTCTCTCTCCACCTGCGAAGGAAACAAACCCGCCAATTGAAAAACTGAATGTCATTCAACTGCGAGATGTCTCCAGTCATGTGCCTGGAACAGCCACTGTCAATATACCATAGTCTAATAAGAGCTCGCCAGAGCTGTTCCTTCACATTTCAACAGGCTTTAGTTAGAGACTGCAACCCAGGCCATTGAGGATCTGGGCATGCCATTAGCATCAACGTAAGTAACCTCACAAAAGATTAAATTAGTTGAGGATGAGGTTAATGATGCTTTGGATTTATTAGAAATGGGGGTAGAAGTCTTAGTTTTGGCCACTGTCTTAGGCCTCCAGGTTACCGAATCTGACTTATGCACAATCCTTGGAGTACTAGAAGGATTCTGGGAACCTGAAGGTCTCAAGGGTTTGAAAGATTGTTTCTTAGCCAAGTTCCAGTCGTGATCAAAAGACTTAGCCACAAATCGAGCCTGAGGTCGGCGATTAGGCATAGTCTTCTGATGTCGTGAATACAAAGTTTTAAACGAGGTGAAGGCCTTTTGACATTTTCGAGCAATGTGCCCGGGAAATCCAAAATTGAAACAGGTCTGCCTCTTCTGGAAGAAAACAGTCTGTTCAACTTGGGAAATTCTGGGCAATTTGTCTGTCAGTTTCTTGCTTCCGGGTACTGACGGCTGATGCACGGTCTTGTTCTTGACTGTGTCCTGCGCAAAACCATCAGCACACTTGTTAGTTTTGTGAGTTGAATTTGACAGTTTTGAACACGGATATTTAGGCAAAATTAACTGATATATGTTCAGCTGGGTACTTAACAAATTCAGTTTGCGACTTCTGAGTCAATTTCTCAGAGTGATGAATAGACTCAGGGGTTGCTGTTTCAGTAGTTGATGATGCATGTTTTGTTTTCTTCTTTTTGTATCGGCGTGTTCTTCGTTTCTTAATCTTACTCTTCAAATCACATTTTGTGATAGATTCTGTAGAGGACTCAGGTGGCCCTACAGGGACATCTTGTTCTGAAATTTCGGAAGATGAGCTTGACAAACTACATGAATGTGGAATCTCATGTTTTTTAAGAATTTGGGAATCCGATTCAGAATCAGTTTTAAAATTTTTATTTGAATCGTGAGAAGAAGAGTGCTCATCATCGGTCGTTTCAGAATCAGTCCCTTGTGCTTGGTTAACATAAGCTAGGTCACCCGACTCTTCTAGAATTATGTAAACATCAACGTTCACAGGGTCGGTTGGTTGGTCGACTTTTGCAATGTCAACCCTGGGATACACATCAACAGACGAAACCTCTAGAGAAGAGCTTCCGGTCTCTTCAACTGAAACTGATGAAACCGAATCATTTGTCGATGCTGAACCTGCAGGTAAATTCATGTTTTCATCACAAGAGTTAGCATCATTCAAAACATCAGCATTTGATGAAAAACAAGAGTTAAAACTGTCTAAATTCTTAACACAACCAACATTGTTTGAGCATGTAAATTATTTAGCAAGAAATAGATTTAAAATGTCAAAAACAGGCTTATAAAACGCATAATCAGCAGCCGAATTGTCTAAATTTGTATTCAGACATTCCTCTTGATCACCCTCTGTGATATCCTCAACTAAAATTACCTATGCACATGAGTTAGAAACATTAGTATCATTCATGAATTCAGTTTGAGTATCAGAAGATTCTTTTCCTTTAGATTCTGTGGAGGATGTGGATGTTTCTGCCTCAGGCACTACTTTCTCCAAGCCATCTGTACATCCAGAAGGATGATCACCAGTTTCATGTGAAAGTGGTGTAGAAGCAACAAAGACATCATCCCTCTTGAGTTCAGTGGGTTTGGAGAACTTTGGGTAATAGGGCGTCCATGGTTTAGATAGATAATCTGAAGGTTTACCATAAATCATTTTTTCTGCATTTTCTAAATCATCCTCAGATTCAGGCATTCTAGTATAATTATGATTATATGGTGGGGGCGCCCTATTATACCCAAGACCTTTGGTTTAAGCTGGAGGTCACATAAGTCCTTGACAAGTTTACTGGAAGTTTCAATTTTTTTGATGTTTATTTCATTTTCGTGAATCTTCCTGTCAAAGAATTTAGCTTGGCCAAGGCTGCTTGAAGTTCTACGTCCTTTTTAGCTAGTTTTAGCTTATAGTCGTATACCCAACATTGCTGTTGGTTCAAGTCTAACTTTAGCTGAGCTACATCTTGTTTCTGAGCTTCGACCTTTTCCATAAGAAGCTTGTTCTTATGTTTAAGGGCGATATTCTGTGACGCAGGTTGTTGGTACTCTGCTACAAGAGTTGAATTATGGGCGCGCATTTGTGATAATTTAAAACGACAACTATCAGAACAGAGAATTCGATTTACCGTTTCTGAAAGATCGGGCGTCTCAGTTGTCTGCGCCATCATGCAGTAGTTGTTGTTCTTGGAGAGATTCAATGTTTCCATTTGGGCTACCGCATCTGCCTAGTTAAAACCTTCATGTTGTTGGGCCACCAATGCTGTTGACTTCCCGCCCTAGCTGCTTGAAGGACTCGTAGTGGATTTTGAGGGAGAGACAGGAACCAGCTGTCTGTCACTTCTCTGTATATCAGCGACCCTGGATGACACACACCCGGATGCGGCTTCTTGCATTCCCTGGCAAAGTGTCCTGGTTCGTGCCATATGTAGCATCTAAGTTTGTACTTGGTGAGACCAGTCTTCAAGTTTGACAAGGGTTGCCTTCCATACTTCTTCGGAAACTTGTTAACCCGAAAAGCAGCGATTGCTAGATTCCAAGAAACATCGATCTTGTGTAGGTCCTCCTCCATGATTTGATTAACTTCGGTTGGAAGAATGGATGGAGGAGTCAGATCACCTACCAGGAAGGCATTTAAGCTTTTGATCATCGACTTCGCAATAGCTAGTTTCTCTTCGTTTTCTTTAGTGAGAAACGCAGAGTTGGACGCAGGTTGAGCAGGTGCAGGCACTGGTGCAGCAGTTTGAGGAGTGTTGCCTTGTTGTACTGTTTGAGGAATTGCAGGACTAAACACCATGTTGGGATACTGAGCATGGTACTGAGTGTGAAATTGAGCAGCCGAAACCATCGTGGGATTCTGAGATTGAAGACCATACACGTACTAGGTGTTCTGTGGTGTGGCTATAGGATTATAAACCACATTTGAGCCACCCGGTGGTTGCGAATTTCCTTGTAGAGGGCTATAAATCAGATTTTGTGACATTAGAGCCGCATTTTGCCCTGTCATCCCTGCGGCCATCAAACTTCTTTGATGATTTATTTCTCTCTTCTTGTTATTAATCTCACATGATTTGATAGTAGCTATCATCTCAGTGAGAGTGACATCATTCAAGTTTTTGACTTTTTATCATTCCCACATCTGCATCCCAACTCTTAGGAAGTGAGTTCAATAATTGTATGTTCATGGCACTGTTAGTGACAGTAATCTCAGCTGAAATCATCTAGGAAACTAGCTTAACATAGCGACGAATCTGGTTTTCAATAATTTCCCCATAGATGTGATTAAATGAGCTGAATTGCTTATTTACCCTGCTTGCCTTCATGTCTGCATTCCCTTCATAGAGATTTTGTAGCTCATTTCAAACTTCCTTTGCGGTCTTACAGTTTCTAACCGCAATCGAGATATCAGGTCTAAGGGCCATGGTCAGAGTAGCCGAGGCCTTTTCATCTTCCTCTATTATATTAATATCCTCTGGAGTCCATATGTGCATGGGCTTAGGAATTTTTGTGTCTGGATCTTGCTCTGTACTGTAGACTATTGTTCTTAGACCATTCATGATGCATCTCCACACACTAGGCTCTTTTGCCTTAAAATACTGCTCAAAATGAAACTTCCATTCGTAATATTCGTCCCCATATAACAAACGTGGCACTTTGGTGGAAGTGCCAATGACTTGGTCCAGCTCTTGCGATTGCAGGGCAGCCAGAGTGGCATTCGTCAGATCTTGTGCAGTCATGTATCTGCTTAATCCGAAATCGATCCGGAATGGTCAACTCTGAAGTCAATTATGGCCAAATCCGGATGATGTATCCGTATTGATGATAATGCGGATTGATGAGTCCGGATTGAAGAGTCTGAATTGAAGAGTCCGACTTGAAAACCCGAAATGATGAACCCGAAAACTGATGAATCCGAAATGAGAAGTCCGAATTGACAAATCCGGAATAAAAATACGAGCTGAGAGAATCCATAATAAACAAGTCTGAAGGTGAATCCGGAAAGGAGAATCCAGAATGAAGAAAATCCGGAATGCTTATCCTTATCCGCAACAGTAATCCGCCTTTCTTGCAACAGTAATCCAAAAAGGAATAGATAACCACCATAGTATCTCAGATAGTAATCCGGATAGAACAACAGTCCGGGATCAATCCGAGACGGATGATCTCCTTTGTGTTCTTCGGAATCCGGAACAGTAGCTGATCCGATATGTGAGAACCTTCTTCGAGTTCTTCGGAATCCGTAAAAGTAATATATCCTAAGTCTTCAAATCTTCTTCGAGTTCTTAGGAATAGTAGCACTTCCGAAGACAAATAGTGATCCGGAACAGTAACCAATCCTAGCAGCAGCAACACACTTCGAAAAACAGCTTCTTCAATCAGCAATTCCTGGAGCCTGTATTTGAACAGCAGTCTCTGATACGAATTGTAAGTCCCTAAAACGGATCAAAAAGGTATCAGTAACCTAGTCAGTAGCGGAAATAATGATTAGGAAGAAAAACAGCTTTGAATAACATCAACTTGCATACACCAAAAGATGTCTGATACAAGTTATGTGAATACAACTCTCTGACCTCTTTTCATTAACCTAACATCTCTATTTATAATGACTACCAAGCCCACTATTTACAACTCTAGGCCCATAAGGCACTAGGAAGCCTACAAGATATACCAAAGCTCAAAATAATCCTTAATGTGTATACCTTTAGCCACATAGGCCCAACAATTATCCTGTGTTCTTACTTTGTTTTGGTTTGTATACTTACAAGGATTCCGCACTCGTATTTGTGTTGTATAAAAAAGGAAGTAGGTTAATCTTGATCCTCCAAGTGGACCTACAAGTGGTATCGGAACTTTAGCTCTCTTCCTTGTTTTAAAAACAAGCTTAGTGTTGTGTCTGAGCTAGTTTGAGGGTTTCTTGAAGTGTTCTTGAACTTTCAGCAGGAAACTTAAGTTTTGAAAGATAACAAACTTAAAACTGAGTTAAAACTTGTTGTACCCGGAAAATTTTCATTAAAACCTTGTTAGAACACATGGAGACATGTTCAAATCTGGTTTTTCTTAAAATTTTTGTCTGTTCAAGTTGAACACATTTGAAGGAGAAACTGACAGGAAAAACTCACCGGTATATTGTTGTAGGGTTGACCAAATACCTGACATTCTGGACTTGACTATTAAAATTGTAAAAGCTGGTATTGAATGTTTGTCTTTTCAACCAAATTTGTGTAGACAACAAACCACTTTCGAAAACTGGTCTGTGTTAGAAAAGGAAAGTTTTCACCGACCAGCCCTGCAAAAAGATTCCTCTCCGAAAAACATCTGTGCAAATAACCCATCCGTACGAAGAATGAGACTGTTCCAGCGAAAGACCAGTCATCCGCACGAAGAATCTTGTTCGTACGAAAGACAAGTTAGTCCTCACGAAGAAGTGCCTCTCGTACGAAACACCAGGTTCGTACGAAGGAGCCTCATTCGTACGAATCTTTAATTCGTACCAAGAACCTTCTTCATTGATTGTTTTTCGTGTTACAATTTTTTAAGCCTTGTGAGTATAATTGTGAACTTTAAAAGGAGACTGTTATTTTCAAAATTAAAAATTAAACCCTATAATTTTCATAGTCAAGAAAAATATAATGAGTACTAATCCGTGGGATTGGAGTAGAAGTTCAAGCACAAATCAAGATTCTTCATAGAACTCCGCAACCTCATGGGTTAAGTCATTAATGCCTCAACATACAACCATGATAACCGCAAATCAATGGACGTGTGTTGCAAACCAGAACCAGAGCATTCAGACCCTTCTTATGAGTAAGAGTGAAACCGAGAGTAATAACCGTCCACCTAAACTAAACCATATGAACGATTATCTGTCATGGAAAATTCGTTTCCGCACATATGTTCTGGGACAGAACACATAATTATGGACGTGTTTTACTACACCCTATAAAGAATCACTCGAAGAGGCAGGATCAAATCCAACCTCCTTATCAAATCTAGATGAAGGCGATAAAAAGGCTTACGATCTAGAGAAAAAGGCGTTTGCTATCCTAACACAGGGACTCCATAAAGATATCTATCATCAGTTTGTGTACTGTACGACCACCAAATATCTGTGGGATACCCTGGAAGCAAGAGGAGAGGGTAATGCTGCAACCAGAAAAATACAACATGATCTGCTAAAGAAGGAGTTTGAAGGTTTCATGTTCATGGAAAATGAAACACTGAATGATATGACAACACGTTTCTACCATTTGCTCAGCGAAATGTACTCGTACAAAGTGTTAGCATCTCCACAAGAAATCGTGATGCGCTTTGCTGACACATTACCGCCAAAATGGGGTCAATTTATTGACTTATTGAAACATATAGGTGTTTTGGATTCAATCAGTATTTATGAGTTTGTGCAGAAATTGGAAAACAAAAATGAAGATGAACTTCGAAAGGCACAAAGAATTACTGTTCCACAAAATCCTGAGATGTGCTTTGGAGGTATTAATACAGGTATAAGTGCAAATCAACAACCAAAACTTCAAACGGCGTTTGTGTCAAACGTGAATCCCTTTCTACCACAACTTGTTCAAACAAATCAGTCTGAAAGCTCAAGTACTCAATCCTATGGACAAGTTTTTGATCCGAAAGCCTTTCTACCACAACCACGAGATTTTGCACCTCAAGTTCCACAGCAAGCTTCTCAACAAGCTTTGTATGGAAACAACGTTCAACCTGCAAATCCCAGTACAGTCAGACTTGACACATTACATATTTCCAAAGTAAGCGTAGAAGTTGCTCAGGAACATATGGAACTTCTAAATACCATGGTTAGTGCCTATTGTGGATTAGTAGCTGGTCAAATTGGAAACATTAGTTTGACTAATGAAGACTACTAACAAATAGACAGAGATGAGATGGAACTACTGGATATCAAATAGGCATTTGCAAGTGCGGTGAGAAGAGCTAAGGATTATATCAGCAGAATAGGAAGAAGCAGTTTGGAAAGCAAGAAAGATACAAAATATGGTTTTGATAAAAATGTTGTTACTTGCTTCAACTGTGGAGAAAGAGGTCACTTCAAGCGTGAGTGTACGAGACGCAGCAAACAAGGAAATCACAACCCCTTCCGAAATCAATCACAACCAACCAACACAGCTCAAGTTAACAATGATCAAAGAATAGTTGCTATTAACAACCCAAATAATACCAACCAGTTAGGACCTTCAAACAACACAAACAGAGCTTTAGTAGTTCAGGCAGATGGATGCAATTGGTCAGCACAATTGGATAATGAGAATCAAGGATGGACTGCATGTTATGCCAAGATTATCAGTCGAATCAAACATGTTCACAGCATAGACAATTCTGAGGATGATAGTTCGTGGTATAATGGTTGTTCTGATGAAGATTGCTCGAGTTCAGGTGGTTATGGATCTGATGCAGATATCAGGGAAGGAAGTGATGCTGAGGTCAGAGAGTTGCTGAAAGAAGCAGAAAAGCTGAGAAGTAAAAAAGGTTGGTTTGATGATCAAGGTAGAAGCTGCATCGAAGGAAACAGAAAAATTCTTTACAAATAGTGCAGCATTTCCTCATCATACTGCCTTCATGGTGAATGGTGCCGGTTCGACAAGTCAGGTAAATTCCGACTCTCCTAAAATCTGCAGTGACTATGCTGAACTAAAAACAAAATTTGAAACAATAAACAATCACAATCAAAACCTAGTTGTTGAACTGTCAAAATGTAAAGAGGCTAACTTAGCTTTAACTGTAACGAAAAAGAATTCAAATCTGTAATAGAAACCCTTAAGAAAAGCGTTTCTGAATTAATAAAGATAGTTTTGAACAAACAAACAGGAATTAATAACTACATTAATCTACTTGAGGAAACAAAGAAAGAGTTAGCCATCGCCAAACGCAAACATGATGCGATCAAGCTAAAATTGGAAAGTTATTCTAACTCCCGATGTGTGCTTGATCATATCATTGGGGTTCAAAAACTAAAAGGAGCTGTTAAATGCATTGGGTATAAGTCGTGTCAACCTTCATTGAAACACAACTATACCAAATTGCCTGATGAAGAGGAAATGCCGCACTTTGAACCCTCAGTACCTCTTAATCCTAAAGAATTTGTAGCAGGATTAGGGTTCAAGCTAGACGATTCCTCAGTTGAATCAAGAAAACCTGAAAACTCATCATCAGTTGCTGATAAGAACCCCTCTACAACAGAGAAGGATGATTCGTCAGATGATGAGTACGAGAAAAATGATAAGGATCAATCTGTTGATGAGGAAAAAGGGATAGAAATGTCTGCTACTCCCAGTGTGAAACTATTGAAAATCAAGAGAATAATCCTATGAAATCTGTCAAGACAAATGTGTCCACAGATGAAAATGATAATGTGTTGTATACCTTGGTTGGAGACAAGAAAATATATTCTAACAAACACTTTCCGATCAAAAATGTAATCCAATTTCTATTGATCAAATTTTTGAAAATTCAACAACCAAATTGTTGGAGAAGAAAAACCCAATCAAGTCACAACCATTATCCAATTCAAAAGAAAAACAACGAGAAAAGCTAGCTGAAAATCTAAGATATCACAACTGAAGGTTGAAGCCAAAGGCGCTCGTTACAAGAAGAAGTTTAGAATGTTAAATTTGTGAGTTCTACTGGTACTGATAAAGTCGAGACTTTTGAAGGCATGTCTAATAAAGATTTTATAAACAAAGTCAAGATTTTAAAGCGTAACAGTGAAAACAATTACACTCAACATACAAATGGGTTTGAAAATGAACCAAGTACCTCAAGACCCACAAATTCAACATCAAGTCATAGAACAGGATCTCCTAAATTTGTTAAGAGGAGAACTTGTTTCAAATGTGGAGAATTTGGCCACATAATCAAGAATTGTACAAACCCAACAAAGCCTAGATTTGTTGAGAAATCTCCTCTTAAACATACTTGTCAACGTTGATCTGTTTCCCCAAAACAAGACAAACGTTTTGTCAAAGAATAAGAAGAAAAACAGAAACGTAAACAGGTAAAAATTATTGAAAAAGCATTGAAACCGGATCCTTCAGAAAGGCAACCAAGTTCTTCAAATTTAATAAAACCAGAAAGTGTTAAAAATGTAAATAATAGTCACTCTAGTATATTTCAAAAATCTTGGAAACCTAAGACCGGTGTTGGTTCAAGAGGAGGCTCAAAATTTCCAAATCATCAAGAAATAGAAATCACATTTCTTGATGATAAGGGTCGACCTAAGACCACTAAGGCTTGGTTCCCTATCTCAAACTGATCGGGTTTTTGAAATGTGCAGGGTGTTCAAGAAAGAACTGTGAATAGTCATTGGATTGTTAATAGTGGAGCATCAAGGCACATGACATATGACTTAAGGCACCTTTATTATGTGAAAAGAATTCGAGGAGGCTATGTTGCTTTTGCAGGAGACAAAGGTGTATACATCACTAGAGAAGTAATGATATCCAATGGTGTGGTTAGCTTTGATAAGATCAATTATGTTCGACAAATTGATCACAATCTTCTTAGTGTTTCTCAAATCTTCGACAAGAAGTTCACGTTTCATTTTAATGATGTCGGATGTTATGTGCCGAAACCTAGTTTAAAGATTCCCAAAGAATGGATTCTCCTGTCGGCTCCAAGAATTAATGACCTATATATTCTTGACATGAGTCAAGCTATTACCACTTCTGCACAAGTCACATGTTTTGTCTCAAAAGCCACCGAAAAGGAATCAATCTCTTGGTACAGACGAATGGGACTCATTCACTTGAGGAAAATGAACTATTTGGTGAAAAAACAATCTTGTGAATGGTGTGCCAATGAAGAATTTTCATTTACAAGACGTCTGTGTATCATGCAAAAAGGGCAAGCAAGCGAGAAAATCTCATCCTGTGAAGAAGATTAGCACGGTGAATATGCCTCTGGAACGTCTTCATATGGACCTTTTTGGACCTATGAATCATAAGACTACCTTTGGCGACACATATTGTTTAGTTGTTACTAATGACTATCAAGATTTGCGTGGGTGAAGGTTATGGCACACAAGAGTGAAGTTCCTAAAATCCTCAAGAATCTCCTCACGCTACTTGAAAATTTGTACAATTTGAAGATAAGGATAATTAGAAGCGACAATGGCAGCGAATTCAAGAATCTAGTTATGGATGAGTTCTGTTCTTCTAAAGGCATTCTGCATGAGTACAGTTCTCGATACACTCCACAAAAAATGGTGTCACTGAGAGGAAAAATAGAACTCTAATTGAAACAGCAAGAACTATGCTAATAGAATCAGAACTTCCTATTCAATTTTGGGGAGAAACTATTGCTACTGCATGTTATACGATGAATAGAGTTCTTACGGTGAAGAGGCACGAGAAAACATGTTTCGAGTTGTTACATAAAAGGAAACCGAATGTTTCTTTTTTAGAACCTTTTGGAGCTCCATTCACTATGATTGATCCACATGGTAAATTTGTTCCGAAAGCTATTGAAGGTTTCTTTCTTTGATATGCTACTCCTAATTTCAGAGTGTCGAATTTGTCAACAAAGAAGATTGAAGAATGGGGTGAGGTCAAGGTTCAAAGATACACTAAATCAGTGAGAGCTCTGGGTGCTCCTTGGATGTTTGACTACGATGGGCTGTTTAACTCCTTTAATCTGCCAACTTTTGATGATGCTTCTGCAGCAGCTCAAATGCTTCTAGAAAGTGATACTGTAGTTGACTCGTCATTAGTACTACCAATTATTGTAAACCCTCAAGTGTCTACTTCGGTTAACAATCTTGTTCAGAATGAGGAATTCGAAGATGCTGCTGATTACAATATTTCGTTAGAAGATGATGAGTTCCATGATGCAAATGAAGCTACCTCTGCTCTCGTTCCTAGAATTTCAGATGTCATGTCAAATATTTAGATCTAGGGACTACTGAAGGTCATGCATCTACATAATCATTAAATCCAACAAACAAATTAGCTGTTGATATGAATATCAACAATTTGAGTATAAATTCTCAAGTTCCTGATGTTCCTGAAACTCGAATTCATAATACCCATCCTCGGCAAAATATCATAGGAAATGTCCAACGTGGTGTGTAGACTCATAATCAACTCAGGAATAACCAGAATGCTGGATTGTATTTGGTTATTTGGGAATCTGGGGAACATAATGATAGGTCTTTTGCCTGCTATGTTTGCCAAGTTGAACCGAAATCTTGGAAGGAGGCTATGAAAGAAGACTCATGGGTTGAAGCAATGCAGGAAGAACTTCAGCAGTTTCAGAAGTTAGGCATGTGGAAATTCGTTGACAGGCCTGACAACTATAAGAAGATTGATACAAGGTGTGTTTACAAATGTAAGAAGGATGACCGAAGTGTTGTTGTGAGAAACAAAGTAAGATTGGTCTTCCATGGTTTTAATCAGGTAGAAGGCGTTGATTACAATGAAGTTTATGCATCTGTAGCTCGTCTTGAGGCCATAAGAATTTTCTTTGCTTATGCATCCTACAAGAAGTTTAATGTTTATCAAATGGATGTGAAAAGTGCATTTCTTCATGGTGTGGTTGAAGAAAGGTATACGTTAAACAACCGCCTAGTTTTGAAGATCTAATCCATCCTAACAAGGTTTAGCTTCTCAATAAGGCGCTATATGGTCTTCATCAAGCTCCAACGGCTTGGTATGAAACGTTGTCTTCCTATCTTCTCAAGAATGGTTTTCGACGTGGATTGATCGACTGTACTCTCTTCATCAAGGAACAGAATGAGGACTTATTGCTGGTCCAAGTATATGTTGATGATCTTATTTTTGGGTCGACCAACGAGAAAATGTGCAAAGAATTTGAGCAGGTCATGCAGGAGAAGTTCGAGATGAGCGCTATGGCAGAAATGACTTTCTTTTTAGGTTTGCAGGTTCAACAATCTAAGGAAGGTATTTTCATCCATCAAACCAAGTACGTCGGGGATATTCTTAAATGATTTCAGATGGAAGACTCAAAGCCTTTGGGAGCTCCATTAGCTTGGAATCATGGGATTACTCCTGACGGAATGGGTGAACATGTGGAACCATCTCTTTATCGTGCTATGATCGGATCTCTCATGTATCTTACTGCTTCAAAACCTGATACAATGTACCCAACATGTCTTTTAGCTCGCTACCAGTCCAGTCGGAAGGTTTCTCATTTGATGGCTGTAAAAAGAATCTTACGTTATTTGAAGGGTCGCCCAGACACTGGTGTCTGGTACCCTAAGGATTAAACTTTGATTTAATAGCATTCAGTGATTCTGATCATGGTGGCTGCAAGATCGATGCAAAGTTAACGTCAGCAGGATATTAGTTATTGGGAAATTGCCTAGTCACGTGGCAGCAAAAAAAACAGACTTGTGTAGCTACGTCAACTTGTGAGGCTAAGTATTTTTCGGCTTCTAGTTACTGCTTATCAGGCTCTATGGATCCAACAGCAAATGCGCGACTATGGTTTTGAATTTCTAACTACTCCTATTTTTATTGATAACGAAGCTACTTTACAGATCACTCGTAATCCTGTACAACACTCAAAAACAAAACACATTGAGAATAATTATAATTTCATACGAGATTGTTATGAAAAGAAACTTATCAATGTTGTTAAAATCTACATCGATCACCAACGTGCCAACCTGTTTACAAAAGCTTTTGATAAATCTCGTATTGATTATCTACTTTTGGTCATTGGCATCAAGGTGAAACCCGAGTAATTCATCCTTGGCTAATCATTTTTCGTAAATATTTTCTTCAAAATCTAAAATTACAAATAGATTTTCTATTTTTTCTTAATTTTATATTTTAGTGGGGGAATATTTCAAGAAAATACAAAAACACCAGAAAATGCAAAAATACAAAAATATGTCTTTTATTTAGTTTAAGTTTTTATTACCATCTTTATTTAAGGGGGAGAAAATTTAGAAAAATACAAAAACAATAGAAAAACCAAAAATAAAAAAATGAGTTTCTTGGATTGATAAGTTGAAGATGATGAAATACACCAGTAATCTGTCGTGAACAGTTAAAAGCACAAAATGAAAATTGATAAGTAGCTTTACTAATGATGTATGGGTAGGCTCACAATCAGATTAAAATGTGCAGGTTGATATAAACATAACGGACTGCAAACAAGGTGGGAACCATTCATTGGCATATGGTCTTGGTACAAAAATTCGTTTGATAATATGCCGAGGATCTGAGCTATGTGTTCTTTATGCTGACTTATCATCTAGGTATCATGGTTGAATCTTTTGCCAAAAAATAGCAATGACGCTAGTCTAGAACTTCCATGATACCATACATACGTGTAAATACTGTATACGACCTTCAATAAGTGATAAACATATCACATCCACCCCAAAAATAAGTGATAAAATATCACAGCTTTATGGGGGAGCTAAGCTCGTCTCTTTGTCGGTACGATGGAACTAACCTGTTCACAGACTTACTCATGTGCCCGGCATGCATCTGAAAATCAAGTTCCTCATAAATAGGTGATTTAATCACATAGGGCTTGTTTTCAATCAAAATAAGTGAGTATCTCACATCATATATGTCAAAACAGATGATAAGCAGTATACTCACCGGTAAGATTTTCTCTGGTGCGTATCTTGATACGGGAATGTGTCGTGAAGTGGTTGAACACCGGCTAGTAAGTATAATTCATATCTTAATCATATCTCCTAGTCATAATTTCATCTGCTAAGTTGAGCTTACGTGGACAGCAATACCGATAATCATAGTATAATGCTTATTTATTTAATTTGATGTTTTAAACAAAACTCATTTTTGACAAGATTAAAAGCTGGTATGATTCTCTTACCTTGAAACTCTGAAAAAGATAATCTAGTAAACATATAGTTTACTCTTATCTATTAGTAGTTATTTTAGTTTAGTTTACTTTGATATCATAACTTTATAAAAGTACTTTCTTACAACAGGTAACCTCATCTCAAAAGAACAAAATCTATTTAACAAGCACTTTTCCTAACTTAACTTGTGATTAGTGTGGATCTGTGCAAAGTTCTAAACAAGTCAGCGAAAAACCTAAAGACGTCGAAGAACTGAAAGTCCAGGTTTGAAAAACGTGGACTCGTATGAATCATATCATTCGTACAAGCCATTGTGCTTCGTACGAATGACTTTTAGGTCTTATATGTTTTGAAGATCTTCGTACGAACTAAGGTTGTTTCGCATGAGTATCATCATGTGGTATAAAAGGTGATGAAGTTCTTTGGTAGAACTTCACTTTCACCTTGCTCACATCATCTTTACACCTCTCCTTAAGTTGTTTTTGATTTCTTTAAGGTATACTTGATAATGTTGGCATACTTGGAAGATGAACAACTTAAACATTATCTGACCATGTGACTTCGACAAACTTGAACAACAAAATTTAAGCAAAGAATCATTTCAACCGAAAAACAAGTAACTTCTCTTGAAGTTGTTTGTATGAACTAGATTCGATTTATGAAACTTCATTTGCACGAATAACTCTTCGTTCGTAAGAGCCAGCTATTCGTACGAATGAAACAGTTCTTTGACTTAATCAAGAGTTCGTAAAAATGAGTTGTTCTTCATACAAATAAATTGTTATTCGTATTGAGTCAGTAGTTCTTTGTTCATGGAATACATACATGCAGAATGTTTGGAATAAAACTTTTTATGTATATTCCCTAATGAATTTGTGTTCTTATCCTAGTTGTTGTATTTGTATAGAATGGAACAAAAGGAACATAAAAGACAACCAGCAACAAAGAGGACTGACAAGACATAAGTGGATATTATGTCGGAACCTAGACATAACATGGTGGCCTACCTGGATCCGGAAGACAAATTTGCTGAGTACAACGGTATAATGAAGTTTTTGCGTGACTCAAGGATACATTTGCTATCACGCACAAGACTACAGTATACAAGACGTTGATCAAGGAATTTTGGGATTCAACTAAAGTTGTTGAAGTGAATGGGTAGGAACTTATCCGCGGGAAAGTAAATGACTTGAACGTAGATGTAACTGTTGAAACCATTAACTCAGTATTACAGCTTGGTGATGATCCTGAAGCTCCATTCTCAGTTTCGTTGAAGTGTCAATGTGGATGTTTGCTTAGAATGAAATGTGTTGGAGATTTCCTCGTGGGACAACTAAACAAAGCATGGTTGCCACTCAGATACAAGTTCTTTCTACATATTTTAATTCAGTGTTTGAGAAACAGACGGAGTGGTTATGACATGGCAAATAAGGACTTGGTTGGAAGGATGATAGTTTTGGCATTAAACAAAACGTTTAGTGTTTCAAAGTATGTTTTTGCAAACATGAAGGAAAACTTTAGAAGAACCGGATATGGTGGATGTATCCTGGTTTTCTCCAAATGATTCTGAATGTGCAACATCCGAATCATCCAAAGAACGACAACGATGTTCTAAAAGTTGAAGTTATGATGGAACATTCGTTGAAGATCTTTAGGGGTGTGGCAGCAAAACATTACAAGGAAAGCACACCTCCTCGTAAGTTGATCGGTTTTCTGGAAAATGATCAATATATTGCACCAGAAAACCACAACTAGCGCCATGATGAAAGTGATTCAGATAATGCAGAACCAACCTTGAAAAGGATGATCGAAGATAAGTTTGGTCATAAAAGGGGAAAGGGTAATGATGATGACGGTGATAGTGTTGCTAATGATGGTGCAAGAGAACCAGCTGTAGAAGTCCAGCCTACCTTTACAACAGAGGAGACTGGACCTGCAATGACGGAACCTACTACAACTTCTGAAACACAACCTTCAAATACCACAGTAGCTAAAACACTTTCGGCTGAAGATACTCCAGTTCGATCGCAACCTACTACTTCTTCAGCTCAACAATCCCAGTCTACATCTCATCAACAAAATGCAAAATGAAGTAGTCATTTGTTCTCTGAAATGGGAAACGATGAGAAAGTGGATTTTCTGTTCTCTCAGTTGCAAGATGCAGCAATCCAAATTAACAAGCATTCGAAGTTCATATCTTCAAATCGGAACACAGTTGTCAAACAACAGTTGGAGATAAATTCTTTGAAAGAGACTATTAGAAACAGGATTCTAAAATTGTGCAGTTAAGAAAAGAAAATGAGTGACTGAAGACTGCAGATGCTGAAAGAGCAACTTAGCTACAACAGATGAGAGCAGTTGATAACTCTCGGGGGACTGAGATAAATAGGGTAAAAGAATGTAGTGCGGCTGTACAACGATTTGCGAAAACATTAATTGCTAAGCATAATGACTTGAGAGAATTGTATCATTCTCGCAATGCTACACTGGTTGAAGGCTTTAATGGTATTAAAGACGTGTTCGAAATGAGTAGAAAGAGGGTGAACATTCTATGGAATGATAGATGCAAACGCAGGAGATCAAGCAAAAACATGATCAAGTTAGTGAAGACACTTGCAATCCTGATGCTTTAGCCTCATCCTTGCAATCAAATGTTTCTGCTTCAACTCCAGTGGTAGAGTCTAATGTGCAGCAGATCGTGACCGATCCAGTTACCTCAAGTGCTACTTAAGAGGAAACAGGAAAGGTTTGATGTTTCTTAAAAGTTTTGAAGACCTAATGTAGATCTTCAGGGGGAGTTTGTTGATATTCCAGGCCATTCAGTATGAAGACCAAAGACCTAAGACCGAAGACTAAGCAACAGCTAAGGGGGAGTTTGTTGATACACTTTTGTGTTTGTCGCTTGTTCTTAGTTACGTCTGTAATTGTAAACTCTTTGTTTACAGTGTCTGTATAGTTTGGTCATGTCGACCAAATCAAGCTATCCCCCTATATTGGTTTAGTACGACGATCAGATTGTCTGTGTAAAAAAGTTGCATGCGTTCATGTTGTTAAGTCTTGTGTACTTCATGTCTGTGACACGATCTCCAAAGAAGAATTCTATGCAAATGGAAATACTTTATACGAGCAAGATATTGCTCGTATGAGCCACCTACCATTCGTACGAATGAGTCCCTCTAAACCAGCATACTGCTTGTTTCATACGAGCTAGTTGATGCTCATACGAACCAGCTTGTTCGTACGAGTATCTTTGTAGTATGTTCTTCATGTCTTTTGGTGTTTCGTATGACCGACAACATACTTCGTACAGTTGCTGAGTGTGGACACTATATAAGCAGACATGCACTTCTCAGTATAAGTTAGATGTGTGAGACGAGTCACAAGTTAGACAAGTGAGGGAACTAGAGAGGGAGACACAAGAGCATAGAGTCTGTTGCATGAGAGTGTGTGAACATTGTTTGTATATGTTTATATCAGTTCTCTTCAGTTAATCAAGATATTGAATCTTTGGTTATCCTGTGTTCTTACTTTGTTTTGGTTTGCTTACTTACGAGGATTCCACACTCGTATTTATGTTGTATAAACAAGGAAGTAGGTTAATCTTGATCCTCGAAGTGGACCTACACATATGATGAATATGTCATTGAACTGAATTCAACAATACTTGTAGAAAACTATTCCTCCATTCAAGAAGTTCTTTGGATGCACAAAAGACAATATTATGTTGCGCCACTAGAGGGTAAGTGGAGAAAGGATGATAGTAATTCCGAGAATGATGAGGAAGAAAGATTAGAAGGGTTTGTTGTGAACAAAAAGCTAGAAAGAAAGCCCAACTGAGAAAAACTGCCCGTACTTTACTTCGTGATGAAAGTAATACTAAAGAAGGGGAGAATGTAAATGTGAATGTCGAGGATGAAGTATTTTCTACTGTGACAACCGGCAATTTAAGGTTTCTAATTACGTGAATAATAAATGTTAAAACAATCAAATGTAGTGTTTAAGACGCAAACCGACTTAATCAGGCCTTTGGAATGCCTAGGAACATCTTGTTGGCTATATGATACGCGAATGTTGATTTGCGGGAAGACTGTTGAATGCTAAGCGGTAACGAACTGACATCGACCAAAATACTGACAACACCGACAAATAAGAGTTTTATATGTATATTTTATACACATGAATTGGTTATGTTAAGTCATTCCACATTCGAAATGGCACAAAACACATACGTGAACAAAAAACGCGACTTTAGGAACGCACCTACAAATGGAAGCAACAAACTCTTGTGTTACCTTAAAAACTGAAATATTATGATAATTTTAGCTTCTTAATCAAATATAAACAACCAGGGTCGAAATCGGATCAAAAAACAGACTAGAACGACCACCAAAGCAATTTCCGCGTTTTAACGCAACAAACAAACATACGCGTCCAATGTCTACTTTCGACATCATTTTACACGGTTTTGGCCCTAAAACAATACTATACGACTTTTCATGAAGTTCATGTTCGAAAACGGGCCTTGGAAACGCTATCAGGTCGCCCAAACGATTAGAAACATGCTACTGAGCCTCAGGCCCAACCCACCAAAACCCTAGCTATAAAAGGGTTAACTTACGCACGCTACACCATTTTCACACACACAACTCCCTCTCTCTCTCTTCCTCACTTTCTCTTTCAGCTCTCTTTCTCTATAAATTTCCGGTGGCCAGACTTCGGCCGACCTTTTGCGGAGCTCTGGCGAGACGCGATCGCCGGCCACCGTCCACGATCGTCCAGCGGCGGCGCCGCAGATGATGGCGACAATGGTTTTTCGCGGCGGTTCAATGGTGTACCCCTAATCCTACCTCCTGAACTCATTTCTAGTCTCTATTTTTCCGTTTGAGCAATAGAAATGGCGGGTTTAACTCTGGTTGCCGTGGTTTTTCTGCTAAGCCCTAGACACTCTCGTTTTTTTAGATCCACGTTAGTTCCGGTCGCTCCTTATTGTTTGAGGGTGGGGGAGACATAACGGAGCGGCGGTGGTGGCTCCATTGACAACATAGGGGAGCATCGGTAACTTGTTTGGTTTGGTAAGAGTTGGGAGTTGATAGCGGCAGACGTGGTGATCTCGTGGGAGTGGCGGCAGTCACGGGGGTGGCAGTAACGCCGTCACCGGCGGCGATTGGGGTTCCGGCCGGCGGCAACGGCGGGGGTAGTGGTGCTTTTTGGGGGTCAGTTCAAGTTGGGTTTGTTTCGGTTAACTTTTTATTGGTTTCGACATACAAGAAAACACGGATGGTGGCTTGGTTCTGTCTCGACTCTTGTTTCTGGTGTGGGTCAAAGCAGGTCAAGCCGATCAAAACCTGAGCAACACGGGTCAAAGGTAGTCAAATGATCAACATGGTCAACACGGGTCAACCGAACAATTTTGGTTCTGGTCAAACCCGGTCAACTCAGTCAAACCCGGTCAACTCGGTCAACGTGGTCAAACCTGGTCAATGGGTCTTGGTTCACTCGGTTCAACCAGTCCACGCAGTCAACTCGGTTCGGTCCCGAGTCAACATGTATGTTATTCGTGTATATATATTAGTTGAAAACATACCGACACATCGTGAAAATATAATATATATATGTATATATATATATATGTATATATAGACTCGTATTCCATAAAATTTGATGTTTTGAACACGACGGAAACTCATATACATGGTTGTTACATTTTTGTTGTGTTTTGAAAATATATTGACACTTTGGTTGTCGGGGTCGTCCAAAAACAGAGGAAACTCAGCCCGATTTTTGTTAAAATACACATATATTTTATAGTCGCAAAACCAACGGAAACCTATGGAGACTCAAAGTATTCTTATAAAAACAAATATAAGTATATATTTATTTTGTACGATTTTCACGACTCATAAAACGGGTTTTTGACATCTCGACAAATGCGGAAACTTGTATGGTATAAATATAATTTCTTATACGTATTTCAAACATCTTGAATTCGGAAATTATATTTCAAAAGTATAGTGTTCGAAAATCATATAAAATAAATATAATTATATATATTCAAACATCGATAATTCGAAAACTTTCGAGTATCTTTATAAAATAAGTATAATTGTATATATTTATTTCAAACGTCAACAACTAGAAAAGTTTATGCAATAAATATAACCATTTATATTTATTTTGAACGTCTAAACGAAATTGACGCAATACCGTACGATCTTCACCAACCTTACTACCCGACTCATTTTGATAACAAACAAACGAAGTCGATTATAATAAACGTGCAACTATATAATTTTTTGATAATTATCCACGAGACACGATTCTACTATCTCGACTACACGATGATTATATACATAAATATTTACGTTTACATATACAAAAATATATATGTCTACATCTTACCAAGTACTAAGAGTGTATTGTTATCCGTCAACGTATATTACGACTATTCAGAAAAATGCGTAAATCCATGATACGAGTATAAAATGTATTGTTTTCATCTAAATACTCATTAAGTATTCGTGTTGCTGTTCGAGACGACTAATACGATTTCATAAATATATTTATGTTTATATATAAACATATATTTCAAATCTCTCGGAAACTAAGTCGTTTCCAAGAAAACCATAGATTGGTTTTTTCGAGCCAATAACACTTTCATGGAAATACAATAGAGCTCAGTGACACGTAGTTTAGCTACGTTATATTTAGAAACTCATAAGTTATTCCCTTTTAGGAATGTCTTTGATTGCATGCTAGCAAGTCACGTTGTGGAGATGATATTATGGAATCACATGAAGCTAGCTTTACACAAGGATATCAAGGTGTGTTCATAACCCCTACTTTTTACCATTTTACATTTTTATAAATGTTTTCAGGGGTGGAAAGATATGCAAGTTTTGCAAAAGCACATATGTTTTGATAAAAGAAAATCACATATTTCTAAACCATGTTACAAACAGATTTCAATAAACAATGGTTTATGAATGGTTAGCCTAAATTTACCATTTTCACAACAATACAAGGTTTTTCGAAACATGGATGAGTTTTATGACTAGTGACGGGATTGTCTTAGTCACAACTAGGGGCTAGGCCCCAAACTTATTAATAACATGGGCTAGGCCTAATATCAAATGTGCGATGCACGAAAATCATATGAAGGGCAAGGCCCGTTCATACACATCAAAAATAAAGATTTTTAACAATTGGTATGTACCTATGGGATTAGATGATGACAGATCACTATGCGTAAGTAGGATGATGGCAAGAGTAACCATTAATCACGTAGTTACCATTTGCAAAAGGTATAGATATATCTAGTTTTAGGCGCACTCCACTCCCGGTTTGTTAACCCTTTAGGAGTGCTTTTGTGATCTCAATGATGTCTGAGTTGTCTTGGTTTGGTTACTTACTTATGGCACATTGGTTAGTGTATTAGCTACACACCGATTGATCCTTTGATTCCAAAGGCATCCTACATACTATGGTTTCAATACCAGCTCACAAATACAACAGGAAACATTTCATTACTGGTTTACAAGCACAACAGTTACATGTATCGGTTTACAAACATAACAGAAAACATTTCAACAACGGCATACAGATACGACATTTCAAACGATTTGGGATACTATAATCTCACAAACCGTTTTTCTAAATGCGATATTTTAAAAAGTTTTAAGATTCATTTCATACAAAACAAACAAACCATGAACTCGCAAACTTTATGTTTATTTTTTGCATGTTTCTTTAAATGTCAAATTATGGCGCGGTTGGAATAAGAGAACACATGGGATTCGAGTACTTAGCGGGCGTTCACTTTCTAGAAGTCTTAGCATCATTAAACACTTATGCTATGCAATGAAGATACCAGTTCACATCACGCCCAACTTTAATGTGATGATTTTATCAGGGTGTGACAGATTGGTATCAGAGCTATAGGTTTTAGCAAATTAGGTTTCTGTGGGGATACCTAGGGTTTAACCTCACTTTCCTCTGGGGACATTAGACCAGTAAGACTTTGAATACATTAAGAACGCCTAGCACTCGAATATGGGTTCCAACCATGGCCAAAACAATGAGTAAAGATTTTGAGTTTATACATACACTAGTGTTGTGTCTAATACACAGTACACGGAAACCATTACATAGAGTAAGGAAAACTTTGAGAGTTTTGGCAACATGCATTTAAGACCTTTGGAAAACTTATGTCAATATCCATCAAAGGTCATTACGTAGGAGCTGCGACTATTAACACGGGAAAACGCCATTATATATATATCGTCCATGCCGTTTTATTTACCCGAGCAGGCAGCCTACGCAAAACGAAACAGTGGTGCGCAAACATACATGAAACTCAATCTATACATCAACAGATGTTGAATTATATCTCATACCACCTTCGAGGCATGACCATTGAGAAAACACAATTGAGCACTACAACAACGACGCTAATCCCGTCAATGGGAGAACTACCCACCAGAATGTGGCAATTTGTCACGTGGTCCTGTAAGCCACTCGAATCATGCTGAGGTACGTTCAAACGAGATTTCACAACCCTCGATACGCAGTCTAATGGAAATCATAATTATTGATGTTGCAAAATAGGTCACATGTCTTCACATTCCCCTGCTTCATTAATGGCGGTTATGCCATATTCGACACTCCGTGATAATGTCACCCAACAATAAGTCATCGCAGAAATTTCCAAGTAAAGTCCTCAACTTCATTTATTGTAATTCCAAGTTTTGCATACAATGAGTAGATTCTCACACTTCTACTCCTCCTAATGGTCATTGTATTGTGAGAATTACTTTCATAATTAGCGGACATTTATTTCCACCTTTTCTTGACAAATTCCTATGTTTCGCATGCATTGTTTATTATAATGTGGTTAACTTGATTCGTGGAGACCATCAGGGCCTTCACTTCAAATGGTTGTTTATTCAATAATTAAAATATTGTTTCGCTATGCTCAAATTTTTGCATTGTAATCTAGATGACCTGTATTATTGTGAATATTGACTCCTTGATATCGGGTCAACGAATTCTTGAAAACCACTATTCTTGTCAAGTTACATACATGGTTTTTTCGTTGTAACCACATCAAAATTTCCTTAACGATGCATGTGATTATTGTGGGATTTTGCCAAACAAAGTTCATTGTTTGAACTTGCTCACTGTACACATATTCAATTCAAGGATTCCATATGATGGATTAAGGCCATCATATTCAAAGTAATATGAACAAGTAATTCATTTATTTCCAACCATAGTAGACTTGTTTAGTCTTCACCTTCATTAAATCGTTTGTTGGTTTTTGACACTTTGTGGTGGCGTTTTCACTAACTTGTAGCTTGGGCTAATCATGACCAATCATTTCATGCACAACTTTGAGTGCCTTTCGTTTGACTCATCATTTAAATAGTTCTAATGCAACTATGTATTAAGACAATGATACACTAAGTTCTATTGTATATCAGTGTATCCTTGCGATTCAAGAATGTCAACACGTTGATTTTTTATTCTTGTTATGGTCGATAGTTGACAAATCATTTCCGTGCCTATTTATTCGAGCTTGTTGATTCTAAGTATGATATATTCAACAACGAACGTCAGTTTCCATTGGTAGTGAGTTCTATTATTCCTAGAATTCATTTGCAGATTGTGAACATTCATTTGGACATCTATTGGTTTAATTCCTCTTTGTTTGACCCATGTAAACTTAGTCACATTGGTGATTGTATCACTACCCTTCATTCATTTAGCATCGATTTCAGAAACAAATTCAGTTGAAGTGTTGGGTTCTTATTGTTGTAGTACGTCCTTGTATTCACATGGCGTGAACAAGTCTTGATGAAATTACATGGTCATTTACCTTGGTATTATTAATACATATCTACGCATGACAAAACTCTAAGGAGATAACATAGTCTAAATCTCGAGGACGAAATTTATGTAAAAAGGGGAGAATGTGACAACCGGCAATTAACTTAATCAGGCCTTTGGAATGCCTAGGAACATCTTGTTGGCTTTATGGTACGCGAATATTGATTTGAAGGAAGATTACTGAACCATAAGCGGTAATGAACTGACACTGGACAAAATACTAACAACGTCGACAAATACGAGTTTTATACGTATATTTTATACACGTGAATAGGTTATGTTAATTCATTCCACATTCAAAACGGCACAAAACGCGTATGTGGGCGGAAAAAACGCGACTTTAGGAACACACCGACAACGAAATGGAAGCAACAGACTCGTGTATTACCTTAAAAACTAAAATACTATGCTAATTTTAGCTTCGTAATCAATTATTAATAATGGTCAAAATCGGATCCAAAAATGGATTAGAAACCACCAACAAAGCAATTTACGCATTTTAATGCAACCAACGAATGTACCCGTCAAACATCTACTTTCGACATCATTTTACATGGTTTTGACCCTAAAACAATATTATACGACGTTTCATGAAGTTCATGTTCGAAAATGGGCCTTGGAAACGCGATCAGACTATGCAAACGATTAGATACACGGTATTGAGACTTGGGCCCAACCTACCAAAACCCTAGCTATAAAAGGGGTAACTTACACACACTACACCATTTTCACATACACAACTCTCTCTCTCTTTCTTCCTCACTTTCTCTCTCAACTCTATCTCTCTCTTGTGAGTGATATCTTGCAATGTGCCTAACATTTTGACATTTGAAACATGTTCTATTGTCCTTTCGACCAGGACATTCCAAAACTTGCTTCCTTTTCTCTTTTTCTTTCTTGAAAGCATCATTTGACTGTGTTCTGATGATTTCTTTTTCCTTCTTTGTTGTTGTCCAAAAAACAAAGTTGATTTTCTTTGTAAAGTTTAGTTTCTAACACTTGTTGTTCATTCGATGCTTTTGGAAATCCAACACTGCCCTCTTTTTTTCAGGATAATCTTTATTTTTATGATAGTAGGGTCGGTTGCTACTTTTTGATTTGAGTAGAAAGATGCATCATGTTTATCTAAATCAGTATGACTTACCTCCACAAGCTTGAACATTTTATCAACACGATCTAGATTCACGTTCTGGATAGGAAGGTTTTCATCAGAAAATAGTTCATTTGATCCTTTCATTTTATAAACTATGACGTTTGGATCATTTGTTAAACTATATTCTGATGGTTCAACATCAGATTCAAACTCAGATTCACTTTTTAAACATTTTCTACCACAGTTTTAACTACCTTATAGTCACATTCACTATCAGAAGTTGTGTAAGTTACGTCGATGTTTGTAGGCAACTCATTTGATTGTTTAGTTTTTACTTTTAGATTTAGTGCCTTCTCTGTCACACCCCCATGTAATCCCTTCACATCAGAGTGGGACGTGAACTAAATTGGTATCTTCATTGCACAGTGGAAGCAAACGTGAGTGCTAAGGTTTCTAGTAAGTGAACGCCCGCTAACTACTCGAATCCCCATGGATTCCACCATTCCAACCATGCCATACTTGTAATTATAACCTGAGAAGAAACATGCGAAAAATCAACATAAAGTTGGCGAGTTCATAGTGAGTCATAAAACATTTGAGCATTTTGCATTCGAAAACCGGTTTGTGGGATCATAGTATCCCAAAGCATTTGAAATGTCATGTCTGTATAACAGTATTGAAATGTTTTCTATGTTGTTTGCAAATCCATGCATATAACTACTATGTTTATAAACCGGTGATAAAATGTTTTCTATCGTATTTGTAAATAAAACGGTATTAAAATGTTTTCTGTTATCTTTGTAAACCGGTATTGAAATCGTAGTATGTAGTATGCCTATGAAATCTAAGGATCAGTTAGTGTGTAGCTAACACACTGGCCTATGTGCCATAAGTAAGTAACCAAACCCGAGACAACTCTGACATCATTGGGATCACAAAAGCACTCCTAACCGGTTAACATACCAGGAGTGGAGCGTGTCTCAAACACGACAGATTTATACCTTTTGCACCTTGGTCACTATGTGATTAATGGTTACTATTGTCATCATCCTACTTAAGCACAATGATCTGTTGTCATCTAATCCCATAGCTACATACCAATTGTTTTAAATTTGTGTTATTGGGCCGCACCCATGTCATCGATGTTATTCGGCCTAGCCCATGTTTTCTTATCATTGGGCCTAGCCCATGTTTTCTTGTCATTGGGCCTAGCCCATGTTATAAATAAAATTGGGGCCTCGCCCAGTTGTGACTATGACAATCCCGTCACTAGTCATAAAACTCATGCATGGGTACAACTGTGAAAACTGGTAAGTTTAGCATAAACCTTTCGTAAACCATTTGAGTTCATTGAAATATGTTTGTAACATGGTTTAGAAATATATGATTTTCGTCATCAAAACATTGTATGCTTTCGCAAAACTTGCATGTCTTTCCACCCACGAAAACATTTATAAAAATGTAAAACGGAAAAAAGTGGGGGTTATGAACTCACCTTGATATCCTTGTGCAAAGGTAACTTAATGTAATTCCATAGTGTTGTCTCCACAATCTAAGGTATTCCTAAAACGGAATAACCTGTAAGTTTCTAGATATAACGTACTAAACTATGTGTCACCGAGCTCTACCGAATCGTACTCATACGATTCTATGAAATTGTCATTGTCTTAACTCCGTTAACCAACCTATGGTTTTCTTAGAAACGATTTTATTTTTGAGAGACTTGAAATATATGTTTGGATATAAACATAACCAAATTTCATGAAATCGTATTTAGTCGTCGTATACATTGATGGATAATAGTACGTCTCTTCATAGTTTTCGTAAGATATAACGTATATATACTTGTAAATATATCCGTATAGATAATACATTTCGTATTCGCGTGATAGTCTTGCGGTATCATGTCGCACTTCGTTTAGGCGTTGAAATCGAATATAATCAATATATATTATTGTTATAAAATCCATCAAAGTATTCGAGTCGTCGACGTTTGAAATAAATATAACTATATTTATTTTATGAAGTATTTAAGTCTCAACATTCGAATATTTATAATTATATTCGTGTTATACGATTCTAGAATTCTGTCATTTGAAATAATACGTTCATTGTATTCATCTTGTAAAAGCGTTCGGAAATCTTGGCGTTCGAAACAAATATAAACAGTATACTTATTTTTATATCATCGTTCGAATAAATTATAGATGTTTGAAATCTAGTTCCGAGTTTCGACTTTGAATTAAACATAAATAAATATTATTTATTTTGTAGTCGATTACCGAATCTTGTTATTTTGTAATCGCGCTCGTTGAAATATTTTCAGCCCGAGTTTTGAAAGTTTTAATAGCCTCGTCAAATAAATATATACCTATATTTATTTTATAATAACCGCTTTGAATCGGACGTTTTTGTCTTTGAAATACGGCACTTTTCGTATTGCGTATTTTTTATGAAAATCGGGCAGAGTTTCCTCTGTTTTCAGACGATCTCGACAATACTAGTTGTCGATTTATTTATAAAAAAGCAACCAATCAATGTAATAAAATATATATATATATATAACTTTCCCGTCGTTTTCAAATATCAAGTGTTGTCAAATATAAATCCAATTTATATATGTAATGTCGTTGGTTCGATTTTAACTATTAGTTTTTACGTGAATATTGTAGTCAGATCGATTGTTATTTTTATAATTTTGGCGATATAGAATTGTTAACGGGCCGCCATAATTTTTACCGATTCTCGGGTTGACCCGTTTACCGAGTTTGACCTGGTTTTGTCTGGATTGACTAGGTTTACCAGTTGACTTCTGTTAACCATAGTTGACTGTGTTCACTGTTGTTGACCGAGTCGAATCGAATCTGAACCGAACTACAATCTGAACTGAGGTGAGAGAAAACTGATCCGAGTGAGCCGTAACTCGAACCAAACTTGCACTGAAGTTAACTAATTGACCTGTAACCTGACTTGTTTTCCGACAGAGACCCGAGACCTGGATGACCATCTTAACCGAACCTAAAACGAGACCTGTGTGAAAACTGAAACAAGATAAACCCAACTAAACCAAATCTTGAATCGAACCCAAACCCGAAACCTGAACCAGAGATGAACTGAACCTGGTTTGAACTGTGTTGAATCGGAGACGGGAAACACCGCCGCCGCCATCGCTACTGCCACTGTGCGGCGGCTGCCGCTGTTCTACACCACCACCATCGCCGCCGTCTTCGAGTCGAAGCCACCACCGCTATCGGCTGCTGTTGCCGAGAACCACAGTCGACCGCCACCGGTTCTCTCTCCATCTACACTACTCTCTCTCTCTCTCACCACTCTCTCTTCTGTCAGCGCGTGTGTGTGCGTTAGAAAGGAGACAAGGGAAAAGGTGGGTTGTTGTGGGTGGGTGTGGTGGCCGGCGAAGATGACCGGAGTCGCCAGCGGTCACCGAAATCGGCGACCGGATTCAAAGAGAAGCATGGGGTTGTCTTGGTGTGCAAGGGTTTAATTTGTGAGAATGAGGGAGTTAGGGTTAATTTTGTTTATATAGTTAGGGTTTTTAAGCGGGTTGGGCCCAAGGCGCGTTAGTGTGTTCAAGCCTAATACGTCTTTTACGGCCTGTTTTCACTTCCTAGTGCCGTTATTTGCCGAAATTTATTCATTTTAGACTCGAAGGTGCTTAAAATTATATCGAAGGTTGGTGTTTGATGCTTAATCTGTTCGTTGCGTTAAAGTTGCGTACAACGATTCTATGGTCGTTTCTTGTCCGTTTTTCGATCCGATTTCGACTGTGAGGATTAAAATTCGAAAACGAAGCCAAATATATCATAATATATTAATATTTATACGTTACTTTAGTCCAGGGCTTCCGTTCCGTTGTCGGTGCGTTCTGGTTTTCGGCATAACTTCTGCGTTGTGATTTGCGACGTTCAACGATCCAAATTTATCGCATAATTATAATTGTATGACAAATACAAGTAAAAAATTCGTATTTTTAGGCATTATCAGTATTTGTTCGGCATCAATTCGCTTATGGTTCAAATTCACGTTTAGTGTTCTCGATTATCGCCATATCGCTTAACGTGAAGCAAGTAGACGTTCCTATGCTCTCCAAAGGCCTGATCGAGTTAATTTACGTCTAATTACATTATTTATGATGGTATTACTGTTTGTTATGCGCTTAATTACAACCGGTAAATGCCGGTTGTCACATTCTCCACCCCTGCTGGCTTTTTGCATGCATAACTATTCCACATATGGGGTGGAACTCGATCATAACTTGCACTTTTGCTTTAATCCTTTTCTGATTCTTCTTTGTTTTCAATTTTAGGTAAAATATGATCAATGACGTAAGAACTTGTTGAATAACTGATTAACAGTCTGTTAACCCGTTCAGTTTCAATTCTTACCTTCTCAAGCTCACTCTTTAGCTCCGCGATAGTGTTTAAGTGAATATTAATGGCCACTTGCTTGTCCATTACTGTCGCTTTGAGCATCAGGATTGTTGCGTCACTTTCTCTGAGTGCTTTTGTGTATTGTTTAACAGAGTTACTTAATTTGTCGTATGCTTCTTTCGTTGATTTGTAATCACTTGACAAATTATCTGTTAAACTTTTGAGCTTAGTATACCGTGTGTCTTTTACAACACAATAATTACACGGCTCAGCAAATTTCAGACATGACTTTTCAACCACAACCTCACTCTTAGACTCATTTACCTCATTGATGTTTGCCATGCATGCCTTGCTAATGTCATCTGACAAATTCTCCATCTTTTCATCAATTTTCTCTTGAGCATCAGGCGTCTTTTGTTCTGATCAAGAAGATTGTTGACTTGGTGCAAAGTAACCTGCAAAAGTTTTCAACATATCGTTCACAGGAGGTGTTTAAATGCACTATTCAAATTTTCCTCCTCTTCTGATGAAGTGTGATAATAATAATCATCTTCTGGTGCCGTATCAAAAGCTGCCTCCGATTCTTCTTCAGGTTCTTTGATTATCTCAACAACCAAAGCCAAACTTTCATTCTTGGAGATATATTTGGTCCAATTAAAGCCCTCATCTTCCTGAGTAACCACAAGTGCTTTATCTTTTGTCTCCGCCTGTTTATCTTCGATCTGCACCATGCGAGTTCTCAGTTGAGGACAGTGGTAAATAGCCTTCCTGTAATAGTCATCGGCAAATGGGTTCTGGTTTTCATGAACTTCCCTATTTGGGCATTCATGCTTGCAGTGACCCTTTTCCCGACACTTAAAACAAGTAACTTTGGATTTTTCGAATCCCAGTTTTCCATCCAACCCTCCCAAGTTCTCCTTTCGTGTAATTTCCATGAAGCATTGTGCGCGTCGAACGATAGATGCCATGCACCACTTGATGTCAATTAACTCCATTTCAACCGGGTCTATCTGGTCATAGTCCTCTCTTGTCATTTCAAAATTTCCTATCCTTCCTGCTACAAGACCATCATACGATTCGAGAACCGATGCTAATAGAGACATGTGTTGCTTCGCGGTTTTCTCATCGAAGTTTTGTGCATTCTGGAAACCCACTATGATATTGCACTGAAGAACCCTTTGAGTAGGATGTGACTGACTGTTCGGGTTGATTTGAGGAGTGCCTGATCCGTGAGACGACTGTGGGCTTTGAGACGGGTGAGGATTAACTGTAGCATATGATTGAAAACCACAATTTTGGTTTGATGGTGAGCATGGCGTGTTATACACGCTGAAGGTGGTCTGTATCTTTGATCAATTGTTTCATATTCTCACCTTTAATCAATGTAAAGATATCAAACTCTTTACTTAACAACGCCCGTTTACTCTTTTGAAACTGAGCACTTCCCTAGAACTTCAAACGAAGAGCATTCCACAATGATTGTGCATCATCTTCATGTTAGAATAACGCCAGAATATCTTCTTTGATGGATTGTTGCAGAATGTTCATCATTTTCTTTTCGTTTATGAACCTTTCCCTTTCAACATCCGAGTGTTGAGCTAGAGTTTTTTCGAGGCCATTTTCAACTACAGGAGCTTGATATTTAAATTCGATAGCGAACCAACATGTAAAGTGATTTCCCTGGACCCAATTCATGAACCGTTCACTCCAGCTGTCAAAATCTTCTAGGTTCATTAGCTTCGGCGGTTTGGTCATAGTACCCATCTCATTTTCGAGATTCATGTTTTGAGCCGCTGTGGTCATCACTACCGATGCAGCGTATGCGTTGTAAAATTCGTCTGACATTTTTCTGTAAAATTCAAAAACACACTTTTCGAACAAACTGATTAGTGCGGAAATTTTTTTTCATGCGACTAAGATCCGTTCGTATGAACCAGAAATTCGTACGAACAATGTGACAAAAACAAGTAACTCGTACGAACCAGAATTTCGTACGGATGGAGTTTCACTCGTACAAACGAAATGCTCGTACGGATGTGTAATTAGGCGAATCACACTTGAAAATTTTGAAACTTGTAAATTTTTAGGAACTTCTAGTTACGTGTTCGTACGAATGGTCAAAAGTTGTTCATGCGAGTGGTCTCTCTACTCGTCAAAACAACTAAGTCTCCAAACGGATGAATTTTACCGATTTTAACTTGATTAAGCTCAATTTTAGATCTGAAATTGTTAAGGATTATTTACAATTGATTTTAACGAAATCATAGAATCCTTGTCCAATTTGTCCATAATTTCGTTCAAATTCGAGATCAGTTTGGGAGAAATGTAGAAGTAGAAAGTTGCAACAGTTAATCTGATCTGAAACAGTTGGTAGCCTGCAGAACTTGACGTTTGTCAGCAGATCAGGCCTCAAGGCTCTGATACCACTTGTGAACGGGGGATTGGCTCCTCCGATGAGCAACCGGTCTGATCTAACTCAGCTAGCAGAGATGGAATTCATTGCTAGAGAGGATGACAAACGAACAAAAAAGATGTTACTGTTTAACTGCTCCGAATTGAATTAATGACGTGCAAGTACAGACGCGAGTAAACAAATCAGCAGGGCTTCACCGTACCAACTAAACTAACACACTAACTAGCTTTAACACAACACTCCTCTATTTATAGGTCGACATGACTCGCACTGGAGTGTATGTTAAACAGAGACGTGGTTCGTACGAGCCATCCAATCTCGCTCGTACGAGCCATTACAAAACATATAAAATAAACATTAACATTTATACATTCGACTCTTAAGCCCTATATACGATACAGACATATCCAAGACGTAGGCAATAGACATAATGCACCAACACCACTTCCCGTAGTCTTTCACCGGCTCAAGTTTTGCATCCTGAAATACATGTAAGTTTGAAAAGTCAACATAAAGTTGGCGAGTTCATGTAGTTATTGTTTTCGTATGCGATGTCTTGTTTGTAATCCAGTAATGAAATCTTAGTATGTTATTAGCATTCATGGAGTTTAAGGATCTATCAGGGTGTAGCTAGCACCTTGATATATGTGCCATAAGTAAGTAACCAAACCGAGAAAACTCTTGACATCAATTGGGATCACAAAAGCACTCCTAAAAGGTTAACAAACAAGGAGTGGAGCGCGTCTCAAACTTGATAGATCTATACCTTTTGCACCTTGGTCACTAAGTGATTAATGGTTACTCTTGTCATCATCCTAGTTACGCACAATGATCGTGTTATCATCTAGTTTTAAAACAAAACTTTGAAATAATTGAAAGGAGGGACATGAACTCACTGTTTTGCATTCTGTAAGTCGTACTTCTTGAATTCGGGTGTCCTACATGTGTATTAACTTCATTAGACACCGAGGTCTCATTGGAACTCGTACAATTTGTCATCTTGAATTCTTGTTATGTATATATTTATCATATTAGAACAACTTTAATGTTATTATAGTGTTGGTAGTTCGTTCGTTCGATTATTATTTATATACATATATTTCACAAATATATATATATATATGTATGTATATATATATATGTATGTATATATATATATATATATTGTCATTATTAGATCATGTATGAACGGGCCTCGCCCTTCACATGTCCTCGTGCCTTGCACGTGTGTCATCGGGCCTAGCCCATGTCTTTATGTGATTGGGCCTAGCCCATGTCTTTATGTTATTGGGCCTAGCCTATGTCTTTATGTCATTGGGCCTAACCCATGTCTTTATATGATTGGCCTAGCCCATGTAATTATGTCATTGGGCCTAGCCCATGGAATTATATGTTTGGGCCTAGCCCATGAAATTATATGATTGGACCTAGCCCATGAAATTATGTGATTCGGCCTAGCCCACGTATTTTGTGTCTTTGGGCTTAACCCATGTTATCATGTGATTTGTATATTTGGGCCTTGACCATGTCTTTTATATAATGGGCCTACCCCAACTTAATTTCATGAGTCCATAACTTTTATAATCTTGCACTTGGAAACTTTTACTAAGTTTATACTTTTAAGTATGGTTATATACTTTTATAAAATCACTTAGTAATTTTTATACATCCTAAATTTCTGAACTTTGTCACCGCCAATATCGTTAAGTGTCTAAAACATATTATTTTTAAACATGTCGTCGTTGTCGTTTAATATATTTATATCCACATCGAAAATCACCCAAATGTCGTAGTAGCTCCTCATGTTGGCGATATGTTCGTTGATCGACGGTGCGACGGTGTATTGTATAAATTCGACCATTGTCCATATATAGTCTGATTATTGTTTCAAGCGTATTCTAAAAGTGTATGTGTTCATGTTATTTACACTTGTTAATTCTTCAAGTGTTTGAGGTGTTTGTATAAGTTAGGTATTTTGTGTTGTATACCCTAGACTTTTTAGATACATACACATACATACCTGTGTATTTTACACAAACTTTTGGTGACAATATATGTATTGTTAAACTCTTTGGAAGGTTAGGGTTTAACCCTTGTCATTAAGACTTCCTTAATGACGGTTTAGGTCACTAATCGTATTTAGTCCCGTTAATCACCCTGTTAATTATACTTTAATCGTGATTAGATTTTTAGAAAATTTTGTCATAGTTTCCCCTAAACTATGACGTTTTCCACGTTTCAAAAATGAAGGTGAATCATGTTTAAACCCATAATCAAGATCAATCTTCAACTCAAGTTCACATACCACTTTCGTATGCTTTATTTATACACTTTTTCATCCTCATTTCCATGATCTTTTGTAAATATATATTTTAACAACCTTGCTTAACATAATGAGAGCTTCTCATATTTATTAGAACATTTAAGACACCTTTTTTGTTATATCTTCAAACCAAGTTTTCCACCTTAAACCACTTTGTATATTACACTTTTTAGGATGATTATAACAGAAATCATGGTGTTTATTCTTTATAAGAGTCACACATATGTAGTAAATTGTTTTTAAGTTGTAGTAAAGTTCATGGATCATGAGGTTGATGACTTGTTTAGATTTAAACATCACCATATTTAAATCATCATTTATATTCTTATTCGTACAAGATCATCCACTTTAAACAGCTTACTTTAACATAATCATGCTAACTAGTTAACACTAATACACATAATCAACACATAATAAAGTATATTTATTAGATTATTAAAATGAGGTTAGGGTTTTTAAGTTGGATTTTTCTTTACTTTAAAGATGATCAACAAGACTTTCATAAACCATATATCATAAGGAGCTTTAATATGGTAAAAAGTTTGCACAAGATTTAGTGAAGATTAAGAAGATGAAGCTCCAAAGAAAGCTCTAATGCTCCCCCATGCTTATAAACTCCTTATATGATCTTGTGAGGGCTTGAAAGGGAATAAAATGTGGTGTGTAATGGTGGAAAAATGGTGGTTTATGGTGGTGTAGGTGAGCCGAATTGGGAAGGAATTGGGAGGTGTTTGTGTAACTTTTTTGTGAAAATAATAATATTGAAGTGTGATGATGGTTATATACTCTTCTAGTCAATACCACATCCCCTTACCATACTTATATCTTCATTTTTCAACATAAATCAAGTGGATGGGGGCCCACATGGGGGGTTAGGTGTAAATTATTTTCAACATATGGTAAATTGTAAGATATTTATGTGATTAAACTTAAGTATGAGGATTAGGGATTGGTCTTGCATCATTAGTGAGTAATTAGGGTTTAGACTGCTAATTAATATTAATTAGTCCCCTTTAAATCCTAGTTTTTGACCACCATAAATGCCATGGCAAAAACACACTAGTTTACTCATCGGCACGATATCGATTAACATACGAACTTTATTGTTTCGTACCGAAAACTTTGGTTTTTGACCACCATAAGTGCCATAGCGTTTATTCAGAGCACTTCCGACATAGAAATATGATTAACTAGTTCAGTAGTCGAGTATATCTTGAGTTTGGATGGCCGAAACGCTTCCCGTTGAATTATTTGCTCAATATCGGTACTTATATATTTTGCCGTCGAACATTTTCAGGAGTTGTGTTTCCGTGACCTCAAGATAGTTGAAGGGATTTTAGATCCCAAATGAAGCTTAAATAGATCTCTAAATTAATGTATGAGGCTATCGACCATTGAAATCTCTATCGGTTCGACAATCAGTTGCTTTCCGGTCAAGTTGTGCACTGCTTGTCGTACGACCGGAAACGATGTCTTTTATGTATTTCTGATATTCTTATATTGTTTTAGGGTGTTTATCATTGATCTGTTGTAATTCTGGAATCCGGAAAATACTGAATAATGTTGCGGAGGAATTGAAATTGTCACATTTTTAGTCGAAATGGACAATTTTGTAATTTAGGCGTTGTACGGGAAAGTTAAGGATTATTGCAAGATGTGTTCCCACATTAGTGTTTTCATGTATATAAGGACTCATTTCTGGCATTATCATGCCATATTCATTATTCGTTTCGTATTAGCGGTTTTGCTGACATGAATAGTGCAACCGCGAATAGCGCGCCCAACACTCTCTACCAACAATTTTAAGGCATAGTTTGATATGTTTCGCGTCATAACGAAAACCAATATATGTTATGGAATGATTCACTTGTCCTACACTTACGATATACGACTCAGTTACGTAATCAAATTACGATATAATGCATGAGATTATGTACTAAAAATAGTGATTCGATTGTACGGAATTACCAGTTATTTGCCATTTGTCACACTTTCTGAACTCAAGATATGAGGCTTCCAAGGCTGGAAACAAGCTCCAAGAAGGATAGAAAGAAGAATTTCACACTTTGTTTTGGAGTGTTTTGAAGTGGTGTGAAAAAAATGGATGAATCGAAGGGTATTTATCGTGTTTTAGGATCAAGAAGGTGATGGCAAGTGTTACCATTTTAGATTAGTGTCCTAACATGTGTTAACACCAAATTAAGTGTGACAAAATGAGTTCAAGGTGTCAAAAATTGGAGATACGTGGCCAAACTTGGTGATGAAGCAAACTTTTTTTTGACCATTTTGGCCCATGGACTTGTATTGTCGGGGTTTGTCATTTTTAACCCTTCTTAACGTAATATTTAGGTTATATAAAGGCGTTAAGGCATATCCGGAAATGTCATGGATGTCGTTTCGTTCGATTGTACGGTTACACGCTTCGTTGAATAAAGTATAAAACTTTATCGAACACGAAAATGACCGAATGTGTGAAATGATTGACATTTTTGCTTTCTTACCAATAAAATGAAAGATTTTATTAAATAAAATGTCTAGGATTGTATAATGATTGAGAAATATATATTCTCACAAATAAAACACAAGATTTGTTAATTACGAAAAATGTTCCGGAATTGTTCAATGACTAAAAATGTACAAATGTAACAGTCTCCACCACTTTAAGAAATTTTTCCCGAAATTTAATTAGAGGAAACTTGTGAGAAAGATGTGGGTATTTCGCCTTCATTTGATCTTCCCGTTTCCAGGTAAACTCTAGGCCACGTTTGAACTCCCAGCGAACTTTAACAATCGGTATGCGTTTGTGTTGGAGTTTCTTGACTTCACGATCCAATATTTCCACAGGTTTCACGATCCAATAGGGATGTGGAGGTTTTCATCAGCCAAACACTTTTTCAAATTGGACAAGTGGAAAGTCGGATGAACATTCCCATGCTTAGGAGGTAGCCCAAGTTTGTAGGCCACCTTTCGATCCTCTCAACGATCTTAAATGGTCCCACATATCGAGGTGCAAGTTTTCCTTTCTTTCCAAATCTAATCACACCTTTCCAAGGGGATACCTTGAGAAGGACGTGATCACCAACTTGGAATTCCAAGGGCTTACATCGCTGATCCGCATAACTCTTTTGACGGCTTCTAGCTGTTAAAAGGTTATCTTGTATTTTCTTGACTTTGTCTGTAGTCTCTAGAATGAGTTCTGGTCTGGTGAGCTGAGCTTCACCAACCTCATTCCAACAGATAGGTGAACGACATTTTCGACCGAATAGAGCTTCGAAAGGAGCCATGTTAATGCTAGAGTGATAATTATTGTTGTAGGAGAATTCGATCAAAGGTAGATGCGAATCCCAACGACCACCAAAGTCGATCACACAAGCTCTAAGCATATCCTCCAATGTTTGGATTGTCCTTTCGGATTGTCCATCTGTCTAAGGATGATAAGCAGTGCTCAAGTTAAGTTTGGTTCCCATGGCAGATTGCATGGTCTTCCAAAAGTGAGATGAGAATCGAGCATTCCGGTCTGATATGATGTTCAAAGGAACATCATGTCGAGACACCATCTCATCAACATAGATCTTCGCAAGTTTGTCAGCATATAGATCCTCACGAATTGGAAAAAGGTGTGCTGACTTTTTTAAACGATCAATGACTACCCAACTGGCATCACTAGAAGTACGTGGTAGTTTGGTGATGAGATCAATAGCAATGTTTTCCCATTTCCAAACTTGGGTTTCTGGTTGCTGAACTAAACAAGATGGATGTTGATGTTATGCTTTAACTTTAAGACAAGTTAGGCATTTGGATACATATAAGGCAATATCCTTCTTCATACCCTACCACCAATATTGGATAGAAGATCCTTGTACATTTGTCTACACCAGGATGAATTGAATAATGAGATTTGTGAGCCTTGTTCATCAATAGGGTATGGAGATTGTCTTGGCTTGGAACCCATAAATGGTTCATGTAGTAGAGTAACCCATTGTTTTTTTGTTTCAAGCTGAAGCTCGAAATGATGGGGTATTTCATTTTTCAAGAATCTTGGGTTACACAAGTGCGCTGGGCTTCAAAATACCTGTTTGGATATCAGATCAAACTTGAATACAATGTAGCTTGACATGTTCTTTACAACTAAGAGCATCAGCTACGACATTCGCCTTACAAGAATGGTAGCGAATCTCGCAGTCAAAATCGTTTAGAAGTTCAACCCAACGTCATTTTCTCATGTTCAGTTCTTTCTGATTAAGAATGTGTTGGAGACTTTTGTGGTCAGTGAAAACCACACATTTTGTACCATAGAGGTAGTGTCTCCAAATTTTGAGAGCGAAAACAACGACACCTAACTCAAGATCATGATTTGTGTAGTTCTTTTCGTGGTTTTCAATTGTCTTGATGCATAGGCTATGACTTTGTATCTTTACATGAGAACACAGCCAAGGCCTAGATTCGATGCATCACAATATACCACAAAGTCGTTGTAGCCATTAGGTAAGGGTAAAATAGGAGCATCACAAAGCTTTTGTTTCAAGGTCTGTTCTTCTTGTTTGGGTCCCCACTCAAAAAGTTTATTCTTTGAGTCAAAGTAGTGAGGGGAACCGCAATCTTGGAGAAGTTTGCAATAAAGCAGTGGTAATAACCAGCTAGACTGAGAAATGAACGAACTTCAGTAGGAGTAGTAGGTGTACTCCAGTCCCTAATCCCACTGATTTTGGCGGGATCTACATGTATACCTTGTTCGTTGATAATGTGTCCCGAGAATTTAACTTCCTTGGGCAAAAATTCACACTTGGAGAATTTGGCATAAAGTTGTTCTTTCTTTAGGAGTTCCATCGTTAGACGAAGATGACGTTTGTTATCGGCTGGGGATTTTGAATACATCAAAATGTCGTCGATGAAAACAATGATAAAGTTGTCTAAATAAGGTTTACAAACCCTATTCATTAAGTTCATGAAGACGACAGGAGCATTTGTCAAACCATAGGGCATGACAGTGAACTCGTAATGGCCATATCCAGTGCGAAAAGCAGTTTTGGCAATATCTTCATCGACTACACGAAGCTGATGATACCCAGAATGTAGATCAACCTTAGAGAAACATGTAGCACCTTGTAGTTGATCAAAAAGATCATCAATATGAGGTTAGGGATATCGATTTTGAATCGTCAGTTTGTTGAGCTCCCGATAATCGATGCACATGCGAAAAGATCCATCCTTGTTTTTCACGAGTAGGATAGGAACGCCCCAAGGTGAAAAGCTCAGACGAATAAGTCCTTTCTGTGAAAGTTCTTGGAGTTGTTTTGACAACTCTTGTATTTCAGACAGTGCAAGATGATAAGGGGATTTGGCAATTGTGTTGGCACCAGGTACAAGGTCTATATGAAACTCGACTTGACGTGTTGGGGGTAAACCAGGTAGTTCTTCAGGAAACACCTTAGGAAAATCTTGAACAACGGGGATGTCTTGAATACTCTTACCCTTGCTTTTCTCCTCTATGATATGTGCCAAAAGGCTACGTAATTCTTTCGTAGGAATTATTGGGTGTGGGTATATGTCATGATTTTAAAGGCTATGAGAGGGTTTCACCAGACAAAAGAGGGAAGTGGACAATCTTATCAAAACAGATCACTTTAGCATGGTGTTTGGTTAACCAATCCATGCCTACTATGACGTAAAACTCCCAAGTTGCATTGGCATGAGGTCAATGGAAAAAATGGTTATTGAGGTTCAATTGGTAGTTACGAATAACAGAATCAAGTACAAGAGGTTCGCCACTAGCTATCTCCACTGTTAAGGGTTTTCCTGGTTTGGTTCATGGTGTTGAAAAATAAAGCTCAAAATCTAAGGATACAAAACTCCTATCGGCACTCGAATCAAAAAGAATAGAAGCAGGCTGATTATTGACAAGCAACGTACCATTAACCACGTAATTGTCAGCACAAGCCTCATTAGCATTTATGTAAAATGCTCGTCCCCGGGCTAGATTTGCATTAACTAGCTTCGAGCAGTTGTTCGGTAGTGAGTAAGATCACCACAATTGTAGTAGGATCCAGGTGGGTAGTGGGGTCGTGCAGGATTGGCTTGTGGTTGAACAGGATTTCGAACCGCTTGATTCAGGGCAGGAGCAAAATGACAAGTGTTGGCTAGATGGCTAGATTGTCCACAATTGGTACAATGACGCACGGTAGATAGGGTTGGTGATGACTATCACACTTGTTGCATAGAGGTGCAGTACCGGCATATTGTCTCTTGGTGGGAGGCTGTGCTGGTTGATTACGAACAGCTTCGTTGGGCTGTGTAACAACAGTGAAATTCTTGGAAGCTTTACACTTCCTAGTCTTCTTGGAGGTTTCGGCCTTGTTTCCCTTTTGTTTCCCTTGTGCAGTCTTGGTAGATTGCTGCTTATCGCTAGTGACTATGTCCTAAAATGGGTTAGGAAGGCCATCAATGTACTTTTCAATAGCCTTATCCAAGGGCGTGACCATGGCAGGACATAACAAACTTAGCTCCTCATAATGGTAAGGGTAGGCACGTTGTTCTCCACTATCCTGTTTCAGGTCATGGAATTCGTTCTCAAGTGCTGTTTGCTCATGGCGTGGATAGATTCCTTCATCATAAGAGCTCAAAGCTCTTCCCACGTCTGAGCCATTGCAACATCAGCACTCCTATCTCTCACCACTCTATTCGACCACGTGAGCGCCCTCTTTTGGAATACACTCGATGCAAAGTCTACTTTGCGCTCATTCAGACACTGAACATGGCGAAATGTGCTCTCAAGACTCTCAAACCACTATAGGAGCCCAGTAGCTCCCTCAGAACCACTAAAGTTGAGCAGTTTAGCCTAATTGAATTGTTTAAAGTTGCACGAAACAGGTGCATTGTTGTTGTTATTGTTGGCTTGCTTTAATTGAGTCACAAGATTTGGTAGCACAACAGCTATCTGCTAAGCTATCATTGCCGCCATATCGACGTCCTAAGCAGCATTTCGACCAGGAGGAATTCTAAAGGAGAAGGAAATATGAGAGAAAACGTGTGAGATTGATATTGGATAGTCAAAAGGAAACGTTAAAAATATCGAAGAAACATAAGGATTGTTGTCATCTGTTTGTTACCTAAAACAAACAAACGACACATAGTGACTAATCAAAGTAAATGGGTATTTATAATGTATCATGAAGACATTCTTTAGCCTATAAGTGGACACTCACCCAAAGAGTTCCCAGGTAAGAGTGACTGGTCCGATAATGCGGATTTGTACGAACACTCTAGCCTTAGACATAAAACTCAGGGTACAGGCATCCACCCTTCCAGATTGCATGTGTTCACATTATTAATACCCAAACTTTGACGAGATTTTGAAAACATAAAAGGCATGAAGCCTAAAAGCAAATCATCTAAGGATAGATGATTGATTTTCAAAACAAATTTGTAAATTGTGAATTTGTTTTGGTAATCACCTAAGGATAGGTGATGGTATTGTTTTAAGATCTAAACACAAGATAGCTTGTGTTAGGGACCTAGGAAGGCTATAGTCTAGGTCAAAGTGTGGCTAATAACCTAATTACCTATAACCATGAGCTCTGATACCAATCTCGCTGTAACACCCCGACCGCGTAAAACAACAAACCGCAGCGGAAACGTCGGGGAGTCGTGTCACAATCTATTGTTTCAGAACACATGGTACATAAAGTTTTGTATTATTGAATTTAATATTTTCCATTATCTTGGAGAATGAAATCAAAAACATAACAATTGTCTTGCAAATTTCAAAGTCACTAAGGCTCACATCCGCCCTATGTGAAGCATGCTCAAAGTAAACATTAGCTCCTGAAACATATGCGAAAATAAAACGCCAGCATAAAAATGCATGTGAGTAACATAGAAGATTCATGGATTTGAAAGTTAAAAGAAATGTTAAACTATTACAAAAGTAGCCATGATTCTTTACAAAAATGTTTCTTTTATGAAATCATATGAAAACCAAATGATTTAAAAGAATGATGCATGGTTAACGTAATAACCAAAATAACTCATGCTTTGTATAAAATATGTCATGTCTAGTATTTTGTTTGGAGTGGTTTAGCTAACGCTGCGTTATGTAATATAATGAAAGCACTTATATATCGGCATATCCACCATGCTTTTATCATATTACACACGTCTCGTCATTTAAATCACCTACATGAGCCAACAATTGAGATGTCTTGTTTAAACAAATGTCATGTATAAACCAATTGCCATGTATAAACCAAATGTCTTTTATAAACAAATGTCTATATATAAACTAATGTCTTATATAAACCAAATATTATTTATAAAAAAATGTTTATGTATAAACCAATGGTCTTGTATGGCAAACAAAAGTCTTGTTTAAACCATAAAATAAATGTCATGTATAAATTAACCAAAATGTCTTGTCTTGTCAAAATGTCTTTTATAAAATAGGTGTTTTGGATAAACAAAGGTCTTGTTTAAACACAAACTCTTGTCTTATAAATCAATTGCTTTTATTGTGTAGACACATATATATGGATTGTTGGCGAATACATTCAAGCCTTGTTGACTGTCGGATAAACACTTATAAAGAAAAAGGTTTATCATATGTTCATCGGATTCTGTCATTCCCTAAACTCACTTCCAAACAAACTTGGGAAACGGGAACGAGATTGTCAATCCTATGGTACCATTACATACTACCGGTCGGGGCATGATCAATGTTAATGAATGTATCAACACATATTCAATGCACCAATATGTCTTGAACAATGTAAGCATGTCATCAAAATGTTTTGAAATCATGTACTTAGCATACTAAGTTAATATACCAATAAAAATATCTTTAAAATTATGTACTAGGTATGCTAAGTCAACATACGAAGTAAAAATGTCTTTGAAATCGTGTACTAGGTATGCGAAGTCAACATACGAAGAAAAATGTCCTTGAAATCATGTACTAGGTATCCTAAGTCAACATACGAAGCAAAAATGTCTTTGAAATCATGTACTAGGTATGCTAAGTCAACATACGAAGCAAAAATGTCTTTGAATTCATGTACTAGGTATGCTAAGTCAACATACAAAGCAAAATGTCTTTGAAATCATGTATTAGGTATCCTAAGTCAACATATGAAACAAATTGTCTTTGAAATCATGTACTATATGTACTAGATAAGCAAAACATGTATAGTGTCATGAAAACAAGAAAGTAGTGATAGGCACATATGAATCACCCCAAAACATTTGAAAACTTAAAAGAGGGGGCTGTGTACTAACTTGGGAATGCGTAAATGTCTTGTTTAAATGTTCAAACAAAGCTCAAGGATTGAAGAGTTTGTGTCCTAATGTATCGGAATACTATGTTAGTGTGTCGAGACTTTAATCGTAGGATTGGATAGAATGAGGTCTTATAAACCAAACAAGTGTTGGGACTCGTATGATATAGTTTATAATACCTTACATTCTGATTTGGAAGAGTTTTTAAGTGCTATGACCCGTTACGACTTGTTAAAATGGTTTACGCCACTTTAAGGGGTCGCAAGCGTAACTATGGGTTTGGATGGTTAAATAAGTCCTATGATGAGTGTTATATGTCAAAACAAGTTTGATTATGTTATAATGCCAATTTAGATGTCGAAACTCTGTTCTTATATGTTTAAAACCATTTTATGCACCAAAAGGGTGTTTTGGGCATTTTAAAAGTACATAAAATCGACTCATCATATAACTAACCAAACTACATGACTATAAGGTATAACTTCAGAGGGTTATTCCCTATATTACTATCGTCATAAAAATGCGCTTGGTCGAATCCTAAGATTGACCAAACGGGTCAGATTCAAAAGTCAAAGCGGTAGTAAAACTGCTCGACTTATGACTAAGAAATAGGCACTATACTAGAAATGACGAGTTAGACATGTTTGAACATGTCTAATAATGTTATAAAACTGATTCGTGTCAAAAACTTAAGTTTTAATACCCAAAAACATTTTCGTCGTAAAACGCATTTTTATACATTTTTTTACTTTGCTTTGAAGTGTTTTGAAGTGGTGTGAAAAAGAATGGATGAATCCAAGGGTATTGATAGTATTTTAGGATCAAGGAGGTGATGACAAGTGTTAACAAGTGTGGATTAGTGTCCTAACATGTGTTAACACCAAATTACTTGTTGAAAAATGAGTGCAAGGTGTCAAAAATTGGAGATAGGTGGCCAAACTTGGTGATGAAGCAAACTTGTTTTTGACAATTTTGGCTCCTGGACTTGTATTGTCGTGTTTTGTCATTTTTAACCTCTCTTAACCTAATATATATGTTAAATAAAGACGTTAAGGCATGTGTAACTTGGAATTTGTTCGGAAATGTCGTGGATCTCGGTTAGTTCGATTGTACAGTTACACGTTTCGTATATAAAGAATAAAACTTTATCGAACACGAAAATGCCCGAATTTGTCAAATGATTGACATTTTTGCATTCTTACCAATAAAATACAAGATTTTATGGAATAAAAATGTCCAGGATTGTATAGTGATTGATAAATATAGATTCTCGTAAATACGAAAATGTTTCGGAATTGTTCAATGACTAAAAATGTACAAATGTCACAATCGCAAAGCTGGACATGATGCGCTTCTAGACTATCAGACATGTATGATCGCTGCTCTCACATTGAATCGACCTTATAGTTTTACAAAAGTGATCTTCGAGCATATAAAGTCAAACATTGAGAAAGAAAAAATTTTACGGTATTCGAGGTATGTTCAAATGATGTTGGACGATGAATTTCCAAATCTTTTGAAAGAAAAATAGGATTTGTTAAAGTTGGATCACATGTCCTCTTTGTCTCTAGTTGGTCCAAGTTAGCATTTGAAGCAGAAAACTGAGTTTATTGCGAGAGATTTCTTTGGAGCCATTAAAGATAAGAAATATAAGTAACTGCTCAAAGACATATGGAGGAACGATGGTAGTAATTCTGATAACCAAGATGATCATAGGCCGATTACGTTCCAAAAAGGGGTGACTGGTATGAGAAAGAGGAAACGAAAAAGAAAAAGACAAATTCGAAGAAGAAAGCACAGAAAAGAAAGAGAGCTGAGACGTTGTTAAGATATGAGGCAACATACGAAGAAGTTGACGTTGAGGAGAATGTTGAGGTCGTAACTAATGTTGAAGATGTGGTGTTCTCTGCAACATCTGATCAAGAAAGACATGATATAAGCGTTTGAAGGCCATAATGAAGAATGTCCTGATAAAAGTATAGATTTCGAGGCAAGAGCAACAACTTAAAAAGTAGAACAAAGAAAGAAAAAGGCATTGGGAAATGATGATGAAACATATGTGCCTTCAGAACCAGAAGAGATCATTAAGAAGCTAGCAAAGAAAGTCAAACGGGTAAAGAACAAAGCTTCTGATACAAAGAAAGCAACTAGTTCTCCGACTGTAAAGAAAGTAAGAAGAAAGTATGAAAAAAAGAAGACGCCTAAGATATAGACTGTGACTGAAAACATTATTCAGGAGAATGTCACTACTAAACAACCACCATCTCCTCCACATCAACAACCACCATCATCACAAGTTCATCATGTTACACCACTACATCCACCATCACCACAAAAAACCAACAACTCCTGTACAAAAACAATCGACACCGCAATCATATACTAAACTTGAACAATCAACACCACAATCATCCACCAGACGTCGATCTCATCCTACAGGTCCTACAAACATTGATAATGATTTGTTATTCACATGATTTGAAGGAGATTTCTTTAACGATTAGAAGGTTGCAGATCTGGAGAGTAGAGTTAAACAACTTGAAGCTGAGAATATACAGTTAGTCTCAATGCTTACAAATGTTACTGCTGAGAACGAGAGACTTCATAAAGTGGTACAGGACACGATAGTAGAAAAATCTTTGAATGCAAAGAAGTTTGATGTTCTTTATAAAGTCTTAGTGAAAAAGTTTGGTATAAACTTTGAAGTTGAGTATGGTATGATTGAGATTGAAGAGACAAAGGCCTGTGCTGCTAAAAGAGCTAGAAAAGCTCAAGCTGAGGCTGTAGCTGCAGGTAAAGGGAAAGAAGGATTGATGATATCCAGATTGTTATGCCTGTTCAGCAAGAAGCAGAAGCCAAACCTTCGGTCAACTATGTGTTTGTAGGAGAGGTTGTAGATGTTACTAGGATTTCACAGATTAAAAAATACTTAGAGAAAAAGAAAATGGAAGCAGAGATTGATAAAGAGATAGATGAATACGAGGAGGATGATGTTGAAGATGTTGGTGGAGGTGATAAGAAAGACGATGATGATAAGGGTGATGATGACGACAACACCCAGGTTGGTACTGGTTTTGTAGTTCAGGATGCAAAGTTGAATGAATCGTTCAACTATGATGCTTATCTGAACAATGAAGTGAATGAAGAGAATGATGCTTAAAGACAGGGGGAGATTAAAGATTTTGTTCACGAAGCAGAGCAATCAGGAATCCTCACAATTGTTTTTCCGATAACGGTTGTTCCTGATTTGCCACAACCCAGAGTATTCTATTTAGAGCATGGTATAGAAGAAGGGGAGTTTGTACACAACTACACCAATGAAGATATTGCAAAGATGTTAGGGGTTGATGAAAGTACATTTGAGTTGGATTCGAAGAGGAGCTGAAGAACATCTGTGCTTCAAAACCTAAAGATTATGTTTATAAGTATGTGGATGATGTTGATAATTATGATAGGGTTGTCGTTGAGCATGATTCTGATGATGAAACAGTCAAGTATACTAGAGAAGGCACAAACGACTTCCCAACCTTTCAAGAGATGTTTGCTAAGGCTATCGATGACTTGTTAAAGAGAAAAGTTGAAGAAACTGCGAAAGATGGTAATGTGCCGAGAAGGTTATCTAAAGAAGAAATACTTGAAGCCAAGAAGACATGGTTTAAGGAGTTTCCCAAAGAACGAAAATTTTGACGACCGTTAGCTTTCTTCACACGTGATCAAGATAAATCTTTGGGAGATATACTAAGCTTGGTTTGGATTCCTGAATTAGACGTGTATTCAATAAAGAGGGAGTTTGGAGTGTAGTATTTCAGATTCTTATGTGATACCAGACCTTACCATGGTGGGATGTCGAAGAATTAGTTCAAAAAAAGACTATCAACTACCAAATGAAAATCAACGATCAAAGAATCTGGAAGTTTATAAAGTTAGAAGCTGCTCATGGTTTTCATAACTGGGTTCTACATATTCCAAAGAAGAATCAAGATTGATCAAGTTACCAAAGAGAAAGATGTTAATTTGATAGTGAAGAAGCCACGTTCAATGAAGAATGTGCCGCTGATGAAGATTGAGCAAGCCTTCAATGAATTCTTCAGGTGGTGGCAGTACGATATTGAAACAGGTGAAGCAGTGATAGTGCTAAAGTATGAAGGTATTTGGAGGGCTATCAGGATACTAGACCCAATGTGGCTAATGAACTGCTCGGAAAAAAGATATTGAATGTTTATTCTACAATAAGATATTGTATGAAGCCAAACAGAAATTCTAGACGATGCAATACCAAGGTGTGATCAATGTATGTTATGCACATGGTATTAACTTTTGAAAGATGTGGAAATCTAAATGGCGTGAGCTTGAAAGAGTAGAATTTATGAAGTAGATACGCAAAGAAGAACGGTTTGCTAAAGTTACAAAGAAAGCATCTATTAGAAGATTTCAATTCTTGAAGTGGGCTCTAGCAATCGATCAAAGCCTATCCCAAGTGAAGAGCATCAGAAGCCAAGGAAAAAAAATTTTTGCAGATAAAGATTAACATTATGAAGATTTTGAAGACTAACCAAGACTGCGGCAATATCTAAGGGGGAGTTTGTTGATACATAATGTTTATAGCCTACGTCTTTGGTCATGTTCGTGTCTGTAATTTGGCGTAAATGTTAGAATTTGTTTTTTGTATGTTTACTTCGCGCGAAGTGAAAGTTCACTTCGTATGAAGGTAGCATGTTACCTTCGTACGACGATAAACTATCTTCATACGAAGTGAGGACTCTATCCTCGCATGAAGTGTCATGTCTATATATAGGTGTGCTAGGGTCTTGAGTCTGTAGTTGTTTTGTTAACTGATAAGGCTATCAGATTTTTCTCAGGATTGTAACATTGATCTGAATTAATGAACATAGCGATTAAACAGTAAATCTTGATATTATCACTAGTTTAACATGAATTCCCCACATAACGAACTAGGTAAACAAACTAGGACCTGAGCTTATTGGATGAGAATATCGTCACACACCCCTTAAGAGCATTTTGCGAAACATATCATATACATGCTTCAACATTCAAATTGTAAACATATAACAAATATAAATCCACCATAGACACAACATTAACATATACAAACGCCCCATTATACACAAGAACCAAAAACTACCAACGTCACATACAAATAGAAAATAAACACAAATTAAATAACCTATATAACTTACCAGGCTCACCTGTAACTTCCAATATGTTTTTATCAAAATATAAAGAGACACGTGTCCGAACTCTCTGTATAATTTCGATTTGTGGAAGGAGAGGGAACAAAGTTGAGGGACTGAAAGTGTAATAAAAATTACAGCATTTCAGCAGCTTCTTGTGGTCCCTTACGGAATGCAAGGGGTCTTTTTATGGTCCACAAGGGAGATTCAAAACCAAACCTTGCTAGGGGCCTTACGGATCGTACGGCACCACTCTTACGGTCCGTAAGGGGTGCCTAGTGACACAAGAATGATAGCTGTCATTCAACAGCTGCCATGATGCCACCTGGTCACGATTTCTACTACTCCTCTTTCTCCTTATGTCACCTTAGGTGCCACTAATCAACTTCTAATAAGCTGGGTTAACACTTGGCATGATTTGGAAGCACTTAAGTGAGTATAAATACACATGAAGTCTTCACTTTCAAGCACACCATTCTCAAAACTCACTCTACGGGTATGTTTGGATGAGCTTTACCATTTCTCCTTATTAACTTTTTAACCTCCTTATATTCTTTTTGGAAAAGTCATAACCAAGTGACTTTTTCATTTCTCCTTCTACATGCCTAAAAAGCTCAAATTCACCTCATTACCTAAATACCATTTGACAAAAACTCCTTTTTCCAAAAAGTCAATAAGTCATGAGGAAAAATAAGCTCATCCAAACATGGCCTAAATCTTCTTAGAGCTTCTCTGGAGTTAGGAATTGTATTATAAGAGTTCTCAGTAGTATTCAAGTCTAGTAAGTCATTCGCCTTTGATCATTTTCCTTTATTTAGCTAAAATTCAATTGAAATTCAAACAGGTTTACTTTCAGTTCTAACCACTTTGGTAAGTCAAAGTTCGGAACGAACATTCTTACTTGATCATAATAATGAAGGTATGAGTCCCCAATGATCATACTCTCTAACAATCACGTTTAGTAGGCGAAATGACAAGTCAAGCATGTTGATACACTTTTGTGTCTATTGCTTGTTCTTAGTTACGTCAGTAATTGTACGGTCTTTGTTTGTTGTGTCTGTAAAGTTTTGGTCATATCAACCAAATCAAGATATCCTCCTATCTTGATTTAGTACGACATTTAGTTTGTCTGTGTTGTAAAATAGTTGCATGTGTGCACACTATTAAGTTTTGTGTTTATGGTCTTGCTGTATGTGCTCTTAGCAGGGTTCTCTAAAGAACAACTTATTCGTGCGAGTGAACTATGCTTTGTACGAGCCATTGCTTGTTTGTGTGAGTTATTTACATGTTCGTACGAATGAACATTCAAGAAGAACATTTGCTTGTTCGTACCAGCGAGTTACTTATTCGTACGAGCCATCAGATTTTTCGTACGAGTAACCCTTCCAAGGATAACAGTTCTTCACAGCAGCTGGTTGTTCGTGAGAATAGTCCACGAGAACCTGTTCTTCGTGGATCTTGTAGTCCTTTGTACGATCTGTGGCATACTTCGTGATGTTGCTGGGTGTTGGGCCTATATATAGTCATGCACTTCACAGTTCACGTAAGAGAGAGCATAGAGAGAATACCTTGAGTCTGTATGAACATTGTGTGTATGTGTTTGTACTAGCTCTCTTTAGTTAATCAAAAGATAGTGAATCTTTCGTTACATTGTGTTTTTAATACTTTGCTTTGGTTTGCATATACACTTGGATTCCGCACTCGAGTGTGTGTTAAACAACAAGGAAGTAGGTTATCTTGATCCTCCAAGTGGACCTACAAGTTGTAACATAGCTTTTGCTCTCTTCCTTGTTTAAAACCAAGCATAGTGTTGTGTTTGACCAAGTTGTGAAGCTTTCTGGAAGTATTCTTGAAATTCACAAGAAACTTAAGTTTTTACAAGAAAAGTAGCTTAAAACTTAGGTAAAACTTGTTGTTTTCAGAAATCTTTTATATAAACCTTGTTAAAATACATGGACACATTTTAGGTTATGGTTTTTCTTCAAATTTTCTATCAAAGTTTAGTTGGACATATTTTCCGATGAAGCACTTGTCGGACAACTCACCAGAATATTCCTTTAGGGTTGACTAAATCTTAAGATTTGACGGAAAATCTAATTTTGGAATGTTTGTCTTTTAACCAATCTGTGTAGACAACTGACAACTTTTGAACAAACTCTGAAACAAGTTTCTGATACAAAAGGAAACTTCTCACCAACCAACCCAGCAAAAGATTCCCCATTGCGAATAACCCACCCCACAAAGAACCAGTTGTTCGTGCGAAGAACCAGCTGTTCGCACGAAGAACCTGTGGTTCACACGAAGAACCTGTGATTCACACGAATCAGTGGCTCGCACGAAGAACAAAGTTTTTCGTGATTTTTAGGTTGTTCGTGACCAGTTTTTCCATACTTCGTGGTTTTTGAAATTGTGAACTTTAATAGAAGACTTTTATTTCAAGTTAATCCTTGGAATTTTTAAATTTTTAAGCTGATTTTCATAAACAAACAAACAAATGGGTACAAATCCTTGGGATTGGGGGTGTAGTTCAAGTACAAACCAAGATTCACCACAATCTAGCTCCGCAACTTCATGGGTTAAATCATTAATGCCTCTGCAAACAACCATGATTACCGCTAATCAATGGGCGTGTGTGGCAAATAAAAATCAAAGCATTCAGACTCTTCTCATTAGCGAGAGTGAAACAGGAAGTAACAACCGTCCACCGAAGTTGAATCTTATGAAGGATTATCCCTCATGGAAAAGTCATTTTCATAGATATGTTCTTGGTCAAAATACAGAATTGTGGACATGTTTTATTACACCATACAAGGAATCTCTCGAAGAAGTAGGATCAAATCCAACCTCTTTAGCAAACTTAGATGAAAATGATAAAAAGGCTTATGATATATAGAAGAAAGCATTCGCTATCCTTACACAAGCACTTCATAAGGATATTTATCATAAGTTTGTGTACTCTACCACAACTAAGAATTTGTGGGATACTTTGGAAACAAGAGGGGAAGGAAATGCTACAACAAGAAAGATACGACATGATCTTCTGAAGAAAGAGTTTGAAGGTTTTCTGTTCATGGAGAATGAAACACTAAGCGACATCACAACCCGTTTCTATCATCTACTTAGTGTAATGTATTCATACAAGGTGCACGAATCTCCACAAGAGATTGTGATGCATTTTGCTGATGCCTTACCACCGAAGTGGAGTCAATTTATTGACTTGCTAAAGCACACAGGTGTTTTGGTTATGATCAGTATTTATTTGTTCCTTCAGAAGCTTGAGAACAAAATGAAGAAGAAGTACGGAAAACCAAAGAGCTTATGTTCCACAAAAGCCTGAGATGTATTTTGGAGGTATTAACACAGGCGTTAGTACAACTTAGCAACAAAAATTCCCAACAACGTTGTGTCAAATGTTAACCCTTTTCTACCACAGCCAGTTCAAACAGATCAATCTGCTGGCTCGAGTGCTCAAACCTATGGTCAAGCATTTGATCCTAAAGCCTTTCTTCCACAACCACAAGTTGTTATACCTCAAGTTCCACAACACGCTTCTCAAAAAGCTTTCTATGGTAACAACTTTCAACCTTCAAATCCTAATACCCTCAGACTTAATACTTTCCAAGGTCATTTTAGAAGTTGCTCGGGAACACATGGAACTTCTGAACACTATGGTTAGTGCATACAATGGACTACTCGCCGGTCAAATTGGAAACATCAATTTGACTAATGAGGACTATCAACAAATAGACAGGGATGAAATGGAGTTGATGGATATTAAGTGGGCATTTGCAAGTGCGGTTAGAAGAGCGAAAGACTACATGAGTAGAACCGGAAGAACAAGTTAGAAAGCAAGAAAGACACGAAGTATGGATTTGATAAAGATGTTGTTACTTGATTCAATTCTAGTGAAAAAAGGTCATTTCAAACGTGAATGTACTCGACCTAGCAAGCAAGGAAATCACAACCCTTTCCAAAATCAACCACGCTCATCCAACACAACTGAAGTTAACAATGAACGAAGTATAGTAGTTGTTAACAACCCAAACAACTCCAACCAGTCTGGGCTTTCAAACAACACAAACAGAGTGTTAGTAGTTCAAGCAGATGAAGGATGTGATTGGATAATTCAGTTGGGAAATGAGAATCAAGGAGAAAGCGCTTGTTATGCTAAGATATCAATCAAATCAAACATGACAGGCGACTTAAGGCTCCTTTACGATGTGAAAAGCATTAGGGGAGGCTATGTTGCTTTTGCTGGAGATAAAGGCGGTTACAATACTGGAGAAGGAATGATTTCCAATGGTGGTGTTAGTTTTGACAAGATCAATTATGTTCGTCAAATTGATCACAATCTTCTGAGTGTTTCTCAAATCTGCGACAAGAAGTTCACGGTTCATTTTGATGATGCTGGTTGTTATGTGCTAAAACCTGGTTTCAAGATTCCCAAAGTATCGATTCTCTTGTCGGCTCCAAGAATAAATGGCTTGTATATTCTTGACATGAGTCAAGCTATTACTACGTCTGCACAAGTTACATGTTTTGTCTTAAAAGCCACTAAAAAGGAGTCAATCTCTTGGCATAGACGAATGGGACAAATGAACTATTTGGTGAAAAATAATCTTGTGAATGGTATACCAGTCAAGAATTTTCATTTACAAGACGTCTGTTTATCGTGCCAAAAGGGAAAACAAGCAAAGAAGTCTCATCCTGTGAAGAAAATTAACACTGTCAATATGCCTCTGGAACGTCTTCATATGGACCTTTTTGGACCTATGAATCACAAGACTACCTTTGGTGATGCATATTGTTTAGTTGTTACTGATGACTATTCAAGATTTTCTTGGGTGAATGTTATGGCACACAAGAGTGAAGTTCCTAAAATCCTCAAGAATCTCCTCACGCTACTTGAAAATTTTTACAATTTAAAGACAAGGAGAATAGAAGCGACAATGGCACCTGATTCAAGAACCATGTTATGGATGAGCTCTGTTCTTCTAAGGGCATTTTACATGAATACGGTTCTCGTTGTACTCCACTACAAAATGGTGAGGAAAAATAGAACTCTTATCGAGACTACAGGAACTATGTTAGTAGAGTCAAAACTTCCTATTCAGTTTTGGAGGGAGGCTGTGGATACTACATGCTATACAATGAATAGAGTTCTTATAGTGAAAAGTCATGGGAAAACATGTTTTGATTGTTACATAAAAGGAAACAGATGTGTCTTTCTTAGAACCTTTTGGAGCTCCATGCACTATGATTGATCCACATGGTAAACTCGGTCCAAAGGCTATCGAAGGTTTCTTTCTTGGATATGCTACTCCAAATTTCAGAGTGTGGATTTTGTCAACAAAAAGATTCAGGAATGGGGTGAAGTTAAGGTTCAAAGACACACTAAAGCAGTAAGAGCTCCGAGTGCTCCTTGGATGTTTGACTACGATGGACTATTTGACTCCTTCAATCTGCCAACTTTTGATGATGCATCCGCAGCGGCTCAATTGTAGCTCGAAAGTGATATTGCAGTTGATTCGTCTTTAGTACGACCAATTATTGTTAACCCACAAGTACCGACTTTGGTTAGTAATGTTGTTCAGAATGAGGAATTTGAAGATGCTGCTGATTATAGTGTTTCGTCAGAAGATGATGAATTCCATGATGAAAATGAAGCTACTTCTGCTGCTGTTCCTGGTATTTCTGATGTAACTTCAAATGTGCAAAATCAAGGGATGAATGAAGGTCATGAATCTACATCTTCGTTAGTTCTAGATGTTCCTGAAACTCAAATATATAATAATCGTCTTCAGTTGATTATGATAGGAGATGTCCAGAGTGGAGTGCAGACACGTAATCAGCTAAGGAACAACCAGAATGCTTGTCTGTATACGGGAATTAGAGAATCCGGGGAACAGAATGATTGGTCTTTTGCTTGCTATGTTTGCCAAGTTGAACCAAAATCTTGGAAGGAGGCAATGAAAGAAGACTCATGGGTTGAAGCCATGCAAGAGGAGCTTCAGCAGTTTCAGAAGTTGGGTGTGTGGAAATTGGTTGAAAGGCCGGAAAACTACAAGAAGATTGGTACTACATGGGTTTACAAGTGCAAGAAGGATGACCCAGGTGTTGTTGTGAGAAACAAAGCAAGATTGGTTGTCCAGGGCTTTAATTAGGTAGAAGGTATTGATTATATGAAGTTTATGCACCAGTAGCATGTCTTGAGGCAATAAGAATTTTCTTGGCTTATGGGTCCTACAAGAAGTTTACTGTTTATCAAATGGATGTGAAAAGTGCATTTCTTCATGGTGTGGTTGAAGAAGAAGTATATGTTGAGCAACAGCCTGGTTTTGAAGATCCAATTCATCCTGACAATGTGTGGCTTCTCAATAAGGCATTATATGGTCTTCATCAAGCTCCACGGGATTGGTATGAAACGTTGTCTTCCTATCTACTCAAGAATGCTTTTTGACGTGGATTAATCGACTGTACAATCTTCATCTATAAAAGAATGAGGATTTGTTGCTGGTACAAGTGTATGTTGATGATATTATTTTTGGGTCTACAAATGATGTAATGTTCAAAGAATTCGAGCAAGTGATGCAAGAGAAGTTCGAGATGAGCGCTATGGGGGAAATGACTTTCTTTTTAGGTTTGTAGGTTCATTAATCTAAGGAAGGGATTTTCATTCATCAGACTAAGTATGTTGGGAATATTCTCAAACAATTTCAAATGGAAGACTCAAAGCCTTTGGGAACTCCACTAGCTCAAAATCATGGGATTATTCCTGATGGAATGGGTGAACATGTGGAACTATCTCATTATCATACTATGATCGGATCTCTTATGTATCTTACTGCTTCAAGACCCGATATAATGTATCCAACATGTCTTCTAGCTCGCTACCAGTTAAGTCCAAAAGTTTCTCATTTGATGGCTCTGAAAAGAATCTTTCGTTATTTGAAGGGTAGCCCGGACACTCGTCTCTGGTACCCTAATGATGATAGGTTTGATTTGACAACATTCAATGATTCTGATTATTGTGGCTCCAAGATCGATGCAAAGTCAACATCAGCAGGATGTCAGTTCTTGGGAAATCGCCTAGTCACATGGCAGTGCAAAAAGCAGACTTGTGGTCACATGGCAGTGCAAAAAGCAGACTTGTGTAGCTACTTCAACATGTGAGGCTGAGTATATTTCGGCTTCTAGTTGTTGCTCTCAGGTTTTATGGATCCAACAGCAAATGCGTGACTACGGTTTTGAATTTCTAACTACTCCTATTTATGTTGATAATGAAGCTGCTTTACAGATCACTTGTAATCCTGTACAACACTCAAAAACCAAACACATTGAGATTAAGTACCATTTCATATGAGATTTTTATGAAAAGAAACTTATCAATGTTGTTAAAATCCACACCGATCACCAACGTGTCAACCTATTTACAAAAGCTTTTAATAAATCACGTTTGATTATCTTCTTCTAGTTAATCGCATGAAGGTGAAACCCAAGTAAATCATCCTTGGCTAATCGTTTTTGTTAATATTTTCTTCAAAACTAAAAATTCAAAAAGATTTTCCGTTTTTTTTACTTTTTATATTTTAGGGGGAGAAAATTTCAAGAAAAATACAAAAACATGAGAAACATGCAAAAATACAAAATATGTCTTTTATTTATTTATGCCTTTATTTATTTACTTTCTTTTTGCACTTAAGGGGGAGAATTTCAGAAAAATACAAAAACAATAGAAAATCCAAAATAAAAAAATGAGTTTCTTGGAAAGATAAGAGAAGATGATGATACACCGGTGATCTGTCAAATACAATCAAACCATAAAACGAAAAATGATAAGTAGCTCTACTAATGATGTATCGGTAGGCTAACAATAAGATTAAAATGTGCAGGTTGATATAAACATAACGGACTGAAAGCCAGGTGTGATCCATTCATTGGCATATGGTCTTGGTACCGAAATTTTGTTTGATAGTATGCCGAGTCTGAGATATGCGGTCTTTCTGCTTGCTTATCATCCGGGTATCATGGTTGAATCTTTTACGGAAAAATAATGGGGACGCAAGTCTAGAACTTCCACGATACCACACGTACGTGTAAATACTGCATACGACCATCAATAAGTGATAAAAATTTCACATTCACCCAATCAATAACTGATAATATATCACAGCTTTTTGCGGGAGTTAAGTTCGTCTCTTTGTCGGTACGATGCTCTATGTACTTACTTTTGTTCCCTGCATACATCTGAAAATCAAGTTCCCCATCAATAAGTGATTTAATCATATAGGGCTTGTTTTCATGGAAATAAGTGAGTATCTCACAATCTATATGTCAAAACAGATGATAAGCAGTATACTAACTGGTAAGATTTTCTCTCATGCATGTCTTCATACGAGAATATGTCATGAAGTGGTTGAACACCGGCTAGTAAGTATAAGTGATACATTAATCATATCTCCTAATCATGATTACATCTGATAAATTGAGCTTACGTGGACAACAATACCGATATTGTGGTACGATATTTATTTAATTTTATGTTTTATCAAAATTGGTTTTCGCAAGATTAAAAGCTGGTATGATTCTCTTATCTTGAAACTCAAAAGAAGATTGCTAGTTAATGTACAGTTTGTTCTTATCTGTTAGTATTTTTTTTAGTTTACTTTGTTTTTTTCTAAATTATTTTTGATTTGCCAAAGTTGAAGCTCAAATGTTTCCTACCAAGATACGCCCGAAAAATCAATTGGTTTGTAATCATAACTTCATAAAGTACCTTTTGGCAACAGGGTAAAATCATAACAAAAAGCAAAATCTGTTTAATATAAAATTTTCTAACTTGTGATTTGTGTGGATATGTGCGAAGATCTAGACAGGTCACCAAAAAACCTAAGGTCCACGAAGAAACGATGTTTCAGTCAAGTAAAACCTCAGTAGTTGCTTGTACGAATTAGAGGTTCATCGTAGGAATGATAGCTCTTCGTGCGAAAAAGTCAATGATTCCTTGTGCGAATGGTTGTTCTTTGTGCGAATGAGTCACTGGTTCTTTGTACAAGACAATACTTCATATGGCTGGTAGTTCTCGTGCGGAATAGGGTTATTCTTTCGAGGATAGGAATGAAGTATAAAAGGTGAAATACTTCTTTTGTGTAACTTTATTTTCACTTTTTCACTTCATCCTTTCACTATTCATCAACTTTCTCACTAAGAAGAAACATCAACTGTCAACTTTTCTCTTCTTTTAGTTGATCTACTTGTGTTATCTTTAAGGTATGTATGACAATGATGGTACATCTTGAAGATGACAGATTGAACATTAACTGACTGTTTGTCACTGTCTGACACGAACAACAAACTCTGGATGAAGAACCTAGGCAAGATGAAGAATTGTTCTTTGTTGATTTCCAACAGGCGAAGAACCTGTGTTGACGAAAAACAAGTTCTTCAGGAATAATCTACACTTGAAGTTCTTTGTGCGAACAAGTCGATTCTTCTTCGTACGAGTGAATTATCCCTCGTACGAGTAACTTGTTGTTCGTACGAGCCAGTTACTCATACGAGCCAATTGCCTGTTTGAGTGAGTCAGTTGTTGTTCATGCGAGTCAGTTGTTCTTCGTACGAGTAATTTGTTATTCGTATGAGTTAGTAGTTCTACATAAAGAGGTTGCATACTTACAGAAAGTTCACAATGAACACTTTTGAGTATGCTCGCTAATGTATTTATATTTTCTTATTTTGGTTATCTTTTGTGTATAGGATGGCACCAAAAGAACAGAAAAGAAAGCCCACAGCGAAGAAAACTAGCAAGTCAGAAGTGGAAATTATGTCAGAGCCAAGACACAACATGGTTGACTACTTAGATCCGGAAGATAAATTTGCTGAGTACAGCGGTATAATGAAGTTTTTGCACGACTCAAGGATACATTATGCAATCACGTATAAAACTACAGTATACAACACATTGATCAAGGAATTTTGGGATTCAGCTAAAGTTGTTAAAGTGAATGGACTGGAACTTATCCATGGAAGAGTAAATGGCCTAGACATAGATATTTCCGTTGAGTAATAAACTCAGCATTACAACTTGGCAATGACCTGAAGCACCATACTCAGTCTCGTTGAAGTGTCAACGTAGATGTTTGCTTCGAATGAGATGTGTCGGAGATATTCTTGTAGGACAACTAAACAAAGCATGGTTGCCACTCTGGTGCAAGTTATTTCTACATGTTTTAAATTCAATGTTTAAGCAACAGACAAAGTGGTTATGACTTGGCGAATAACGACGTAGTTGGGATGTTGGTAGCTTTGACATCTAACAAATCGTTCAGTGTTTCAAAGTATATTTTTGCTAACATGAAGGAAAAGTAGAAAAGAACCAGATTCGGTGCAAACAAGTTCTGGATATATCCTCGTTTTCTCCAGATGATCTTGAATGTACAACATCCGAATCTTCCAAAGAACGACAACGACGTTCTAAAAATTGATGTTATGATGGAACATTCGTTGAAGATATTTAGAGGTGTTGTAGCAAAATGTTACAAGGAAAACACACCTCCTCATAAGTTGTTCAGTTTTCTGGCTAATAATGAATATGTTGCACCAGAAAACGATAAGTGGCACCATGATGATAGTCAGTCAGATAATGAAGAACCAACTTTGAAGAAGATGATCGAAGAAAAGTTTGGTCGTTAAAAGGGAATGGATAAAGGTGATGATGATGACAGTGATGATGGTAATGGTGGTGCAAGTGGTATAGGTACTAAAGGTCGTGATAAGGGTAAACAACCGGATAAATAATCAGATTCCAATGACAATTCGCTTGAACCTGGGTATGAACGCTATGTTGTTGAGCGTGGGGTTAGGCAGATTAGAAAGATTCCAACAGATCCATATGCTGACTATGTTCTATCTGATACTGAGACTGAACAAGCTCGCAAAAAGAAAATTGCGGTTTATAGAAAGAAAAAGAGCAAAAAGTCTATGGGAACCTCTTTAGCTCAACCTGAAATCACACAACCTACAACCACACAACAAGAAACCATACTCGAACCAAGTGTAGAAGCTCAGTTTACCTTCACAACAGAGGAGGCTGAAACATTTTTGTCGGACCCACTACAATCTCTGAATCACATCCTACAGCTACCACAGCCGCTCAAACACCTTCAGTTGCGACTACTCCAGTTCAACCACAGCCCACTGCTTCTTCAACTCAACAATCCCAGTCCGCAATTCATCAACAAATTACAGAACGACGCAGTCGTTTATTCTCTGAAATGGAACATGATGAGAAAGTGGATTTTCTGTTCTCTCAGCTGCAAGCTGTGGCAACTCAGATTAACAGGCACTCGGAGTTTATGTCTTCAAATCGGAATACAGTTATAAGCAACACTTGGAGATAAATTCTTTGAAGGAAACTGTTGGAAAGCAGGCTACCGAGATTGCGCAGTTAAGAGAGGAGAATGAGCCGTTGAGGGCTACGGATGCTGAAAGGGTAGCTCAGCTACAACAGATGCGAGAAGCTGATAACGCTCATGGGATTGAAATGAATAGGCTGAAAGGACGTAGTACAGTTGTACAACGATCTACCAAAACATTAACTTCTAAACATCACGACATGAGAGAATGGTATCACTCTCGTAATACTACACTGGTTAAAGGCTAATAGTATTATAGACGGTTTTAAAATCAACAGAAAGCGGGTAAACATTCTGTGGAATGAAAGATGCAAAGCACAGGAGATCCAACGTAAGCGTGATCACGATAGTGAAGAACCTGGTAATCCTGATGCTCCAGCTTCATCCGCTCAACCAGAAAGTTCTGCTGCAACTCCAGTGGTAGACTCTAGTGCACAGTAGGTCATGGCTGATCCAGTTTCCTCAAGTAGTACTCGAAAGGAAACAGGAAAGGTTTAATATTTTGGAGAGTATTGAGGATATTGTTCTTCAGTCAACGTTGGTTGAAAGTGTTAAGTGAATGTGGGTGCAGCAGTCCATTAGAAATGAAGACCGAAGACCAAGCAACAGTCAAGGGGGAGTTTGTTGATACACTTCTGTGTTGTCACTTGTTCTTAGTAACGTCACTAATTGTACGATCGTGTCGATCAAATCAAGATATCCTCCTATCTTGATTTAGTATGACGTTTAGTTTGTCTGTGTTGTAAAACAGTTGCATGTGTGCATACTATTAAGTTTTGTGTTTTTGGTCTTGTTGTCTGTGCGGTATGACTGTTAGAAGGGTTCTCCGAAGAACCACTTATTCGTACGAGTGAACTGTGCTTCGTACGAGCCATTGCTTGTTCGTGCGAGTTATTTACATGTTCGTACGAATGAACATTCAAGAAGAACATTTGCTTATTCGTACGAGTGAGTTACTTATTCGTACGAGCCATCAGTTTTTTTGTGTGAGTAACCCTTCCACGAATAACAGTTATTCACAGCAGCTGGTTGTTCGTGAGAATAGTCCACGAAGAACCAGTTCTTCATGCGCTTTGTAGTCCATCGTACGACCAGTATCATTCTTGGTTATGTTGCTGGATGTTAGGCCTATATAGAGTCATGCACTTCACAGTTCACGTAATAAAGAGCACATAGAGAATTCCTTCAGTCTGTATGAACATTGGGTGTATGTTTTAGTACTAGCTCTCTTCAGTTAATCAAAAGATAGTGAATCTTTGGTTACTTTGTGTTTACTATACTTTGTTTTGGTTTGCATATACACTTGGATTCCGCAGTCATGTGTGTGTTAAACAACAAGGAAGTAGGTTATCTTGATCCTCCAAGAGGACATACAATGCATGTTATATATAAAAGTCAAAACTCAAAAATAGGCGTTTTGCAATAAATGAACTTCTAAGTATCTGAACCATATGTTTTGACATTATAACAGTTCGTATAAACTTATAAACCTTATTTTGACATGCCAACTCATGAATTCCAGTTTAGCACTCAGTCTTATGTCGAAAGTCAATCATTTTGAATTTGCTTTGACTTTCGATTCATGTTTGGTCTACTTTAGAACCTAATCAAGGCATGTTATGTGACCACACTATTATAGTGAATAATCCTCTGAGGTTATACCTTTTGGTCATATCAATTGAAGGGTTACTTGATGAGTCAGCCATATATACTTTTAAAAATGTCAAAAATGCCCTTTGGCGTAAAAAAAGATTTTAAAACATAAGTGGCATATAATTTTACCTCGCAACTGATCATACAATGTCTTAAAGTATATTTTGACATATGGTTTTCATAGACACATTTGGCCACACAATGTCGTATTTGCACACATGAGTAGTTTAAATATCATAAAATATAAAAACTATTTGAATTAGGACTAAACCTTTCAAAATCACTCCAAATCAGAATGTTTGGTTAAATAACCCATATTCAACGAGGCTTCAGACTCAGAAGGGTATAAACCACATTTTACCCAATCAACGCTTAATCTAGCGAAACCGAACAATAATCCAAGTAACGAGTCAAGTCATAGAACTTATAAATGACTCGTGAACATTCTAAAGGATATATAAATCTATTTTATTCGGGAATATAGAGCCCTCCAGATAATCGTGCCTAGGATTTACAACTTGATTTATGGCTTTGCTTTAAAGAACTTAATTTACAGTTATTTTCTAAGCAAAGGTAAATACTCTTAAACTATTTTATTTCAAAACTTGGGATATGGCATTAGCCACTTGGAGCAGGTATTATATAAATGGGCAAATGGTTTAAAAAATATAAGAACCCATTTAATCCACTTTGCTTGTATAACATTAAACACTAGGGTTAATGGTACATTGTCTAGACGTCCCTACTCATCAATTAGGAATGACCATATAAAATATGCACATCGTAGTAAGCATTTTTGGTGCATAATGTCTAGCCTACGTCTAAGATACGTCGGTTGTGTATATAGGGCTTACATTTGTCATTTCTATATGTATATTTTATGGATCGTACGTGTGAGCTGTCGTCTAGGATATGTCAGTTGTGTATATAGGGCTTATAGTTGTCATTTATATATGAATATTTTATAGCTCGTACAAGTGATTGTAGTGGCTCGTACGAGTGACACCTTGTCACTCATACGAGGCACCACTCGTACTAGCCAACAACCTCACTATTGTGCTGCCATGTTGGCCTATAAATAGTGGAGCTTGAGTGTTGTTTGAGAGCTGTTGGTGTGTGACTATGACGAAGCCCTGTCCATTTGTTTACTCGTCTGTAACTTTCACATTTATTAATATACGAAGTAAAGGCGTTTAAGCAGCCTACTTGATTGTTTGTTTGTCTAACTCGCTAGCAATGAATTCCGCCATATTAGCTGAGTTGAATCGCTCCGGTGCTCATAAAGGAGAGTCGATCCCCTCTCACAGGCATACACTCCTTAAGATTTTATATTAAAGATGGTGTGTACCATGATCACATATCGTCATAGATTTCTAGTACCCAGCTATGTTAATAAGCATGTAAAATTGGTGACAGGTGACAAGAAATCTATCCCAATAAATACTTAATGATTACCTACAGATTATCCTAATATATATATCAAACGGTTTATGAAAATGATTTTTAAATGAGCCAGTTCATTGTATTTACGCGTGAAAACTGATGTACTTTCAAAAGATTGAACCGTATGTAACTGTTAGGCCCTATTAGGTTTATGCATTAGTCACTTAGAGGTTTGGGGCAAACTTGTATTAAATGGGCTTGGGAAAGGCTTTTGGACCTAGGGTTTAGGGTAATAGAGCACTAACCACTTACTATAAATGGTAAATGATGTATTAGGATAGGTGGTTTTTTGGTGGTTTCTCTACAACTTGTATTAGACAAATTTTTACATTTGTATGCAAGTTGAATCTTTCTATTTCATCTTATTTCTTCTATCTTGATTTTTAGCTTGTTTGTGTGATTCCGCCACCAATCAAGCTATGTGTGATATCGTGAGAATATTGATGTTCAGTTCCTTTGCAAAGACAATGGAGATCCAGAATTTGATTCTTGAACTCCGTGCCATTATAACTCCTTATCCTCTTGATCCATGCATCATCGATATTTTCCAATTTTGTAAAAATATCTATCAGCATCTCCGCTGTCTCATCTTTTGTACCTAAAAAGAGAACCCATGAATATAATGAGTAATCATCTGTGACAACTAAACAATAGTATTTTCCACCTATGCTCCTTGCGTTCACCGGACCGAATAGATCCATATGAAGTAATTCATAAGGGGCATCTGTGGAGTTTACAGCCCACTGCTTCTTCAACTCAACAATCCCAGTCCACAATTCATCAACAAAGTACAGAACGACGCAGTCGTTTATTCTCTGAAATGGAACATGATGAGAAAGTGGATTTTCTGTTCTCTCAGCTGCAAGCTGTGGCAACTCAGAGTAAGAGGCACTCGGAGTTTATGTCTTCAAATCGGAATACAGTTATAAGCAACAGTTAGAGATAAATTCTTTGAAGGAAACTGTTGGGAAGCAGGCTACCGAGATTGCGCAGTTAAGAGAGGAGAATGAGCCATTGAGGGCTGCGGATGCTGAAAGGGTAGCTCAGCTACAACAGATGCGAGCAACTGATAACGCTCATGGGATTGAAATGAATAGGCTGAAAGAACGTAGTGCGGTTGTACGACGATCTACCAAAACATTAACTTCTAAACATGATGACATGAGAGAATGGTATCATTCTCGTAATACTACACTGGTTAAAGGCTAATAGTATTATAGACGGTTTTAAAATCAATAGAAAGCGGGTAAACATTCTGTGGAATGAAAGATGCAAAGCACAGGAGATCCAACGTAAGCGTGATCACGATAGTGAAGAACCTGGTAATCCTGATGCTCCAGCTTCATCCGCGCAACCAGAAAGTTCTGCTACAACTCCAGTGGTAGACTCTAGTGCACAGTAGGGTGTGGCTGATCCAGTTTCCTCAAGTGGTACTCGAAAGGAAACAGGAAAGGTTTAATGTTTTGGAGAGTATTGAGTATATTGTTCTTCAGTCAACGTTGGTTGAAAGTGTTAAGTGAATGTGGGTGCAGCAGTCCATTAGAAATGAAGACCGAAGACCAAGCAACAGTCAAGGGGGAGTTTGTTGATACACTTCTGTGTTGTCACTTGTTCTTAGTAACGTCACTAATTGTACGATCGTGTCGATCAAATCAAGATATCCTCCTATCTTGATTTAGTATGACGTTTAGTTTGTCTGTGTTGTAAAACAGTTGAATGTGTGCATACTATTAAGTTTTATGTTTTTGGCCTTGTTGTCTGTGCGGTATGACTGTTAGAAGGGTTCTCCAAAGAACCACTTATTCGTACGAGTGAACTGTGCTTCGTACGAGCCATTGCTTATTCGTGCGAGTTATTTACATGTTCGTACGAATGAACATTCAAGAAGAACATTTGCTTGTTCATACGAGTGAGTTACTTATTCGTACGAGCCATCAGTTTTTTTGTGTGAGTAACCCTTCCACGAATAACAGTTATTCACAGCAGCTGGTTGTTCGTGAGAATAGTCCACGAAGAACCAGTTCTTCGTGCGCTTTGTAGTCCATCGTATGACCAATATCATTCTTGGTTATGTTGCTGGATGTTTGGCCTATATAGAGTCATGCACTTCACAGTTCACGTAATAAAGAGCACATAGAGAATTCCTTCAGTCTGTATGAACATTGTGTGTATGTTTTAGTACTAGCTCTCTTCAGTTAATCAAAAGATAGTGAATCTTTGGTTACTTTGTGTTTACTATACTTTGTTTGGGTTTGCATATACACTTGGATTCCGCAGTCATGTGTGTGTAAAACAACAAGGAAGTAGGTTATCTTGATCCTACAAGAGGACATACAATGCATGTTATATATAAAAGTCAAAACTCAAAAATAGGCGTTTTGCATTAAATGAACTTCTAAGTATCTGAACCATATGTTTTGACATTATAACAGTTCGTATAAACTTATAAACCTTATTTTGACATGCCAACTCATGAATTCCAGTTTAGCACTCAGTCTTATGTCAAAAGTCAATCATTTTGAATATGCTTTGACTTTTGATTCATGTTTGGTCTACTTTAGAACCTAATCAAGACATGTTATGTGACCACACTATTATAGTGAATAATCCTCTGAGGTTATACCTTTTGGTCATATCAATTGAAGGGTTACTTGATGAGTCAGCCATATATACTTTTAAAAATGTCAAAAATGCCCTTTTGGCGTAAAAAAAGATTTTAAAACATAAGTGGCATATAATTTTACCTCGCAACTGATCATACAATGTCTTAAAGTATATTTTGACATGGTTTTTCATAGACCCATTTGGCCACACAATGTCGTATTTGCACACATGAGTAGTTTAAATATCATAAAATATAAAAAGTATTCGAATTGGGACTAAACCTTTCAAAATCACTCCAAATCAGAATGTTTGGTTAAATAACTCATATTCAACGAGGCTTCACACTCAGAAGTATATAAACCACATTTTACCGAATCAATGCTTAATCTAGCGAAACCGAACAATATTCCAAGTAACGAGTCAAGTCATAGAACTTATAAATGACTCGTGAACATTCTAACGGATATATAAATCTATTTTATTCTGGAATATAGAGCCCTCCAAATAATCGTGCCTAGGATTTACAACTTCATTTATGGCTTTGCTATAAAGAACTTAATTTACAGTTATTTTCTAAGCAAAGGTAAATACTCTTAACCTATTTTATTTCAAAACTTGGGATATGGCATTAGCCACTTGGAGCAGGTATTATATAAATGGGCAAATGGTTTAAAAAATATAAGAACCCATTTAATCCACTTTGCTTGAATAACATTAAACACTAGGGGTTAATGGTACTTTGTCTAGACGTCCCTACTCATCAATTAGGAATGACCATATAAATATGCACATCGTAGTAGGTATTTTTGGTGCATAATGTCTAGCCTACTTCTAGGATATGTCGGTTGTGTATATAGGGCTTAGATTTGTCATTTCTAGATGTATATTTTATGGATCGTACGTATGAGCTGTCGTCTAGGATATGTCAGTTGTGTAAATAGGGCTTATAGTTATCATTTATATATGAATATTTTATAGCTCGTACAAGTGAGTTGTAGTGGCTCGTACGAGTGACACCTTGTCACTCATACGAGGCACCACTCGCACTAGCCAACAACCTCACTATTATGCAAGCCATGTTAGCCTATAAGTGGAGCTTGAGTGTTGTTTGAGAGCTGTTGGTGTGTTACTATGACGAAGCCCTGTCCATTTGTTTACTCGTCTGTAACTTTCATATTTATTAATATACGAAGTAAAGGCGTTTAAGCAGCATACTTGATTGTTTGTTTGTCTAACTTGCTAGCAATGAATTCCGCCTCTATTAGTTGAGTTGAATCGGTCTGGTACTCATAGAGGAGAGTCGATCCCCTCTCACAGGCATACACTCCTTAAGATTTTATAGTAAAGATGATGTGTACCATGCTCATATATCGTCATCGATTTCAAGTACCCAGCTATATTAATAAGCATGTAAAATTGGTGACAAGAAATCTATCCCAATAAATACTAAATGATTACCTACGGGTTATCATAATATATATATCAAATGATTTATGAAAATGATTTTTAAATGAGCCAGTTCATTGTATTTACCAGTGAAAACTGATGTACTTTCAAAAGATTGAACCGTAGGTAACTGTTAGGCCTTATTAGGTTTATGCATTAGTCACTTAGAGGTTTGGGGTAAACTTGTATTAAATGGGCTTGGGAAAGGCTTTTGGACCTAGGGTTTAGGGTAATAGAGCACTAACCACTTACTATAAATGGTAAATGATGTATTAGGGTAAGTCGCTTTTTGGTGGTTTCTCTACAACTTGTATTAGACAAATTTTTAAATTTGTATGCAAGTTGAATCTTTCTATTTCATCTTATTTCTTCTATCTTGATTCTTAGCTTGTTTGTGTGATTCCGCCACCAATCAAGCTATGTGTGATATCGTGAGAATATTGATGTTCAGTTCCTTTGTGAAGACAATAGAGATCCAGAATTTGATTCTTGAACTCCGTGCCATTATAACTCCTTATCCTCTTGATCCGTGCATCATCGACATTTTCCAATTTTGTAAAAAGATCTATCAGCATCTCTGCTGTCTCATCTTTTGTACCTAAAAAGAAAACCCATGAATATATTGAGTAATCATCTGTGAGAACTAAACAATAGTATTTTCCACCTATGCTCCTTGCGTTCACCGGACCGAATATATCTATATGAAGTAATTCATAAGGGGCATCTATGGAATTTACTGTTTTAGACTTGTGAGGTTTCTTATGTTGTTTTCCCTTTTGACATGGAAGACATTTATCTTCCACGTGAAACCTCTGCACTAGCACCCCTTCCACTAAACCATTTTTAATAATATATTTCATTTTTCGGTAGTTGATGTGGGCCATGCGTCTGTGCCACAGCAATGACTCAGCCTCGGATGCTTTTGACAGTAAACACGCCACCACAGTGGAAGAGCCCTTAGCACCATGTCCATGACATAAGTGTCGTTTCTTCTTGGCGCTCTCATCACTATCCAATCATCCGATATCACCAAACCAGGTTTCAAAACCAAAGCTTCAGACTTAGTAAAATGGACCGAGTGACCCTTGTCGCAGACTTAAGACACGCTCATCAGATTGTGCTTCAGATGCTCTACATAGTTCACTTTGTCTAATGTGATCTTCCCGTTGGTCACTTTTCCTCGACCTGTAATGTGCCCTCCTTTAACACCTGAAAAATTCACATAACCTCCATCTAGATTCTCAAACTCAGTCAACAACCTCACATCCCTCGTCATGTGCCTGGAGCAGCCACTATCAGCATACCACAAGTTGATAATCATCCTTAGCAGCTCCTGCACAATCCAACAAAATTAGTTAGATCGGGGGACCCAAGCCTTAATGGTCTTGGGTCTTCCAGATTCATCAACCACCGGAACATTCATCCAATATCCACAACTCCTAACAGGAGTCTTGGATCACAGACCAGTTGATGGAAAAAGTTTTTGATTTCCACTAGGTCTCTTGTCCAGAGGTTTCCTAAACATGTTTGGACATTGTGACCTTTGGAAATTTTGATTTTAGTTCCATGAATTTTGATGATAATAATTTTTAAAGCCATTATTATAAAAATTTCGACTACCAACATTTTGATATCGAGTTTGATATTGACCTTGACTTTTGAAATTACTTGATCGACCATTAAAGTTATTCATTCTTGGTTAACTATTTCTAGGTCTTTCATATCTGTCTACGCTGAAATCTTTGTTGATTTCTTTGAAAACAAGGAACTTGTTGAGTTCCTTTTTCAGCCTTACCTACAACAACAACAACACTCTGTTTCTTGGTAGCAGATCTCTTTGGTCAGATAGTAACCGTCTTCTCACCATCACGACTATTTGCAGGTGATTTTTCTCTGTGTCTCACTCACCTATGATTCATTCTTTTTGTTGGGACAACAGCTAGCTACATGTCCCTTGTTGTGACATTTGAATCACGATCTTCTATCCGAAGACTTCTTAGTTGAAGTCTCTGGTGTAGATTCATCAGGTGACGATGATGATGATGATGATGATGATAATGATGATGATGCCTTTGAAGGATCTTGTTTAGTTTGCGTAATTTCCAATGTTTCTTTATTTTTATTTTTAGCAAACTGCACATTTGACTCTTTTGTAATAACAGTGATCTCTTCTTTCATATCACTCCCTTTAACAAAATAAACTTTTTTAACAAAAATTTGTTTTTTATTCGTAGGGTGTTGTATTCTTTGGTTTGAAAACCGGTTCCCTGTTATTATCCTTCTTGGCATTCTCAGACACATCAACATTTCCTGATGTGGAACTACTAGGTGTAGTTGACGCAAAATCTGTTAGCTCTTCTTCGTTTGGCAAGAAAGAATAGTCATGACCAAGAGGTGGTGGAACCTCATTGAAACGTTTGAAGCTCCCACTTGTCATGTCATTATTTTTCTTCAAGCTATTCATCATGTGTTTCATAACAAAGGATGAATCTCTGAATGTATTCAATTTCTCTTCAAGTTCACAAATTATAAGTTGTGCTTCAGACAACTCTTTACATTTTTCAGAAATCTCTTTTGTTTTCTCACTCATCGTATCATGAGCTAAGTCAATAATTTGAAGTTTTTCGTATAGTTTACAGGTTAAAATGTTGATTTCTTCTTCATAACCCTTAATTTTCTTCAAATATAATGACTCATTTCTTTTTACGAAAAAGTTTGATTCTTTTACATTCGAGAGCTCATTTACCAGACTTTGGTTTTGTTTTGTTAATGTGTCAACTTAACTTTGCAGTTCACGACATTTTAAGCATACAGAACTTCTATAGTTCAAGGTACCTCTCGTGTTGATTTTCTTAGATCGGCCATGAAAGCAGCAAAATCAACAGCTATCTTCTTATCTGCAGCGTTCTGTTCTTCATCGGCTTTTTCAGCTACCGTCTCTCGCTCTACCTCAACATCTTCCTTGACTTCTTCATTATTAACTAGGGCTATCTTAGCCATGAACGTCTGTGTGGCATTGTCATCACCCTCCAGATGAACACTCCAATCATAAGAACCCTCTCTAATAGTAGAGATCATGGCCTTTGATCTAGTGTAGTTGACGCATTCCTGTTGCTTGAACCAAGACCAGGAAAATCTTGAAAAGATGATCTAGAACAAGATTCATACTTAGGTCTTTGACACTCTCTAACAAAGTGTCCGTAATTTTGACAATTGTAACACTTCACTTTAGACTTGTCAAAACCCACATTGTTTCCAACGAACTTCTTCCGTTCCTATTCATAAATCTCTTCACTCTTTTAGAGATCATAGTCATCTGCCACTGTAAATCCATCTCTACTAGGTCATCAGGGTCAATCTGATCATAATCTTCATTAAACATAGCAGGATCAGATATTCTTCCCTTAATGTAATTCTCATAGGAAGCAACAAATGAAGCGAGCAAGGCCAGATGATCTTCAACATCCTTGACACTCAGAGGCACAGATCTTGTACTATTGTTACTATTGTTAGCTTGTTGTCTCTTTGCCCCTGACGCTATTCCTGAAGCAGCTACAAAACATACTTCAGCATCAACATTGGTCACAACCTGCTCCTTTTCACGCGAGGGAAACACATTTGTAGTATCACTTGAAGCATTGTTGGAAGATGAAGATGTAAGCCGTTTATAAATTCCCGGATCTTGAACTTGATCATATCTAATTTCCTTCTTCTTCTTCTTCTTCATGTTGAGCTCATAAGTTCTCAGTTTCCAAACAACCTCTTCCAAGTCTTTATCTTCATAATCAGCTTCATCCTTTATAATTAGAGTATAAATATCCCATTTGGCCGGTAAAGCATCTAGCAACTTATCGTTTATCTCCACATTCGTGTATCCCTCTATGTCATAATTGTCCATTTCAAACATTAGATGATAGTATCTTGTGATAATATCCTCAAGGGACTCATTTCTCATGCCTTTAAACACAGCAAATCATTTCTTCAGCATGTCAACCTTGTTCTTCTTCACATCAGGATTGCCAGCATATCTCTTCTCTAGAGCATCGCACATCTCCTTAGAAGTAGTATAACGCTTGAATGTATGTTTGATGCCATCGGGTAATGATGAACACAATCACTTTCAACCAGTCTTCTATTGATTATCCAACACAAGTGTTTACAATCAATTCAAGACTCTCTCTAAACTCTCAATGAAGTAATTAGCTAATCCGCTGAGCTAACTGGGCAACCTAAACCCTAATGCAAAACTCTATTTATATAGAGACTAGTTTGCAACTAGGCTAGGGTTTCATCACATGGGCTGCTATTGGGTCTATGCCCAATTCGCCTACCACTCACTATAAAGTGTCTGGTTTAGCCTAATCACTTCTAATCAACTACTACAATACTAAACCAACTAACCGTTTATCATTTTACTAATTACAAGATATCCAAAGACTAAATCTAAGATATTGTCACAAACATGCACCAACACTAAGTCATCCTAACCTTGTTTTAAGCCCTATGACAAACAATAATCCAAATGTTGTTTTCAGCCCCATAACTCAAGCACAGCTACAAGCTCAAAAGACAAACTACGTTTATGGCATGTCTCTTTTGAACAACTCAGCTGCACCAGTTGTTGCTCAGCAATATCATCAGCACGTAAATGTGGCTTATAGTCTAGTGAACTCCTCATCCTCTCAGAATGTTCCATCCACACCCTCTACTGAAAACCTTGCTTTCCTAACCAAACAAAATGAAGAAAATTTGGCTCTTGTAGCGTCCATGCTCAATAATCTGCATGTTTTTCTTGTAGGTGATCTCTTACCATCATCCGTCAGGTTGTTGAAGAAGACTTTGAAGAATTGGATGTGTCCTGGAATCTGGCTATGGCAGCATTCCGAGCAGAGAAGTTTCAGAAGAGATACGGTCATCGTCGCATGTTAAACATTGGTAATGGATCTGCAGAAGACAAGTTGAGGTGCTACAAATGCCATGAACCGGGACACTTTGCCAGAGATTGGAGGAAGACACCAGTGGGTTATGAAGCAAGTTAAGTTGCTGCTGCTAGGAACTCAGAGAGATCCATGGTTCCTATTACTCCAGCTCAAACGTCAACTTCAACTTCACCTTCGTCTAGCCAAGGAGGCTCTAGAGCAGGAAAGGCACTGATGGTACAAGAGCAACATGGATTCAGCTGGGTAGATGTTGCAGCTCAAGTGGAATCTATAAAGATCTCGGCAGTTGTAGAAAATCATCACAAATGCTTGATGGCGTAAATCGAGGAACCCAAAACTCTCTCCGAAACGATAAACTCTCTTTTGTGTTCCGAACACTATAGAAATAAGACTGAACAGATGAGAGCGTATAATTTCGCTGTACTCAGTTATTACAACAGTGCCATGTCTAAGTGCATCAGTCTTGAGAGAACAATACAATTCTCTATGAAAAGATTGACGCACTAAAGAAGGAGATAGCTTAGCTTCACTGGATTTCAATCAACAGAAATGTTGGGTCCATGATTACAAAAACGGACTAAATTTAAAAACAATGGAGTGCGACTCTGTGAGAGATGAGCTGGAACTTCTCACTGGAATGCATCAACAAAATGAGTTAAATATTTAGAAATTTGATACTTCCAGTGACACTATTCATAATCTATGCAATGTACAACTTACATTAAAAGAAAAAAAATTCAAAGGGTTGGGTTATACACAAGTTCCTCCACCATATAATCATAATTACTCAAGAATACCTCAAACTGAGCAAGAATTGTAAAATAATGATAAAATGATGTATGGCAAACCAAGCTATTACATTCCTTGGGAACCTTTCAAGCCAAAGAACGCCAGACCCAATGATTTTCAAAAGCCATGAGTTTTGTTAAAGATATTAATCAAGAATGCTCAGATGAATCAGTTGAAAATTTAAGACATGAAAAGGAGTTGATGAAAACTCCATCCAAGGAGCCACAAGATAAGGCATCAACATCTGATTCAGTAGATAATATTAACTATTTTAGTGAATATGTAGAGTCAGTGATGGTAGAGGAGCGGTTGGAAGTGGATGATGAACCACATTCAATTGATGATGCTGATGATTCGGATGTTTCTTTGTGTGATAAATATGATAATTACATTTGGAACTTTATTCGGTCCTTGGTTTTTAAGACTTGGAGTTTTTCTGAAGTTGTTATAACTGAAACTTTGAATGATGTGGGGTTTTATATTGGTTGTGATTTAACTATTTATCAAAGGAGTCTGAGGCATCTGTTTCAAGTGATTCAGAAAACTATTCTACTTTCCCTGTAACCTCAACTGATACTTCAGATTTCTCTAAATTTGTGATGATGAAAATATTATTATGTTGGATTGTGTGAATAAAGTGTTGAAGATCAGGAGTTGTCTAACAAATCTAAGGATCAGACTGGAGATTCTAACTAATCAGATAATGAGCAAAGTGTTTGTGATGGTCAGATTATTTAAGAAAATTGCTCATCATCTGGTATTCAAGAATCGACTATTCCTGAAAGTTAGGTGTCTAATGAAACAGCTTCCAAAGAAACTGATACAGTCATAGCAAAAAGCTCACTTTCTGAAGAAAAGGTTTCAAATGAGACTAAGCTACAGGATCCACTCCTTCAAAGAAAAGGCGACCTCAAAAAAACCAGAAAACAGCACAAAATGAAAACTCAGGAGGAAATCTTCTCAGATGTTGTTAAACAAAATCAAAAGAAAAACCCATCTCAAAAGCTAACTCAACCTAAGTTGAAGGGTAAAGTAATTGATACTCACTCTTGTGCTAATGATTGTGAGCAGGTTTCATCAAAGAGTAAATATGCACACAAGAAATCAACACCTAGTAGAAAGCAGAGACCAAATCCGCTGCCCAGAATAACACAAGCAGAAGTAAGACTCTTTTTCTCGAAAAGACAAACTTGTTTTAATTGTGGAATTTCAGGGCACACAGCTAGAAATTGTGTTCATTGTCCTCTCATATCTTACTAGTCTAGGAACACCTATCATCAGACGGCTTCGCACTATCGACGTCATGGACATCAATTCTCTCAAACCAAGCCTTCTAATGGAGAGTGGAATCTAGCAAAGAAAATCAATCAAAAGGTTTCAAACTCAAATGGTTTCCAAAATTAGTCCAAGAAATTAAATGCAACATCTAAAAAATTTATTCCGAACAACAAAGATTCAAAAATCTAGAAACCCAAAATCCTTGCTAGAGCTTAGTCTAAGTGTTCTCAATCATCGAACTCTACATCCTTTTCCTCTCGAACCTCAAACACTACAAAAAGTCATATGATCTTTCATGATGTTTTGTGACAAAAAAGGATGGTCAACTCAGATCAAATATGGTCTGGGTTCAAGTTTCTCACTAATCCCGTTATGTGTGCAGGAACGGCTATGGAGGGCTATCGTTAGACTTTGGTTTATCGATAGTTGTTGTTCCAGACACATGACAGGGGTCATCTCCCAGTTGAACGACATAAAAATCTTCGACGGCGGATTTATCACCTTTTTAGGAGGAGAAACCGGAAGAATTACTATGAGACGGGGTCCTCAGCTTCTCTGGTGTCATTTATGTTCCTCAACTTAAACACAGTCTTATTATTGTATCCCAAATGTGCGACAATGGATTAGAAGTTCTCTTCACTAAGGCGGATGCATGGTTTTTAAAGCTCGGAATTGTCATACCAGAGAATTGGTACTTGATTGAAGCTGAGCGTCGGGGAAATGCTAACATGATTGATATGAATAAAGCCCCCACTAATCAAGTCACTTGATTGTTTTCTAAAATTGCCGAACATGATGCTATGTTGTGGCATCGTTGGCTTGGCCATCTAAACATGAAAAATCTTAATTGACTGACGGAAGGAGGTCTAATCAGAAACTTACCAATTAGAGATTTTATGAAGGTCAAGAAAAGTGAATCATATGCTCATGGGAAGCAGCATAGTAAGCCTCACAAACCCAAGCTCGTGCACACGACATCTAAAGTTCTGCAACTACTTCACATGGATCTTTTTGGTTCCATAAATGTGTTAAGTATTGGGGAAAAGGCTTATTGCTTGGTCATCACTGATGATTTTTCTCGCTTCACTTTGGTATTTTTCTTGGAACAAAAGAGTAAAACTTTAGGTCTGATAAAGAAATTTGTCACTCTCATGGAGATCCAAGCAAACGAGTGATTGAAAATTATTCGTTGCGACAATGGGACGGAATTCAAGAATATTGAGCCGAATAATTTCTGTACTTTAAAGGGTATTGATCGTGAATATAGTGCAGCTCGAACTCCTCAACAAAATGGAGTTGCTGAAAGACGCAATTGGACTCTCATTGAAGCTGCTTGCACAATGCTGATAGATTTTGGCCTCACAGATATTTTGGGCAGAAGTAGTAAACACCACCTGTTTTGTTCAAAATCATGCGCTAATAAACAAACGTCACATGAAAACGCCGTACGAAATAGTTGAAGGACAGAAACCCTCTTTACAATGTTTTCACACTTTTGGTTGTCCTTGTGTTCTCCTAACCATGGATGCCAAAGGTAAATTTGAAGCAAGAGGCGATCCATGATATTTCATCGGCTATGCTAAAAACACTACATAACGAGTATACAACAAAATCAAGAAGCAGATCGTGGAGACGTACTACGTGGATTGGCTGGAAGAAAATCCTAAAGACGCACGAATTGGACCTAATTGGTTATAAGATTATTCATCCATGTTTAAGTCATTAAATATTATGTCTAATGTGATTGTTACTACATATGTCTCAAGAATAGTGATACCTATTCCAAGAAGATGACGATATACCTATTCAAGTTGCTTTCAAGAAGCCTACTGTGTATCCACCAGGATTTCATGACGCCACTACTACACCACATCCTTCTTCACAAGTTCAAGAGCCGGTTCTTGAACCAACAACAACAGCTACTCCAACACAACAAACTTTGGCTGGACTTCAAGTGTAAATGACCAAGGAACTTCATTGTTGCTGGAGCCGATTCCGTCAGATTGCATTGTAGATCCATCGGTGATCAACACTACTACTGCATCAAATGAGGGGCAGCAATCTGGGAAAGTGTCAGAAAGTTTTTCTAATCTGCAATCAAACTTGCAGGCACCTGCTGTAGCAATCCCAGAACGTGTTCAGAGAAGCCATCCTATTACCGAACGTTATTGGTCTTGTAACTGCTAGTATTCAGACCCGCAATAGATCGGGAACCATTAACACATGTTTATATCCATGCTTCATTTCATAGATTAATCTGCTTTTAAGGAACCTAGATGGTTGATGTAGCGCATGAAGAGCTCAATCAATTTGGAAAGCGAGGAGTATGAAAGTTAGTGAAGCTGCTAGAAGGAAAATACGATCTTGGGACATGCTGGGTATAAAGAAACAAACAAGATGATACTAGTGTGATTCTGAGAAACAAAGCCCGATTGGTGGTCCAGGGATTCAAGCAAATTGAAGGCCTTGATTATGATGAGGTGTACGCATAAGTAGCTCGTCTGGAAGCCATACGCATCTTCTTGGCATATGCATCCTATATGGGCTTGACTGTTTATCAGATGGATGTCAATACGGTGTTTCTGTACGGAAAGGTCAAGGAGGAAATTTATGTCGCTCAACCCCGTGGGTTTGTCGATTCCAAGAAGCAAAGCTATTCCTACAAGTTAGATAAAGCTTTGTATGCACTGCACCAAGCACATCGTGCATGGTATGCAACCTTAAGAGAGCATCTGCTTGCACACGGATATACCCGGGGGATGATAGATCAAATGCTATTCATTAAACACGTTGACAAGGATGTCACTGTTGCTCAGATCTATGTTGACAATATCATTTTTGGGTCAACTAATGAAGCTCTATGCAGGGATTTCGAGGAGGTGATGAAGAAGAAGTTCGAAATGAGCTCACTGGGAGAAATGACTATGTTCCTAAGCTTGCAAGTTCGTCAGAGTAGTGAAACGATCTTTATTCATCAAGGCGAATATGTTCAGGGCGTTCTTGCAAAATTCGATAAGACATATTCTAAGCCTATGGACTCCCCCATTACATAACGGCCCTTACTGAATGAGGATTCTGAAGGAAGCCTTATGAATCAGACAACATACCGATCTATGATTGGTTCATGGATGTACTTAACTACAAGCTGGCCGGACATTATTTTTGTCGTCTACCAATGTGCTTGATATCAGGCTAATTCTAAACTTTCTTATCTCATTGTCATTAAACGAATCTTTAGATACCTTAAGGGAGCTCCAAAACTAGGACTCTTGTATCCTAGAGATTCAAATTTTGATTTGTTTGCTTTTTCTAAAAGTAACCTTGGAGGGACAGTCAGGGACATGAATTCTACATCGGCTGGATGTCAATACTTGGGTGAAATTCTCATCTCATGGCAGTGCAAGAAGCAATAAATAGTGTCTCTATCAACTGCGATAGCAGAATGTTGCAGCATCTGCTTGCTGCTCCTAGGTTATGTGGATGGAACATTTCCTCGAGGATTAAAGTTTGACTTATCTTAACACTACTATCTACTGTGATAATGATGCCGGTATCCAATTCATCAAAAACCCTGTTTTTCACTCCAAAACCAAACATATTGATATCAAAGTTCATTTCATTCAAGATTGCTATGGCAAAGGTTTGATCAAACTTGAACAGACCCATACTAATGCTAATACAACCGGTTTTTTTACAAAACTTGTCCGTAACTCAAGATTCAAGGCGCTTGTAGACCTTTTAAAAATGAGGTGGTACAGTGAATGAGCAACTAAAAAAACTAGGGTTTTTAAAAATACGATTAAAAATAAATTTGCGCATAGAGTATTCTACTTTTGCACAAATTTAGGGGGAGAAATACTTATTTGAGGGGTAGATGCATACATATCGGGAAATGAAATAAACTTTGGTACTAATGAATTTTATTAACACATGTAACGTATCCATGCTAAAAAGGTAAGGGTTCACTAAGATGTGTTGATAGGCTTATTGCTCAAAGGGCCAAAAGATACCGTGTGACAAAAACTTTACATGCTTAACATAATGTGGGTAAAAGATCATCGGTGTATGATTTCATGGTCTTTATTATTATCATTATTTTCCTCATTCTACATTTTATCATCATTATTTTATTATTATTATTATTTTATTATATATATATGTATATATATATATATATATATATATATATATATATATATATATATATATATATATATATATATTAGATGTAAAAAGGTTGCTCGGTTGGTTTGATCGCGGATTTTGACGAAAGGTGTTACTGTTCCGAACTAGGAAGCATGTGGGCCCACAAATTTTTTTTAGGAATAAATAAATTACTATTTCTAATGGGACCCACTTATCTCGGATGGGCCCACTCATCTCGAACATATTCGAATTGGGCCTACCATTTCGGATAGGCCCATCATCTGAATGGGAACTGTTCTGAATGGGCTATGCTAAACACAATTCCAAAATGGGCTTGGCCTAACATTTCGGATAGGTCCATTTCGAGTCTGTAAATGGCTTTTTCCGAATCATTTCGATTCATTTTGAACCTTGACTCATTTCGGATCTCTCTCGGACAAATTCACTCGAATTCATAGCTTTGACATTTCCCTTGCATTGGGAATGGAGGATGAAATTAATGGCATTTCAGATGGATCTCAGATGACCTGCTTGCATTTTAGATGGATCATGAATCATGGATTTGTATTTTGGATAATCATCTGAAATCTGACATATCCATCCGCATGCCAGGTCATCTCGAATGATTGATAAGGGTTCATTCGAGTTGCTTTTGAATCCTTGTCAATCCGAATTACTACTGACCCAGTTCATTCATTCTTTTTGGACCAGTTCAAACTGTTTTGAACTTTTCATTATTTCACCAGTTCAAAACTGATTTGAATTTTTGGACTATTGTCCTGATTAGATTGACCCCTTGAACCTCCGTTGAACTATCTTAGAGACCTTTTGAGCCATTTGACAAAAGTTTAAATGGTTAACAAGATCAACTAAGTTATTATATCAAATAAAAGTTAACGTTTTTGTTCAAAAGTGTAGAAAATGGCACAGAAGATAATGGAAAAATGAAAACTTAACGTAGAACCATTTCATAATTAGGTGTGCTTCTTGACAGATCCTCCGGCCGATTTCTATGAAATGTCTCATTTGATGATCGTCGGTTTGAATTCCTGTCGTATCACTCATGCCTTGAAGGTAAATCTAGTGATTTGTGAAGATATGATCCAAGATTTTTTGATAAGCGCTGAAGTGATGAGAGGTGAAGCTAGTGGCAAAGGAATGATTGAGTCGAAGATATAAAAGAAAGATATTATTATTTCAGAAGAGAACGTATGAGAGATATAAAGACAAAGTCATCTTACAACGGATGAGTCACGAAGGTGCGTATCCAAAAGTCTTAAAGAAAATGTTCCCGCTACATTGGAGATTCTTAGCACACATCTTTTTGCAATGCATCTTAGAGAACAAAGGCGGTTTGGATCAGCTCAATCAAACCCAAACATCTGCATTGGTTGCTTTGGTGAACGACTGGGACTTCAACATCTCCACTTTCATTTTTGATAACATGAAGAACATGCTAAAGAATCCCAAGAAGAAAGTTTTCCTGTTATACCCAAGATTTGTTCAAATGATTCTTGACGAAGTATCCAGACCTAGTGAAGAGCACCAATTTCTTGAATATGAAGCGAATGGGTCCTAGTTGCTTTGAAGTGGCCTGCAAACAATGAGATATGACAAATATTAAGTTCACTAGCAAATATGCTCTGGAATAACATGGAATGTTTGGACCAGTTGTTGCTGCACCTAAGCCGATAAACGCCACAGTGGCTGAAGAACATGATATACAAATCATCGGTGCTCAAAAGAAGCAAGAACATGAAGTCAAAGATCTGAATACTAATGATGAAGAAACTGGAGAGTAGTTGGAACACATTGAGTTGGAGAAAGCTGAGGAAACCATTAGAGACTTGAATCTGATATTTGCTGAGAACCTTGCTACATTACTTGCCGCTTTCGGGAACCCTCCTCCCGTAATCGCTCCTTTCTAAAGAAACTCACGATATAGGAGAGGGTGAGGCTCGAAAGAAATAGAGAACTGAAACAAAACCCCCATTGACCTAAAGCCTACAAGCTCAAGTACCATTCATGAGTCACCTATTTAAGATGCCCTGGTCACAGTTATGCCCGAAAGTTCTAGTGGCGCTGGATTCGAAGCTGGAAGCTCAAGTGGTAGATTTTCTGAACATGATGAAGTAGCAATGAGAATCACTGCAGATAAACTGAAGTTTGTTAAGCAATCTAATAGTGACGATGATGAAGATGTAGATATCAATAAGCTGCAAAGAAGGGTACTGATACTAGAGCAAGATGTTGCTTTAATAGATGCCCAAATATCATCTCTACAAACCCAAGTGACTATTAGAGATCAAGTAATTGAGCAACTACAGGGTGACATGAGCTTGTTAATGGCAGAGATTTATGAGATGAAAGCTAAGCTGTAACAGAAGTTTGGTAGTGAATTTACTGATAAGGTTGATGATCCTCAAAACGTTGCACATCACTAGCAAACTGTTCAAGAAAATTGTAGCCGATGTAGAATGTGAAGGAACTGTGAATGCTTATCTAGCTTCTAAGAAAACAAAGAAAAAGTGGAAGTTGTAGCAAAAGAAGCAAAGCAACAAGTAGATGCGCATCATGAAAAACCAAGATCTGAATCCCCTTGATGAAAACTTATAGCCGAAAGATCCAACCAAAGTGTCTGATCGTTATTCAGTGGAGTTAGGTTCGAGCCTCTACGATAAGGTTGTAAAAAAATTAGAAGTCAAATGTTGGAGATATGATCATGACAGGAAGTTATGGTTGGTTACAAGAGAGAGTAGACACAGGGAATATTATGCCAAACAATCACAGTTTTAATCATGAACCAAGATAGATCTGAAAAGTCTCTTACGATCTCTTTATTATGATTTAGATCTGAATCAACATGGTCCTAGATGGGCATTTCATTCTAAACTTGAGCATGAAGTAACTCACGACTTTCCTACTATGAAGGCAGCTGAATCTTATCTCAAGGAGAATCCTGGAATTCGTGATCCACATACTCTCAAGCGCATGCAATCAATTATCTGGCCACCAACTGACAAAGAGAAAGTGATTCCTGCTACTCCTAAATTTCCAAAAGGAGTACTTAAGAACTTTAACTACTGGGCATATGATCCAAGGATGGCAGAAGCTGTGACTGTGACTCAAGAGAAAGCTTTTCGATTAGCTGACACCTTAGAATTAATCAGCTTTCATGAGGAGGATATAAAGGTCTTGGGTCAACATTAGATTCATACAAGCGATAAGTATGAAGCTTGTGCAAAGTCTTGGACGAGCGCTATGGCCAATGTGATTAACAACAAACTATATGTGGATCCAAGTCCACTATTTGGACGCAGTGGAGCTGGCGGATCTTGAAGCTGAATGCAACACAAATGAAGTAAACCTAGGGGGAGATTGTTAGGACATATTAGGTTTATGCATTAGTCACTTTAGAGGTTTGGGGCTAACTTGTATTAAATAGGCTTGGGAAAGGCTTTTGGGCCTAGGGTTTAGGGTAATGGAGCACTAACCACTTACTATAAATAGTAAATGATTTATTAGGGTTTGTGGCTTTTTGATGGTTTCTCTACAACTTGTACTAGACAAATTCTACATTTGTATGCAAGTTGAATCTTTATATTTCATCTTATTTATTATATCTTGATTCTTAGCTTGTTTGTGTGATTCCGCCACCAATGAAGCTACGTGTGATATCGTAAGATCCGGTTTTCGGGACTTACAGTAAAAAACCTTTATATTAAGCTGGAAATGGTTCAGTTAAAGGAAAAGCTTTGGAATTTGCAACTCCACTGCTTAAAGGCCTATGATGTACTAAGCTTGCTTGTTTTCCGATCCTACCTTGTGGGACTTGTATCGAACAGCTTGTATAATTTTATTAAACAAATTTCAAGGTTTTTATATTTAATATTATTATAATTCTATCTTCCGCTACAAATTATGATAATGTTATCAATCGTCACGTGGAAACCCACCGATGGGGCCCACCGGAAATCGGGGTGTGATATCACCAAAGGCTCATCGCCTAGACTCAACCCACAAAGTAGTAATGTAAAAAAACCCAAACCAAGCAACATGAGCTACAAACGAACAAAAATGACATATCAAAATACCGATGGAAAGTCTTCTTGTGAGGACTGTTTACCATAGATAGCTTAGGTAATATTTGTTAACCTAGTCCATATATTGTACGAAATCCAAATTTAGGTAGGCGACAATAATAAGATTAATCAATTATCTGTTTCCATTAAGTGATTCAACTATTACAAGATCTTGAAAACACTTGGAAAGAGCTTCGCCATCTAATCCGCAAAAAACAAACTAACTTAAAGTCCACACACACTTATTTATACTATACGTACCCTCATGCGGACTAAAGCATTACCTCCGTATGGACTAGCTACCTCGGTGCGGACTTGCTTCCTATGCACGGAGTAGAACATACAAAACACAAACATAATCTAACATTTAATCTTGTTACAGACTCGACACAACTCGTAGACGCAGGCAGTAGACATATATCTCAACAAACTCCCCCTTGGATGTTGCCGTAGACTCTATCGGTCTTCCAAACTATATAACTTTAACTTCTTCAGCGTCCAAAGAAGTAATTTCTTACCTTTTGACATTTAAGCTCAAACGCTGACATTGGAGTTTGAACTGTCGGAGGTGGCTTCATAAATTGAGATCTTGTAATCCAAGCTTTTTTCACATTAGCTGCAATCCTTTCTTCCTTTTTAATCTCTCCCAGAAACTCCACTCTTTTAATCTCTCACCACTTCGTATTCCACATTTTTCCTAAGTTTATCTTGTAAGCATAGTAAACTCTAATCATAGTCTGATATTGTATGGCTTGAACTTTGTCCAGTACTTGGTGAACAATCTTGTTGTAATACAATTTCTCCACATCTTTTTCTGATAAGTTCACAATCCACATTGGATCAAGAATCCTTATCGCTCTCCATAGAACTACAACTTTTAATACAATGATAGCATTACCAATTTCAACATGGTATTCCCACCATCTGGAATCACCATAAAAATCTTATTCTATTTTCATGAGGGGCATATGCTTCATAGCTCTCTATCACTTAATAATGAAAGTTACATCTGGGGTGAGATATAAGATCAATCTATGTATTTTTCTTCGGATAATGTGGCTTCTAGTTTGGAAAACTATGACATGCATCACATTTAATCAACTTCCATAACTTCTAATATCCCGGCTTGATTTAAAATTAACCAGTTCTATTTGGCACAATTCTTGCGCATCCCACCACGGTAGTGTTTGAATGTCTTGCAAGTATTTGAAAGACTGCACACCATACTCTCTTTTAGTTCCCCAAACATTCAATTCTGGAATCCATCCCCAACTAATAACGTCACCAAGTGAAACATCAGGATGTCGAGTAAAGAACATCAATGGTCGTCGGAACTTTCTTTCTTTTAGAATAGCTTTAAAAGAAGCGTTCCTTGCATTTCTAATCTCATCTTTATCTACCATTGGCGATTTACCATCTTTGATCATTTCTTCAATTCTACGCTTTAGGAACTCCTTGGTATTTTGAACGAACATCTCTTGAAATGTTGGGAAGTCATCAGTTCAATCACCAGATTATTTAACCATTTCTTCATCTGAATCATCCTGCATGACAACATTGTTGTTGTTATCAGCCTTTTCCTCATAATTAAAAACATAGCCTTTAGGCTTTAATGCTTCAATATTGTTCAGCTCCTCTTCAAAATCAAACTCAAACGCATTCTCATCAACTCCTATTATCGGAAGATATTTTTTCTTTTGTATAATTATGCACGATCTCGGCATCTTCAACATCATGCTCAAGATAAATTTGTCTATTGTGAATTGTAAGAACAACCATGATAGGAGTAACGTCTATGAAAATTCTTGAATTCTCTTCATCGTATACCGGATAAGAATCATTTTCTGAATTAGCATTATCATTGAGAAAGTCATCATATTTATCATTAGTTCCAAAAGATTTACCATGAAATATAACCAACCCAATACCACGTTGATTGTTGTCATCGCCATCACCCTTATCACTATCATCACCATGATTAGCACCATCAATATCCAGATCTTCATGGTCCTCTTTATCATCAACCTCTTTCTCTCTCTTTCACCGGTTCTTTCTTTTTCTCATATGGAACATCTTTCATACCACCAATAAGAACAAACTTTGTAAGATCAATCTCTAGCTCTATCTCTTTTTCAGGCTGTTCTGTAATAATAGGAACATCATTAATCTTTCCCTTGCCTTTATCTGTACTTATAGCCTCCACTTTAGCAGCAGATTTTCATGCCCTTTCAGCAGCCCTTTCTTTCTCTTCATCAATCTCTATTTGATTAAATTCGGCTTCAAAGTCTAATCCTATTCTTTTCTCTAGATCTTAATACAAATCTCTAGCTTTCGAACTTTGACCTTCTTTTTAGCTTCTAAGTCACTCAATCTTTTTCTTAGTCTTTTATTCTTAGAAACTAGACTTGCTAACACTGTTTCCATCTGTTCACGTTCATTTTCTAAAAACTTGACTCTTCCTTCCAATAACTTAATCTTCTTATCAAGTGGATCATTCAAGAAATCCAAGTTCACTCCTTCTGGGAATAACGGACCATCTTCAAATATAAAACCACTATCTCTGAATGCAGAACCAGTTGGATGAGGTTGTTGATGTTGTGATGATTGAGATTTTGAATTTGATTGTGGTTGTCTTGGTGGTGAATGTGGTGTTTTATGTTGTTGTTGAGAAGAAATAGGTGGGATAGGTGTTATCGGAGGTTGATGTGAAGTTCCTGTGGGGTTTGGATTGGAATCACATGCTCAACTTCAACCTCAGTTTCTATTGTTGGTGTCTCTTTCTTAGTAACTACTGGTTCAACCCTGGTAGTTGTTTTCTTTAAAGACTTCAAATATTTCCTTCTTGATTTCTTTGCCAACAGAGACCCTGTATTTTCTTGCTCAAATCATCCACCTTGCTCTTAACTCTTCTCACTGGTTTCTTAACTGTATCAGGATTAGATGGCACATACGATTCATCATCATCATCAACAGACCGTTTCTTTCTCTTAGCAGCTTTTTGTTCAGCCATCTCTCTAGGATCACCCAAAGCCCTTTTTGTTGAGCCATCTCTCTAGAGTCAGCATAACTTCCACCTCCAAAACCTTGTTTCAATATCCCTAGCAATATCAGCAGCATCTACAATGCCCATCTCAGCTCGTTCTTTATCTGATGTTATAGATGTCACACCCCGATAAAATTATCACATCAGAGTTGGGGGTGATCTGAACTGGTATCTTCATTGCACAGCGGAAGTGTTTAATGATGCTAAGACTTCTAGAAAGTGAATGCCCGCTATGTACTCGAATCCCCATGGATTCTCTTATTCCAACCGTGCCATAATTTGACATTTGTAACCTGGGAAAGAAACATTCAAAAAATCAACATAAAGTTGGCGAGTTCATGGTTTGTTTGCTTTGTATCAAATGAATCTTAAAACATTTGAAAATCTCGCATTTGGAAAAACCGGTGTGTGAGACCATAGTATTCCAAAGCGTTTGAAATGTCATATATGTATGTCGGTATTGAAATGTTTCCTGTCATGTTTGTAAGCCCATACATGTAACTGTTGTATTTGTAAACCGGTAATGAAATGTTTCCTGTCGTATCTGTAAACCGGTATTGAAACCATAGTATGTAGGATGCCTATGGAATCTAAGGATCAATCAGTGTGTAGCTAATACACTGACCTGTGTGCCATAAGTAAGTAACCAAACCGAGATAAATCTGACATCATTGGGATCATAAAAGCATTCCTAAAGGGTGAACAAACCAGGAGTGGAGCGCGCCTCAAACTCGATTGATCTATACCTTTTGCACGTTCGTCACTACGTGATTAATGGTTACTCTTGTCATCATCCGACTTACCACAGTGATTTGTCATCATCTAATCCCATAGCTACATAACAATTGTTAAAAATCTGTATTTTCGATGTGTATGAATGGGCCTCGCCCTTCATATGATTTTCGTGCCTCGCACGTTTGATATTGGGCTAGCCCATGTCATTTATGTTATAGGGCCTAGCCATGTTATTAATAAAATTTGGGTCCTAGCCCCTTGTTGTGACTAAGACAATCCCATCACTAGTCATAAAACTCATGCATGTTTCGAAAAACCTTGTATTGCTGTAAAAACGGTAAATTTAGTCGAAACCTTTCATAAACCATCGTATTTATTGAAATCTGTTTGTAACATGGTTTAGAAATATGTGACTTTCATTTATTGAAACATTGTGTGCTTTTGCAAAACTTGCATGTCTTTCCACCCCCGAAAACATTTATGAAAATCTAAAACCGTAAAAAGTGGGGGTTATGAACTCACCTTGATATCCTTGTGCAAAGCTAGCTTAATGTGATTCCATAATGTCATCTCCACAACGTGACTTGCTAGCATGCAATTAAGACATTCCTAAAACGGAATAACTCATGGGTTTCTAAATATAACGTAGCTAAACTACGTGTCACCGAGCTCTACCGTATCGTTAACCATACGATTCTATGAAAGTGTTATTGTCTTATCTCGAAATAACCAATCTATGGTTTTCTTGGAAACAACTTAGTTTTCGAGAGATTTGAAATATATGTTTATATATAGACATAAATATATTTATGAAATCATAATAGTCGTATCGAACAGAAACACGTATACGTAACAAGTATTTAGATGAAAACAATACATTGTATACTCGTATAATGGATTTACGCATTTTTCCAAATAGATGTCATATACGTTGACGATAATAATACAACTCTTAGTACTTCGTAAGATGTAGACATGTATATTTTTGTATATGTAAAAGTAAATATTCATGTATATAAACGTAATGTAGTCGAGATAGTAGACACGTGTCTCGTGGATAATTAACAAATAATTATATATAGTTGCACGTTTGTTATAATCGACTTCGTTTGTTTGTTATCAAAATCAGTCGGGTAGTAAGGTAGGTGAAGATCGTACCATATTGCGTCAATTTCATTTAGACAATCAAAATAAATATAAATGGTTATATTTATTGCATAAACTTTTCGAATTGTGGTTTGAAATAAATATAAACAAATATACTTTTTTATAAAGATATTCGAAAGTATTTGAATTATCGACGTTTGAATATATATAATTATATTTATTTTATATGTGCCAATAGGCTTTACTCGTTCAGTAAATTGTTTTCCAGATATAAAAATAAATGAAAAATTGAATAACTTTTGGGTTAACATCTCTCGGATATATGGACTTAGTACTCCAAAATTTCCTTTGAGAGAATGCCAGATTCTGCGATACTAGGTCTTTATATTTAATCGATATCTGGGGTATTATCCGAGTTCTTCTGATTTTGCGTAAGCAATGGTCTAGAACTTGTATAATACTTTATGCATTATTCGCTTAAAAAGCTTCATAAAAATGATTATGTCATAACCTTTGTGACATCTGCACTTCAAAAGATTCCTTTAAGGAACACCACCTAAAGACGAGCCTTCATCTTTTGTCTATACGGTAGTACTAACCTCTACTCTCAAGGTATCGTAATTCACCCCTTTACAGATATCAGTTAGATATATTCACCTGTGAAATGAAATTCTTGGAATCTCGATACAGGAGTATATTCCGATGGGACACACAGTTATTTCATGTTCCTCATATTACCGAACATATCTTGAAACAATTGACAATTGAGAAGAGGTTTAAGTGGATAAAAATATTAGCAATCTAGGTAAATCTAGTTAAAAACTTAATGAGTATACCAAGATCAACGGTACTGGTGATATGTAAAACACTTGATATGATCTACTTAAAACACAAAACTCACAAAAATATGTATCTTTACTTGTTATTTCTTTTCGTAAAATTCCAAAACCCAAAAAGATTTTCAGTTTCCTTAGATTTTTAGTATTTGTTTTAGTCTACCGACGATGTAAACACGGATAGTTGAAGTCATGGCGACATCTTGCTGAAAGGAACCTGAAGACCATGGGTTGGGAGCTAATTTTAATCCAAAAATTTCTTGAACGTCAATAAAGTTCATTAATATGAAACTTTACAATTTAAAATAAATCTGTTTTGGTCAAAAATGGTCAACCAAGGTCCTGAACTTGGACTTGGTAGGCAGATCAGATAACCAGAATCATCAACATGGACTTGATTAACTGAGTGGGTATTAAACAGATAAAAAATTGCATAAAAAATAAAATAATCAAAAAGTTTAAAAGTTTCAGAACCGATTCGTACAAATCACACTAATTCGTATGAACAAGGTTTGGTGTTTCATTGGTACAAACATTTCGTACAAACGAACCCTCACTAGTATAAAAGCTCACTTACTTTGCACCAACCAAAGTTAGTGTCACTGTGCGCACTTTGTGCAAACTGAGAGAACTTTGTGTGAATACGTTCTGAACTTCACATTTCTTGACAAATTTTTTAGTACTATTACATTGGGGACGTTGATCCGCACACCTCTTGCAATGGGAAAGGTACTTTGCTCAATCCTAGCCTTTATAATGCTAGATTTGAACCAAACGACTTGAAACAAAGATTTAGGGAGATTGGACGGGTAAAACTTAAAATTGACCTTATAAACGTTAATATCGGCCCTAATAACCTATAAATCGACTATCAATTTGTTAAAAACAGCATGTTTTAAGTTCGGATTAAACTTGGTATTATTAGAATGGCTCATCATTTGTACCGAGAAGTCGTTTATGCGAAGTAAGGTTTTTCAATGTTATGTCTTTTCATTCGTACAAATGAACTGATTCGTACGAAAAAAATTCCTAAAATTTTATAATTTCAAAATTATCTTAAGTACTGATGATTCGTACAAAGCAATAATTCATACGAAGCAAGTTTGGAAAAACACAAAATGTTTCGAAGTCTTAAAGCATCCGTACGAAGTAGTGATTCGTACGAATGATTGGTTGTTTCAAACTTGTAAAATTTTCTAAGTGTTGATTCGTACAGATATGTGGCTCGTATGAATGATGTTATGAATTTGAAAGTTTTGAAAATTTTTCTAACAATTTATTGTTCTCTGTGTACAGGTCAAGAAAACGTCATTTTCGCTATTCCACAACATATATTGTTTGATAGACGAGACTATACCAGAGATCGCAGCTTATCGAGATATATTAGGTTTTCTTAGCTGAATTCAAATCACGAAGGCACTTACAGATCGTCACACAGAATATAGATCTCACGTTGAATTTTTCTGGAACTCCGCTGAGTTCAGTGCTGAACATAACGCGATAGTATCGGCAGTTGATGACGACGATATTCCAGTGAAGATAACCGAAGAGTTAATTCAAACAGTATTGGATTTTAAGGATAACGAAGATGATCCAACTGGTTTTTCTGAATACATGGTGAAAGGATGCTTTAAAGGATTGGATATGCTGGCTTCGTGAATGCAGTGCCGTTTAAGAAAGGGAATCTTAGCGCACCTTTCCGTTATATTGCGCATGTTGTGGCTCAAGCCCTAACTCATCGGAAAGGAGGTTTTGACGATTTGGTGGATTATCAAATGTGTATGATCACCGCACTTGTCCTAAACTTGCCAAATAACTTTTCTAAAGTTATATTTACTCAAATAGTGCAAAACATACAGCGAGAGAAATTCTTACAATATCCTAGGTTTGTTCAGATGTTATTAGATCATCTACACCCAAATCTGAAGAAGAAGAAGAAGGAGGATGTGCTCAAACTCGAACATATGGATGTGTCTATGCTCTAAAAGATGAATCTACATTTGAAGACATTTTCGAATGCTAAACTGGTTTTCGGAGCGATAGTCGACAAAGATTATATTTCTCCAGCACCTGGAAAATGGAGGAAAGAAGATAGTGGCGATGAGAGTAAAGAAATAGTTGCGTTAGATAGTTTTGTGGCTAAGCGCAGTCCATGGTTTGTAAAAGATGGTGTAAAGGGAGTTGAAAGAAAAGCTACAGCTTCTGCATCAGCTCCACCAAAGAAAAAGGCCGCAATAGAAAGTTCTGGATTACGTGATGAACCAGACGTTGAAGAGAATGTTGAGGATATTGCTGCGGATATCGAACGACAGGCTTTCAGTGAACGTAAAGCAGCTGAAGACGCTTCGTCTTCAAGCACAAATTCAGATGAAAGATAGGCTGGTGAGAAGAAAATGACGTCAAAGATAGAGAAAAAGCGTCAGGCTGAGCTAAAGAAAAAGGATGAGGAGCAAAAGCGTAAGGCTATAGGTGAGGATGATACCACATATGTTTGTTCGGGTTCTGATCCAGATACTCCTATGTGCACACTTGTAAAGAAAAAGATAAGACACACTTGTAAAGAAAAAGATAAGAAGGTTAAAGCGTCAAGCAGCAAGAAGTTCTGAGTCTCCAACTCAGATCAAAAGAGACTATGCCAGAGCAAACAGTTGAAGAAGAGGTTGTGGTCGAACCAGGCTCAACAAATTCCAGTTTTGCCACCTCGACAGGCTGATCCACAACCGCCACCACAACCAACGCCACAGCAAACACTACCGCAGCCAACACAGGAGCAAGCTACAATGCAGCAGCCATCATAAACTTCACAGCCCTAGTCACATTTCGATTTTGATTTTGACTTCGGTAATATTCCTTGGGGTGAAGATTTTTCATTTAATGATCCACGTGTTGATGAGTTGCAAAAGCAGGTTTTATTGAATACAGTGAAGATAGCTAAGCTGCAAGAACAAATTAATGTGCTAAATGAAGAAAAACAGGAGATGCATGAGCAAATTAGTTTTTGTCTTAAGATAAACAGAAGCTTGAAGCCATGCTTGCTAGTATCGAGTTTGAAAAGTAACGGTTGAGACTTCGTATGGCAGAGTATGAAGAAGAAAGGCTTCGGAATGACAGGAGGATGGGTATGTTTGAGAAAATCCTCACAAAGAAGCTAGGAGTGAATATTGCTGCCGAAATTGACGAGATCGAACGTGCTGAAGCTCGAGAACATGTCGCTGAGAGGGAACGTCTTACCAAAGAGCAATCAGATGCACAAGGAAAGGGCAAAGATAAGGTTGTTGAGGGTCTGTGATTGTTCAAACTGAGCCAGAAGCTGAGTCGTTACTTGTACAGATATTGTGGTGTATCAGGTGCCGAGCAAGTTTGTGCTTATTGGGAAACCAAAATATGTAGAGATTGATGTGTTAGATCTTTCTAAGAGGAATCATGAGTGGTTGTTGAAGAAAAAGTTGGAAAGGGAGATTGAAGAAGCCGTTGAAGAGTTTGAAGAGGAAGCTGAGAAAGATGACGAAGAGTTAGATGATGTTTTGTCTAGTCATTCTGATAGTAGTGATGATGATGATAACGTAGGAGGGTCGGGTGTACGTGTAACTGATTCGGGTGTTAATGAAGAAATTGATTATTCAGTGTACCTTGATGATTATGCAAATCAGACTACTGAAGAAGGAGTTAAAGATAGAACTGAAGAGTCTGTAGATGCTCAGCAGGCAGGAATCGTCTCGGTGATTGACTTATCTACCATTCATGTCATGCAGAAACCAAAAATCTTTTATCTTGAGCATGACGTTGAAGAGGGTGAATTCATTCACAGTTACTCTAATGAGGAAATCGCTGAAATGCTAGGTGTGAATGAAGATAACTTTGTGTTTGATTTTGAGAATGAGCTGAACGAGATGAGTACATTTGAGCCAAATGATTATGTGTTTGAAAATGTTGAAGAAGCGAACGAGTATGATAGAGTTGTCGTGGAGGATGATTCTGATGACTATGCGAATATTGCCGATCAGGGTACAGAGGACTCCCCAACTTTTTCTGAATTATTTGTAGCCGAAAATGCAGATGTGTTAAAGCGTAAAGTTGAAGAAGCTGCAAAGGAAGGTACTATTCCTCAACAATTACACAGTGCTGAAATTGCTGAGATGAGGAAGAAATGGTTTAGGAATGCACCAGCTGAGCGTAGATTCAAGCGTCCCCTAGCATTTTTTACTCGTGATGCTGATATATCATTAGGGGATATCATTAGCTGGGGTTGGATCGAAGAGCTTAATGTCTGTGCGATCCAAAGGGAGTTTGGTATTAAGTATTTCTGATATCTAAGCGACATCAAATCTTTGCCTTACTGGGATATTAAAGAATTGGTGCAAACTAAGATGATAAATCTCAAGATGAAGTTTCATGACTAGCGGCTTTGGAAGTTGATCAAGCTGGAGGCTTTACATGGTTTTACACACTTGAAATCCCTCACTTTCCTAGACGCATAACAAAGATAGATCTAGTGACGAAGGAGAAGGATGTGACGCTCGTTGTAAAGATGCCTAAAGTGATGAAAAATATGCCTATGTTATGAATGGAGCAGGATTTCTATACAATCTTCAAGTGGTGGCATTACGATTCGAATACAGGAGAGGTTGTTATATGCGTGCACCCAGACGAAGATTCGTGGAATATTGTAGAGGAGCTAACCGAAGCCATCATAGCTCACAAACGCATATACGGGCTATGGCGTGGCATTCTAGTAGTAGACTCTATGTGGCTAGTCAAATGCACAAAGAAGGATATTGAATGTTTATTTTATAGCAAGATCAGTTTCGAGGAGAAGGATAAAGAACAATCTCTCCAATTCCAAAAGATTGTTAATGTCTGTTTTGCAAATGATTATCATTCAGGATCGACATGGAACACTTCGTGGAGGAAGCTTGAGGGTATTGAGTAAAAAAGGAAAGAGAAGAAAGAAGCTAGGATTGCGGAGCGGGCTCGCATAGTATCGCTACGAAGCTTTCGGTTTGGCAATACAGTGAACCGACCTCCTCCAACAGATCAAACGCCAATTGCATTTGAGGAGCGTCGCAGGCACCAAAGAGATTTTTGGGCGTTAGCGTCAAATCTTATGAAGATTTTTTGAAGACTGTCTAGACTATGGCAACATCCAAGGGGGAGTTTGTTGGTGCATTATGTCTATTGCCTACGTCTAGGATATGTCTGTATTGTATATAGGGCTTGAGTCTAATGTATAAATGTTAATGTTTATTTTATATGCATTGTAATGGCTTGTATGAGCGAGATTGGACGGCTCGTACGAGTGACTCACAGTCACTCGTACAAAGCAACTACTCGTACGAACCACGTCTCTGTTTAACACACACTCTAGTGCGAGTCATGTCGACCTATAAATAGACGAGTGTTGTGTCAAAGCTAGTTGGTGTGTTAGTTCAGTTGGTACGGTGAAGCCCTGCTAATTTGTTTACTCGCGTCTGTACTTGCACGTCATTAATGCAATTTAGAGGAGTTAAACAGTAAGATCTTTCTTGTTCTTTTGTCATCCTCTCTAGCAATGAATTCCACCTCTGCTAGCTGAGTTAGATCAGACCAGTTGCTCATCGAAGGAGCCAATCCCCCGTTCACAAGTGGGAATGAACATGACAACGAATACCTTTTTGGAGGATTTGTCTCTTATATCCCAACCTCGTATGTGTATAACCTCAACATGCTTTTATGATGAAAACAATCTTTTGGTTTAAAGTGTAATGTAACTCAAAAACTATACCTTGGATAACATTGTGAACTTGTCTGAACCTTGTAACTTGTTTTGGGAACTTGTAAACTTTGGTTGCAATTTAACATATATGGCATCGTTTTTGATTTATTTTTGTTTACACAATTGTTTGCAATGATTACCTCTTAGTCACACGATTGTACTTCCGCTATGACCAGGGTGTGACATATTGGTATCAGAGCTTCGATTATATTGAACCGGGGAAAAACTTTTACTAAGTTTGGTCTACAATCACTAAGGGCTCTCACATGAAAACAAAGTTTATAACATCATATAATTGTTTTCTGAATTATGACAAAATGACAAAAGGTTTTCATTGTGACACGATAACACAAGGATCTATCACACGAGCTCAATGATAAGTAACGAAAAAGGATCAATACATGATTAGTCTATGAGAAATAGACACATTATGTTATAAGACTATGTGTCATGGATACGTTACAAAAGATAGAAATCCTGGCTAGATGGGATTTTATGTGATGATATATATATAATTTATTAATATATGTGTTGTATTATGCCAAGAACGAAATACCTTCGACGACGGATATTATTATTATTATCCTTGACTCGCACAATGAGAATATCGACCTTGCGACTATTGTGGAGTTTATGGCGGACGCGGTTCCTAAGTGAGACCTTAAGATCGATTCCACATAAGGTGGTTGCTTTTTCCCTCAGATGTGAACATGCCTGGCTTCGGTAGTGACGAAGAGGCGGAGGTGGTAGCCTTGGATGATAACCCTATAGTGGGATGAGGTCCCTATGACCCATATTAATCATTAATAACGACACTCATGTCTAGACAAGGAAGGTGAAGTATTCATCTTGAAGGTGCCCCTCCAGTTTTTATTGTTGCAAATTCTCTCTATTTCTAAATTTGTATAACTACGTGCCCTTTTGAGAGTGAGGTCAACGGAAGATAGCACGTGGACCATCACGTAGGTCTCTTTTATGTTGAAGGTATGTAGACAATAGCATCCTCTCACTGACTGATCGTCGTCTTTGAACGGTAGAACACTAGGGTGACCATGCAAGGCAATTTACTATTACGGGGGCCCATGTAATAATAACTTGCAGTGGATGAGAATCCTGGTGGGCTCTGTAGGTCATGTTAATGATCATTACCCATTCGAAATTGTTATGTTGTTCGAGTTTCTATCTAGTGTGACACTAACTGGGGTGGTTGCTATAACACCCTACGATACAGAAACGCCACACTTATTTGTTCGCATCTAACATTCGATCTATATCACAAGTTGATTGAGACTAGTCATCTAAACAAACAAAAACTGGTTGGCCACCCAAGGAGGATATATCCTCAACGGTCTAGAGTTTTTGTACATGGGTTGGTTCCATGTGGTCTATGGCCCCTCATCTTATTTATTGGAAAGATATCACATTAAATTCCATCGTTTGACATTTGTCTTATTCCAAGGGATGGTATGGCACAAGCCATGCTTCAACACCCTCATTGCATTCTATTCGATATCGATGGAAATTATAACAATCTAGCTGGAGCTCGTGGAGCTCAAAGGATATCAACGTATTGGTCACACGGGTTGGTGTGGCGAAGGATTGTTTTCTTACTTTGGACGATCGAGGTCCACGAAGTATGGAATAAATGCTATAAGGTTGGAGACGACCGTTTGGTTTCTCCTCCTCAATGAATTATTTCCTTTCCATTTAGACATATGGCTGATACACGCAAGAGGTACTACGAATTTTGGATTGTTGTTATTCACGTTATCATTGTCTCAAACATGTATGAACAGTGCAATCTTGAGGTTTCCATGACCGATGGCATTCTTTATTCTTAGGCGCATGGCAGACTATATTTATCCAAATATATGTCTAGCTTCTTTTAATCTTGGTAAGAAGAAACATGGCGCTAAAAGGAAGGTCTACACCCAAAAGGGATTAGTTAATCCATGACTTACTGGGTAAGCCGAACTAGAGTTCTTATGGAAGGACATACGGTTGCGGAAATCGCATGACACGAGAGTAATTTAGTAGAGACTAGTGACGGTACTGGTGGTACGGGTAGTTCAAATGGCCCGGATCCCAATAGATTGGGAACGAGTGGAAGCGCTACACCTGAAGATGCGATCAGACAAGGTTTTAAATTCTAAAGCTTTCCTAGATTGTAAGCCTCGAGACCTCACTAGTGGGAGAGGTGCGGTATGTCCGCTAAATCAAGACAATGGAGTCGGTTAGCAGTGTTAGTAAATAAATTCCTGAGTAAACGAATAGGTAAACAAAGAGTTTCCTACTTAATGCAGCATTAACTTGGTGAAATCCTCAAGTAGAAACGTTAAGGAGTGATACTACGAAGAGGTTATCATGGGAAGAACTCAAAAATCTAATGCGAGAAGAGTATTGCTCGATGACTGGAATTCCATGGGAAGAAACGGGATCCTAGAACCCGATCATGATTGCAGCCAACGTTGTTGGTTACACTCGACGCTTTCACGATCTCTCAAGGGTTGTTCCATAATGGGGAACACTTGAAATAAAACACCTTAAGCGCTATGTTTGGGGTTTAGTTTCTAAGAACCGAAATATGACCACATTATCCCACCCTACCTTCATCACTCAAACAGTAAACTCTCGCAGTTAGTCTCACCAAGGATGCGGTGAGAATGAGAAATTATCAAAGAAAGGTGAGGAAAGGAAGGAAATGCATGTGGAATCTACTAGTCACAGGAAGCGAAAATACACACCCCTTAAGGCAGGATCGAGAGTGAGTAACAAACAAAAGGGAACTCCCGTGATGATAGCAATGAAGGCAATTGCTGCCACAATTGATGCTAGCGCCGAGAAATACGCTGATAACTTACTGAAATCCTAAATGTGATAAGTGTAAATTTCCTCATGAGGGCACTTAAAAAAGTGCCAAGGGTAGAAAGGTGGTGAATCAAGACACAAAACGAAAACCAATAAGCTAGTAAGACTCAACCAAGAACAAGGATGTTAAGTGTGGCACGAAGGCCACTTCAAGCATGAACGTCTTAAGAATGAATCAGACAAGTGAATTAAAGTGTCAGTGAGTAGAAACTATGGATACCCCACAAGACCCTGATGTCGTCATGCATACGTTCTACTCTACCATCATTACGTGTCAATTCTTTTGATACCAACACCAAGCTTAGCTAGTGTCTTTAGGTGTTAAGCTGTGACATCCCGGTTTTTCAGGTATCTTAAACGCACTACTTCACGGTTATTCATTCCTACGCTAAATTGATTCGGAGATTTAATTTACACGCTCGAAATAACTACACTAACTTTGTGAACTTATCAGGTGAATTACGTGCTATGTGTATTAGACGTTTATAAGTTTGGTGAGTTATTATGTTATGTTTTGATTTCGTGATAGCTAGTTATAAAGTATATAGTAAATAGATAGACGAACCGAACCGGGCCGCGAAACGGGTTGACCTCACTTCCTTGCGACTCAAGGAATTAATCAAAACTTGAGGCTAAAGTTAAAGACCCAAACCGCCCCACCCAAGCCCTTTGCGGCCGCAAGCACCAAACCGCAAACCATTCTCCTTTTCTTTCCTTCCTTACACTATATATAGATATGTATGCATGAGGGTTGTTTTAACAAAAAAAAAAAAGAGAAACCCTAGCTCCAAGAATCAGCCGACGGCAGCCCTTCCTACTCCTCCTCTCGATCGCAACCTTCCCCAAAAACAGAAGTAATTCCAAACTCGTTCCTGGTGCGTTAATCCTCATTGTTAAAGGTTAGGGTTTGTCATTGTTTTGCAAAGTGATATTAGGGTTTATAAACTCTTGATCATGCTTGTATGTAATGGTAGAATCATTATTATGAAAGTGTATGATGTTTAGTTCGATAAATTATGCGAGTTTGCGATTATGATGTTTAGTGGATACAAGGATCATAGGCTGCGTTTTGTGATAAAAATCATATAATATGATTAGGGTTTGCATGAGTATGATGTACATGATGATATATGATTGATAAATTTTTTCTTGATCGTTTATATTTAACGTCTCGATTGTTTGAGCATGTTATATTGCGATAAAAAGTTGAAAACAGGATGCTGAATGGTGTTTACAGCCAACTTCAATTGGCTGTAACTTGGTTATTATTTATCGAAAAACGGATTTTCTAAAGCCTAAAACGTATATTTTTGAAAAACGTTTCTAATGGCGCTGGATTCATATTTTTCTGAGGTCGTTTGATATTTTTAAGTGGTCAATTAAGTGTAGTAACTGAAGCTGTGAAAATTCTGAAAATTTGTTAGTTGTTTATCGAGTCGGATCTCATAATCTATAGAGAGTCGAATCACGAAGTTTGTACAGCAACTGGAGATGGAAATTTCCGGGAAACTCCCACTGGAATTTTGTTAATTGGATGAACGGTGATTTTTAAATAAATTCTCCCGTGGACTGCAGTCAGAAAGCAACGAATCTGACTGCAGCCTAGTATATTAATAATTATGAACAATTAGTAAAGTGTTAGGACTTGAAAATTTACATAAAATTCTGTAGTTTAGTTGTCACCTTCTGTAAAAACATTGGAATTTTTGGAACGTTGGAACTATTTTATAAAAATCCTCGAAAACAGCCTAATTATGAGTATACAAGCTGAAACTTGATAACTTGCGAATGTGTGTACCAAAGTGTTGCATGGATTGAATTGTGTTCATGATAGGATGGTTTGATCACTATGTTGGTATGATAATACTTGCATGCATGATTGGGTTTTAGGATTTGTTATTGTGTGTACCGCATTGTGTGTTAGTTATGTGTAGGGTTTGTATTGGTGTGATTCACACACTAACTTTAAATCAATTGACTTGTTAGGACGCAATTAACGGTCCCATCATTTGCTACTTCTGTGTTACACTAACCGAGCAACTAAAGGTGAGTTCACGGCCCCTAATTTTATCCGGTTTTAAACAACAGGGGGAGAAACATGTATACACTCTAAAACTCTAGCTCTTTACGTTATACGAAATTAACGTCGTTAAACTATTCGGTAACTAAGTTAATGTTAATGTACGTTATGGTCACTAAGCAGCTATATCACACAAGTCCTCGACAAACTCTCGGATCGTTAGTATTGGGTTAGATAGTGGGGAAATTATAAGTAGTACTACTGGGCCCGACAAGCCCCACCCGAGCTAGTCGCGCTAGCCGACCGGGTATGGTCAACGGGTGAATAATTTGGCCTAACTTCGCCATGGTCAGTGATAGGCCTGGCAACACGGAGGCACAACAGTCAGCTCCGATCGCAAACACTTACGTGACATAACTTTAGGCTCGCTACCTACATGTTAACATTGAACTTAATTACGAATCAACAATATTATTCCGGGTTAGGGATAATGGAACCAACAACATTGTTATTCCGGGTTAGGAATAATGGAACATCAATATTATTCCGGGTAAGGAATAATGGAACCATCAGTATTATTCCGGGTTGGGAATAATGGAACTAAGTCGTTATCCCGGGTTAGGGATAACGGGGGAAACAAACTTATAACCGAACTAATGAACATATAAAAACCTGTGAACTCACTCTTCTTTAATGTTGACACTTGTTTCTTTACATGTTTCTCAGGACGCTAGGAGCTCTAGGTGCACTTACTTGCATTGATCAAGACATCTTTTTATCGAGTCTCATTTACAAATATTGTTTGGGTTTTTCTTTAGTTTTGGCGTTTGTGTTGGCGCCCGTTCCTTTACTTTACTTTAATGCTTCCGCTCAACTTTAAAAACTAATGCTTCCGCTAAACATTGAAATCAAACTAAGACAATTTAAAATTAACTATGAATGGTTAAACAAATGATTTTGGAAAACGTATAAACAAATCATATAGAGTCGTTCGACGTTACTAGTGTCTCAGATTCTGGTTTGTTCACACGCCTCGCGGTAAAACTCCACAAGTGGAAATTGAGGGTGTGACAGATTGGTATCAGAGCCTCTAGCTATAGAGAACCAGGCTTGCATTAAAAGTAGACCTAAACTTGTTTGGCACTGAACTGTTATACACGACACTAGACTTAGTTTGGCACTGAACAAATGATTTTGGAAAACGTATGAACCAAGCTGATTACACGACACTAGACTTAGTTTGGCACTGAACTGTTATATCTTGTTATGTGTTGTACCACAACTATGTTATGTAAAATATAAAGGCATATTGAAATAAACGCAACTCGTAACTAACTACACAACCCAACAGGCAATGTCATCATCATCATCATCCGACAAACTTTTGCAACCAAGGGCGCCGGGGAAGGCACCTATGGTGGAACTCTGACCGTCTCATGGCGTGGAGACACGCTCAACTGTGAGAAAAAGGCTCGCTCTAGGGGAGGAGTCGTCCTCACGCCCGACCATCGCTATGCCGGTCGAACCGGTTAACTCGGTAGAAGTAGGGAGCGACCTACTTAGAGATATGATAAGAAAGCAACAAGAACAACTAGAGAGAATGCATGAAACCATCCTAGCACAGGGATGGATGATACGACAATTAACGGGTAAGACTGGAGAGCTCGAGGAAGAGCAACATGAGAGCAAGATAGCTCGTAACACCTTAGCTAAAGATATTCGTGCTGAGCAGCTGAGGGCTGACTGCCTCGAAGACAGAGTTCTTGAGTCCAGCTGGAGAATTCAAGAACTAGAACAGAATCAGGCACCTTTACCAGTACCCGTACCAGCACCGGCCCTTTCAGTGCCGGTAGAGGAGGATCTAGAGGAGGATCTAGAGGAGGATCCAGAGGAGGATCCGGAGGAAGACCCAGCTATAGAAGCTGGAAACGCCGTGGAGGATGACGGCAACGATAGCGATTTGGGAGATGGAGACGTAGAAGACTGATTCGTCTCGCTTATCCCATTTGCTTCTTTCTGTCTATTTATTTCTCTACTTATGTTTGAACTTGAGATTTTATAGTATACTGATATGTTTGGTTGGCATTTTGTAAGACGTTGAAATTTTATTTAATCGAATATTCCTTTTGATTGTTTAATTTATTTGGGTTGACATAATTTGAGGGATTATTTAAGTATGGAATAGGATAACTATATGGGATATATATACTTATCGGTGTGTGTTTATGTTGTCTTGCGAAGTTCTAAAATGGCAACTGGACGTCGCGGAAACCTCAACATGACACCCGAAGAATTGGCCGCAATGATCCAAGAAAACGTGCATGCTGCTTTGGCAGGTGTTCAAAACCAACCAGCAGTAGGAGGGGGTCTTAACCCCTACAAGATGTTCCTCGATGCGAAACCAAGCAAATTCACGGGTGCAGAAGGACCCATAGGACTGGTCCGCTGGATTGAAAAGTCCGAATCAGTGTTCGAAATGTGCAATTGTCTGGAGGCCAACAAGGTCAAGTATGCTGCCTCAACGTTGGAGGATGGGGCACTAACTTGGTGGAATGCACAAGTCCAAACGCGTGGACTTATTGCAGCAAACACAATGGCCTGGGCCGAGTTTAAGGCCCTAATCAAAGAGGAGTACTGTCCGCGAGACAGGGTTCAGCAGTTGGAGCAAGCATTATGGAACCACAAGATGGTGGGATCTGAAATTGAAGCATACACAGCGAAACATCATGACCTGGTATTTCTATGTCCCGATCTGGCCAACATCATGGAGAAACGACTCGAGGTTTACCTTGGGGGTCTGGTCCCCGAGATCCAGGGCATGGTAATGGCTAGCAACCCTGCGACTGAGCATCAAGCGATCAGGCTGGCGCACAAACTCACCGATAAGGCGGTGGAATAAAAGAAGTTACCATCTCGGGGTGCAACTGAAGTGGTCCCTGATAATAAAAGAAAGTTTGAAGACTCGTCTGCTCGACAGACTTCGACAGCCCAGCCACAACAAGGGAACCAGAAACGGTTCAATAATTTCAACAGCCACCGGGGTCACAATAATCAGCCCGCCAACAACACCCAGAACACAAGTGGCTATGTGGGTCGAAAGCCACAATGTAATCATTGTATCCTTCATCATCACGGCCCTTGTGCCGAAAATCGCTGCCAACGATGTGGCAAAGTGGGACACGCGGCAAAGGATTGTCGCGGGGAAATCATGTCCCGACAAAATCAAAATCAGCACCAGGGTCAGCAGCAGGGTATTAACCGGGGGTGCTATCAGTGTGGTAGCACTGCCCACTTCAAACGAGACTGCCCACAGCTTCGCAACAACAACAACAATGGTGGGAACAACAACAACCACAACCACAACAACCACAACAACAACAAAGGAAATGGTGGCACAGGAGGTGCCAAAAGTCGTGCATTTACGCTGGGCTGTGGAGAGGCCAGAAACGACTCGAACGTGGTCACCGGTAAGTTTCCCCTTAATGAACATTTTGCTACTGTACTTTTTGATACGGGTGTGGAGAGGAGTTTTATATCTGAGTCTTTTAGGAAGAACCTAAATCTCACGCCTAAACCCCTAGAGACCCCTTACATCATAGAACTAGCCGATGGTAAATCTGTAGATGTGACCCATTTAGTATCCGGCTGTTAACTCAAACTCGCGGGTCACACCTTTACCATTGATCTGATGACAACTACCCTGGGTAGTTTTGACGTGGTAGTCGGAATGGACTGGCTATCCGACGTCCGAGCTGAAGTTCACTGTTTCGAGAAATCTATCCGTACTCCGCTCTCTAACAACGAAATCTTGACGGTGCAAGGCGAGAAGGCCGGCGCCGTCACAAACATCATCTCTTACATGCAAGCATAGAAGTATCTTCGGAGGAAGAACTCCTTCGCTTTGCTCTCACTAGTTACCGAACAGCCTAAGGACGAGAAACGTATAGAAGATATTCCCGTCGTCCGTGATTTTTCCGATGTATTTCCAGAGGACTTACCTGGTCTTCCACCACATTGACAAGTGGAGTTTGAAATCGAATTGGCGAACCATGCAACTCCTATCGCCAAGGCCCCATACCGTTTAGCTCCAGCCGAGTTGCAAGAGCTGTCTACCCATCTTCAGGAATTGTTAGAAAAAGGATTTATCCGACCCAGTACTTCGCCATGGGGAGCTCCAGTCCTTTTTTTCAAGAAGAAGGACGGGACCTTCCGCATGTGCATCGACTACAGGGAACTCAATAAGGTTACTATAAAGTCATTTCTCCTTCTCCAACCTTTAACAACCTCCATTGAAGCTTGAAGCTTAAAACTTCAATTGTTAGGTTAAAAGTATTGGTTTTTAGCTCAAAATTTTACAAAACCACCATTATACAACAGTATTTTAAGTTACAACATTCAGAAAAGTTAAAAATCAAACAATTTCAACTTAAAATAAAGTTTCATGAGCTAAAATACCAGAGATGTTTAAGAAGCACGGGGCCATGTGACCTATCTATAACTCAAAACTTTAACGGTTTGTCATGTTTAACTAGCATGCCGAGTCAACAGAGTGGAACGTCTTCAGCAAGTTCACTAAACAACCGAAGAGGGAGGAGGCTCTCACTTGAAGCCACTCTAGTCTGCTATGTTTGCGCTTCGCGAGAATCCATCGAAGAAATGGCAATGGTGGAGGAAGTCCTCGTAGATCGAGTGAACTACCTCACTCTTGCCCTGGAGGATAGCTTTATGAAGATCATCCTTCTCCACCAAAGGTTGAATATCTTGGTGATTGTCACACCCTCAATTTCCACTTGCGGAGTTTTACCGCGAGGCGTGTGAACAAACCAGAATCTGAAACACTAGTACGTCGAACGACTCTATATGATTTGATAATACGTTTTCCAAAAATCATTTGTTTAACCATTCATCGTAGATTTTATATTGTCTTAGTTAGTTACCAAAGTTTAGCGGAAACATTAGTTTTTATGGTTGAGCGGAAGCATAGAATAAGTAGTGAAACGGGCGCCAACACAAACGCCAAAACAAATGAAAAACCCAAAACAACGTTTGTAATTGAGACTCGATAAAAGATGTCTTGTTCAATGCATGTGAGTGCACCTAGTGCTCCTAGCGTCCTGAGAAACATGTAAAGAAACAAGTGTCAACATTAAAGATGAGTGAGTTCACAGGTTTTCATAAATTCGTTTGTTCGGTTATGAGTTTGTTTCCCCCGTTATCCCTAACCCGGGATAACGATTTAGTCCATTATTCCCAACCCGGAATAATACCGATAGTTCCATTATTCCTTAACCGGAATAATAATGATGTTGATTCCATTATTCCAAACCCGGAATAATAAGTTGTTGTTTCCATTATCCTCAACCCGGGATAATATAGTTGTTTCGTAATTAAGTTCAATGTTAACATATATAGGTAGCTAGCCTAAGGTTATGTCACGTAAGAGTTCGCGATCGAAGCTGACTGTTGTGCCTCCGTGTTGCCAGGCCTATCACTGACCATGGCGAAGTTAGGCCAAATTATTCACCCGTTGACCATACCCGGTCGGCTAGCGCGACTAGCTCGGATGGGGCTTGTTGGGCCCAGTAGTACTACTTATAATTCCCCCGCTATTAAAACCCAATACTAACGATCCGAGAGATTGACGAGGACTTAAGTGATATAGCTGCTTAGTGACCATAACATTACATTAACATCAACTTAGTTACCGAGTAGTTATGTGACGTTAATTTCGTATAACGTAAAGAGATTGAGTTTGAAGAGTGTATACATGTTTCTCACCCTGTTGTTTAAAAACCGGATAAAGTTAGGGGCCGTGAACTCACCTTTAGTTGCTCGGTTAGTGTAGCAAAGAAGTTGTAAGGATGGGACCGCTAATTGCGTCCTAACAAACCAATTGATTTCAAGTCAGTGTGTGAACACACCAATACAAATTCTACACTTAATTTACGCACAAAGTGATACACACAAACAACATATCTAACACTCAAACATGCGTGCAAGTATCCTCATGTGATCATAGTAATCAAAACAATTTATTATGAACATAATCCAATCCATGCAACACTTTGGTGCACACAATCACAAGTTATCAAATTTCAGCTTAACACTAATAATTCAGCTGTTTTCTAGGATTTTTATAAAATAGTTCCAACGTTCCAAAAATTCCAATATTTTTACAGTAGGTGACATTCATACTGTAGAAATTTATATAAATTTTCCAAGTCCTAAATCTTTAACTATTAACCATAAATATTAATATACTAGGCTGCAGTCAGATTCGTCGCTTTCTGACTGCAGTCCACGGAAGAATTTATTTAAAAATCACTGATCGTCCAATTAACAAAATTCTAGTTTGAGTTGCCCGGAAATTTCCATACCTAGTTTCTGTACAAAATTCATGAATCGACTCCCTACTGATTATAAAATCCAACTAGATAAACAACTAACAAAATTTCAGGATTTTCACAGCTTTAGTTACTGAATTATTTGGACATTTAAAAATACCAAACGACTTCAGAAAAATATGAATCCAGCGCCATTAGATTCGTTATTCAAATCTCTACGTTCTAGACATCAGAAAATCCGTTTTTCGACAACTAATGACCGAGTTACAGCCAGATGAAGTCGGCTGTAACTATTACTCAGCAACCTGTTTCAGCATATTGTTATCATAGATTCGCATAAACCGTCCATATCATTAACCTAGGTGATCAAAAATTGATTTTCTAATCATAGATCAATACCTATAATATATCCATGCAAACCCTAATACACACCTCTAGTTTTTTTATAAACAAAACATACTTGGCAAACTTATAAGTACCGAAAACAATCATACATGTAACAATGATAAATCAGCCGATTCAAACACATATAATCCGAAAACAAACCACTCACTTCATTCAAGCACATATATCCGAATATGATCTTGTAATCAAAAGATAAATCCTAACCTTTAATAACTAGGTAAGTAAGCCGAGACTTGGACAAGAATGATTCGGCTGTTCAAGCAAGATCACGACCGAATGGGATGAGCAGTTCTGCTGTTGCGACCGAGACTGAAAGGGACTGAAAGGGGAGGCTGCTTGCGATCAAAAGGGAGTGCAAAGGGGCTGTTTGCGGTCGAAGGGATGGAAGGATTTGCTGCCGTCGGCTGTCTTTATCCACTAGGGTTTTGTGTTGTGAATGAAGCATGCATGGCTAGTATATATAGGCGCAAAGGGATAAGGATTACGGTTTTGGTTTGAGCTCGTGGCCGAGGACTTGGGTTGGTTCGGTTTGGGTTTGATCTTGCGGCCGAAGACTTGGGTTGGTTCGGTTTGGGTTTGATCTTGCGACCGAATAGTTTGAGTTTAAGGTTTGGGTTAGAACTCGGTTCACTCCAAGAGTCACAAGGAGTTTAGGGTTTGGGTTAGAACTCGGTTCACTCCTAGAGTCACAAGGAGTTTAAGGTTGGTTCGCGGTTCGGTTCGTGTACATATTTGCCATGATTATTTTATAACTAACAAAATCACATAATCGCACATCACGTATTCACTAACTCGTACACGTTTAATACATAGCATATAATTCACTCGACAAGTATTACGTTTAAGTTATCCAAAAAACCCAGGATGTCACATTATCCCCATGTTGAAAGAATTTTCGTCCCGAAAATTGAGTAAACGCGGTTTAGAATATAGCGTACATGTTTAGAGTGCCACGCACAAAGAGTTAGTTCGTTAATGATGGTACGCGAAGTTACAAGAAGTTCCCAAGTGCCATGCACAAAGATTCCCAAGTGCCATGCACAAGGATTTAGTTAACAATGGTATGCGAAAGTATGAGAAATTTCCAGGTTGTCACATCATCCCCATGTTGAAAGAATTTTCGTCCCGAAAATTTAGTTACTGGAATCGTTAGTTTGCTGCTCAGTTGCGAAGAGGTGTGGGTATTTGCTTTTCATTTGGTCCTCTCTTTCCCACGTGAACTCCGGTCCACGCTTAGAGTCCCAACGAACCTTAACGATCGAATCTTGCTTTGCCTTCGAGTCTTGATCTCACGATCCATGATCTCGATAGGCTGTTCCACAAAGTGCAGTTGTTCATCCACTTGGATCTCATCCAATGGAATGACTAGAGTTTCATCTGATAGACACTTCTTCAGATTTGACACGTGAAATACGTTTTGAACTCCACTGAGTTCGGTAGGAAGGTCTAATTGATAAGTTACGGGTCCAATATGTTTCAAGATTACAAACGAGCCTACGTACCGTGGGTTAAGTTTGCCCCGTTTTCCAAAGCGGATTACACCCTTCCAGGGTGACACCTTTAGTAGGACGCGGTCGCCTACTTGAAATTCGAGCGGTTTGCGTCGTTGATCAGCGTAGCTTTTCTGTCGATCTCGTGCCGCCGCCATGCGGTTTCTGATTTGTACAATCTTTTCAGTAGCCTCAAGTATTAACTCAGGGCCTGTGAGTTGACTGTCACCGACTTCTGCCCAGCAGACCGGTGATCTACATTTACGACCGTATAATGCCTCAAACGGTGCTGCCGAAATACTCGTATGATAACTGTTGTTATATGAGAATTCTACTAGAGGCAGGTGGATTTCCCAACTATTCCCGAAGTCTACCACGCATGCCCTAAGCATGTCTTCCAAGGTTTGTATGGTCCTTTCACTTTGACCATCAGTCTGAGGGTGATAGGCAATGCTCATATCTAAGCGTGTGCCCACCGCTTTCTGGAGTGACTGCCAGAAGTTGGACGTGAAGCGAGCATATCTGTCTGAGATGATGGATGTTGGCACTCCGTGCCGAGAAACTACTTCCTTAACGTAGATGCGAGTCAACTTCTCCATCTTATCTGTTTCTTTAATAGCTAGGAAGTGTGCGGACTTAGTTAAACGATCCACAATTACCCAGATGGTATCGCAACCACCCAAAGTTCGCGGGAGTATAGTGATGAAATCCATCGAGATCTGATCCCATTTCCACACTGGGATCTCCGGTTGTTGGAGTAGCCCCGATGGCTTTTGATACTCTACCTTGACTTTTGCACAAGTCAAACACTTGCTCACGTAGGTGGCTATATCGGCTTTCATGTTGGGCCACCAATACGCAGCTTTAAGGTCTTGATACAACTTATCCGAACCCGGATGGACAGAGTATCGGGATTTGTGAGCTTCATCCATGACTAGCTCTCTGAGGTTTCCGTAGAGAGGTACCCATATGCGATTCATGAAATACCGGGCTCCATTGGGTTTTACTTCCCAATCGTGTTCCATTTTTCCCACCGATTCGGCCTTGATGTTTTCCTCCTTAACTGCTTCTAACTGGGCGTCGCGTATTTGTTCGGGTAGCCCCGAATGAATAGTGAGTTGTAATGCTCGTACACAACGAGGTTTCAAGTGTTCCTTCCTACTGAGGGCATCAGCTACCACGTTATTTTTACCCGGGTGATACCGAATGGCACACTCATAATCGTTCAAGAGTTCGACCCAGCGACGCTGTCGCATGTTCAACTCCTTCTGATCAAAGATGTGTTGGAGGCTCTTGTGGTCCGTAAAGATTGTGCACTTCGTTCTATAGAGGTAGTGTCTCCAAATCTTAAGTGCAAACACTACTGCTCCCAATTCCAGGTCATGCGTCGTGTAGTTTTTCTCGTGAACCTTCAGTTGTCGCGACGAATACGCGATGACCTTATCGCGTTGCATGAGTACGCATCCCAACCCCAAAATGGAAGCATCACAATATACTACAAAGTCATCTGTCCCTTCCGGCAAGGACAGAATGGGTGCACTGCAAAGTTTCTGTTTCAGCAATTGAAATGCTACTTCTTGCTTGTCACCCCAAGCATACTTGATGCCTTTCTGGGTGAGGGTAGTAAGCGGTTGTGCGATCTTTGAAAATCCCTCGATGAAACGTCTGTAGTAACCAGCCAATCCCAAAAATTGGCGGATCTCCGTCGGTGTCCTGGGTGCTTCCCAGTTTTTGATGGCTTCAATCTTGGCAGGGTCTACGTGGATACCCTTTTCATTCACGATATGCCCAAGAAACTGAACTTCCCGAATCCAGAAATCACACTTCGAAAGCTTGGCATATAGCTTTTCCTGTTGAAGTAATCCTAGCAGTAATCGTAGATGTTCAGCATGTTCTTCTTCACTTTTGGAGTAGATGAGTATGTCATCGATGAACACAATGACAAACTTGTCGAGGTATGGTTTACACACGCGGTTCATGAGGTCCATGAACACCGCGGGTGCGTTGGTGAGACCGAAGGGCATAACCAAGAACTCATAATGGCCATACCGAGTACGAAATGCCGTCTTAGCGATATCCTCCTCCCTGACGCGTAGCTGATGGTTACCAGACCGTAAATCAATCTTGGAGTAGTAACTTGACCCTTGAAGTTGGTCGAAGAGATCGTCGATGCGAGGTAACGGGTATCGGTTCTTGACCGTAACCTTGTTGAGTTCCCTGTAGTCGATGCACATGCGGAAAGTCCCGTCCTTCTTCTTGACAAAAAGGACTGGAGCTCCCCATGGCGAAACGCTTGGTCGGATAAATCCTTTTTCTAATAGCTCCTGAAGTTGGGTAGACAGCTCCTGCAGCGCAACTGGAGCTAGGCGGTACGGAGACATGGCGATAGGAGTGGCATTGTTCGCCAATTCAATTTCAAACTCCAATTGTCGATGGGGTGGAAGACCATGTAGTTCTTCTGGGAATACATCGGAAAAATCACGGACGACAGGGATGTCTTCTATACGTTTCTCGTCCTTAGGCTGTTCAGTAATCAGTGCGAGTAAAGTGAAGGAGTTCTTCCTCCGAAGATACTTCTGCGCTTGCATGTAAGAGATGATGTTGGTGACGGCGCTTGCCTTATCGCCTTGTACCGTCAAGATTTCGTTGTTCGAGAGCGGAATACGGATAGATTTTTCGAAGCAGAGAACTTCGGCCTGGAGTCGGATAGCCAGTCCATTCCGACTACCACGTCAAAACTACCCAGGGTAGTTGTCATCAGATCAATGGTAAAAGTGTGACCCGCGAGTTTGAGTTGACAGCCGGATAGTATATGGGTCACATCTACAGAATTACCATCGGCTAATTCTATAACATAAGGGGTCTCTAATGGTTTTGGCGTGAGATTTAGGTTCTTCCTAAAAGACTCAGATATAAAGCTCCTATCCGCACCCGTATCAAAAAGCACAGTAGCAAAATGTTCATTAAGGGGAAACTTACCGGTGACCACGTTCGAGTCGTTTCTGGCCTCTCCGCGGCCCAATGTGAATGCGCGACCTTTGGCACCTCATGTGCCACCGTTTCCATTATTGTTGTTGTTATTGTTGTTGTTGTGGTTATTGTGGTTGTGGTTGTTCCCACCATTGTTGTTGTTACGCAGCTGTGGGCAGTCTCTTTTGAAGTGGGCAGTGCTACCACACTGATAGCATCCCCGGTTAACACCCTGCTGCTGACCCTGGGGTTGATTTTGATTTTGACGGGACATGATTTCCCCACGACAATCCTTTGCCGACCATGTCCTATCTTGCCACATCGTTGGCAGCGATTTCCGGCACAAGGGCCGTTATGATGAAGATTACAGCGGTTGCACTGCGGCTTTCGACAATCCTTTGCCGCATGTCCTATCTTCCCCCTATTGTTTAAAAACCGGATAAAGTTAGGGGCCGTGAACTCACCTTTAGTTGCTCGGTTAGTGTAGCAAAGAAGTTGTAAGGATGGGACCGCTAATTGCGTCCTATCAAACCAATTGATTTCAAGTCAGTGTGTGAACACACCAATACAAATTCTACACTTAATTTACGCACAAAGTGATACACACAAACAACATATCTAACACTCAAACATGCGTGCAAGTATCCTCATGTGATCATAGTAATCAAAACAATTTATTATGAACATAATACAATCCATGCAACACTTTGGTGCACACAATCACAAGTTATCAAATTTCAGCTTAACACTCATAATTCAGCTGTTTTCTATGATTTTTATAAAATTGTTCCAACGTTCCAAAAATTCCAATTTTTTTACAGTAGGTGACATTCATACTGTAGAAATTTATATAAATTTTCCAAGTCCTAAATCTTTACCAATTAACCATAAATATTAATATACTAGGCTGCAGTCAGATTCGTCGCTTTCTGACTGCAGTCCACGGAAGAATTTATTTAAAAATCACTGATCGTCCAATTAACAAAATTCCAGTTAGAGTTGCCCGAAAATTTCCATACCTATTTTATGTACAAAATTCATGACTCGACTCCCTACTGATTATAAAATCCAACTCGATAAACAACTAACAAAATTTCAGGATTTTCACAGCTTTAGTTACTGAACTTATTTGGCCATTTAAAAATATCAAACGACTTCAGAAAAATATGAATCCAGCGCCATTAGATTCGTTATTCAAATCTCTACGTTCTAGACATCAGAAAATCCGTTTTTCGATAACTAATGACCGAGTTACAGCCAGATGAAGTCGGCTGTAACTATTACTCAGCAACCTGTTTCAGCATATTGTTATCATAGATTCGCATAAACCGTCCATATCATTAACCTAGGCGATCAAGAACTGATTTTCTAATCATAGATCAATACCTATAACATATCCATGCAAACCCTAATCTACACCTCTAGTTTTTTTATAAACAAAACATACTTGGCAAACTTATAAGTTCCAAAAACAATCATACATGTAACAATGATAAATCAGCCGATTCAAACACATATAATCCGATAACAAACCAATCACTTCATTCAAGCACATATATCCGAATATGATCTTGTAATCAAAAGATAAATCATAACCTTTAATAACTAGGTAAGTAAGCCGAGACTTGGACAAGAATGATTCGGCTGTTCAAGCAAGATCACGACCGAATGGGATGAGCAGTTCTGCTGTTGCGACCGAGACTGAAAGGGACTGAAAGGGGAGGCTGCTCGCGATCAAAAGGGAGTGCAAAGGGGCTGTTTGCGGTCAAGGGGATGGAAGGATTTGCTGCCGTCGGCTGTCTTTATCAACTAGGGTTTTGTGTTGTGAATGAAGCATGCATGGCTAGTATATATAGGCGCAAAGGGATAAGGATTACGGTTTTGGTTTGAGCTCGTGGCCGAGGACTTGGGTTGGTTCGGTTTGGGTTTGATCTTGCGGCCGAAGACTTGGGTTGGTTCGGTTTGGGTTTGATCTTGCGGCCGAATAGTTTGAGTTTAAGGTTTGTGTTAGAACTCGGTTCACTCCTAGAGTCACAAGGAGTTTAGGGTTTGGGTTAGAACTCGGTTCACTCCTAGAGTCACAAGGAGTTTAAGGTTGGTTCGTGTCGCGGTTCGGTTCGTGTACATATTTGCCATGATTATTTTATAACTAACACAATCACATAATCGCACATCACGTATTCACTAACTCGTACACGTTTAATACATAGCATATAATTCACTCGACAAGTATTACGTTTAAGTTATCCGAAAAACCCGGGATGTCACAGTGATGCCCTCGATGGAGCCAATCTTACCTCAAGATGATTTGAACATCGCTAACAAGGTGATTAATCCCACCGGGTGGGACGAAATACCCCCGGAACCTCCCGTCAATGCCTACTTTGAGGTTCCGATAAACCCCGCTCCTCTCCCGCAAGAGGAGGTTGATGACGAACTCTTCATCTTCCTTCCAAGGGAGATTGATGAATTGCTCAGTGACCTCTAAAGAAGCATTTCCGGAGAATAGCTTAAAGCCCTTATTTCCCGAAAACTAGTTTCGGTTTTTGCCTATCTTTCATAGATTCGTCTAAGGGAAAGCTATTTAGTTTTAATAAACTCGTAGGGTGTCCACCATCTATCTATCTATCTATTAATCTATCTATCTATTAATCAATCTATCTATCTATATATCTATCTCTCTATCTATCTATCTATCGATCTTAGAACATTAATATTCTTGTAAGTTTTTTCATTTTTCTATTTGTAATGATGAATAAATGGAATGAATTGTTGTGTTTTGAGAACCGAAGTGTGCGAAAATATGGAAAATGGCAAAAGGGACGTTGAAATAGCACCCCATGCACGTTAACAGACACTTCCCGAAGAAAAATCTTCAAAACAATAAGTGGAGCACGGAGGCGTGTGAGGTAAGCACGCCCCTATGCCTCAAGTCTGCAGAAAACAATTTTGAATCTAGAACATTGACATGGGGTCGTGTCCCATAGCCATAGACATGCCCCCGTGCCTGGCTTCTGGAAAATTTTCATAACTAGCACTTTTGACACGGTGGTGTCCCCCAAGCACGCCCCCGTGTCTGCCTTCTGAAATTTTTCTCAAAAGTCTGATACAAGCACTTTTGACACGAGGTCGTGTCCCCCAAACATGCCCCTAAGTCCAATGTTTGCTTTTTGAAAAAAAAATGTTGTTTAACTGACGTTTACACATTTAATCAAGTTTAAACAATTTTTGACACATTAAGGACAATGTGTAGTTCAAGTGTGGGGAAAGTTTAACTTGAATTTTCTGCCCTAAAACAAGCTTTAAACAAAACTCTACTTGGAAACGCTAAAACAACCCAAATCTTTTTTTTCAAATATTTTTTAGTTTGTTTTGTCTTGTTTATAGTTTAAGTTGGAAACCAAGATCTAAAAAATTTCAAGTTTTTATAAAGTTACAACGGATAGCGCCATAATAAAAAGAACTATATAAGAAAATTTATAAAAAGGCATGACAATTCTTTTTAAAATTTGATTGTATATATAATTTCACACTTCTACCCTTTTTCCAAGAAAAATGTGATTTTGAGCTTTTAACGAGCATTCAAATTTATATGTTTACTATATGCTCATTTTCATTTCTTGTGTGAATAGCCGTATGATTCTTACAAATCTAGAACTTGACAAAACAATACATTCCCAGTCTTTACCAATTAATCCATGTAAGTATATGATGGAGGCATTAGGATCTTTTAACACCTTTTCATTTTCAACCTTATTTTCTATTTATCCCCCCGCAAAAAAAAACTAAAAAAATTTATCCCCTAGTTAACCCCTATGAACCTAAACCTTTCGTTTCAAAACCTAAAAAATACCATTTTGCACAAAATCACCCATCAGCCAAAACCAATCTTTCTTTTTACACCCATTTGTTTTAGTAAAATGCGGTTCTTTTGAAATTTATATAAAAATAAGTGACTTATTTTATCAAAAGAAATCTCTCTAATTGCTTGAAATAAATAAGCAAAATTATTGCTTATAAACCTTTAGTTTATACCTAAGTTGCAAATAAATAAATTTTCAAAGAAAACCGACATTTTACGTTTTTAGCCACTTTTCAATAAAACTACCCTACCCCTAGCCAAAACCTACCCTTTTTAAAGTCCTCTTGATGTGTGCAAAGATTTTGTTAAAAAGGATGGGGTTTGATTACTTGTCAAGCATATGGTAGGAATAAGTCCCATACAGGGATCGAGTGTTTCACTTGTGAGGTGTGTGAATTTGTATATAGCTAAATGAAATTTATAAAGGCATGTTATACCCAAAAATATTTAGTTTTCTTAAAAAGTGTTCCAAATAAATCATGTAGGATTGTAAATAAAATAAAAACATGAATAAAAAGAACTTGGATTCCCGACACTCTACAAACAGGACCCAAAAAAACTTCTTCTCTATTAATTCCATTTGGGTGTGTAAGCAAATATTAAAGAGTTTTGCTTGAGGACAAGCAAATATTCAAGTGTAGGGGAATTTGATATGCATCAAAAGCAACATATAAATTGTATCAAATACGGTATAAAATCAACCGTTTTAGTACTAATGTTGGAAAAAAATGTGTTTTTGTTTACTTTTGGTTTTCAGGATTAAAGAGCTTAAATGTACAAAAGGAATAAATTAATGAAAAAAACTAGCATAAGTATAGAAGACGGGAGACGACACACTATACCAACCTTCTGAGCTTCACCCCAAGACTAAACGCAACGATTCAGAAGTTAAGCACGGGTCGTGCATGCTCGGCATGGCACCGTGCCCCTTCAAGATTCCAGATAAGAAGAAGACAAACATAAGCAGAGAAGAGACACGGCCGTGGTCAACTTCCATATTTACATATCTTGGATAGTTGACGGGTGGTCTTTTGGACAACCCGCAAGTGCGATAAAATGACAAATAGTCCACACTTTAAACGCTTAATTGTTACGATTTGATGTCTATGGTGCGTATACATTTGCAGCTACTGAGGAGCATAACGGGGGAATTTGAACATGCTTTTTCGGGGAATTGCAAGTGGCTAATTGAGGCTTTGGACTTGAGAGATTGAAGAAGGGCAAAATAGGAAAATTCTGTTAACTACCGTAAGCTACGGTAACAGGTGGTCTTTTGGACAACCAGCAAGTGCGATAAAATGACAAATATCCCACGCTTTAAATGCTTAATTATTATGATTTGATGTCTATGGTGCGTATACCTTTGCAGGTACCGAAGAGCATAACGAGGGAATTTTAACGTGCTTTTTCAGGGAATTGCAAGTGGCTAATTCAGGCTTTGGACTTGAGAGATTGAATAAGGGCAAAATAGGAAAATTCTGCTGACCACCGTAAGCTACGGTGGCCACCGTAGCTTACCGTGGAGTCCACCCTTAAAAGTCATCGTAAGACAGTGGCTTGCCACCGTAAGGAAATCTTGAGCAACGTAAGCGACGGTGGGCACTGTAGCTTATGGTGGTGAGCGATGGGAAAGTTGTTACTGCTCCATTTAATTCGAATTATTGAGCCTTTTCACATATCCAATCATCGGTGACGAACTGCAGAGCGAAAAGGGGCGAATTTGATTGTTTTCATTGATTCTAAACAAGTTCTAAACAAGTTCTAAACATTATTTTGGTGTTATCGATTCGTATGAACAAAACTTTGGAAGTATGTTTGATTGCAAGAACATGAGAGGCTAGAATTCTTGGTGATCATCTTGTGTGGAAGGTTTGGTAAACAATTGTGTTCTGATTTATATTTTCTAGAATAATTGCTATGTTATGGTTATGGTGTTGATTGATTGTTTGTAATTGTTGGTCGACATTTTGCTCTTCTTACGTTCTTGGTGTCGTTTACAATCAAGATAACACGGGAAGGTTTACGGGTTGGGTATTAATCAATTGGTCATCGGGTAACAACCTCGCATTTTAGTCCACTTTGTTCCCTTTTATCACAAATAGCTAATCAAACACGAGTCATGTCTATGTGACTCTTTCTAGTATAATTGAAACACATGCGTTTTGAACCGGAAACCCAAGATGATCATTCCCTTATTAATCTGTTAACAAACCAATTTTTGAATTGTTAAGTAGTTAAAGTCTAAATCCATCAATCAAAATCTGAATTAAATTATTGCAAATTAGGTAATTAGTTATAGTAGCACAACCTTTTTGATAGCACTAGTTCCACAATTCCTTATGTTTGATACTCACTTACCGCTAGCTAGTAGCAGTATTTGGATTAAATTTGCGTGAGACAACGACTTCACGTCAAATTTTGGCATCGTTGCCGGGGGATTGTGCGCAACGTGTGTTATTGTTTTGAACTAGTATAGTTTGTTATTTTCCGGGTTTACGCTGGTTGTCTTAGTGTGTAGGATCTTACAGGTGTACGCATACTAGAGGCTCTAACAAGCTATCACCATTGGTATTTGATCCGGAGATTGAACGAACCTTACGATGCAACAGGGTTTTGTTACGAGAAAACAAGATCAGTGGTTCCCCAACAACACCATCCACACCTATTTCACCACTCAATACCATGGAACAATTGCCTACCACCACAAACCAAACCTCACCATCGACACCTGAAGTTGACCCATCTAACGCCACATCACTAGTACCACCATTCTCATCTTTCTTTCCCACATCCAGTCAATCCTCATCCACCCAATACCCTTTACCAAATCAACCTTTACCTAGCTCCACCATTATCCATACTTCATCCACATTTCAACCACCAAACCAACCTGGTTTCCATAATCCTTCCTCACAGTTTGTGCAAACATCGGGTGTAGGAGGAGATGGTATGATGATGGTTATGAAGAAGAATTCAGAGGGTATGAAGATGAAGGTTACTATTATGGGGGTGATGGAGGTAACTTGGGACCACAAGGAGGAATGGGTTACCCATAAAGACAACCTACGGGGGTGCAACAAGTTCAACCTCAAGGGCTACTGGTCCAACAACTAATGCCTCTACAACAAGTCTAAGTTCAACATCAACGACCGCAATTTCAAAGACCGATGCATCAACCTCAACAACACTTTGTACCTCAAGGGTTAAGACAAGGTCCAGTGGGCCGACCAAGAGTACCATTGGGTGCCCCGCGTCAACATCATCGAGAGGTAGTGCGGGGGGTTGAAGAGCATTTTCGTCCGGTTATTACTAATAATCCTTCTCCGGTAGTGATACCTTAACGCCGGATGGGAGGACATCTGAGTACAAGGGTCTAGTGATGGAGGAACCGTACTTCCATTTGGAGACTTATGATTCCATTTGCAACACTATTTGGGGGCAAGGATTCTCGTCGGTTGATGTTAAATTGGTGTTGTTTCAATTCTCGTTGGAAGACAAAGCGAAGAGGTGGTTTCATACTTTACCGTCCGCATCTATCTATACTTAGGCCGATATGCAACAAAGATTTCTCGAAGAATTTTTTTGGGCCCAAAAGACAAATGAAGCAAGGCGGAATATAAGGAGTTTCCAACAACAGCCAAGTGAGATGTTTCATGAGACATTTGAAAGATTCAACATGATGTTGAAGAATTATCCTCATCATGGTATAGCATTGTAGGAGTTGTTGAATGCGTTTCATGAAGGTTTGAGCTCGGAGGATGCTCAGGATCTAATGTCTATCACGAATGGTACATTCGGTATGAATTTTGAACAAGATGATTGGGCATTTCTAGAACAAATGGCGGTCAAATAAAAAAGGAAAGCACAATCGTCAAGACGATCTAGACATGCAATTACAAGGCCTCAAGTGTATGCGGTGGAGGATTGAGAAGCACAAGCATCAAACAAGGCATATAATGTTTGTACTAACTGTAATGAACTTGGTCATTCAGTAGAGGTATGCTTGGTGGGAGTAAGTGCAAATCAAGTCGAGGAGGTGAATGCAATTGGATGGGGTGGTCGAAACTTTAACATGAATTCGAACACATACCACCCTGGGCTACAGAATCATCCGAATTTCCGTTATGGGAGTCCAGCTAATTAGGCTAACCCTAATTTCCAAGGAGCTCAACGGAGTTTTGCTCCTCGGTCACAATATAACCAAGGGAACTTTGGGGGCGGAAATGGTCAAGGGTATCAAGGTCAAAGTCAACAAGGGGGTGACCAAAGTGGAAATATTGTTCAAAATTCATCGAGCGGTAATGAAGTGATGGATATGCTCTGCATGATGCAACAAGACATGCAACAGAGAAATCAACTCAACGAGGCTCGTTTGCAAAAGGATGAAGTCTGTGACAAAAGCATCCAAGCACTCACCACACAAATGGGTTAACTCACATCTTAGGTAGCGGAGCTTAAAAAGGGTAAGGGTCAACTTCCAAGTGACACAAAGGTAAATCCCTCTCATAATAATTCACGTAATATTAACATTAACCATGTAAGTATTTTATGAAGCGATAAATAATTTAAAGTAAATTTGGAACCGATTTTGGTTGAAGGGATGGTTGAGGATGTTATGGGTAACGAGAGTGATGAGGGTGAGGTCTCATCACCAAATGTGTCAAGGGACCCTATTTTTTAAAATGTAACTAATAAACCAGGGTTGGGTGAATTATTAAATGAACCAAAGGAGGAAGGGGGACCGAGTCAAGTCCTATTTCCTTCCGCTTTAGTTGTCCCCATAAAGAAAATTTTTATTTCAACAAGGGGACCTCAAAAGGAAGAACTCTTTTATGTGCTTAAACAAGTGAAAGTGAACCTTCCATTGCTTGATGCTATAAAGCAAGTACCCGCTTATGCAAAATTCTTAAAAGAATTATGCACTTAAAAGAGATAACAAAAAAAGAAGTTGCCTAAGCGGGTAGATCTTACCGGACAGGTTAGTGCGGTGCTTAAAGGAATTCTTCCTCCTAAGCTCCAAGATCCGGGAACGCCGTTAATAAATATTCAAGTTGGAAATTTTCCAATGTCTAAAGTGTTGCTAGACCTTGGAGCCAGGGTAAGTATATTACTGGGTGGGTTGTATGATCAATATGATTTTGGTCCATTGGCTTAGGTAGAGACAATGGTGGTTTTGGCCGATTTGTCTCACAAGTTACCCCGAGGGATGGTCCAAGATGTAATTGTGAAGGTTGATGAATTTTACTACCCGGTAGACTTTTTAGTACTTGAATGACCCAAAACAACAACAAAACGTTATTTTGGGTCGGCCATTCTTAAGCAACGCTCACGCCGTAATTGATTGTCGACTTGGTACGGTTGACATGACATTCGGTAACAGAAAAATGCGATTAAATGTTTTTACTAACATATCTAATTCTGTTGGTGTTGGCGAGTGTTTTGTGGCAGATTTAGTGGATGGGTGTGACCCACATGAATATGCAGAAGAGGATGCTTGTGTTTGTGTTTGTGATATGTTTGAGCAGGTACATGCTAGTGATTTGCGAGTGGAGGAAGAAAAACAGGATGTGATGGCAATGAAAGAGGGGCGACCGTCGTGGACTCATCAATTTGAGAGTCTACCGGCGGAAATTAATTCGGGTACGAAACCATCCTTGGAGGAGCCCCCAATCTTATAGTTGAAGGAATTGCTGAGCCACTTGAAATATGCATTTTTAGGGGATAATGACACATTGCCAGTCATTATTGCCTCCAATTTTGAGGTGGCTCAGGAGCATGAATTGCTAAGGGTGCTCAAGGCGAATAGGGCGGCCATAGGATGGAAAATTGCTGATTTGAAGGGAATTAGCCCATCTATTGTTATGCACAAGATAATTACAAATGATGAGGCCAAGCCGTCGAGGGAAGCACAAAGAAGGTTGAATCCGAATCTGCGTGAGGTAGTGAAAAAGGAGGTAATCAAATGGTTGGATGCAGGTATTATCTTCCCTATTTCTGATAGTGCTTGGGTAAGTCCTACCCAAGTGGTGCCTAAAAAGGCTGGTATTCAAGTTAAGGACGAAAATGGTGAACAAATCGCCACCCGACCGGTCACCGGGTGGCACGTTTGTATTGATTATAGAAAATTAAATACAGCAACCTCTATGGACCATTTTCCATTACCCTTCATTGACTAAATAATTGAAAAACTTTCGAGTAAAAAATACTGTTTTTTGGATGGGTATTTCGGATACAACCAAATTGCCATTCATCCGATAACCAACACAAAACCACCTTTACATGTCCTCATGGTACCTTCGCCTTTAGGCGAATGCCATTTGGCTTGTGCAACGCTCCAGCAACTTTTCAACGATGTATGATGAGTATTTTCTCAGACATGGTTGGAGAGTTGCTTGAAGTGTTCATGGATGACTTCGCTATTTTTGGCACAAGCTTTGAGTCGTGTCTCGACGAGTTAGAAACAGTTTTAAAAATATGTGTCGAGAAGAACTTAGTGCTGAGCTGGGAAAAAAGTCATTTCATGGTTCAGGAAAATATTGTGTGGGCCATGTTGTGTCCGAAAAGGGGATGGAGGTAGACAAAGCAAAAATTCGTGTAATATCATCACTACCTCCTCCTAAAAATGTTAAAGGGGTAAAGTCATTCTTGGGACACGCTGGTTTTTGTAGAAGATTTATTAAGGGATTTAGTCTTATTACTAAAACCTTATGTAATTTATTACTGAAAGATGTTCCATTTGATTTTAGTGATGAATGTTTGCAAGCCTTTAATGTTTTGAAGGAATAGTTGGTGAAGGCCCCAATCTTGAGCCACCAGATTGGTCAAAGCCGTTTCAAATTATGTGCGATGCCAGCAATACAACTATTGGTGTGGGGGCAAAGGGTTGATAAAAAGCCGGTGGCGATCTATTATGCAAGTAAAACTCTGTCCGAGGCTCGACTGAATTACATCACAACCGAGAAAGAATTATTAGCGGTGGTGTAAGCTTTGGAAAAGTTTCGGTCATATATTTGGGGGACCAAATTGGTGGTTTATTCTGATCATAGCGCGATGCGGTATTTAATGGAGAAGAAGGATTCTAAACCTCGGTTGATTCGATGGGTATTTTGTTGTAAGAATTCGACTTGGAAATTCGAGATAAAAAGGGAAGTGAAAATGTGGTGGCGGACCACTTGTCTTGGATTCCAATTGATGGGGCTGATGATTCAAGTGAGATTGATGAACGGTTTCCTGATGAACAGTTGCTTGCTGTCTCTACGTCTACGGCTCCATGGTACGCACATTACGTAAACTATTTGGCCACGGGTGCTATTCCCGGTCATTGGACAAAGAGAAGACGACAACAGTTCAGGGTACAAGTTAAACAGTACATTTGAGATGAACCAGACAAGTGGCTGAAATCTTAACCCATCCTCACTCCTCCGCTTGTGGGGGACACTTTAGCGGTCATAAGACGGGGTACCGGGTGCTCACGTGCGGGTTCTATTGGCCCACAATTTTTAAAGACGCATGTGAGTTTGCCCGGAATTGTCTGAATTGCTAGAAGATGGGGAGTAATTCAAAGAGGGACGAAATGCCCATGCAACCTATCTTGGTGGTAGGAATCTTTGATGTGTGGGGAATAGACTTCATGGGGCCGTTTCCAAGTTCAAATGGGTTTTTGTATATATTGGTGGCCATGGACTATGTTTCGAGGTGGATTGAAGCCATACCGACGCGGACTAATGATCATTCGGTTGTATGCAAGTTTGTGCAATCGAATATCTTTGCTCGTTTTGGAATTCCACGTGTTATAACCAGTGATGGTGGTTCACATTTCAAGAATTTTAATTTTGGGAAATTATTGAAGACATACAATATGAACCACCGAGTTGCCACACCATATCATCCACAAACCAGTGGACAGGTCGAAGTGTCTAACCGTCAAATTAAAGAAATTAAACGGTGCGAACAGACAGAAAGGATTGGTCAAGTAAATTGGATGATGCGTTGTGGGCATATCGTACGGCCTACAAGACTCCTATTGGTACAACTCCTTATCGGATGGTGTTTGGGAAGGGGTGCCATTTACCAATGGAGTTGGCACATAGGGCGCATCGGGCCATCAAGACGGTAAACGCCGATTATGATGAAGCGGGGAAGATCCGGAAACTTCAATTGAGTGAGATCAAAAAGATTCAAGATGAAGCATATGAGTGTGCAGCTGCATACAAGGATAAACTCAAGAAGGTTAACGATGCAAAGATTCAGAAGCGAATTTTTGAAACAGGTCAAATGTGACATCCCGGGTTTTTTGGATAACTTAAACGCGACACTTGTCGAATAAAGTATATGCTAAGTATTAAACGTGTACGAGTTAATGAATACGTGATGTGTTTTTGTGTGATTGTTTTAGTTATAAAATAATTATGGTAGATATGTACACGAACCGAACCGAACCGCGACACGAACCAACTTTGATTCCTTGTGACTCTAGGAGTTAACAAAGTTTTAAACTTTAAACCCAAGTCTTCGGCCGAGAACAAGGATCAAACCCAAACCAAAAACCCCTTTGCGAACAACCCAAATCACTCTCGGCCGAGATCAAGCCCAAAACCGCCAAGTTATTGTGTTCAAACCCAAACCGAACCAACCCAAGTTTCTCGGCCACAAGCTCAAGCCAAACCATAACCCTTATCTCTTTTGCGCCTATATATACCAACCATGCATGCATCTCTCAAAAACACAAAACCCTAAAAGAAAAACTGCCGTCGGCAGCCTTACTCTCGCCCCTTGTGATCGCAAACAGCTTCTTTCCTTCATCATATCAATCTGATCAGCCTTGTTCACCTTCTCGGTCACGCAACAGCTTGTTCTTTTCTTTTCTTCCGGTCGCAGCAGCAGCCCTCGCCATCTTCATCCTCGGTCGCAAGCAATCTTTGATCACCGGCCCCTTATCTTACTCACGGTTCGTTTACCTTGTCATTTAAAGATTAGAATTTGTCATATGCTACAAGATAATGTTCGGATATATGTGCTTGAATGATTAATTGGTTTGTTTTCGGATTATATGTGTTTGAAAGTAAGCGGCTGAATTATCATTGTTTACATGAATGATTGTTTGCGGAACTTGTAAGTTTGCGAGTATGTTTGTTTATAAAAACTAGAGATGTTGGTTAGGGTTTGCATGGATAGGTTAGATGTATTGATCTATGATTAGGAAAACGGTTCTTGCTCGCCTAGGTGGATCATAGGAACGGTTTATGCAAGTTATGGTAATAATATGCTGAAAACAGTTTGCTGAGTAATAGTTACAGTCGACTTCATCTGGCTGTAACTTGGTCATTAGTTGTCGAAAAACGGATTTTCTGATGTCTAGAACGTAGAGATTTGAATAACGAATCTAATGGCGCTGGATTCATAAATTTCTGAAGTCGTTTGATATTTTTAAAGGGCCAAATAAGTTTAGTAACTAAAGCTGTGAAAATCCTGAAATTTTGTTAGTCGTTTATCGAGTTGGATTTTAAAATCAGTAGGGAGTTGAGTCATGAATTTTGTACAGAAACTAGGTATGAAAATTTCCGGGCAACTCCAACTGGAATTTTGTTAATTGGACGATCGGTGATTTTTAAATAAATTCTTCCGTGGACTGCAGTCAGAAAGTGATAAATCTGACTGCAGCCTAGTATATTAATGTTTATGGTTAAATGGTAAAGATTTAGGACTTGGAAAATTTAAATAAATTTCTACAGTATAAATGTCACCTACTGTGAAAATATTGGAATTTTTGGAACGTTGGAACTATTTTATAAAAATCGTAGAAAACAGCTGAATTATGAGTATTAAGCTGAAAATTGATAACTTATGATTGTGCGCACCAAGGTGTTGCATGGATTGGATTATGTTCATGATAAACTGTTTTGATTACTATGTTCACATGAGTATACTGGCATGCATGTTTGAGTGTTAGATATGTTGTTTGTGTGTATCACTTTGTGCGTAAATTGAGTGTAGAATTTGTATTGGTGTGATCACACACTGACTTGAAATCAATTGGTTTGTTAGGACGCAATTAGCGGTCCCATCCTTTACAACTTCTTTGCTACACTAACCGAACAAATAAAGGTGAGTTCACAGCCCCTAACTTTATAGGGTTTTTAAACAACAGGGGGAGAAACATGTATACACTCTTCAAACTCAATCTCTTTACGTTATACGAATTTAACGTCACATAACTATTCGGTAACTAAGTTAATGTTAATGTAATGTTATGGTCACTAAGCAGCTTTATCACTTAAGTCCTCGTCAATCTCTCGGATCGTTAGTATTGGGTTTAATAGCGGGGGAGTTATAAGTAGTACTACTGGGCCCGACAAGCCCCATCCGAGCTAGTCGCGCTAGCCGACCGGGTATGGTCAACGGGTGAATAATTCGGCCTAACTTCGCCATGGTCAGTGATAGGCCTGGCAACACGGCGGCACAACAGTCAGCTTCGATCGCGAACACTTACGTGACATAACTTTAGGCTAGCTACCTATATATGTTAACATTGAACTTAATTACGAAACAACTATATTATCCCGGGTTGAGGATAATGGAAACAACAACTTATTATTCTGGGTTGGAATAATGGAAACAACAACTATATTATCCCGGGTTGAGGATAATGGAAGCAACAACTTATTATTCCGGGATTGGAATAATGGAACCAACACGTTATCCCGGGTTAGGGATAACGGGGAAAACAAACTATAACCGAACAAACGAATTTATGAAAACCTGTGAACTCACTCATCTTTAATGTTGACACTTGTTTCTTTACATGTTTCTCAGGACGCTAGGAGCTCTAGGTGCACGCACATGCATTGAACAAGACATCTTTTATCGAGTCTTATTTATAAATATTGTTTTGGGGGTTTTTCATTTGTTTTGGCGTTTGTGTTGGCGCCCGCTTCACTACTTATTTATGCTTCCGCTCAAACTTTAAAAACTGATGCTTCTGCTAAATATTGGTAACTAATCAAGACAATATAAAATCTACGACAAATGATTTTTGAAAACGTATTATCAAATCATATAGAGTCGTTCGACGTACTAGTGTTTCAGATTCTGGTTTGCTCACACGCCTCGCGGTAAAACTCCGCAAGTGGAAATTGAGGGTGTGACCTCAAAAGGTATGGTTGTTCAATTCAAGGTTAAAGATGTTCGCGGGCAAATTAAAAAGCAAGTGGATGGGCCCATATGTTATTACACGTGTGGGAAGGTTTGGAGATGTTGATATCGTTGGTGAACGGACCAACAAGAAGCAAACGGTGAATTGGCATCTGCTCAAACCGTACTTGGAAGGGAATGATATTAAGCATCTTGAACTTGATAAAGTGGGCTACATCTTACGGCCCTTGGATGAGAATTAAATGCAAAAGGCCCAGGTTTGGTGATGTACAATACTTTGTTTTTGTTTTTGTGTTAAGTTTATTTCGAGTCTTTATCCGTACTTGTTGATTTGTGTTTGAAACAAGTGTGGGGATGTTTTTCGAAATTTCTCATACACGGTGTTGAGAACAACACGGATTTTCAAGGGAGTGGTAGATTAAAATAGGTAAATTGTGCTTTGTTAGTTTATATATATATAAATTTGAAAAATGCCCAGTACCCACCGTAGCTTACGGTCCCCACAGTAAGCTACGGCGTGTCCAAAATCCATTACGGTGCTAAGGATCTGTCTTACGGCCCCTTTTTAAAACCCTGGCCACCCTAGCTTAAGATGGCCACTGGGCGTAAAGGGGTCCGCAAAACAGGGTTTTAACACGGGAATTCTTCTAAACCACCCATTTTCTTCACAATTTCCAGCCACCACTTTCATTCTTCTTCTCCTTCATTAACTTTCTAGAACACCCACTTTCACCTACATAAACCCTTCAATTTCTAACCAAATCAAGTGATTTTTGGGTCTTTTGGCTAAAATTTCGCAATGATTTCGATTGTGTGCTTGCATTTCGTCAAATCCATCGTTTGGGGATCAAAGTGGACCTTTTTGATCTGAAATTTTTTAGGGTTCTTGTGGGTTTTTGTTAATCTTCAAGTTTTTAGGGTTCTTCCTTTTCTACAAGCCAAGGTATGTAATTTCTTACATTATTATCATTGTTTTGTGGGATTCTAAGTACTACACTAACATGAACCCATGCTTGCTTATAGTTGACTATTTTTAGAAGAAGTTGATTGGGTTTTGAATGATTATGGTTATGGAAGCTAGTTTTGTGATGAATATATGATTTGGGCAACATTTTACTAATGTTGGGAGAATGTTGTTCAAATTTTTGCATATGATGAACTAACGTTTTGACTAGTTTCCATGATTTTAGTAATAAGCAAGTGTGGGGTGTGTGGGTTTTGAGAAGATGAATAATATGTGTTTGTCATGTCTATGCTTTGCAGAGTTGTAATGGGGCGAAAAGCTAAAGAAAAAGTGGATTCTTCAAGTAACCCGGCTCCAGTAATTAGAAGATGTGTTCCGGAAACGGAAGTGTCGAACTCTTAACCCATGCTCACTCCTCCGCTTGTGGGGGACACTTTGGTGGTCATAAGACGGGGTACCGGGTGCTCATGTGCGGGTTCTATTGGCCCAAAATTTTTAATGACGCATGTGAGTTTGCCCGGAATTGTCTGAACTGCCAGAAGATGGGGAGTATTTCAAAAAGGGACGAAATGCCCATGCAACCTATCTTGGTGGTAGGAATCTTTGATGTGTGGGGAATAGACTTCATGGGGCCGTTTTCAAGTTCAAATGGGTTTTTGTATATATTGGAGGCCATGGACTATGTTTCGAGGTGGATTGAAGCCATACCGACGCGGACTAACGATCATTCGGTTGTATGCAAGTTTGTGCAATCGAATATCTTTGCTCGTTTTGGAATTCCACGTGTTATAATCAGTGATGGTGGTTCACATTTCGAGAATTTTAATTTTGGAAAATTATTGAAGAGATACAATGTGAACCACCGAGTTGCCACAGCATATCATCCACAAACCAGTGGATAGGTCGAAGTGTCTAACCGTCAAATTAAAGAAATTTTAATGAAAACGGTGCGAACAGACAGAAAGGATTGGTCAAGTAAATTGGATGATGCGTTGTGGGCATACCGAACGGCCTACAAGACTCCTATTGGTACAACTCCTTATCGGATGGTGTTTGGGAAGGGGTGCCATTTACCAATAGAGTTGGCGCATCGGGCCACCAAGACGGTAAACGCCGATTATGATGAAGCGGGGAAGATCCGGAAGCTTCAATTGAGTGAGATCGAAGAGATTCAAAATGAAGCACATGAGTGTGCAGCTGCATACAAGGATAAACTCAAGAAGGTTCACGATGTAAAGATTCGAAAGCGAATTATTGAAACGGATCAAAAGGTATGGTTGTTCAATTCAAGGTTAAAGATGTTCGCGGACAAATTAAAAAGCAAGTGGATGGGCCCATATGTTATTACACGTGTGGGAAGGTTTGGAGATGTTAATATCATGGATAACAGACCAACAAGAAGCAAACGGTGAATGGGCATCTGCTAAAACCGTACTTGGAGGGGAATGATATTAAGCATCTTGAACTTGATAAAGTGGGCTACATCTTACGGCCCTTGGATAAGAATTAAATGCAAAAGGCCCAGGTTTGGTAATGTAAAATACTTTGTTGTTGTTTTTGTGTTTAGTTTGTTTCGTGTCTTTATCCGTACTTGTTGATTTGTGTTTGAAACAAGAGTGGGGAAGTTTTTTGAAATTTCTCATACATAGTGTTGAGGACAACACGGATTTTTCAAGGGGGTGGTAGATTAAAATAGGTAAATTGTGCTTTGTTAGTTTATATATATATATATATATAAATTTGAAAATTGCCCAGTACCCATCGTAACTTACGGTCCTCAACGTAAGCTACGACGGGTCCAAAATCCATCACGGTGCTAAGGATCTGTCTTACGGCCCCTTTTTAAAACCCTGGCCACCCTAGCTTACGGTGACCACCGTAGCTTTCGGTGGCCACTGGGCGTAAAGGGATCTGCAAAACAGGGTTTTAACACGGGAATTCTTCTAAACCAACCATTTTGTACACAATTTTCAGCCACCACTTTCATTCTTCTTCTCCTTCATTAACTTTCAAGAACACCCACTTTCACCTACATAAACCCTTCAATTTCTAACCAAATCAAGTAATTTTTGGGTCTTTTGGCTAAAATTTAGCAAGGATTTTGATTGTGTGCTTGCATTTGGTCAAATCCATCGTTTGGGGGATCAAAGTGGACCTTTTTGATCTGAAATTTTTTAGGGTTCTTGTGGGTTTTTGTTAATCTTCAAGTTTTTAGGGTTCTTCCTTTTCTACAAGCCTAGGTATGTAATTTCTTACATTATTATCATTGTTTGTTGGGATTGTAAGTACTAGACTAACATGAACCCATGCTTGCTTATAGTTGACTATTTTGTGAAGAACTTGATTGGGTTTTGAATGATTATGGTTATTGAAGGTAGTATTGTGATGAATATATGATTTGGGCAAAATTTTACTAAAGTTGGGAGAATGTTGTTCAAATTTTTGCATATAATGGACTAACGTTTTGACTAGTTTCCATGATTTTAGTAATAAGGAAGTGTGGGGTGTGTGGGTTTTGAGAAGATGAATAATATGTGTTTGTCATGTCTATGCTTTGCAGATTGGAATGGGGCGAAAATGAAAAGAAAAAGTGGGTTCTTCAAGTAACACGGCTCCAAGAAAACGACGGTTAGTAATGCAGGGTGGTAGTGATGAAGACACGGAAGAAGATGTGCCTGACCGAGGGCCAAAGCCACGATGGACATCCGGTCCGTTGCATGATCAGCCAGAAGAGTGGCAGGCTGAATTATTCAACGATCAGATCAACAGATTGGCACAAAGAAAGGAGGCGTTCATTTGTGAGAAGGAGGTTAGGGAGGTTGATTTTGGTCCGATTGGGAGTACGGATAAATTCCAGACACTAGGATGGGAGGCGGCTCTAAAGTGCTACGATTATGAAGGCACCAATTTGTATGATACTGAAATTCAGGAGTAGATGGCCACTCTTAAGTATCCTTCGTACAGGGGTGGAGCGTCGAAGATGAGATTGATTGGCACTGTGAATGGCATCGAGGTAGAGATGTCCTTTCATTCTTTAAGGCGTGTTGCAAAATTTGATAGTAAGCCGGTTAATCAGTATATGCTTCCAATCTTGGAAGACCTCTATTTCGAACCCGAGAAGCATCCGCGTTGGAATACCATGTTGGATTACTTGTTCTTACGGGTACTACTCATGGGAAGTTATATCGGAAGAATCTAAGGATTGAGGGGAAGTTAATGTTAGCCATTTGCATGCAGAATGTTATCCCGAGGTGGGTTGACAAAACAGAAGTTCTATACCTTACTGACTGGGGCTCCCATGTTTCCGTTCCGCTTTCTGGTTATGAACAATGTATGGATCAGTAGGAACAACGATCAGCGGAAAATCATTCCGCATTGCCGCCTCATCACTGCTCTCTTGAAAATGTATGGGGTAATCGGTGCAGATGATAAGGGATCATACAAAAAATTCAAGCCGTTTGACATCCGATAGTTAGGAGCTGGGTGGATGTATACAGAGTCTAAGAGATATCATAAGTTGAAAAGCGAGGGTCAGCGATGGAGAGTTCTGAAGGCTGACACGCGGCCACTTTTACCAGGTGAAGAGGATGAGCCGAAAAGCGAGGAAGAGGGCCCAAGTGGGGATGAGGACTACATGGATGACCCACATGTTGCCCCAATGAATGTTGAGCAAGGGGGTTCGAGTAGGATTCCAACCGGAGGTTTCTTTGACTTTTCGAGATATCCATATGAGTTGAATTGGGCTCACGAAGGTACAGTGCAAAAAGTAATTGAGAGTCAGAGGCCTTCTGTGTTCAATAGCTGGAGTGGGGCCGAGCGGACGTTTTTTGATCATCAAACATTCATGGGCGCAAGCATGGAACATGCATTGAGGCACAATTTTGATAGACAAGAATCTTGGAATCGTGCTCATGCTTACGCCTTTGAGCAGGAGATTAATAATCGATATTTGGATGATCAGAACCGTAGGATGCATGATGATTGGTATGCAGGGCGTCTGGTGCTTGTAGACCCACCGCCAGTTGATTACTCGACCTTGCCACCCTATGACGGTAGTGTTTCTTACCCCACACCGCCCATGCATCATTCTCAGTGGGTGGACCCTCGGCATGGGCAGCAGCAGCAGTAGAGCTCCGGGCAACAACAAGAAGAAGGAGGAAGTGGCGCGTTTGCATTCAACGAATTTTCGGAGATGATGACTTCCATCTTCAGATCTCCTCAGCCGCGCTACTATTGATTAGGTTCTGTTCTTCCTTTGTACAGTAGTGTAGCTTTATTTTGTTGCATTTTGTTTATGGTTGGGAAGGTCGGAGGTGTAACATGGTTGATTGTTGTGCTGGGTTTGTGGTTGAGTTTTGATATAAAAAAAGAAATATTGGGATTTGAGTTTTTGACCGAATAGGTGATTTTGGAAATAACTTGAGTGATCCTTCCCTCAAAGCCATACATTGGGGACAATGTATCCAAGTGTGGGGATGGGGGAAATTTTTGGGATTTTAACAAAATTTTGTGAACCGAACCAAACAGTTGCCAAAGTTTGAATGTACTACCATATTATGCATGACACATCGGTATCCAATTTTATTCCTTTCTTTCTTGGTGAGGATTGAGCCACATAGTTGTAATTCAGAAATTTAATATTTTTTGTTTGATTTAGTGGCGGTGTGTATATTGTGTTAATAGAACTTGGATAATAGATGCTTGTTAAAACCTAAGTTTGCACGCTGGTGAATATGATGAGGGCATTTAGGAAGCCTCGTCTGGATGTGTGTTGAGTGTGGGTTTGGGGGGTTGGACCTCATAAGTTACATATATGAGCTTGGTAGTGAGCGGGACGAGGGTTTGGACATTAGTAGCCGAATTTTAGCTTTTAACCATTCAATTGTCTCCCAAGCCTATTTCCTACAAAATTCTACCTTCTAATCGACCCGGTTTAGATAGTTTGATATTGTTATGATTGTATTTGTCTTTCAATAGTTGTAATGTGATAGTTGTTATCTTGATGCAATATTGTATGGTGTTGAAAAAAAAAAGAAGAAGATGAAGTTAGTTGTAAAGTTAGAGTTAGTTATTTATGTTGATTGTAACAATAAATTGGGTTGATTAAACGAGCTACATGAATATTTCCCACCAATTCTCACCCTTACACATAGCCTTGTCACAACCCAAAAGTCCTTCTGATTGATAAGCATGTTATACAATTTTAAGGTAAAGATTTGATTGTTATCCAAGCTTATTGTCGCACATTTACACATTTGCATTGAGTGATCTAGCACAATCTTGCTAGTGTCATTTTTGTCACCGAGAGGAGAGTATAGTGAGGGGTGTGTTATTTAATATGAAGGTAAAGTTGATAACGGGGCAATTTGTTGGTGTTTGGTTTACATGATGATCACTTGTTAGTTTGAAACTTTTGTGAAAGAGTTGCTTGGGGCAAGCAACGTTTAAGTGAGGGGATGTGACGGGTGGTCTTTTTGACAACCCGCAAGTGCGATAAAATGACAAATATTCACGCTTTAAACACTTAATTGTTATGATTTGATGTCTACGGTGCGTATACCTTTGCAGGTACTGAAGAGCATGACGAGGGAATTTTAACGTGCTTTTTCGGGGAATTGCAAGTGGCTAATTGAGGCTTTGGACTTGAGAGATTGAAGAAGGGCAAAATGGGAAAATTCTGTTGACCACCGTAAGCTACGGCACCGTAGCTTACGGCGGAATCCACCCTTAAAAGGCACCGTAAGACAGTGGCTTGCCACCGTAAGGAAATCTTGTCCACTGTAAGCTATGGTGGGCACCGTAGCTTACGGTAGTGAGCTACGGAAAAGTTGGAACTGCTCCATTTAAGTTGAATTATGGAGCCTTTTCACATATCCAATCATCGGTGACGAACTGCAGAGCGAAAAGGGTTGAATTTGAGTGTTTTCATTGATTCTTAACAAGTACTAAACATTATTTTGGTGTTATCGATTCGTAAGAACAAAACATTGGAATATGTTTGATTGCGAGAACATGAGAGGCTAGAATTCTTGGTGATCATCTTGTGTGGAAGGTTCGGTAAACAATTGTGTTTTGATTTATAGTTTCTAGAATAATTGCTATGTTATGGTGGTTATGGTGTTGATTGATTGTTTGTGATTGTTGGTTGATATTTTGCTCATTGCTTATTTCGTACGTTCTTGGTGTCGTTGACAATCAAGATATCACGGGAAGGTTTACGGGTTGGGTACTAATCAATTGGTCATCGGGTAACGACCTCGCATTTTAGTCCGAGTACTTTGTTCCCTTTTATCACAAATAGCTAATCAAACACGAGTCATGTCTATGTGACTCTTTCTAGTATAATTGAAATACATGCGTTTTGAACCAGAAACCCAAGATGATCATTCCCTTATTAATCTGTTAACAAACCAATTTTTGAATTGTTAAGTAGTTAATGTCTAAATCCATCAATCAAAATCTGAAATTAAATTATTGCAAATTAGGTAATTAGATATAGTAGCACAACCTTTTTGATAGCACTAGTTCCACAATTCCTTGTGTTCGATACTCACTTACCGCTAGCTAGTAGCAGTATTTGGATTAAATTTGTGTGAGAGAACAACTTCACGTCAATAGTACAACAAGTACAATGGCCACGGGGCTGTATAGCAGCAGATCTGACAAGCTCATTAAATGAAGACAGAGAAGAAGGAAAACACGGGGCGGTGTCTGCAGGGCACGGGGCCATGTGAAGCCACTGTTTAGAGCAATAATTACGGGTGCTTGGTTTCATTCCAACTCATCCCTTAGCAAACCCCTTCTCTCACACTGCCACAACTCCACCACCACAATACGACCATCATTCACCACATTCATCCATCATTCATCTTAGAGTGTGTGTAGTAGTCTCCGGATCTAAGATTGATCGTAAGAGTTTTTGTCAAACAAAGGCCATACTTGGCTAATCTCTTACATCACTTGGTGAAGACAAGTTATTTATGTATTACTTTTGATTTCCTAGCTTTGGTTAAATTTTTTAATTGGGTATGTATGAATGACTTTACTAACTAGTTTTTCATATTGAAAGTGAACTTCATTCTACCATATCTTCATGTTTTGTTGATTCACTCATTCGTGTCTTTACAGCCTATATAAAGCATGTTAACTGCATGGAAGGGGGTTAGAAGGGTGGTACAGGCAACGTTCTAAACTTGTTCAGTGTATAGATCCTATGAGGATTTGATTCAAGCTTATTAGGACTTCCCTTTAGGTAGATAGCATCAAATCGGGGGAAGTAAAAAAGGCTTGAATCCCTTATAACTACTATTCAAACTTTAAACCGGCCTTGCGAGACTATATCCCTTCTGACTCAGATCAATATGGCTGAGGGTAACGTTGCCTCCAAAAGAGAGACACGCCACAATTTGCATTAGTAACTTACTTAATTATCTTTCAATATTCTGGCCTTGCGAGACTGTATCCCTTCTGACTCAGTTATATGGATGAGGGTAGCGTTGCCTCCAGAAGAGGGACATATCACTATAACCAAGATAATCTCTTAAAGAACCCGAAGTGTGAAAATCATCAAATGATACACAAATGATAAATCGGAACCAAGTGATTCTATATTGTCTATTTGTTTCTATTATTATGTAGTTTATTTCTTTATGTTTATTTGTTAAAAATCTTTTCTAAAACAATTCGATTAGATTAGATGTCAACGACATTCTGGCATTAAAAGCACTTGTGTACTTGGACGACCTCGGTATCTTACCATCACTATCTACGTAAAAGATGGGTGCACTTGCCCTAGCGTTAAGTAGAGAGTGATATTGTTATATTGTGTTTTATAAATTTAAAGCTTGAATTAATACTGAAAAGTACCAAAAATATATCTAAGAATATACTCCCACTCTGTCACGATTACTAATCTATAAGGCGATTTTGCAATCGGTGATGCACCAGGAACAAGATCAATTCTAAACTTGATCTGTCTTGCAGGGGGCCAATCCAAGCAAGTCTTCAGGGAAAACTTTCGGATACTTAAGAACTATAGGAATCTCTTTTACCTTTCTTCTTTCAATCTTCATATCAACCACTTTGACCAAGAATGTGGGATAACCCTTACGCAACATCTTATGTATCTTCATAACACTAACGACTCTCGATTTTCGACTTATTTGATCTTTGTGAATCACTATTGCTTCACCGTCAGGGTGGGATATCAACCTAGTTTCTGCGAATAAATACTCTCAGCTTTATTCTTGGATAGCCAGTCCATCCCAACAACTACATCGAAACTACCTAGCTCCACTAGTAACAAATCGATACTAAAACTATGATTGTATAACCGAATACTACAACCATGAATAACTACACTAGTTTCTATTAGTTTACCATTTGCTAATTCTATTGAGTACTTTTTATCTAACTTGCTTGAGAACATGGAATCAGTTCAAAGTTTTTCAAAACAAAACTCAAGTAAGCTCTACTATCAAATAGCATGAACGCATAATGGTTATTGATTAAGAACGTACCGCTAACAACTGCTCTACCCTTGGCACTCTGACCTTTCATCTTAGGACAGTTCGGCTTGAAATATCCATGTTCCCACTTTCAAAGCATCCTTCTAACTTGACTCCATCCAATGTGCTATTAGCGAAGCACTCATGAGCCACATGCCCTGATCGGCCGCATCCGGTTCATTTTCTTCTCTCATCACCCTGAGTTCTTTTTAGCGAGCCACTTTATCATCCCTATTCATATCCTTCCCTGAAATGTTGGTGTTAGCCACAAATGCTTTACCAAAACCTTTTTTCTTCTCACGCTTCTCATCAAAATCCATCTTTGAACTCTTAGACTTTCGCTTCCTCGAATCCCCAGATTTACGCTCTGAGCGCTTTTGTCAAACAGATTTCTTGTCTACATTGACTTTGGCTGACAACTTCCTGGTCTCCTCCTTTTTGTTAAGGCCACTTTTGCGAATGGCATCATTGGTTAATGACTTTGCCAGTGCAGTAGCTTCCAGATAAGTAGTGGGTTTCGCTGATGTGACCATACTGTGAATTTGTGGTGCAAGTCCCCATATATACCTTTCAATCTCAACATAGTAAGGAGTGACCTTTCGAGGAACCAGTCTAGCTAGATCGTCAAATCGAGTCATATAAGTGTAGGTCCACTTGGAGGATCAAGATAACCTACTTCTTTGTTGTTTAACACGCACACGAGTGCAGAATCCAAGTGTATATGCAAACCAAAGCAAGAGCACAACCAATATAAACAAAGATATATCTTCAAATATTCACTATATTGATTTGTAGAAAGACCCAGTACATACACTCTTGAATAAACTACTTATCTCTCTATACACTCTCTCTGTGAGATGCATGTCTGTTTATATAGGTGCATGCAACTTGTCACTCGCACGAACAAGCACATGGCTCCTACGAACCACCAACTTGCTTGTACGAACAAGCAAAAGGTTAGACTTGAATTGTCACTCGTACGAACAAGCACTTGGCTCGCATGGACAAGAAAATGGTCACTCGTACGAACAAGCAAGTTCTTCTTGGATGGTAACTCGCACGAACAATAAATGGTTCGTACGAAGGACAACTCACTCGTACAAAGTCAACTCACTCTCACGAACAAGTGGTTCTTCGGGGAACCCTTCTAACAGATATACTGCACAGACAGCAAGATCAGAAACACAAGAGTTAATAGTATGTACACATGCAACTGTTTTACAACACAAACAAACTAAACGTCATACTAAACAAGATATGAGGATATCTTGATTTGGTCGACACTACCAAAACTTTACAGACGTAATAAACAAAGACCGTACAATTATTGACGTAACTAAGAACAAACGGCAGACACAAAAGTGTATCAACAAACTCCCCCTTGGATGTTGCTTGGTCTTCGGTCTTCATTTCTAATGGCGTGCTTCGGACTATGAGCTTCCGGCGTGAATACCTAACTAAGTCGAACCAAACCGAATTGAGTCGCATCCACACAAATATGCATCAACAAACTCCCCTTGTATGTTGCTCGTGATGGTTCATTCTTCACACTGTCGGATCTTGAGATGTCTTCACGTGTGACAGTCAGGAGGTGCATCAGCAAACTCCCCCTTGAATATATTTTGTGGTGTTTGATAAGTGGTCATCTCTGAATTGAACTTCTTGATCCATGGCTTGCATTCATGTTGTATCTTTACTCCCATCACTTTTTCTTCAAACTCGTTCTCTTTCTCTTTTGCTTGCTTGGATGCCATATCTACACACACAACAAAGCTAAACGCGTAATGAGAACAACTGCTAGGTATTAAATCAACCTTAGAAAATTATCATATGAAAATCTCATGAAGGATTTATTTTAACCAAAATTAGCAAATGACACACATGAGACAAACTCTCATTCAACTACCAACTGACAATACTTTGAGAGTTTTTTTTAAGATTGTTCGGTTTTAATCCATTAACCTCTAAAGCTTGTCAAGTTGGACCATTTATGAAGATGCATATGTTTTCCGGCTTACAATCATGATTTTAGGTAGGATAACTCGAGTTCCAACATCGGTCAATCAAAAATAAAGTAGAAGCAAAATCATTTTGGCTTTTATAAAATTTATATTAAAATTTATACTAAAAGTCACCTAAAATCTTTTTGACATTTTTCAATTTTTAAATGTAAAGACGGAAAGCAACAAATAAATATTTACAGGCATTCTTTTTGCGAATTTAGAGGGTAAGAGAATCATATTAGTATACGGTCATGCCAAAACACACTTGTTGCTCGATTAGTTAGCATTTAGATAAGTATCCTATAACTATTATTGGTATTGTTGTCTACATAAGCTCAATTTATCAGATGTATGATTTATACTTACCGACCGGTGTTCATCCACTCACGACACATTCCTGTATCAAGACATGCACAAGAGAAAATCTTACCAGTGAGTATACTGCTTATCATCTATTTTGACGTATATTATGTGAGATACTCGCTTACATTCCATGAAAAACAAGCCCTCTATGATTAAATCACTTATTTATGAGGAACTTGACTTTCAGATGCATGTGGGGCACAGGAGTAAGTCCATGAACAGGTTAGTACCAACGTACGGACAAAGAGACGAACTTAACTCCCACATAAAGTTGTGATATATTATCACTTATTGATTGGGTGGATGTGATATGTGCATCACTTATTGATGGTCGTATGCAATATTTGCACGTATGTATGGTATCATGGAAGTTCTAGACTTGCGTCCCTGTTATTTTCGGTAAAAGATTCAACCATAATACCCAGATGATAAACAAGCATAAAGACTGCATATCTCAGAACCTCGGCATACTATTAAACAAAATTTCGGTACCAAGACCATATGTCAATGAATGGTTCCCACCTAGTCTTCAGTCGATTATGTTTATATCACCATGTGCACACTTTAAAATGATTGTGAGCCTACCGATACATTGAATATAAAGCAACTTATCATTTTTCATTTTAAGTTCAAAGATGTTTTGACAGACCACTTTTTTACTATCATTTTCTCTTTTTCTCGCAAGGAAACTCATTTTTGTTTTTCTCATGTTTTTGTCCTTTTTGATGTTTTGCAATGTTTTTGTATTTTTCGGATTGGAATTTACTTCCCCTACAATGTAAAAAGTAAATTTAATCCTTTAAATACATCTTTTTTTATTGTCCTCAAGAAAAATATTCACAAAAACGCTTTCCCGATGTGGATTAACTCATCTTTTACCTCGATGTCGTTCACCAAAATTAATTAGGTAAAAAAAATGATTTATCAAAATTTTGGAAAAATGAGTTGGCATCTTGGTAATCGGTGTGGACCAAAACCACATTGATGAGTTTAATATTGAAATAATCACGTGTGAAATGATATTCGAGATCAATGTGTTTGGTCTGGAGTGTTGTACGAGATTTTAGAAATCTTTAAAGCAGCTTAATATCGACAGAGATAGGAGAGATTAGAAATTTAAAACCGTAATCCTGCAATTGCTACGTGCATTGCCAGGAATCTATGTGCTCTCCCAACTAGATATCCACCCGGTGTGGATTTTAAAGATCGATTTTGCAGCTACTTTATATAACTGAAATCTCTTTACAGCAACAAGATCAAAAACCTCTGGGTCCGACTGGTAAAAAGCAAAAGAGCATGTTGGGAAGCTTGTACACATCATCTTTGGACGGTCCACACATGATGTTGTCCACATGTTTTTGCACCAGCAAAGGTCTTTGCCTTTCTCCTTGAGAAGTAGTGTGCAGTTGTTCAAACCATACCAAGGCATCCGTACACCCGGTAGGTTTGTTCAAAAACACATTTTCTTCAATCACACCCGTGGAGAAATGTACACTACACTATCATCTTGTAAGTTTTGAACTTCTTGTGGAATATATAAGACATTAATTTTCGATAATCTTTTGGCGTGCTGCAGACGCGTACATTTTGATTGAACCTATCCTGTGGATCCGATCTAATCCTAAACAAAAAAATTGTTGGACGTTTTTCATCTTGTCGAAGTTATCAACTTCATTCACCAAACTTTCTTCACTCATCGAACATTATCTTCTTTTTCTCTCCAACAAAGGAAACAACTCCTAGATATAATGATGTTTTTGAGCTGCATGTCACCGATGCTCCACTATCAACAATTCTATGATTATAAATAGTTCCTCCTGGAACATCCTGCACACTCATTAATGATTAGTTTGAGATGGGAACTCAAGCCTTCATTGACTTGGGTCGTCCGGCATCATCGAGAATCGGAACTTCGTTTTCCCGATTATTCGAAATGGATTGTGCTCCCCCTGAAACAATTAGCGGTTTTGGTTTCCAAATATATTTTTTTTCTCCATTTTAACATTTTGTTTTACCGATTGTGTTTGGAAAACCTCCAGTTTTAAAGCCTTTTGCTGTTTATTTCTCTGTTTCATTTGGCGTTGTTTTACAAGACGAGAGTCCTGTTTTGGTGAAACAGATTTATCATGGTAACGTTTACCACGGGGCGCATTAATTTTTGCTTTTCCCTTTGTGAGATATGGACAGTTTTTGACAATATGCCCATAATTACCACACTCAAAGCATGATCTCCACTCAACAAACCTCGGAGTATTATAAACGTGATAGCTTGATGATGAACTTCATGATCTTGAGGTACTTGGTCCTACACCACAACAATTGTGTGTTGTGTGTAGTTGTTCTGACTGTTTCTCTTCAAAATTTTATTTTGTTTAACAAAATTTGTGTTGGATTTGTTTTCAAAAGATTCAATGTTATCAATCCCTCAGGATTTCATGAAGTTAACATGTGAACGAGGATCGGGCTCCTCCGATAACCAACTGATCTGATCTAACTCAACTAGTAGAGGCAGAATTCATCGCTAGAGAGATTGACAAAACAAACAAGATAGAACTTACTGTTTAACTACTCTGTTGTATTCAAAGACGTGCAAATTACAGACGCAACTAAACAACTAGCAGGGCTTCGCTGTACTATCTGAACTGACTAACTAGCTCTGACACAACACTCCTCTATTTATAGGTCGACATGACTCGTACTGGAGTGTGTGTATGACAGAGATGTGCTTCGTACGAGCAGCTGATCCGTATGAGTGAATGAGAGTCACTCGTACGAGCCACCTTGACTCACTCATATGAATCATACCAAAAGTATAAAATAACATTTAACATACATACATTCAACATTAACGCTCTATAAACAATACAGTCACATCCTAGATGTAGGCAATAGACATAACGCATCAATAAACTCCCCCTTGGATGTTGTCATAGTCTGGATAGTCTTCAAAAAATCTTCAACTGATTTGATGCTAATGCCCAAAGAATTTCTTTGGCGGCTTGCGACGCTCCTCAGATGCAATCGGCATTTGGTCTGTTGGAGGAGGTCGTTTCGTTTATTGCCAAACCGAAAGTTCCGAAGCAATGCTATCTGAGCACGCTCTGCAATCCGAGCTTCATTCTTCTCTTTCTTTTTCTTCTCTTTCTCCTCAAGCTTCCTCCATGAAGTATTCCATGTCGATCCGAAATTTATATCATTGGCAAAGCAGACATTGACTATCTTCTGGAATTGGAGAGCTTGTTCCTTATCCTTCTCCTCAAAGCTTATCTTGCTATATAATAAACATTCGATATCCTTCTTAGTACAGTTGACTAGCCACATAGGGTCGAGAACTCGAATGCCATGCCATAACCCATATATTCGTTTGTGGGCTATAACGGCTTCGGTCAGCCTATAAGCAATATTCCATGAATCATCATAGGGGTGCACACAAATTACAGCCTCTCTTGTGTTAGAGTCATAGTGCCACCACTTGAATTTTGAATAAAAATCTTGCTCCATTCGTATCATCAGCATGTTTTTCATTACTTTGGGCCTTTTGACGACGAGCGTAATATCCTTTTCTTTTGTTACTGAATCAATCTTTACGATACGTCGAGGAAAGTGAGGTTTCCAATGAGTAAAATCGTGTTGAGCCTCTAGCTTAATCAATTTCCATAGCCGCTGGTCCTGAAACTTCATCTTTAAATTTATCATCTTCGTTTGAACCAATTCTTTGATATCCCAGAACGACAAGGATTTGATATCGCGTAGATATCTGAAATTGAATTCCAAACTCCCTCTTCACAACATATACATTCAATTCCTCGATCCACCCCTAGCTTATAATATCCCCTAAAGATATGTCAGCATCATGTGTAAAAAATGTAAGGGGACGTTTAAACTTGCGCTCTGCTGATACATTTCGAAACCACTTCTTTCTCTCTTCAGCAATTTCTTCACTAGTCATTCGGTGAGGAATTGTGCCTTCTTTTGCAGCTTCAGCAACTTTTCTCTTCAATACATCAGAACTTTCAGCTGCAAATAACTCAGCAAAAGTTGGGGAATCAACAGCTTCATCCACTCTATCATTCACACCTTCCTATGTAGTCTGATTAACATAGTCATCAAGGTACACAGAAAAATCAAATTCTTCATTAACGTTTGAATCTATAACTCGAACACATGTACCTCCAATATTATCATCATTATCATCATCACTATCAGAACTACTCTAATCATCATCAACTATTTCTACATCCTCATTCTCATCATCCTCCTCGAACTCTTCAACAGCTTCCTCTATCTCTTTGTCAAGCTTTTTCTTTAACAGCCACTCACAATGCCTTCGTGACAGATCTAACGAATCAATCTCAACATCTGTTGGCTTCCCAATAAGAATAAACTTTTTCGACTCTTGAAAAACAACAATATCGGTGCATGTAACTGGCACAGATTCAGCTTCTGGCTCAGTTTGTACGCTGATAGGATCCTCATCAACTTTAGCCTTGCCTTTACCCTGGGCATTAGACTGTTCTCTTGCTAAACGTTCCCTCTCGGAAACACATTCACGAGCCTCTATTCGTTCAATTTCAACTATCTCAGCCGCTATATTCACTCCCAACGTTTTCACTAATATCTTCTCAAATAAATTCATTCGTCTATTGTGACATTTGTGTCTTTTCAATCATTGCACAATTACAAACAACTTTGTATTCAATGAAACCCTGTGTTTTATTTCCAAATATTTTTGTGTTCAATAAAATCTTGTATATTATTGATTAGAATGCAAAAATGTCAATCGTTGCACAATTTCGATCATTTCCGTGTTCGTTAAAGCGTTTTACGCATTTTTGCGAAACACGTGACCGTACTACCGAATGAACCGACATTCATGACATTTTCGGGCATAATCCATGTTACACATGTCTTAACACCTTATATAACCTAAATATTAGGTTAAAGGGTGAAAATGGCAAACAAGTGAAAATACAAGTCCAAGGGCCCAAAATTTCAAAAAAATAATAAATAATTTTGCTTCTTCATCAAGTTTACCACCTATCTCCAATTTTTGACACCTAGCACTCACTTTGCCATACTTAATATGGTGTTGACACATGTTAGGACACTAATCCACACTTGAGGACACTTGTCATCACCTCCTTAATCCTAAAAATACTATAAATACCTCATGATTCTTCCATTTTTTTCACACCACTTCAAAACACTTCAAAGCAATGTGTGAAGTTCTTATTTCTATCCTTCTTGGAGCTTGTTTCCAGTCTTTGAAAGCCTCCTATCTTGAGTTCCAAAAGTGTTCTTCAACACGAGTAAGTACTCTTCCTAATTCCTTCATTATTTTAGCTATTTTGAGCTAAAAGTCGAACAATTTAACTTCCTGATTGACTTTTGGTTCTGACAATATTTGGTCAAGTTTCAATTGGACTTTGCAACGTGATTGTAATCACGAAGGTTATAGTCCCTAGCGATTTCAACTTCTGATTTCCAAGTTTACTAGTCGAAGTGACGAGTCAAAGTTTCGGGCAAAATGCGCATGATGTGCATTTTACGACGAAACTATTTTTGGGTATCAAAACACCAAGTTTTGATACCAAATCAGTTTTATAAACTTTGTTAGACACATTTTTACATGTCTAAGTCATCACTTCTAGTTTAGTGCTTATTTAGGGTCGTAAGTCGAGCCGTCTTGACCACCGCTTTGACTTTCGAATCGACCCGTTTGGTCGATATTAGGATCCGACCAAACACATATTGTGACCATAGTTGTAAAGGGAATAACCTACTGAGGTTATACCTTATGGTCATGTTGTTTGGTTAATGTTATGATAAGTTACTTCTTTGTTCTTAAAAAATGATGACCAAAATATCCTTTTGCGCATTAATCCATTTTAAACACATGTAACCAAATTTTTTTCATATCAACTGATGTTACAACATTTTCAAACATGCTTGGGCATTTAAGACTTATCATAGGACGATCACGCATTTACGCTAATGACCCGATAAAGTAGCATAAACTACCTTAACGAGTCATAATGGGTCAAAAGCACTTAGGATCCTTTCCAAATCAGAATGTTAAGTTTGTTATACCATATCACATGAGTTCCAACACTTGTTTGGTTTATGAGACATCATTCAATCTGATCTCCCATTTGTAGTCCCGACACGCTAACATATTTAGCTGACACTTTAGGACACGTTTGAGCTTTATTTATTCCGTTGATCAAGAACACTTTCGCAATCCCAAGTGAGTACATAGTTCCCCTCTTTTATGTTTTAAATGTTTTGGGTTGATTCATATGTGCTAAACTATCTTTTCAAATCTACATATTTACTATGCAAGGCTTATGTGGGTACATAGCCCACTCTTTTACATTTCTAAATATTTTGGGGTGATTCATATATGCCTATAATTATTTTCAAGATTTCAAAACAATATAGATGGTTTGTATATACAAAATGATTTTCAAAGTGAGTACATAGTTCCCCTTTTTTACGTTTTAAATGTTTTGGGGTGATTCATATGTGCTAAACTATCTTTTCAAATCAACATATTTACTACACAAGGATTATGTGAGTACATAGCCCCCTCTTTTAAATTTTCTAAATATTTTGGGGTGAATCATATGTGCCTATAATTATTTTCAAGATTTCAAAACAATATACATGGTTTATATCTACAAAATGATTTTCAAAGTGAGTACATAGTTCCGCTCTTTTACGTTTTACAAATGTTTTTTGGGTGACTCATATGTGCTAAATCATTTTCAAGTTTTCAAATACAATGTGTATGGTTTATATATAAAACAATACGATTTCAATGTTGTGAACAACTTGTTGATGCGTTATCCATAACACGAATGGCATTCATTAGTTTTGGCCGAGCCGACCAGTAGTATGTTATGGTACCGTAGGACTAACAATCCCATTATCGGACTATTCATTGGATTTGGTGGAACTTTGGGTAATGACAGAAACTGTTTCTAATTAACAAATCAGTTGTTGATTTGTTAGTCTAGTTAAAGAGACCCTTTGATGGTCTATTAAAGATACTCTTTGGTGGTATAGTCAACACAGGTTTGAATGTGTTCATTAAAGAACGATCAAAAGTTTTCACATTAAAAACACAGATGATTTGTTTTTGACATGGACAATTGGTTTATGACACGGATGATTGATCTATAACAGGGACAAATGGTTTTGAACAATGTCACGCAATGATTTTCACTTAAAGATATAAACCATACGGAGTTTTCTTTTGAATCAATCTATTACAAGGTTTTTAAAAAAGAAACGTTTTGGTCAAGATTTATGGCTATAAGGTTTCCCAACTCTAACCAACTTGTTTTAGTTGGTTAATTGTATTGCAATATCAAACACTTTTGATACGAAGTTTTCACTTAACGTCTCTTGTAGTCGGACGAGGTGTTGCAATATGTATACAAAGCCACGAATTTGACACACTCACAAAATCTATGTACTCGTCGGAATTTTTATGCTGACTCTCTTTTCACATATGTTTCAGGAGTCAATGCTTGATAATATGATGAATGCCTCACATAGGAATGGACGCGGGCCTTAGTGACTTAAAACATGAAAGACAATTTATTTATGTGTTGTTTCTGTTTATCCCAAGACAATATAAACATTTAACTTAATAAAACAAATTTCTAAATTCCATGAGTTGTGAAACAATAGTTCTGTGACATGACTCCCCAACGTTTCCGCTACGGTTTGTTGTTTTTACGCGGTCGGGGTGTTACATCTATCACTCCGAATCCTCTCTTTCGCATACTCAATCTTTCATTTTCCGAGACAATACTTGCTAACATTGCTTCAAGTTGTTGCTTATCGTCAGAGAAAACATTAACCTGCTCAGGCAACTCTTGTTTTTCTTCAGTTAACACATTTGTTTGTTCTTGTAGCTCGGATATCCTCATTGTGTTCAACGAATGTTTTTGCAAATCTTCCACCCGTGGATCATTGAAAGTAAATTGTTAACCCCCTGGTGTATCACCAAAATCAAAATCAAAGTCAAAATGGGGTTGTGAAGTACGAGAAGAAGGCGGTGGTTGTTGCGGAGTTGACTGTTGTTGTTGTGTTTGCTGCTGTTGAGGTATTTTCTGCTGTTGTTGTTGCGGTTGCGGTGTTTGTTGCGGTGTAGGTTATGGCGGTGATTGACGAGCCTGTTGTGGTGGTGAAGTTGGCACTTGCTCAGTAGGCTCAACCACAACTTCTTCAACTGTTGGTGCTGATGTAGTCTCTTTGGATTGAACTGTGGTTGACTCTCTTTATGCATGATGTTTAAGCCTTTGTTTCTTCTTAACAGGAGTTCGAAATGGTGTATCAGGATCAGAATCTGATGGGACATAAGTCGTATGGCTTTCTCCTGTTGCTTTACGTTTACGTTCTTCAGCTTTTCTTTTCAATTCCTCTTGGCGCTTTTTCTTTTCTCCTGCCCTTCTTTCATCAGAATTCGTGCTTGAAGATAAAAAATCTTCAACTGTCTTTTCTTCTCAAAACGCTTGACGTTCTATGTCAGCAGCGATATCTTCCACATTCTCCTCTATGTCTAGTTCATCTCTCAAACCAGAGCTTTCAGCAGTAGCTTTCCTTTTTGGTTGTACTGGTGCAGAAGTAGAAATAGTAGCTTTACGCTTAGCACCTTTTTCTCCATCCTTAATAAACCAAGGACTTCTCTTTGCAATAAAACTAATAGAGCAGTTAATTCCTCGCTTTCATCACCACTGCCATCCTTTCTACACTTGCCAGGTGCTGGAGAGATATAATCTTTATCTATAATCGCACCGAAAACAGCCTTGGATTAGGAAAAGCTTTCAGATGCAAATTCATCTTCTTCAGCGTAGATATATCCATATGTTCCAATCTCAGAATATCCTCCTTACTTTTCTTCAAATCCGGATGTAAATGATCTAGCATCATCTGAACAAATCTCGGATACTGCAAGAATTTCTCACGCTGGATGTTTTGTACCATCTGTGTAAAAATAACTTTGGCAAATTAAGAACTAACATTGTAATCATACACATTTGGTGGTCCACAAGATCATCGTATCCTCCTTTCCTATGACTCAGAGCATGAGCAACGACGTGAGCAAGATAACGATATGGTGAACTCAAATTTCCTTTCTTAAAAGGTGCAGAATTAACAAATCCAGCATATCCCATTCGATAGAAGCAACCTTTAACCATATGCTCAGGAAAACCTGTAGGATCATCAGCATTATCTTTGAAATCTAGAACCGTGCGAATTAACTCCTTAGTAATCTTTACTTGAATATCCACATCATCAATCTTAATAGCAGAAACAATCGCATCATCTTCGACACTGTACTCAACAGCGTTCCAAAAATACTCAACCTGTGATCTGTAAACGGTATGTCTATCAGTTAGAGCTTCGTAATCCGAATACGTGTAAGAAAATCCAATATATCCTGGTACACGGCAATCTCCAGAATAGTATCGTCAGTCAAGCAGCATATGTTATGGAACGGTTAGAACGACGATTTCTTGACCTGTACACCGAGAGAACAACAAACCGTTAGAAAAATTTTCAAACATTTCAAAATATAACATCCTTCTTACCAATCAAAGCTTTGTACGAATCAAACACTTAGCCAAAATTCACAAGTTAGAAAAATTTTAAAGTCTTTCAAACTTGCTTCGTACGAACATATATTCGTATGAACCATCAGCACTTAGATAATTATAAAATTAAACTTTTGAGTTTTTGCTTCGTACGAATCGACCTTTCATACGAATGATCATAGTAAAACTTTGTCAACCCTGCTTCGTACGATCGACCTTCTTCATACGAATCCTGAATCATTCAAAAATTAACCAAGTTTAATATGAACCTAAAACTTGTAGATTTTAACAAATTGATAGTCGATTTACCTGTTTTAAGGGCCGATATTAACGTGTTTGTGATCAACTTTAACTTTTTCCGGTCCAAACTCCCTATTTCTAAGTTTTAAGTCTGATTGGTTTGATTTCGTCATTATAACGACTTGGTTTCTGCAAAATTACCTTGCCCATTGCAAGTGTGCTAACCAACCTCCCTTATATGATAGGAATCGAAATATGTCAAGAAATGAAGATTGCAGAATGTGTTTCGCACAAAAATCTCCCTACTCGGACTACAGTTCTCTCAAAGACATAAAGTTATTTCATGTGAAGTATGAGGGTTTATATACTAGTCAGGGTTGCTTCGTACGAAACATCATTTCGTGCAAAGTAACCAAACTTTCTTCGTTCGATTTTTAATTTTAATTTTTAACTTTTTGTATTATTCAATTTTTTCTGTTTTAAAACCCACTTGTTTAACCAAGTCTAAGTTAATGACCCTGGTTACCCAATTTGCCTACCAAGTCCAAGTTAGTGACCTTGGTTGACCATTTTTGACCAAAACATATTTATTTTAACATGTAAAGATTCAAATTAATGAACTTTGTTGACGTTTATGTAAAATTATGATAAAGATTAGCTCCCAACTATGGTTTTTCAGCTTTCACTTAGCAAGATGTTGCCATGATTTCAACCATCAGTGTCTTCAACATCGGTAGACTAAAAATAACACTACAAAGCTAATGAAACTGAAAGTCTTTTTGAGTATTAGAATATTATCGAAATAACAAACATATTTTTGTGAGTTTTGTGTTGAGAGAACCATATCATGTTTTTAACAAGTCACCAGTACCGTTGATCTTGGTATACTCATTAAGGTTTTAACCAGATTTACTTAGATTGCCAATATACTTGTTCATTTAAGCCTCTTCTCCTTTCTCAATTCAAGATATGTTAGATAATATTATGAACATGAAATAACTATGTTTCCCATCTTAGAATATACCCCCGTATCGAGATTCCAAGAATTTCATTTTACAGGTGAATATATCCAATTGATATCTGTAAAAGGGTGAGTGTGAGACCTTGAGAACTCAGGTTAGTATTTCCATACATACAAAGAGATAAAGGCCCGTCTTTAGGTGGTGTTCCATACAGGAATCTTTTATACTGCAGATGTCACAAAGTTTATGACATATTCATTTTTTATGCAGCTTGGGCGAATAATGCATAAAGTATTATACAAGTTCTAGGCCATTGCTCACGCAAAATCAGAAGAACTCGGATAATACCCCAGATATCGATAGAAAATAAAGACCTAGTATCATAGAATCTGGCATTCCCTCAAACGAAATTTCGGAGTACTAGATCCATATATCCGAGAGATGTTAACCCACAAGTTATTCAGTTTTTCCTTTTAGGTTTATATCTTGAAAACAATTTACTGAATGAGTAAAGCCTACTGGCACATCCTCGGTAAGACCTGTTTAATCACTTGTTTAACATTCCAATTATTTAGCATGTTGTAACTGTCTTTTTGATATAATATGATCACTCTTTTTCACAAAAAACCCTTTTTGAATCTTATAATGTTTTTGTATTTTCCCCATACATTCTCCCCATAAATCAAAAACATATTTTTGGATTTTTTAGAATTTTTAAGAAAGAATGTACAAAAATACGTCTAACGGATGAAAAATTCACATCGGGTCGTCATCATCCTCAAACTCAACCTCATGAACATCCCCTGATATCAGATTTTTTTAAACCATTTAACTTTAAAAGATTTTTGAATCTTGTTTTATCAAAAGTTTTGGTATAAAAATCTGCCTTTTGGTCATCAGTGTGGATTTTCTCAATTCTAACCAACTTTTTCTCGTAACAGTCACGAATAAAGTGATGTCGAATCTCAATATGTTTAGTGCCTGAGTGTTGACATGAGTTTTTGGTGATATCGATCGCGGCCTGATTATCTACATATATTGGCGTGTCATGAAATTGCAGTCCGAAGTCTCTCATCTACTTGAATACAGAGAATCTGGGCATAACAACTTTATGCTGAAACGTATTCAACTTTACAAGTAGAGAGAGTGACCCCTGTCTGTTTCTTGCATGGCCACGTTACCAAACGAGTTCCAAAGAACTAGCAACCGGCCATTGTAGATTTGGTATTTAGTTTGCAGCAACCGAAATCAGAATCCGAGTATCCTGCAAGATTAAAGTCGTCATGTCTAGGGTACCACAAGCCGGTGCTTGGAAAACCCTTCAGATATCTCATAATGCGTTTGACAGCAAGCAGGTGCGACTCTCTTGGATTTGACTGATAACGGGCGCACAGACACGTTGGAGACATGATATCAGGTCGAGAAGCGGTAAGATACATCAAGGATCCAATCATGGAGCGCTATAAAGTTTCATTAACTCTTTCTCTAATAAGATCTGCACAAATGCCGTGATTTGGAGCTAATGGGGTAGATGTTGGTTTTGCTCCTGTCATATTGAATTTCCCCAATATGTCATGAACATACTTCGCCTAATGGATAAAAATACCATCAGGCAACTGATTAACCTTAAATCCTAGAAAGCGCTTCATCTCCCCCATCGCGCTCATTTCGAATTTTCACTTCATGACTTCTTCAAATTCATTACACAGCTTATCATTTGTCGATCCAAAGATAATATCATCCACATATATCTGTACGATGATTAAATGCCCATCCACTTCCTTGGTAAAAAGAGTAGAATCTACAGTTCCTCTGATAAAGCCGTTGTCTAGAAAGTGACTTGACAATGTTTCATACCAAGCTCTCGGGGCTTGATGCAGACCGTATAAGGCTTTGTTCAGAAGATAGACCTTGTCTTTGTGCACTAGATAGACAAACCCCATTGGTTGGCTAACATACACTTCCTCTTTGACTTTACCGTAAAGGAAAGCAGATTTAACATCTAACTCGTACACCTTGAAACCTTTCCAAGAGGCAAAGGCCAAGAATATGTGAATCGCTTCAAGACGAGCAACTGGGGCCTAGACTTCGGTATAGTCTATCCCTTCCTGCTGGTGAAAACCTTGAACCACAAGTTGAGCTTTGTTTCAAACTACAACTCCCCTATCATCATGCTAGCAGTTGAAGAGACATCTAGTGTTTATCTTTTTGTGATGATCAGGTAGGTCAAAAAGCTTCCAGACTCCAAGTTTCTAGAATTGAAGCAACTCTTCTTGCATCGCGTCCACCCAACTGTCTTCCTTTAACGCGTCTTTCTAGCTTCCCGGCTCAACCTGAGAAATAAAACAACTATTAGAAAGTCAGGTTTGGAGTGTAGCAATACTAGTATAAACACAGCTTAGATCCTTATTGATTTGATTGCGAGTTTGCACTCCGGTTTGTAAGCTTCCTATAATGTTCTCCGACGGATGATATGAAAGTGTCCTAGGCATCACGATTGTAACATCTACTTGCAGTTGCAAATTCGTAAGAACTTCATCAACGACCGGTACAGACGAAGAAGCTTCATTCCTGGCATTAGACTGAGCAGCGTGGTTTGTTCAAGAAGCTTTCAATCTGTTCAGAACCTTCATCGGAATTGGATCTACCATCATCGAAAGTTGGTTCTCGATCAGAGTCAGCATCAGCATTCGGTTGGGCAGATGATTCGGCAGTATTGACACTTGGTGCAGGAACAGAAACTTGTTGAGAAGAGCTTTGACCGACATCAGAGGTGTTGACAGGAAGTGATGTAGAAATCACCAACGGTCTAGAGACTTGTTCTTGTGTACATATTTGATGATATTAGAAGAGCATAACAAGTTCTTTATCTGTTGGCACATCTGGTAGATCGAATGAATTCCACAATCCATCATAGTTAAACAGCCACGAATCCCCATGTTTCTGCATTGGCGTCGTATATCTTTGACAATCAACGTGTTGCGCTAGAATGACCTGGTTCAGACTCCACAAGAAAACACGTTTCTGAGGAGTAGCGTAACCGACGAAGAATCCTTCCAAGGATTTGGCTCCAAATTTACCATCCGGGTCTAATACAGTACACGGAGATCCAAAAGGTTCCAAAAATGCATGGTTGGGCTTTCGCTGATTTAGTAACTCGAAACACGTTTTGTTGTGAGGCTTAACTTTTAACACACGATTCAAGGTATAACACGCTGACGCGACTGCTTCACTCCAGAAACTGATTGGCAATTTCAAATCAGCTAACATTGTTCTAGTAGTCTCGATAAGTGTGTGATTCTTACGTTCAACTACTCCATTTTGTTGAGGAGTATGGGGGGCTGAATTCGTGAAGAATCCCTTTTTCATTGAAGAATTCTAGCATCTTCTTGTTCTTGAACTCTGTTCCGTTGTCACTGTAAACTCTCTTGATAGGCAAGTGATATAGGTCTTCAAGTTTTCTGAAAAGGATCATAAGAGTTTCAAACATTTCGTCTTCACTCTCGAGATAGAAAACCCATGAGAATCGTGAATAATCATCTGTAACGATAAGGCAGTATAGATCACGGAGATACTTTTGACGTTGACTGGTCCAAATTGATCCATGTGTAGCCTTTCTAGTGGTAGCTTAATAGAATTCAACAGCTTTCTCGTGTGTGATTTCTTATGCTGCTTCCCCTTTTTGCAACTCAGACAATCATCAGATAGTTGAAAACTTCAAATTTACACCCTCCACTAGGTCGTTATGCACAAGATAATTCATCTTTCGTAGATGAATGTGCCCCATTTTCCGATGCCATAGAATCGACTCTTTCTCGGTAGCTTTACATACAAAGCATTGAACTTTCTTTGACGTGGTAGAAGCTATGCCCATATCCAGAACATATAAATCATTCTCTCGCAGAGCACACATCAGGTTCCAATCCTCCGGAATCTTGAAACCAGGTTTTAAGATTAAGCATTCTTTATTGTTAAAATGCGTCGTGAACTTTTTGTCACAAATTTGCGAGATGCTAAGTAGATTGTTATCAAGCTTACCAATATACCTCACTTTGTCAAATGAAACAACTCCGTTTGTGAAAATCCCTCATCCGACAATCCTGCCTAACAAAACCCACGTACCCTCCACAGATAGCTTTAATGTCGTTGAGCAACAATAGCATTCCTGTCACATGGCGAGAAGCTCCACTGTCCATTATCCATTTTGACATTATCGCACGCTGGAGCCCCTGCACACATAATGAAGAGACTATTTAAAAAAAGAAACCCATGCCTATTTGGTCTTGGGTGGGTTTGGAATGTCAAATTTTGGACCCACTTTGTTTTTATCAATCTTTTTAAGCCCAGTTTTGTGTGACACAAAAGATTTAGGTTCAACTTTGGATGGTTTAACTTAGCAACCCATTTTTGCGTTTCAGGTTTATCCTTTTTAACATAAAATTTTGAATCCACTTGACGAATTTTATTTGATGTTTCACCAATTTCAAATTTAGATTGACGTTGAATAGTTGGTTTAACATTTTTGTGGGATTCGTTGTTTCTTTTTAAGATTTGTTTTGGCACAATCATGGGTGCTTTTTGCTTTTCATCCTTAGTGAACTTGTTAGGATGAGAAACAGATTTTGGACTTGCTTTTGAGCAATATCGTGCGATATGCCGAACTTTCTTACATTTAAAACACGTCCTGCTGTCCTTATGAACAGAGGTATCTAAAACTTGTGTTTGTTTTTCTTTCTCTTTAAGAAAATTATCATTTGACTGAGTTCCAATGATCTCCTTTTCTTTCTCAGTCGTTGTCCCAAAAACAAAGTTAATTTTCTTTGTAAAGTTCAATTTTTGGGACCTGTTGTTCATATGTCGCTTCTGGAAGCCTAAACCTGCCCTTTTATTTTCAGGATAATCTCTATTTCTATGATAATAGGGTCGGTTGTTGCTTTTTAATTTAGAATAGAAAGATGTATCATGTTTTTCTAAATTAGCATGCCTTACCTCAATAAGCTTGAACATTTTATCCACTCGATCCATGTTCACGTTTTGGATCGGCAAGTCCTCATTATAAATAGTTTATCAGACCCTTTCATTTTGTAAACTATGACATTTGGATCAATATTTAAACTATCTTCCAATATATCATCAGACTCGGACTTTGCAAAATATTTCAGACTTTTCAGACTCAGAATTTTCAGATTCATTTTTTAACACATTTTCAACCACTGTGTTTACCACTTCAGAGTCACATTCACCTGCAAATCTAGTGTAAGTTACGTCAATATCCATAGGCAGCTCATTAGACGGTTCAGTTTTCAACTTTAGGTTAAGCGCCTTTTCCACCCTAGATGGCTTTTTGCATGCATAACTATTCCACATGGGTGGTGGAACACGATCTTAACTCGCACTTTTAGTTTCATCATTTTTAGATCCATCATTATTTTCGATTTTGGGCAAAATGTGATCGATGACGTACGAGCTTGTTGAACAACTGATTAACAGTTTGTTAACCCATTCAGATTCAATTTTAATTTTCTCAAGCTCACTTTTGAGCTCAGCAATAGTGTTCAAATGAATGTTAATAGCCATTTGTTTGTCCATCATTGTTTCTTTAAGCATCATAAGTGTTGCGTCGTTCTCTTTGAGTTCTATATTATATTGTTTAACAGATGCACTCAATTTGTCATACGCTTCCTTTGTGGATTTATAATCACTAGACAAATTGTCTGTTAAACTTTGAAGTTAAAGAAATCTTGTATCTTTACAAGACAATCACCACATGGCTCTGCACATTTTAAACATTTTTTTTATCCATAGACTCAGACATTGACTCATTTACCTCATTACCATTTGCCATGCAAGCTTTAATGATGTCTTCTGACAACTTCTGCATATTTTCATTGGCTTTCTCCTCATCAATTGGCTTCTTTTTCTCTTCTCCTGATGAATGCTGGCTTGGTGCAAAATATCCTGCAAAAGTTTTTAAAATATCATTAGGCAAAAGGTGTTTGAACGGACTGTTCAAAAGTTCCTCCTCCTCTGACGAAGTGTGATAATAGAAATCATCATCATCAGGACCCTCGTCAAAGGGCGCCCCTGATTCTTCTTCAGGTTCGTCTATAATCTCAGCAACCAAAGCTAAGCTTTCTCCCTTAGAAATATATTTGTTCCAGTTGAAGCCCTCATCTTCTTGAGTAACAACCAGTGCTTTATCTTTCGTATCTGGTTATTTGTCTTCAATCGACACCATTCGTGTTCTTGGCTGGGGACGATGGTAGATTGCTCTCTTGTAATAATCATCAGTGAAAGGGTTATGATTTCCTTGAACCTCTTTGTTCGGACATTCACGTTTGAAGTGTCCTTTCTCCCGACATTTAAAACAAGTAACTTTTGATTTATCAAACCCAAATTTTCCATCTAGACCTCCAAACTTGTCTTTTCCTGTTATCTCCATGAATCTTTGTGCGTGACGAACAATCGATGTCATACACCACTTGATATCAATCTGCTCCACTCAACCAGATCTATTTGATCATAATCTTCACGCGTCATTTCTGAGTTTTCGATTTTCCCTGTGCCTAGACTATCATAAGACTCGAGCATCGAAGCTAGTAAAGACATATGCTACTTCGCGGTCTTCTCATCAAAATTCGGTGCATTCTAAAAATCTACAACAATGTTGCACTGCAAAACACTTTGATTAGGATGAGATGATGAAGTAATCTGGTTGATCTGGGGTTGATTTGAACCATAAGATGACTGTTGGCTTGAAGGCATGTTAGGATCAACTGATGGAAACGATTGAATGCCACTGTTTTGGTTTGATGATGGTGAACTTTGCGAACTAAGGCGCTGAAAGCTGTCTGGATCTTTGGTGACTGAATTTGAGCTGTAAAATTGTTCTTGAAGTACAGATTAACATCTTGTTGTACGTGGACATTTTTATTCTTTGGCATCTTCTGCATTTCGAGTTCATGTCCCTCCAGCCTTTCTATGAAACGCGGTAATGAGAAATTACCGTACTCAGTTTCGTTCTTCAGTATGGTCAGATAAGTAGACGATTCACCTTGTGGAAGAGAATCAGCCAACTTATCAACAAGTTCTTCATTGGTCTTTATAATTCCCATTCTTTTCATCTGAACCACCAAATGATAGTATCTGTCTATCAATTGCTTCACAGTTTCACCTTTAATCAGCATGAAGATATCAAACTCTTTGCTAAGCAACGCCCATTTACTCTTGCGAAGTTGAGCACTTCCCTGAAACTTTAGACGGAGAGCATTCCACAATGATTGAGAATCATCATTGTGTTGAAGTAACGCTAGAATGTCTTCTTTAATGGATTGTTGCAGAATATTCATCATTTTCTTCTTGTTGATGAATCTTTCCCTTTCGACATCTGAAAGTTGAGCGGGAGTCTTCTCGAGGCCATTTTTCTCTTACCGGCGCTTGGTATTTAGCTTCAATCACGAATCAGCAAGTAAAGTGATTAGCCTGGACCCAATTAATGATCCGCTCACTCCAGCCATCGAAGTCTTCTATGTTCATTAACTTTGTGGTTTGGTCATGGTCCCCATCTCTTTTTCGAGATTGATGTTCTGTGCCGCTGTGTTCGTAACAGCCGATGTAGCAAAAGCGTTGTAAAATTCTTCAGACTTTTTCTATTAAAATTCAAAAACGCACTTTTCGAAACAAACTGATTAATGCGGAAAATTTCCTTCGTGCGAATGACAGACAATTCGTGCGAATAAGATCCGTTCATACAAAATAGAACTTAGCAAATACAAGATGATTTTCACAACACAATTACTCGTGCGAACCAGCAGTTCTTGCGAGTGCTCAAGATTTATTCGTATGAGTGATATGCTCGTACGGATGAAAGATTTATGCGAATCACACTTGTAAATTTTAGAAACTTCTGATAATTTGTTCGTACGAAAAGTTCAAATTTTAAGAAAGTTGTTTATGCAAGGGGTCCTTCTACTGGTACAAAACAGCTACGTCTGCAAACGGATGAATTTTACCGACTTCTACATGATTAAGTCCGATTTTAGGTCTGAATTTGTTAAGGATTCATAAGAATGTAGTTTAACATGAATTCCTAGAATCCTAGTCCATTTCGTCCGTAAATTAATCCAAAATCCAGTTCAGTTCGGGAATGTGTAGAAGAAGAAGATGAATCCAAGTCTGAAACAGCTGTTAGCCTGCAATTACTTGTTGTTTGTCAGTAGATCAAATCTCAAAGCTCTGATACCACTTCTGAACAAGGATCGGGCTCCTCCGATGAGCAATTGATCTTATCTAACTCAACTAGCAGAGGCGGAATTCATTGCTAGAGAGATTGAAAAAACAAACAAGATAGAACTTACTGTTTAACTGCTCTGTTGTATTCAAAGATGTGCAAATTACAGACGCAAGTAAACAAACTAGCAGGGCTTCGCCGTATTATCTGAACTGACTAACTAGCTCTGACACAACACTCCTTATTTATAGCCACCTTGACTCGCTCGTACGAATCATACCAAAAGTATAAAATAACATTTAACATATATACATTCAACATTAACGCTATATAAACAATACAGACACCTCCTAGACATAGGCAATAGACATAACGCATCAACATAACATTTTGAATTTTCTCTTTGTTTTGGCTCTGTTTGCTTTTTCCATTTCCTTGGTCAGCGTGATTTTGCTTTCATTGATTGTTTTGAGGTTTCAATTTTTGATTTCCGTATTTCTTTCTAACATCTGATTTTAGGAGAGAAGCACACTGAGTTACTACAACTCTTGGGCTCGAATTACCCAAAAACTTACTAGTAGAATCCTCAAAAACTTTACCAATCAAAGATTGATTGACATTTTTGATGGGAAAATCTTTGTTTGAGTAAACTTTTTCGGAACCAATCAACGTATAAAGCAAGTTCACGCTTTCACAAGTTTTACATGAGCTTCAGCAATCTTGACATGGGCAGACACACACGGTTTTGCTGGAGGATCACATAGAATGTGATTTTCAAGAGGTATATTTTCCTCTTTTTTTACCGTATCTGACTGCTTAGGTTTGTCCTCATCCGACTCGTCATCCGAACTATCATAATACTCAATAATGGGAAGATTTTGATTATTCATATACTTTGAGTCATTGATGTCATCCGATTGATCTTAACTTGAAGATGTGCCCTTAGTGAACCCTAGACCAACTGTAAATTCAGCTAGATCAAATGGAATGGTGGGTTCAAACTGTGGCATATCTTCGTCATCTGGCATTTTGGTGTAATCGTGCCTAATCGGAGGGGGACAAGCCTAATAACCAATGCATTTCATATCACCTTTCTTCTTTTGAACATTGATGATGTGATCCAAAACATATCTTGAGTTGGAGTAACTGTCCAACTTGAGTTTGATTGCATCATGTTCACACTTTGCACAGGCTAACTCCTTTTTTGTTTCTTCAAGCATGTTAATATAATTGTTAATGGAAGTTTGTTTTCTCAAAAGATTCTTTGTTAATTCAGAAACATCTTTCTTTAAGGTTTCAATTGTTGTTTTAAATTCCTTTTCGTTTTTCTTAAGAGCTCTGTTTGCCTCAGTGCACTTTGTCAGATCTACAATCAAACTCTGATGATGCTTCTTCGTGTGATCAAATTTACCTTCAAGTTCTAAGTATTTACCTATTAAAACTATACATTCAAAACACTTAGACACAATAGGTTTATCGAAACTTACCTGACTGGATTGGCAATCTAAACGGGCCATGAATGCTGCACGAAGAGTGGAAGATCTGATTAATGAGAGATGCTTGGAAAACACATCAGATGACCCTTCAGCTTCATGCTCCAAATCTGCTTCGCTGCTATCTGTCGATTCAGTTTCGGTAATCACATTATCTACTTCAGCATTAACAACTTGAGATCGATCTTCACTTGAAGTCCATTTTGCTTCATCTGAACTGCTGTTATCCCATGAATTGTCATCATTTCTGGACGATTCTCCATCGTTATCATTTTTTTGCAATTTCGACATAGTATGCAGTTCCTCCTCCACCACTGTTTCCCAATTGAACAGACCAATACAGCGTTCATCTGCTTGAACTACTAACGCTCAGGTGGAATTGTTTGCAAGAACCATTGCTCTTTCGTTATTAGTAACTTGATTTCTGTTGAAAGGATATTGATTCCCTTGATGTGGAGGCTTCATGCATTCTCTTTTAAAATGCCCCTTTTCTCTACAGTTGAAACAAGTAACCTTCCTTTTGTCAAAATTGTATGGAGTATCCTTGTTGCTCTCTAGATTAGTTCTTCCTGTTTTCTCCATAAAATCTTTTGCCCTTCTCACTGCATTTGCAAATGCGTATTTGATATCAATCTACTCCACTCCTCCTTATGGATTTGTGCATAGTCTTCAGTGGTTAGATTGATGTTACCAATTTGTCTGTCTACTAATCCGCAGTAAGAACTCACCAAAGTGTTTAGAAGCTCCATGTGTTCCCGGGCAACTTCCACACTCACCTTAGAAAGGTTTGATGTATCGAGTCTGGCAGTGTTAGGGTTTGAGGGTTGAAAGTTTTTACCATATAAAGCTTGTTGTGGAACTTGTGATGTAACATCTTTTGGTTAGGAAGAAATGCTTTTGGATCAAATGCTTGTTCATAAACTTGAGCATTTGTTGGTCTAGCATCTTGTGGTTGAGGAAGAAAAGCTTTTGGATCAAAAGCTTGTCCATAGACTTGAGCATTTGAACCAACAGACTGATCTGGTTGAACTTGCGGTAGAAAAGGATTTGTATTTGACACAAATGTTGTTTGAAGCTTTGGTTGTCGATTTGTACTTACACTCGTGTTAATACCTCCAAAATACATATCTGGGTTTTGCGGAACTGGAATTCGTTTTGCTTTGCTAATTTCTTCTTCATTTTTGTTTTCAAGTTTCTGAACAGATTGGTAAATGCTGATTACATCCAAAACACCGGTATGTTTTATCAATTCAATAAATTGACTCCCCTTAGGTGGTAAAGCATCAGCAAAACGCATAACAATCTCCTGTAGTGATGTGTTACCTTGTATGAGTACAGCTCACTAAGCGAAAGATAGAAACGAGTTGTCATATCACATAGTGTTTCACTGTCTATAAACATAAACCCTTCAAACTCTTTCTTTAAAAGATCATGTCGAATCTTTCTCATTGCTGCATTCCCTTCTCCTCTTGATTTCAAAGTGTCCCACAAAGTCTTCGTAGTGGTACAATACATAAATTGATGATAAATATCCTTTGTGGAGTGCTTGTGTAAGAATGGCAAAGGCCTTCTTTTCTAGATCATAAGCCTTTTTATCATTCTCTTCCAATTCGGCTAAAGAGGTTGAATCTGATAACTTCTTCGAGAAATTCTTTGTACGGAGTAGTAAAACACGTCCACAACTCGGTATTCTGACCAAGAACATACGTATGAAAATGAATTTCCATGAAGGTTAACCATTCATATGATTCAACTTTGGTGGACGATTGTTACTTCCAGTTTCACTCTCGCTAAGAGAAGAGTTTAAACGCTTTGATTTTGATTCATAACACACGCCCATGGATTAGCGGTAATCGTTTGTGGAGGCAATAAAGATTTTACCCATGAGGTTGCGGAGGTAGATTGTGGTGAATCTTGCCTTGTACTTGAACTACACCCCCAATACCAAGGATTTGTACCCAATTTGCTTGTTTGTTTGTGAAAATCAGCTTAAAAGTTTAAATTCCAAGGATTAACTTGAAATAAAAAGTCTTTTGTTAAAGTTCACATTTCAAAAACCCTGAAGCATCAGTTCTCACAAAAAATTGGTCATGAAAAACTACTACCACGAACAACCCCAGGTCCACGAAATACCTAGGGTCCACGAAGAATTGACGTTCGGTCAAAAAGAACCTGAATTCGTGCGAATTAGTGTTTGTTCTTACGAATCAGTGTTTATTTGTGCGAGTGAGTGTGTACGAACCACTAGTCGTTATTTGTGCGAGTGAGTGTGTACGAACCACTAGTCGTTCGTATGAACCATTGGTGCTTTGTGCGAACCACTAGTGCTTTGTGCGAACCACTAGTGCTTTGTGCGAACCACCAGTTCTTCATGCAAACCACTGGTTCTTCGTGCAAACCACCGGTTCTTCGTGCGACTAACTGGTTCTATGCACAAACAACTGGTTCTTCGTGCGGCTAACTGGTTCTTCGCACGAACACCTGCTTCTTCGTGCGACTAACCAGTTCTTCATGAGGATTGGTTTTTTGCAGAGATTTTTTCGCCGAGATGGTTTTGCGCACAGGTTGGTTGGTGAGAAGTTTGTATCAGAATCTTCTTTCTAAGTTATTTTTTAAAACTGACAGATGTTTACACAGATTGGGTTAAAAAGACAAACATTCCAACAACAGCTTATCCCGTCAGATCTTAAGATTAAGTCAAACACTCATGGAATATTTCGGTGAGTTTCCGACAAGTGCTTCACCGGAAAATATGTCTAACTAAACTTTGACAGAAAATTTCAGAAAAAACCGTATCCTAACATGTCTCCATGTATTTTAACAAGGTTTTTATAAAAATTTTCTGAAAACAACAAGTTTTACCTTAGTTTTAAACCATTTTTCTTGTAAAAATTTAAGTTTTTTGTTTGAAGTTCAAGAACACTTCTAGGAAGCTTCACAACTTGCTCAAACACAACACCATGCTTGGTTTTAAATAAGGAAGAGAGCTAAAGCTCTGATATCACTTGTAGGTCCACTTGGAGGATCAAGATAACCTACTTCCTTGTTGCTTAATACACACACGAGTACGGAATCCAAGTGTATATGCAAACAAAAGCAAGAGCACAACCAATATAACAAAAGATATATCTTCAAATGTTCACTATATTGATTTGTAGAGAGACCCAATACATACACTCTTGAATAAACTGCTTATCTCTCTATACACTCTCTTTGTGCTCTCTCTATGCTCCCACAAGCTAAAACTGTGAGATGCATGTCTGTTTATATAGGTGCATGCAACTTGTCACTCGCACGAAGAAGCACATGGCTCGTACAAACCACCAACTTGCTCGTACGAACAAGCAAATGGTTAGACTTGAATTGTCACTCGTACGAACAAGCAGTTGGCTCGCACGAACAAGCAAATGGTTAGAATTGAATGGTCACTCGTACGAACAAGCAACTTGTTCGTACGAACAAGCGAGTTCTTCTTGAATGTTCACTCGCACGAATGATAAATTGTTCGTATGAAGTACAACTCACTCGTACGAAGTACAACTCACTCTCACGAAGAAGTGGTTCCTCGGGGAACCCTACTAACAGACATGCTGCACAGACTGCAAGATCAGAAACACAAGACTTAACAATATGCACACATGCAACTATTTTACAACAGAAACAAACTAAACATCGTACTAATCAAGATAGGAGGATATCTTGATTTGGTCGAGACGGCCAAATCTTTAAAGACGCAATAAACAAAGACCGTACAATTACCGACGTAACTAAGAACAAGCGACAGACACAAAAGTGTATCAAGAAACTCCCCCTTGGATGTTCCTTGGTCTTCGTTCTTCATTTCTAATGGCATACCTAGCCCTCTGATCACTTGCACAACTGCGGACGCCGTCACAGACTCCATCTTCTCAATCTATCTAACAATATCAAGGGGTCCTTGAGCTCCGGTAATTCATCTTGGGTTACAACCATGGAATGTTTTATACATACATCCGTGCACTATTCACAAGGTTAATGAATAATCAAGATTACTCTTAGATTATATCATAACACAACAAACTAATAAAAATTTTCCGATCGTTACTCTACCTAGAGGTTTACAATCGGCGATCCACTGAAATCGTACGTGTTCGTAACTCATTCACGTCCTTGCCCCTTAGTCGGTAATCCAGTCACCATTGGTAGTGGGACCCTGTATCACTTTTCGTGGCATATTGACATTTCTATTATTGTAACAATAATACAACGTAAGACAATAGTTAAATAATTTAATCGTTAAATGCGAATGGATTAAACAATACACATGTAATCACAACCACATAACAATGAGAAAAATAACAAAAAATAATTTAACCAAAAACCCGCTATATGATATTTTATCATGGAAATTACATCGCTTGTTCGTAGTTCACAAAGGACTAACAAAATTTGGTGTGAATTAAATTAAACACCATTAACAAGTCTCACTGAATTTCCTCCTAAAATGTCTACTTGGCATGCAAGCCTAAATAGGGTTACCAAAAGAGACAAAACAAAACAAAACAAAACAACCATCCATCACTTGAAACCCAAAAACTCCAAAATTGCCTAACTAGCTCCTCGAGCTCCACAATCCTTGAGTGCATTTGATCCATGGCACTGTCATCCAACTCTTGTGTCTCATCATACACATCCATCTGACCTTCAAGATCTTGCATCTTGCCCTTGGTCGTCGCTAAGTCTCTGCGTAAGGCAGCGATCTAACAATCATAGTGAGAACATTAGTCAACCCAAACTCCTTTCTACTTCTTCAAAGCAGGCTTAGTAACAGCTCTAGACGTTGATGCAATGTCTCCAGCGGGTCTCTTCCTACGGCGAGTATAAACTAATAAGGGAGTAGTAGAAACTCCTTTATGATTGGCGGAACAGACGACTCGCATATGACTGGAGGAGGGATCTCAGGCGTAGGCTCAATAGTGAAGGTGAGTGGTACTACCAATGGCTCTAAGGGTCGAGCCGTGACAAGAGTGGCGTCCGGCACCTGTGCTACTCGAGATGATCCTCCAATCATAAATATACCTCTATTTAGCTCATCGACAAAAGGCACAGTCACGGATGATTGTCCAATCTCATAGATTGAGGGATGAACAACCGTATCATCATCGTCAATCAAAACATTACTCTTAAGGGCATAATGTGGGTCAACCTGACATGCAAAAGCAGTGGGGCGACATAAAATGACAAGGTACAACCGGCCACGTCAACAAACTATGAGGTAGTGCGTGGTAACTTTGGTAAGACTTATGTTGGAGAGGTCTCGAATTCATGCTCGCTCTCACAGTCCTGAATCTCGATAATCTCGTGTAAGTGTGGCATCTGTGACACAATGTAACTGTACTAAGTGTTTGTTCAAATGAAAAATAACACATAAGGCATAACTAAATAGATTAACACATATGCACATAAAATCTTCATAGTTTTCATACATGATAAAAATCATGTTTATTTTAATTATTGGCTTTGTGAATTTTGGGATTAATTCTCAAAATTCCTCGGTTGAAGTCTAGAGTTTTCCAAGAAGACTTCTAGTTCACTAACATCCATTGGTCTAATACTAACTACTATCACACCTCAAAAACGTCGCAGCGGAAATACAAACGTGGCGGTGACGGAGGTTGGTACCCATAAGTATCTTAGTGGATGATGCAACATAAATATTGGACATACAACTTAATTAAAACATAAGTTTAAAGTTTATTGTTTAAAGTTTAAACGCAAACCACAACCACGACATAGTTGTTTGATCCTTATGGATCTTAGTAACACACGGTCCGAAAATTGTTTTAAAAGTTCTCCAAAACATTATTTAACATGACATGCATCAACAACCACAAGATATATCAAAATACCGAAGCCGAACTCATGTACCTAAAGAACACGTAAAAATCAAGTGTCAACACATAACGCTAGTGAGTTCACTTATTCAAATTGTAAACAATTAGTTTAAGGAAAACTTTCTTATTATGAATTTATATCAAAACATCCATATAATTAAGAAAGTCAAATTAATTTATTTAATAAAAATCCAAAGGTTAGTTCTCTGATCGCAAGCATTTTCTCTGAAAACCTTCACACAAATCTTCTTCTCAAGATTTTATTATATTATATTTCTAGCATCAAGTTTTCAGATTCATAGGGTTGCAAGGCCTATGAGCTATATATTAACAATAAGGGTATAATCAATGCTAGACAATTACAGAATATCAATTCGTCATTTGACTTGACACGGAGCTATGGTCACAATGGGGTAGTCAACCCAAAGAAATCTCAACAGTTCTACGCATACTCGTATTAATGATTAAACGGCTAAATTCGAGCAAAGTGTCACATATTGGGTCACTTATGGTGCCTACCTCATGAACATTATATATATCCTACTAAAATGATAAATTTAATATTTTGCATGTACGAATTCCCCGAAGTCCCCACCGAGACATATGCATATTCCGATACCCACTCTCTTGAGATCAAACAAACGCATCACAACTAAAATTTTAAATATTTTTAAATCTGTACAGTCGTTTTACCCTAAACACTTTAATCCTCCCGTTTCTCCCCAAAAACAACTTATATTCAATCCATTCCCGTTTCTCCCCGAAACGTATTTATATTCAATCAATTCGTGTTTCTCCCCAAACATATTAATATTCAATTCATTCCAGTTTTCCTCGAAAACAATTTTATATCATTCACATCTCCAAAACCATGTTTTTCCTAGAAAATGTAACATATCACTTCCAAACCATATTTTCCACGAAACTATACTAATATTTTATTCAAAGGCATGTTTTATACAAAAACATATAATTATACTTTTCTAAGGTGTGTTCTTCCTCCAAAACGTTATATAAAACAGTAAAAGAGGGGTTTGCGACACTCACCTTTGGATGCGTTTTCTACTAGCATAATCCAACAATATTGGTCTACACGTCCTAATTCCAAGTAGGAACAATTTAATAACCAATTACTCGTTAGGATTTTCACATAACTTTGAGATTTTCTCGAAAAGTCTTTATATTTGGTTATGATGGCGTGTTTATATATATATATATATATATATATATATATATATAATATTTTTCTGAGTTGAACGATTTTATTGGTGACCATCATTATGTTATCTCCGTTATCACACCCGTTTATGTATAACATATCTACGATTTTACGCTCCGTAATATATTTACACAACATTTACATATCATCAAATATGATAATATTTGTATTCCGTCAACTTATATATTTTATCTTTTTGTAGCGTTTATACATGAACTAACTCATTATGTTAACCTATGTATTATTTTCATGCTCGACAAATAAGTGGCATATTAACGTGACTTTTAATGAAATTACCGTTTTAACAATACAAGTGTACATGCGCAGTCTTAACGCCTACTATCATGTCAACACTTAACATATCACATAACACATACTCGTATCCACATATCATACCACACATGCAAACTTCACCCTTGAACAACCCATTTTGGTGTACAATGAAATATGCGTATATTATGGTTTTAGTAACGTTTTTGGGCGTCGGAAGTCACGTATGACTAGCCAAAATCATAGATACTTAATATAAGTTAAAATAATTATATATATCATAAAAATATCAGTTTACAACCTGATCAAAAATATTTTTGGAAAAAATCACTTTAATAGCCCATCTTTACCGTTTTTAACGCATAGTCTTGTACCGCACTTTACTATAATCATCCCAAATCATCACTGTGATATCCCGGGTTTTTCAGATAACTTACACGTGACACTTGTCGAATAAGATGTGTGCTAAGTATTAAACGTGCATGGATTAAAGACGTGTTGTGTGTTGTGTGATTGTTTTAGTGATTGAATAATTAGATTTGATATGTGCACAAACTGAACCGAACCGCGACACGTTCCAACCTTGGTTCATGGTGACTCTAGGAGTTCACAAAGTTAAACTTGGAACCCAAGTCTTCGGCCAAAAGAGAACAAGAATCAAAGATCAAACCTAAACTTAAAACTCATTCCAATACTTGGCCGCAAGATCAAACTCGAAACCACAAGATCAAAACCCAAATCAAATTAACTCACCCTAGTCTCTCGGCACTCTAACTATTCGGCCACAATACACAAGCCCAACCGTAACCTTAATCTCTCGGCCGCAAGACCCTAACCAAACGACTCAAAATTCTCGGCCACAATACACAAACCCAACCCTATCCCTCGGCCGCAAAACCCAAACCAACCCAACCCAAGTCCCTCGGCCACATGTACTAACCAAAACCGAAACCCTCACCTCTTGGCGCTATATATATACACATACCCATGCATGTGTCAAACACAAACACAAACCCTAACAAGAAAAGCTGCCGTCGGCTGCCTTACCCTCTCCACCCTCTCGGTCGCAGCAGCAGCAGCCATCGTCATCCTTGTCCTGACCGCAAACAGCCCTTGCACTCCTTGACGATCCCGAACAGCCTTCCTTTTTAGTCCTTTCAGTCGCGGTTTGCTGGAACAGCCGGGTTACTCTTGTCCGCAATCTCGGCTTGTTTACCTAGTGATCAAAGGTGAGAATTCAACATATATTACAAGATAATGTCCGGTTATATGTGTGTTGATTTTGGTTGCTTGTTCCGGAGTGATTGATTTAATGAAACAATGGTGTTGTTTTCGGAATATACATGTTTTAATCGGCTTATGTATCATAGTTACAAGTAGGGTTGTTTTCGGAAGATATAAGCTTGCCAAGCATGATTGAACGAATGTTAGACTAGCTGATTTGTTAATGATGTTTGCGTTAGATGATTGTATGATTTCGGAGTGTTTAAACCGAATTGAATGTTATATTGAAAGCTGATTGTATAGGCTGTGAATTGTGTATAAAAACTAAAGTTATTGAGAAGGGTTTGCATGGATAGGTTATTAGTATTAATCTAGGACTAGAAATCAGAGCTAGATCGCTTAGATTAATCGCATGAACGGGATTACACGAGTTTATAATAATAACATGCTGAAACAGGAAGCTGAGTGAAAGTTGCAGCCGATTTCATCTGGCTGTAACTTGGTCGTTAGTTGTCGAAAAACGGATTTTCTGATGTCTAGAACGTAGAGATTTGAATAAGGAATCTAATGGCGCTGGATTCATAATTTTCTGAAATCGTTTGATATTTTTAAAGGGCTAAACAAGTTCAGTAGGTAAAGCTGTTAAAATTCTGGAATTTTGTTGGTTGTTTATCAAGCTAGATTTTAAAATCAGTAGAGAGTTGAGTCATGATTTTTGTACAGCAACTAGGTATAGAAATTTCCGGGCAACTCCAACTGGAATTTTGTTAATCGGACGATCAGTGATTTTTAAATAAATTCTTCCGTAGACTGCAGTCAGAAAGCGGTAAATCTGACTGCAGCTTAATGAATTAATATTTATGGCTAATTGGTAAAGATTTAGGACTTGGAAAAATTATATAAATTTCTATGGTATAAATGTCACCTACTGTAAAAATATGGGAATTTTTAGAATGCTGGAACTATTTTATAAAAATCCTAGAAAACAGCTGAATAATTAAGTGTTAAGCAGAAAGTTGTTAGCTTGTGATTTTATGCATTAAAGTGTTGTATGGATTTGGAATGTGTTCATGATAAGTTGTTTGATTACTATGATTATATGAGAATACTTGCATGCATGTTTGAGTGTTAGATATGTTGTTTGTGTGTACCACTTTGTGAGTAAATTGCGTGTGGAATTTGTATTGGTGTGATTACACACTGACGTGGAATTAATTGGTTTGTTAGGACGCAACTAGCGGTCTCATTTCTTATAACATCTTTGCCACACTAACCGAGCAAATAAAGGTGAGTTCACGGCCCCTAACTTTATCCGGTTTTTAAACAACAGGGGGAGAAACATGTATACACTCTCAAACTCAATCTCTTTACGTTATACGAATTTAACGTCACGCAACTATACGGTAACTAAGTTAATGTTAATGTAATGTTATGGGCACTAAGTAGCTTTATCACTTAAGTCCTCGACAATCTCCTCGGATCGTTAGTATTTGGGTTAAATAGCGGGGGAATTATAAGTAGTACTACTGGGTCTGACGAGCCCCATCCGAGCTAGTCGCGCTAGCCGACCGGGTATGGTCAACGGATGTATGATTGGCCTAACACCGCCATGGTCATGTGATAGGCCTGGCAAAACGGAGGCACACAGTTAGCTTCGATCGCGAACACTTAGTGACATGACTTTAGGCTAGCTACCTATATACATTAATATTGAACTTAATTACGGAACAACTTAATATTCCGGGTTTGGAATATTGGAACATCAACTTATTATCCCGGGTTGGGGATAATGGAAACAACAACTTAATATTCCGGTTTGGGAATATTGGAAACAACAACTTATTATTCCGGGTTGGAATAATGGAACTGATATGTTATCCCGGGTTGGGGATAACGGAGTAACAAACTAAAACCGAACAACGAATTTATGAAAACCTGTGAACTCACTCATCTTTAATGTTGACACTTGTTTCTTTACATGTTTCTCAGGACGCTAGGAGCTCTAGGTGCACGCACATGCATTGAACAAGACATCTTTATCGAGTCTCATTTATTAATATTGTTTTGGGATTTTTCATTTGTTTTGGCGTTTGTGTTGGCGCCCGCATCATTACTTATTTATGCTTCCGCTCAAATTTAAAACTGATACTCATGCTAAATATTGGTAATCTAAAATTTACAACAAATGATTTTGGAAAAAGTATTATAAAATCATATAGAGTCGTTCGACGTACTAGTGTCTTAGATTCTGGTTTGTTCACACGTCTCGCGGTAAAACTTCGTAAGTGGAAATTGAGGGTGTGACAGATTGGTATCAGAGCCACTAGCTATAGAGAACCAGGTTTGCATTAGAAGTAGACCTAAACTATAGCTGATATCACGACACTAGACTTAGTTTGGCACCGAATTATTATATCTTGTTATGCAATATGCTACAAACGTGTTTGGTAGGTTATACCTTCATAATAAGAAATGAAAACAACTCGTAACTAACTACACGACCTAACAGGCATCCTCATCGTCATCATCGTCCGACAGACTTACGCCACCAAGAGCACCAGGAAAGGCACCAATGGTGGAACCCATACCACCTTATGGCGTGGAGACACGCTCAGCAGCGAGGAAAAGGCTCGCTCTGGGGGAGGAGTCGTTGTTGCGCCCAACTATTGCTGTACCGGTTGAACCGGTTAATCCTGTAGAAATAGGACTTGACGTGCTTAGAATCCTGGTACATACACAACAAAAACAGTTAGAAAGAATGCAGGAAACCATCTTAGCACAAGGATGGATGATCCGACACCTTACGGGAAAGACCGACTCGCTCGAGGAAGAGCATCGTACGAGTAAGATAGCTCGTAACACCATAGCCAGAGATCTGCGTGCTGAGCAGATAAGAGCTGACTGGCTTGGGGACAGAGTCCTGGAAAATAGTTGGAACATTCAGGAACTGCAAAATCAAGCACTTGAACCAGCACCTGCCCCTCCAGTGCCGGTAGAGGAGGATCCTGAAGAGGATCCGGAGGAGGACCCAGCTGAGGAAGCTGGAAATGCCGCACAGGATGACGGCAACGACAGTGACTTGGGGAACGGAGACGTAGACGACTGACACGTCTCGTTTATATTATTTGTTTTCCTTCAGTTTATTATTTTCCCACTTGTATTTAAACTTGAGACTTATAGTAAATTCGTATGTTTGATTTGCACCTTTGTAAGACGTTGAGATTTCAGTTAATCAAGTATTTCTTTCGACTATTTAATATATTGAGTTGACATAACTAAATAATTATTAAAGTACAAAGTAGGATAACTATATTGGACATATAGACTTATCGGGGTGTGTTTGTGTTGTGTTTCGAAGATCTAAATGGCGACTGGAAGACGTGGAAACCTTAACTTGACGCCCGAAGAGCTAGCTGCCATGATCCAGGAGCATGTGAACGCAGCATTAGCGGGTGTGCAGAACCAGCCGGCAGGTAACCATTATTAAATTTTCGCGTGAAAATCTAATAGTGAGGCTAGTACAATTCCTTGCTGACTTCCTGTTCTCTGTCAGCAGGAGGGGGCTTTAATCCCTATAAGATGTTCCTTGACGCAAAGCCTAGCAAGTTCTCGGGGGCGGAAGGACCCATTGGACTGGTCCGCTGGATCGAGAAGTCGGAATCCGTTTTTGAAATGTGCAACTGCTTAGAGGCCAACAAGGTCAAATACGCCGCCTCAACGCTGGAAGATGGGGCACTGACATGGTGGAATGCCCAAGTCCAAACACGTGGACTGTAAGCTGCAAATGCTATGGCATGGACTGAGTTCAAGGCCCTGATTAAAGAGGAGTACTGTCCACGAGACAGAGTGCAACAGTTAGAGCAAGCTCTATGGAACCACAAGATGGTGGGATCGGAAATTGAAGTTTACACCGCAAAACATCATGATTTGGTATTTCTGTGTCCCGAATTGGCCAACACGGTGGAGAAAAGACTCGAGTTCTAACTCGGGGGTCTGGTTCCGGAAATTCAGGGTATGGTGATGTCTAGTAACCCTGTAACAGAACATCAAGCTATCCGATTGGCTCACAAACTCACCGATAAAGCGGTGGAACAGAAGAAACTACCAGCACGGGGTACCACTGAAGTTGCCCCAGATAACAAAAGAAAGTTTGAAGACTCCACCATTCGACAGTCTTCGTCATCTCATCCGCAGCAAGGGAACCAGAAACGGTTCAATCACTACCACAACCACCGGGGTCATCAAAATCGTTACAACAACAACAACTACAACAACAACAACCAGAATGCAGGCGGCTATGTGGGTCGAAAGCCGCAGTGCAATCGCTGCAATCTTCATCACCACGGCCCTTGTGCCGGAATTCGCTGCCAAAGATGTGGCAAGATGGGGCATGCGGCAAAGGATTGTCGTGGGGAAACCATGCCCCGACAAAATCAGAATCAGCCTCAGGGTCAGCAGCAGGGTATAAACCGGGGATGCTATCAGTGTGGTAGCACTACTCATTTCAGAAAAGACTGCCCACAGTTGCGCAACAACAACAATAATGGTGGAAACAACCACAACAACCACAACAATAATAACAACAACAACAATGGGAACGGTGGCACAGGAGGTGCCAAAGGTCGTGCATTTACATTGGGCCGCGGAGAGGCTAGAAACGACACGAACGTGGTCACCGGTAAGTTTCCCCTTAATGAACATTTTGCTTCTGTGCTTTTTGATACGGGTGCGGATAGGAGCTTTATATCTGAGTCTTTTAGGAAGAACCTAAATCTCACGCTTAAACCATTAGAGACCCCTTATGTGATAGAATTAGCCAATGGTAAATCGGTAGATGTGACCCAAATCGTATCCGGCTGTCAACTCAAACTCGCGGGCCACACTTTTACCATTGATCTGATGACAACTACCCTGGGTAGTTTTGACGTGGTAGTCGGAATGGACTGGCTATCCGACGTCCGGGCTGAAGTTCTCTGCTTCGAAAAGTCTATCCGTATTCCACTCTCGAACGACGAAATCCTGACGGTACAAGGCGACAAGGCAAGCGCCGTCACCAACATTATCTCATTTATGCAAGCTCAGAAGTATCTTCGGAGAAAGAATTCCTTCGCTTTACTCGCACTAATTACCGAACAGCCTAAGGACGAGAAACGTATAGAAGACATCCCTGTCGTCCGTGATTTTTCCGATGTATTCCCAGAAGAACTACCTGGTCTTCCACCACATCGACAATTGGAGTTTGAAATCGAATTGGCAAGCAATGCAACTCCCATCGCCAAAGCTCCATACCGCCTAGCTCCAGCCGAGCTGCAGGAGCTGTCGACCCAACTTCAAGAGCTGTTGGAAAAAGGATTTATCCGACCAAGCGTTTCGCCATGGGGAGCTCCAGTCCTGTTTGTCAAGAAAAAGGACGGGACTTTCCGCATGTGCATCGACTATAGGGAACTCAACAAGGTTACAGTCAAGAACCGATACCCGTTACCTCGCATCGACGACCTATTCGACCAACTGCAAGGGTCAAGTTACTACTCTAAGATTGATTTACGGTCCGGTTATCATCAGCTACGCGTCAAGGAGGAGGATATCGCTAAGACAACATTTCGCACTCGGTATGGCCATTACGAGTTCTTGGTCATGCCATTCGGTCTCACTAACGCACCTGCGGTATTCATGGACCTCATGAACCGCGTGTGTAAACCATACCTCGACAAATTTGTCATTGTGTTCATCGATGACATACTCATCTACTCCAAAAGTAAAGAAGAGCATGCTGAGCACCTACGATTACTGCTAGGATTACTTCAACAGGAAAAGCTATACGCCAAGCTCTCAAAGTGTGATTTCTGGATCCGGGAAGTTCAGTTTCTCGGGCACGTCGTGAATGAAAAGGGTATCCACGTAGACCCTGCCAAGATTGAAGCCATCAAAAGTTGGGAAGCACCTATGACTCCGACGGAAATCCGCCAATTTTTGGGATTGGCTGGTTACTATAGACGCTTCATCGAGGGGTTTTCAAAGATTGCACAACCGCTCACTACCCTCACCCAGAAAGGCATCAAGTATGTTTGGGGTGACAAGCAAGAAGTAGCATTTCAACTGCTGAAGCAGAAACTTTGCAGTGCACCCATTCTGTCCTTGCCAGAAGGGACAAATGACTTTGTAGTGTATTGTGATGCTTCCATTCAGGGATTGGGATGCGTACTCATGCAACGCGATAAGGTCATCGCGTATGCGTCACGACAGCTGAAGGTTCACGAGAAGAACTACACGACGCATGACCTAGAATTGGGAGCAGTGGTATTTGCACTTAAGATTTGGAGACACTACCTTTATGGAACGAAGTGCACAATCTTCACTGACCACAAAAGCCTCCAGCACATATTTGATCAGAAGGAGTTGAACATGCGACAGCGTCGCTGGGTCGAACTCTTGAACGATTATGAGTGTGCCATTCGGTATCACCCGGGTAAAGCTAACGTGGTAGCTGATGCCCTCAGCAGGAAGGAACACTTGAAACCTGGGTCGCGTACGAGCACTACAACTCACTATTCATTCGGGGCTACCCGATCAAATACGCGACGCCCAGTTAGAAGCAGTTAAGGAGGAAAACATCAAAGCCGAATCAGTGGGAAAAATGGAACGCGATTGGGAAGTAAAACCCAATGGAGCCCGGTATTTCATGAATCGCATATGGGTACCTCTCTACGGGAACCTCAGAGAGCTAGTCATGGATGAAGCTCACAAATCTCGATACTCTGTCCATCCGGGTTCGGATAAGATGTATCAAGACCTTAAAGCTGCGTATTGGTGGCCCAACATGAAAGCCGATATAGCCACCTACGTGAGTAAATGTTTGACTTGTGCAAAAGTCAAGGTGGAGTATCAAAAGCCATCGGGGCTACTCCAACAACCTGAGATCCCAATGTGGAAATGGGATCAGATCTCCATGGATTTTATCACTAAACTCCCGCGAACCTTGGGTGGTTGCGACACCATCTGGGTGATTGTGGATCGTTTAACTAAGTCCGCACACTTCCTAGCTATCAAAGAAACGGATAAGATGGAGAAGTTGACTCGCATCTACATTAAGGAAGTAGTTTCTCGGCACGGAGTGCCAACATCCATCATCTCAGATAGGGATGCTCGTTTCACGTCAAACTTCTGGCAGTCACTCCAGAAAGCGTTGGGAACACGCTTGGATATGAGCACAGCTTATCACCCTCAGACTGATGGTCAAAGCGAAAGGACCATACAAACCTTGGAAGACATGCTTAGGGCATGCGTAGTGGACTTCGGAAATAATTGGGAAATTCACCTGCCTCTAGTAGAATTCTCATATAACAACAGCTATCACACGAGCATTTTGGCAGCACCATTTGAGGCATTATATGGTCGTAAATGTAGATCACCGGTCTGCTGGGCAGAAGTCGGTGACAGTCAACTCACAGGCCCTGAGTTAATACTTGAAGCTACTGAAAAGATTGTACAAATCAAAAACCGCATGGCGGCGGCACGAGATCGACAGAAAAGCTACGCTGATCAACGACGGGCGCTCGAATTTCAAGTAGGCGATCGCGTCCTACTAAAGGTGTCACCCTGGAAGGGTGTAATCCGTTTTGGAAAACGGGGCAAACTTAACCCACGGTACGTAGGCCCGTTTGAAATCTTGAAATGAATTGGACCCGTAGCATACCAATTAGACCTCCCTGCCGAACTCAGTGGAGTTCACAACGTATTTCACGTGTCAAATCTGAAGAAGTGTCTATCAGATGAAACTTTAGTTATTCCATTGGATGAGATCCAAGTGGATGAACAACTACACTTCGTGGAAAAGCCTATCGAGATCATGGATCGTGAGATCAAGACTCGGAGGCACAGCAAGATTCCAATCGTTAAAGTTCGTTGGGACTCTAAGCGTGGACCGGAGTTCACGTGGGAAAGAGAGGACCAAATGAAAAGCAAATACCCACACCTCTTTGCAACTGAGCAGCAAACTAACGATACCAATAACTAAATTTTCGGGACGAAAATTCTTTCAACAAGGGGATGATGTGACAACCTGGAAATTTTCTCATACTTTCGTGTACTATTGTTGACTAAATTCTTGTGCATGGCACTTGGAAATCTTTGTGTATGACACTTGGGAACTTCTTGTAACGTTGCGTACTATCATTAACAAACTAACTCTTTGTGCGTGGCACTCTGAACATGTACGTTACATGCTAAACCGCGTTTACTCAATTTTCGGGACGAAAATTCTTTCAACATGGGGATAATGTGATATCCCGGGTTTTTCAGATAACTTACACGTGACACTTGTCGAATAAGATGTGTGCTAAGTATTAAACGTGCATGGATTAAAGACGTGTTGTGTGTTGTGTGATTGTTTTAGTGATTGAATAATTAGATTTGATATGTGCACAAACTGAACCGAACCGCGACACGTTCCAACCTTGGTTCATGGTGACTCTAGGAGTTCACAAAGTTAAACTTGGAACCCAAGTCTTCGGCCAAAAGAGAACAAGAATCAAAGATCAAACCTAAACTTAAAACTCATTCCAATACTTGGCCGCAAGATCAAACTCGAAACCACAAGATCAAAACCCAAATCAAATTAACTCACCCTAGTCTCTCGGCACTCTAACTATTCGGCCACAATACACAAGCCCAACCGTAACCTTAATCTCTCGGCCGCAAGACCCAAACCAAACGACTCAAAATTCTCGGCCACAATACACAAACCCAACCCTATCCCTCGGCCGCAAAACCCAAACCAACCCAACCCAAGTCCCTCGGCCACATGTACTAACCAAAACCGAAACCCTCACCTCTTGGCGCTATATATATACACATACCCATGCATGTGTCAAACACAAACACAAACCCTAACAAGAAAAGCTGCCGTCGGCTGCCTTACCCTCTCCACCCTCTCGGTCGCAGCAGCAGCAGCCATCGTCATCCTTGTCCTGACCGCAAACAGCCCTTGCACTCCTTGTCGATCCCGAACAGCCTTCCTTTTCAGTCCTTTCAGTCGCGGTTTGCTGGAACAGCCGGGTTACTCTTGTCCGCAATCTCGGCTTGTTTACCTAGTGATCAAAGGTGAGAATTCAACATATATTACAAGATAATGTCCGGTTATATGTGTGTTGATTTTGGTTGCTTGTTCCGGAGTGATTGATTTAATGAAACAATGGTGTTGTTTTCGGAATATACATGTTTTAATCGGCTTATGTATCATAGTTACAAGTAGGGTTGTTTTCGGAAGATATAAGCTTGCCAAGCATGATTGAACGAATGTTAGACTAGCTGATTTGTTAATGATGTTTGCGTTAGATGATTGTATGATTTCGGAGTGTTTAAACCGAATTGAATGTTATATTGAAAGCTGATTGTATAGGCTGTGAATTGTGTATAAAAACTAAAGTTATTGAGAAGGGTTTGCATGGATAGGTTATTAGTATTAATCTAGGACTAGAAATCAGAGCTAGATCGCTTAGATTAATCGCATGAACGGGATTACACGAGTTTATAATAATAACATGCTGAAACAGGAAGCTGAGTGAAAGTTGCAGCCGATTTCATCTGGCTGTAACTTGGTCGTTAGTTGTCGAAAAACGGATTTTCTGATGTCTAGAACGTAGAGATTTGAATAAGGAATCTAATGGCGCTGGATTCATAATTTTCTGAAATCGTTTGATATTTTTAAAGGGCTAAACAAGTTCAGTAGGTAAAGCTGTTAAAATTCTGGAATTTTGTTGGTTGTTTATCAAGCTAGATTTTAAAATCAGTAGAGAGTTGAGTCATGATTTTTGTACAGCAACTAGGTATAGAAATTTCCGGGCAACTCCAACTGGAATTTTGTTAATCGGACAATCAGTGATTTTTAAATAAATTCTTCCGTAGACTGCAGTCAGAAAGCGGTAAATCTGACTGCAGCTTAATGAATTAATATTTATGGCTAATTGGTAAAGATTTAGGACTTGGAAAAATTATATAAATTTCTATGGTATAAATGTCACCTACTGTAAAAATATGGGAATTTTTAGAATGCTGGAACTATTTTATAAAAATCCTAGAAAACAGCTGAATAATTAAGTGTTAAGCAGAAAGTTGTTAGCTTGTGATTTTATGCATTAAAGTGTTGTATGGATTTGGAATGTGTTCATGATAAGTTGTTTGATTACTATGATTATATGAGAATACTTGCATGCATGTTTGAGTGTTAGATATGTTGTTTGTGTGTACCACTTTGTGAGTAAATTGCGTGTGGAATTTGTATTGGTGTGATTACACACTGACGTGGAATTAATTGGTTTGTTAGGACGCAACTAGCGGTCCCATTTATTATAACATCTTTGCCACACTAACCGAGCAAATAAAGGTGAGTTCACGGCCCCTAACTTTATCCGGTTTTTAAACAACAGGGGGAGAAACATGTATACACTCTCAAACTCAATCTCTTTACGTTATACGAATTTAACGTCACGCAACTATACGGTAACTAAGTTAATATTAATGTAATGTTATGGGCACTAAGCAGCTTTATCACTTAAGTCCTCGACAATCTCCTCGGATCGTTAGTATTTGGGTTAAATAGCGGGGGAATTATAAGTAGTACTACTGGGTCTGACGAGCCCCATCCGAGCTAGTCGCGCTAGCCGACCGGGTATGGTCAACGGATGTATGATTGGCCTAACACCGCCATGGTCATGTGATAGGCCTGGCAAAACGGAGGCACACAGTCAGCTTCGATTGCGAACACTTAGTGACATGACTTTAGGCTAGCTACCTATATACATTAATATTGAACTTAATTACGGAACAACTTAATATTCCGGGTTTGGAATATTGGAACATCAACTTATTATCCCGGGTTGGGGATAATGGAAACAACAACTTAATATTCCGGTTTGGGAATATTGGAAACAACAACTTATTATTCCGGGTTGGAATAATGGAACTGATATGTTATCCCGGGTTGGGGATAACGGAGTAACAAACTAAAACCGAACAACGAATTTATGAAAACCTGTGAACTCACTCATCTTTAATGTTGACACTTGTTTCTTTACATGTTTCTCAGGACGCTAGGAGCTCTAGGTGCACGCACATGCATTGAACAAGACATCTTTATCGAGTCTCATTTATTAATATTGTTTTGGGATTTTTCATTTGTTTTGGCGTTTGTGTTGGCGCCCGCATCATTACTTATTTATGCTTCCGCTCAAATTTAAAACTGATACTCATGCTAAATATTGGTAATCTAAAATTTACAACAAATGATTTTGGAAAACGTATTATAAAATCATATAGAGTCGTTCGACGTACTAGTGTCTTAGATTCTGGTTTGTTCACACGTCTCGCGGTAAAACTCCGTAAGTGGAAATTGAGGGTGTGACAATCACGACTTCATATTTTAAAATAACACATGTTATATACTAAATAAAATGGTCCTAATATCCATATTAGTACAGATTTCATGTAAGTCACATAAGTCATGCTATTTCACCCATTTTACCACTTTTTATGCTTCATGTACAACATGTAAAGCTTCCAACTTATGAGATAACATCATATCATCATAACACATTATTTAGCATCATTTTAGAATGCTTATATTCTGATTTAATCCACTTTTATCATATCATTTCAAGTTCACAATCATATGATCATTTAATCATCATATTTACATAATGCATGATGATCATATCATCATCATCCAAGAACTTAAATGCATCAAACCTACATCTATTTCATTTTCATATAATCCAAAACATCATCTTCATCTAATCATCATCAAATCATTCCATGCATTTATCCTACACATTTATGAGCATCCAAACAAAATCTCATATGTACATGCATATATATATATATACACACACAACAGACACATACATACATCCAAAAATCAACTTTTCATATATATATATATATATATATATATATACACGACATCTTCAATCATAAGAACTTTCATAAAGAACCTTTTTGATCATGCATGAAACCATCTTTTTAAAATCACATCAATCAGAACACATATACATGCATACCTATAACCCAATATACACACCCATACACTTCCATTTTCATTTCACTTATAAACCATTTCCGTGTTTAAAATTCAAGTGTGTGAAGAATCCAAGCTTTTGGAGAACCAATCTTTTGTAAAAAAAAATTTACAAATAAATTCAAGATCAAGAAAGACAAAGGGTTATGTCCTTGATGAACACAAGAATAATGAAGGGTTTTGAAAGGTCTTCTTGGGGTAAATCTTCTGAGTGTGCTTGAAATTCCACCATGATACTTCAAATTTACCAAAACCCTCACCAAACAAGGGTGTTTTAGAGCACAGTCTTTGATCACTTGAATAAAAATGAAAGAATAGAAATGGTGGAGGTGGTATACGGCCAAAGAGGAAGACAAAAATGAAGTGGTGTAATAATCTCTTACATGTGGGACAAGGGTTGGAGAGAGGGATTGCATGAAAGACTAGTGGTGTTGGGTGTGGGGTGGTGTCGCCACCTGTCTCTCCCCCACACACACATATATATATATATTGTTAAATAAAATTGTATGCTAAAACTTGTATAATAAAGGTATTATACTGATAATCGGGTATTGTATCTCACGTTCTAATGGCGTTTTAAGGCGTTTTAAATTATTTTTTATCATTCTATAAAACTTATCTCACCATAATATTGCTGAACGATATATTACTTGCCTTGCCTTGACTCGCTTGGTCGTTTATATTTTGTAAGACATGCACGGTATCATGCAGTACATGCTTAAATTCGTAAAACAATGTTTTTAACCGTTATACTTACTTGTTCCTCATAGATATGATTAAAAATATCATTTAATCATAACGGAATGTTTTTAGGATTTTAACATTAATTGGAATGTCACCAACGTTCATTTCGTATTTTTTTTGTTACGCGATAAGAATTTACCTTATTTTTTCCAACATAATTTTTAACAAAGTTTTGACTTGCCAACACATCAAATACCGTCAATTAACACCAAATTTAATAAAATATTGCCCTTTTTTCATTGCTAACACGTGTCACACTAGTAGGTACAGACTCAAAATAGTCGGGTGTCACAATTTAGTAGTTTATTATTTATTCATTATAAAACTACCCCACCCCCACCCCTTTCTCTCTCCCTCACTCTCTAAAACCACCACCACCTCAAACACAAATCACTGGTGCTAACCCACAATTACCACCTCCAATAGTGCTAACCAACTAAGTTCAAAATCTCATAAATATCGATACAAGTGATATTTCTCAACAATAATCAGATCTAAAACATCATTGGGTTTGTTGTTTTAACTAGAAACTAATAGAAAACTAATAAACGATTTTAAGAACAAAGTAGAATGAGATTAACACAATGATTAAGCTTTGATAATAGACGAAAATGTTTACAATATGAACTGGATTTTAGTAAGTTAACATAAAAGACACACTGGATAGTGGATTGGATTAAATGAAAGCCTAACCTATTAAAAGAAAACACAAGGAAATTTATAGGCAACCAACTAGTGTTTCAGGAGGCACACGTACGTGTGCGTCGGTGCCACTTATCCTAGTTGCAATGACGTCACTAAGTGACGACTGCAACGGTCTCACATGAACACTAGAGACAAAATGCAGACTGTACAATGATCAACAGGTGCCACTTGAGTGACACCTAGAGTGGCGCCTGGGCAGTTTACTTGGTATCTTTATTTCTTTTGTTCTTAAGCGATGGACGGTATGCAACAGTCTTATAGGTTCCAACAATCTCCCCCAGGACTATTGCATACGGTTTCTTGATCAATCTTGTTGCAGTGGATCTGTTGGTTTATCGGTGGGAATATATAGAACATGCATTGAGGCTAGTGGAGTTATATCCAACACTTTGACCGTTTTTTCTGTTGATGAAGTTGTAGTAGCCTGAGAAGAGTTTTGAACATCTTTGATTGTCTCTGACCCTTAAATAAGTATATCATCTTTAATCTTTTCAGCATTTGTATAAGTTTTTTTCAACATCCTTTTCTTCTTGAACATTATCCATGTTTTCACCACCAGTATTTTCAAACAATTTATTGAACCATTCTTCAGAGATATGAGATGGTTGATCATTCTTTGTTCTGGATTTTGTGTGACAATTTTACAATTTTAGTCATTGAAGAATTTCGTATTTAATAAAATCTTGTGTTTTATTTGTGAGAATGTATATTTATCAATCATTATACAATCCCGAACATTTTTATTCAATAAAATCTTGCATTTTATTAGTAAGAATGCATAAATGTCAACCATTGCACAAATTCGGTCATTTTGGTGTTGGATAAAGTTTTATACTTTATTTACAAAACGTGTAACCGTACAATCGAATGAACCGACATCCACAACATTTTCGAATAAAATCCAAGTTACACATGCCTTAATGCCTTTATATAACCTAAATATTAGGTTAAGAGGGGTTAAAAATGACAAAACGCGACAATACAAGTCCACGGACCTAAATTGTTAAAAAAAAGTTTGCTTCATAATCAAGTTTGGCCACCTATCTCCAAATGTTGACACCTTGCACTCATTTTGCCATACTCGATTTGGTGTTAACACATGTTAGGACACTAATCCACACTTGGTAACACTTGTCATCACCTCTTTGATCCTAAAACACTATAAATACCCTTTGATTCATCCATTTTTTCACATCACTTCAAAAATACTTCAAAGAAAAGTGTGAAGTTCTTCTTTCTATCCTTCTTGGAGCTTGTTTCTAGCCTTCGGAAGCCTCCTATCTTGAGTTCTGAAAGTGTTCTTCAATACAAGTAAGTACTCTTCCTAGTTCTTTCATTATTTTAGCTATTTTGAGCTAAAAGTCAAAAAGTTTGGCTTCCTGTTTGACTTTCAGTTATAACCATTTTGGTCAAGTCAAAGTTCAAATTGAACTTTGCAACATGATCGTAATCATGAAGGTATTAATCGCTTGCAATTGTACCTTCTGATTACCAAGTTTAGTAGGCGAGATGATGAGTTAAAGTTTTACGAGTTAAAAATAAAAAAAATGTATATTTTACGACGAAAATTTTTGGGTATTAAAACTTAAGGTTTTGACACCAAATCAGCTTTATAACATTATTAGACATGTTCAAACATGTCTAACTTGTCATTTCTAGTTTAGTGCTTATTTCTTAGTCGTAAATCGAGCGGTTTTACTACCGCTTTGACTTTCGAATCGGACCAGTTTGGTCAATCTTAGGATTCGACCAAGCGCATTTTTATGACCATAGTAATTTAGGGAATAACCCTCTGAGGTTATACCTTATAGTCATATAGTTTTGTTAGTTATATGATGATCCCATTTTATGTACTTTTAAAATGCCAAAAACACCCTTTTGGCACATAAAATGGTATTAAACATGTAAGACCATAGTTTTGACATCTAAACTGATATTATAACATAATTAAATGACATATAAGACTAATCATATGACTTATTTAACCATCTAAACCCATAGTTACGCTTGCGACCCGTTAAAGTGGCGTAAACCATTTTAACAAGTTGTAACGGGTCAAAGCACTTAGAAACTCTTCTAAATCAGAATGTAAGGTATATAAACCATATCATATGAGTCCCAACACTAGTTTGGTTTATAAGACCTCATTCTATCCAATCCTCCGATTAAAGTCTCGACACACTAACATAGTATTCCGATACATTAGGACACACTTGAACTCTTCAATCCTTGAGCTTTGTTTGATCATTTGAACAAGACATTTACGCAATCCCAAGTGAGTACACAACCGCCTCTTTTATGTTTTCAAATGTTTTGGGGTGATTCATATGTTCCTATCACTACTATCTTGTTTTCATGACATTATACATGTTTTGCTTATCGAGTACACATAGTACATGATTTCAAAGACATTTTGCTTCATATGTTGACTTAGCATACATAGTACATGATTTCAATGACATTTTTGCTTCGTATGTTGACTTAGCATACCTAGTATATGATTTCAAAGACATTTTTGCTTCATATGTTGACTTAGCATACCTAGTACATGATTTCAAAGACATTTTTGCTTCGTATGTTGACTTAGCATACCTAGTACATGATTTCAAATACATTTTTGCTTTGTATGTTGACTTAGCATACCTAGTATATGATTTCAAAGACATTTTTTCTTTGTATGTTGACTTAGCATACCTAGTATATGATTTCAAAGACATTTTTTGCTTCATATGTTAACTTAGCATACCTAGTACATGATTTCAAAGACATTTTTACTTCGTATGTTGACTTAGCATACCTAGTACACGATTTCAAAGACATTTTTGCTTCATATGTTGACTTAGAATACCTAGTACATAATTTCAAAGGCATTTTTGCTTTGTATATTGACTTAGTATGCCAAGTACATGATTTCAAAACATTTTCATGACATACTTACATTGTTCAAGATATGTTGGTGCGTTGAATATACAATGATACATTCATTAACATTGATCACGACGACCGGTAGGATGTAATGGTACCATAGGATTGACAATCCCGTTCCTGCTTCCAAGGTTTATTTGGAAGTGACTTTAGGGAATGACAGAATCCAATGAGCATATGATAAACCTTTGTCTTTATAATGGTTTATCCGACAGTTAACAAGGCTTGAATGTATTCGCTAACAATCCATATATATGTGTCTACACAATAAAAGCAATTGATTTGGAAGACAAGAGTTTTTGTTTAAACAAGATCTTTGTTTATTCAAAACACCTGTTTTATACAAGATATTCTGACAAGACAAGACATTTTGGTTATTTTATACAAGACATTGATTTTATGGTTTAAACAAAAGTTTTGTTTGCCATACAAGACATTGGTTTATACATAGACATTTGTTTATAAATAACATTTGGTTTATACATGGCATTGGTTTATACATGACATTGGTTTAAACAAGGCATCTCAATTGTTGGCTCATGGTAAGTGATTTAAATGACGAGACATGTGTAATATGATAAAAGCATGGTGGATACGCCGCTGGTACTTCCTATATATAAGTTTTTCATTATATTACATAACGTAGCGTTATCTAAACCACTCCAAACAAAATACATGACATGTTTTATACAATGCATGAGTTATTTTGGTTATTAAGTTAACCATGCATCATTTCTTTTAAATCATTTGATTTTCATATGATTTCATAAAAGAAACATTTTTTTAAAGGATCATGACTACTTTTGTAATAGTTGAACATTTCTTTTAACTTTCAAAGCCATGAATCTTCATCACAAACTCTTAGGTACTCACAGGCATTTTTATGCTCACGTTTTATTTTCACATATGTTTCAGGAGCTAATGTTTGTCTTTGAGCATGCTTCACATAAGGCGGACTTGGGCCTTAGTGACTTTAAAATTTGCAAGACAATTGTTATGTTTTTTATTTAATTCTCCCAAGACAATGTAAATAATTAAGTTCAATAAAACAAAACTTTATGTAACATGTGTTGTGAAACAATAGTTCTGTGACATGATTCCCCGACGTTTCCACTGCGGTTTGTTGTTTACACGGTCGGGTGTTACATTTTGTTACCTCACTAAGTACTTCATCAACCGTAAACTTCGGATTGTTTGTGACAAAAACTTCATCAAGAATAGTCTAGCCTTCAACTAGAGTTTCAATGTTTTTCATGATCTTTGAAAACTCATTTGATGCAGGAGGCTCCATATCATGTGCATCTTCTTGTCGAGAATTAGTGTGAGCAATGAAAGATGTTTCAACTTAAGGTGTTGGTGATGGATGAGAGGCATGGATCTTAGAAGGAGCTTTGTCAATTTTCTTCTTTCCTTTAATCGAATCAATCAACTCCATCATTTGTACCTTCAATTCCCTAGCATGATTGGCCACACGATTAAACATGAAGGCTTCTTGTTTTAGCAAATTACAGTTCCAAGATTGATTGATTTTGATAAAAGTTTCATCAGATTGGTGGTTTGGAATATGAAAGATTCATGGGATCATAGAGCATGATATCTTCTTTATCGTGAGTGCAGATGATGGCTTCACCAGTCTTTTCATCATGCTACCATTTGTTGAAGTTTGTGAGACAAGCCTAAATTTAGGATAAATGCCAACTTTGGTCACAATTTAGGAGGCTTCACATACCAATATGCTCTCCCATTGTCAGCCTTTGAGAATCTCTTTCTTATCTTTTGAAGCTTGAAAGTGTTTGTCTGACCCCTTAAAGCACACCTGATTAATTCCTCTACCATGTATGCATCATTGACATTGCTTTTGTTAATGATTCCCATCTTCCCCAACTTCTTGAAATCCCAGACTAGTAGAGATTGTAGATAATGTTTCTTGGCAAAGTACTGAATCTCTCAACCATATCTTTTTACTGTGTACATTCCTTTAGGTGAGTCGTAAAATCATGACAAATCTTATTTGTTTCTTTGTTTTTCTCCACTGCCATATTTTTGATGAACCGTAATTGGAGTAATCTTGTAGGCGTGAACCATGAAATCTTTTTCAGGGCATACTTAGAGTGTTCAACAAGAAACTTTTCACCGGTATGATCAACATATACAGTGTCAGTTTGATCTCCTACTTCAAAGAAAGTTCTCGGATTATTTTCAGTTGTAGATTTCTCATCAACATCATTATTTTTATCAACAGAGTCAGTAATCGGGTTGGTTATCACCACCTTCTCTTATTCCCGAAGGTCTTGGGCTTTCCTTATTGGCTTTTGAAGACGAAGCCATAATTGTATCACGACCCTCATCATCATTGTTATCATCATCCTTATTAGAATCTAGCTCCTCCTCATTCATATCAACATCATCATCTTCTTCTTCATCATCTTCATCTACCTTAGATATCTTTTGAGGACGCTTTCTCTTGCAACTTTCATCATTCTTTCCCCTTGGTGAACTTTTCGGTTTCAATGTCACCATCTTTTGGCCTGAAAACTCGGTTGATGCTCCAGAATATTATCACATTTAACAAACATGTCTTGGTAATTCATTAGCTCATCCAGATTTAGATGCTGATTTATTTGAGCAACAACTTTGTGTAGGAAGAAAGGAGCTCCATAGATCGTACGCACTATCACTCTCCTTTGAACATTCTTTTTTAGTTTTGAGATGCTTTTATCCTTTTCTTCAACCACCTTCGTTGATTCAACCACAATTTCTCTCAATTCAATAACTTCATTCTCACGAGGTTCTTCTTGATCAATCAACCTGTTGACAGTGTTCTTGAGTTCTAAAAGATGTTTTGCCGTATTTTCACCTACTTCGATAATAATACTTTCTCTGATCTTTTTGTGCTTCTCTCTAATTCGCTTCATTTCTTCATTAGATTTTGCTTGCTTTGCCTTGGAAGTAGGGCTTAAAGAATGAAGATGTCTTCTGACTTGAGGCTGAGATGAACTTGGTTCTTCAGAAGGTGGAGGTGGTTTGGTGGTAGGTGCTTTTCCTTGAACAGGCTTTGATTTTGGAGTAGGGACATTAACTTCAGGTAGTTCATGACGAGAGTGATCAGATACTTTGGTTTTCTTGGGATTAATGGCTCAAGGCTTGGCAGCTTAAGAGTAACCTACGCACAGTTTCTTCAGCCTCAACATCATCTAATGAAATTTTGACCGGTTCTGGTGTTTTTTCTCTTGCTTATCTCTTTTGAGGTATGAAATATTCTCCACGACCTTGTTGATTTGAGCGATTGGCCTAGTTTTCTTTGTTGTTATTAATAAGCTCATCGACATCTACCCTATCATCAACAACTTTCAAGATTCTAAATTATTCTAACAACTACCCATCATTGAGCTGGATACATATTCTTATACAAAGATCGTAGATGACTCCAGGTTATCATTCTTGTCAAGTTGATTGTCTCTCCTTGAGTAGGAAGATCCTTTAGCATAGCATTGAATACGATTTGAAGAAATCTTGGATAAAGTAGTCATTTGTTGTCATGATAATTTGCATTCTGCACCAACATAGAGAAAATGATACAAGAGATGCTTATTGGTTTATCTTTACATAGAGCGAGCATACATCCAGCCCATGATAAACTTAAACCATCATATCCATTCAACCGATAAGAGAAAGCAGACATAAAGCAGGTTGTGTTGAACTTCCATTGTCCAATAACACTTGCTTTCTTCATCTCAGTCCTGGCAAACAAACCTTCGTAGCCAATATCTCTTAGTAGGGGTTTAACAGAATCACCCTTGATATCAAAGGAATGACTTTCAGTATCCTTAAGCTTCAAATGGGTGTTTATATCCTTATATGTGATAGTGATGGCCTTTTTAGCTACAACAGGTGCAACTCCTGGTGGAGTAGGGATATGTTTGGTAGTTCTCCAAAAGTCATCAATTTGCTTACGAATTATCATAGGACATTCTATTAAAGCAAAGTGAATCCTTGAATGCTGAAGACATCTTACAATATCAACATAATCTAGATTAGCTTTACAGAGCAGAATATCTGATTGTGCATGATATCTGGTTTCAAATCCATTATCATAGTGCTTGTGTAAACAAAAAATAACCGAAGATAAGTTCTAAACTAATAACATAATTCAAGTGACACTTGACTAAGAAACAACCTTCACTTGAGTGACGTCTATAACTAAGACATGCTTTAAGTATATGATCAGGATGATTTTAGACATTGATTAGCATAAGTATACTAACGCCTGTTATGATTAGAGTTCAATTTGAGTGGCGCTTGGTTGAGTGAAGCCTGATGAGAATTAGGCAGCACCACTGCTTATAACAGGCAGTGGCGCCACTGCTATTTGCACTTCACAAGTGATGGCAATGGCTAGGCGATGAACTCGAGCACAAGGCTCGAGTCACCTGAACACAGTGTTCAGGATTTAGGCGTCACGGGCACCATCACTAACCGACGCTAGACTCATGTTTACGAAGAACATGATGACATCACTTGTTCCATAAAAACCCTAAAGGAGATACTTAAAGCCCATCTTTAATCTTGATTTAGCCTGAGTTTCATGACTGGGTTCAGAATCAAGTTCCGATCAAAACCTAGTCAAGATTAACATAAAACACTTATAGACCAGATCACAAATGAAGAAAAACCGAGTATTTAGAAGTTTTGAGAGGTTGTGCGAACTAGAGAGAGAGTGACGGTGATTCAAAACGAGAAGAGTGTGTTTTTGAAGCTCAAAAGTCTTTTTATAGTCAAATGACTACACTAAGTGATGCCAATGCGCATGATCGAGTGTCGCCTGGTGTTTGAGAAACAAACAAGATCTGAGTGATGCTTTAGCATTTGACGATTGTCACTCGAGTGGCACCTGGAGAAAAATATTATAACATTTTTGGATATTATATTGTTTTTTTATTGCGAACTAGGAACCGAGCAATTTATCTGTATAAAATACGAACACAATCAGGGCTCTTTGATATATATATATATATATATATATATATATATATATATATATATATATATATATATATATATATATTTATATATATATATATATATATATATATATATATATATATATATATATATATTTATATTAACAATAGAGGAGAATTTTGACAGGATATCGCAAACTTGCTTTGAGATCATATTTGATAAGTTGACCTTGAACACTTCAAATCTCCTTCAGATAGCCGAAAGTTATGATTGGTTGCATGATATATTAGTCCTCTTAAACTCATGCCACTAACTTTCATGATCACTCAAAGATGGTTTGTCATGTTTTTATGAATTTTTCATAGTACTTGTGGACCCCATACTTGCTAGGCGGTGAACGTTTCAGTTCTCAAGACCTTCTTGGATGTGATATGCTTAATTGATACATATTTTACCAATCGAATTCCCTACATTGTGATGAGTTCATATGTAATTTCCCTTATTTTTCATACTGATTTGATTTATTTATGGATTTGTAGAACTTGGCTGAAAATTGGATGTTTGGATGAAGACAATGAAAGAAATCGGAAAAGGATGAGGGATCATGGAAGAGCGTGTCGAGAAAAGTGAAAAAAAATAATAATTGTCTTTGCTAAAGACCCCTTGCGGACCACAAGGGGTATCAATACAATCCACAAGGGACCCCGAGTGGTGAAATTAATTAAGAAGCCTTCCAGACCCCAAGGCATAAGCCATACGATCCGCAAGGAGTGTGCGAACAGAAAAACTGACTTTATAAACCCTACTAACCGTAGGGTTTTACCACTTCCCAAACTAGACAATTGAGAGCAGTTTTGAGGTGACTTTGGAGCATCATAGAGCAAGGTTGAAGGCTAGGATTGAAGATTGGAGCGCCTCGGGTTCGGTTTATGCTTGTTTTTCTCATTCTTAAACATTAGAAACATGATTTGCTTTGTTTTCAAATCTGATTTGGTTATGTTTTTGATAAATATGAGTAGCTAAACTTGTTGCAACTACTAAGGTTAGATGAACTAGATACTGAGATGACTGATTAACTTCGTTTTAGATTGAAAGTGTTAATTTACTCGTTTATTCATTGTTTCTAATTCTGAATTTCATATACTAGTGTTTATTGATCTTAGGGTTGTTCGTTGGTTTTGTTGATTTTGGAAGATTATACAGCCTAGATTCACAAACTAATCTTGTCTGTTTATCGTTAGCTTTTCGGTCTAGATCTTGTGTTTAGAAATAAAACAAGTTAAACAACCATAAAAATGAATTAACTAAAGTGTATGATTCCTTCTTGATGATTCGGGATTGCTAGGTTATTAGCTGAACATTATGTGATAGTTGGGTGATCGATTGCTCGAGTTCAGTTGTTTATTCGTGTTTAAGGTTTTCTAGGGTTTCGGTTGCTAGGTTTAATTAGCTTCACAATTTGAGGATTTTGGCACCATAGTTGTCATATATCTAATAATTGTGGGATTTGGTATCGATAGGTCAAACCGGTCCATTTTAGCACTTCAACACCTTTTCTCACTTTTTTGCACGCTTTATCATCCTTAGTGAGAGGTTTATCGAGTAGATTTGGGTCTTCAATCAGTTACCATAGTGAGGATATCATTACATGTGTCTAGGGATTTGACAGCTAGGTAGTTTCCTACTCATTATACCTGATCTTAGATCCATTCCTCGTGTTTACTTGCGTGTTGCGTTCAGTCTGTTGAGTTGAGTTGTTTGCTTGAAATCTCACTTTTACTACTTACATAGTTAGTTGTTTCATTAGGTTCAGTGGAAAATCTCAAAACTTAAAATCAAATTAGGCTAGTATTCGACAGAGGTTTATTATCAAGAGTTCTCCCATATTGTCCGCGGATTGATATCCGGTCTTACCTACTTGCTACATTTCGACTCATGCCCTTGCCATTTGTGTTTGGTTTAGTTGGTGATTCCTTTTTTAAAACTTGTTTCGAAATTAATATGATACACACTTTTCAGACATCAAGTTTTTGAGAATGACTCGAGTCATTTATCTAGTTGTTTTACTTGCTTTCTAGATTTTTATTTTCCTTTTAGGTGTCTTTTTTTGCAATTCATACCTTTTGGTTTAGGTTGTTTTTAAATTTTCAGATTAGTAATTTCTCTTTTTATTTGTCACATACTCATTCATAGGGACCGCCTACATTTATTGCTTATTCAGAGCCCGAGCAAGATGTTCTTGACAGCATTCGCATCATCCAAGCTAGTAAGGTACACATTCCCCTTCTCACAATTGATATTGATGATCAAGCTCCCCCACCTGGGAGAGTTGTTGCTGATTATGCTAAGCCGAAAGCGGCTGGTACTTGGTCTAGCATTACCCAACCTGTTGTGCAAATAGCTTGCAAATTCCTCCATAGGTCATCTCTATGGTTACTAATACCATTAGTATCACATGTTGCCTTCTAAGGACCCCAAATGTTCAAATCTCTCATATCGCACAAATCTATGATACTTTCCAGGTTCAGCATGTTAATGAGGACGCATATAAATTGTGTCTCTTCCCATTCTCTCATGTTGACCGAGCCCATGCTTTGCTAGAGTCCCTCTCTATGGGATCCATCACCACTTGGGCTGAGATGCAAGAAAAATTTATGAGTAAGTATTTCCCTCCATCTAAAACTGCTTGTTTAAGGAGCCTGATTTAGTCCTATCATTAGAAAGAGGGGGAATCTTTCTACGAAACCTGGGAGCGATTCAAAAGTTGCTGAACAAACGCCCGTATCACGGTTTTGAGGATTGGGCATTGGTAGAGAAGTTTTACAATTGAGTAACTTGTCACACCCCCGATTTCCCATCCAAATCCATACACCGGTAGGCCCGGGTGGGGAGTATTGTGACATCAATTGATAACATCATTGTCAATTAAACATGGCACAACAGAAGTCCTGGAGTAAAATTACTATTACACACCGAATGTTCAAAATAAAATAATATACAGGCTCGTAATAGAAGATCCACATGCGGATCATTAAAATGTACAAGAAAGAATATAAAACAGACTTTAGGGCAGATCTAAGGATTTGCAAGATCCTCTTATTCACTACCGAGCAGCTTCTAGCCTATTTCGTATTGTGCCTGCAGTTTAGTCTTTGGACGATACGTCAGCTTACGCTGGTAAATACACCCAACTGACTCATTTTGAAAACTTTAAAATGGTTTTTAAGTGCAAAATGGCACAAAATCTTTTATTAACTTGGGAAAGTTGACCTTGCAACCTTGTATCAGATTCACATGTTTGTCAATATATACAGGGCCCAGTACAGAAACCGAGACATGATTAAATACACACCACTCAGGTGCTCACGAAGGAGTCATCCCCAACGTCTTGGGCATATTGCATATGAGCATCAAAGGGCGTATGCCTACACCCCGTGCTAAAGTCGTGGCCAATAACTAATGTATTGAGCCGAGTATATCTAGGACACAGTAATTTAACCCCCAATGTTTAAGTTATCAAACAAAACTAACTAAAACGAAATATGCGGGTTTACTAGCCACAAGCGGGTATTCGATTGACCCCATTTTGGACCAAGCGGTAATAATTTACCGTATCCCAAGCCCGTATAGGGAAAATAAGTCGAGAGTATTTACCCGAGCTAGTCTTCTTCTTTTATTTCTAAATAACTCAGCCGTATACAAAAGTACCAAGTGTAGATAGCATTTACCGGCAAGCCTCTAGTCTGGATTATGGCATAAGCTAGCCAATTAAATACTAACGGTCTTATAAACCGAATAGTGTACATGATCACGCTTGATTAAATGATGATCAGTAGAATTTAGTTTAATCCTGACAAGTACTTGACTTGTATAGACTTGTATAATATAGGTAAACTATATACATTCTGGATTTTGAAACTTAAATGACAAGGTTAAACCCGTTTCGGTTAATTTCCGTAAAATAGTTACATATACATAACTGTGTGCATATTATCGATATCGGGTAACCAGATAAGTTATGGACAAGTTCTATATGCCATTATTCTTTAAATAAGTTAAGATATCAGTAGGATATCAACTTGTATGCCCGTTAAGGTTTTAAAACAAAATTATGCCTCATAAGGGCGTTTTGGTAATTTCATATCATATAAAAGGAACTTGAATATCATTTTCAAGTTCATTACCATTTAAAACCTTGTTTTATGCAAAAAGGACATTTTGGTCAAAGATGACATAATTATGGAACTTGCGCATAAACTTGGATTTTGATTATGATCATGTAATATAACCTCAGAGGGTTATGCTACATAATATTATGATCATAATACAACTTTAGATCAGTAGGTAACTAATCTAAATCGGGTCAGAATCGAAAGTCAAAAGTCAAACTTCGCGACTTTGGGTTGCAAACCGACCCTAGTACTGAAATTGACGAGCCGAACATGTCAATACATGTTCTAATAATTATTACCAACTTGTTTAAGAGTCAAAACAGGTTTCATAACATGTATAAGATCAATTTATGATTTTTCCAAAAAATGGCCTACCTTAGGAGGTGCCCTTTATAGGGAGCATAACTTTGACTTTTTAATATCATAACTTTGACCTTTCAATTGATCTAGCAAACGTGATCTTCAGGAGGTGCCCTTTATAGGGAGTAACACCTACCATATTACGATCACTTAGCCATGTTAATTTCGAACAATGACTGGACCATAATGGTCTTAACAGAAAGTCAAAGCGTTTTCTGAAAAACGAAAATGCAAGAGCAAGGAACACTTACAAGAGGTTCCTACAATTCAAGAGAACTAAGTTGGATGCTCCTTTTAGCTAGGAACTTCCAGTGGACGGAGAAGAGTGAATTAATGAGAAAGGTGCAAGTTGGAATGTGAACTTAAGCACCTATTTATAGTTGGAGAGCTCAAAGGAGGTGAAGTCAGGTGTTTAGGGGTGTAAGAGGAAGCTTACAAGTGTCCCAAAACGTGGCATAGCTGATTACAAGTCCATGGTTTTGAATTAATGGTTTTGGAGCTTTGTTTGGAGGCCAAGCCAAAACTTTCTGCAGCAGACCTGTTCTCGCGCCCCGTGAGAGACCCAGGCCTGGTCTCTCACGGCCTGCGACCGCGCCCCATGGCCAGATTCAAAACTTGACACTTTAACCCCTTAACTTATTAAAGCTTCTAAAAACCATTTTAAACACTTTTTTGGCACTTTTAGCCCTCCATGGCCAATACTTGGCATACCCGGGATTATGCCTGGATATTGTCGAGCTCTCGGTTCGTTAAAAGGTCACTCAGAGGTATAAATTAACATGTTGACACTTTTAATCCCTCCATCATCCAACTTTCACATATTTACAAAATTGAACCCTCTCGTCCCATAAATGGCACGCATAAGAGTTAGGACTTCGCACTCAGAGGCTTATTATAAGCATGTTGATTCCAATGTCACTCAGAGGTTGGGCATGTTGACATATCAGTCACTCAGAGGCCAAATTTCAAGCATTTGACATATCAGTCACTCAGAGGCTAATGATTTAAGCATGTTGATATATCAGTCACTCAGAGGCTGTTATTTATGCATGTTGACATCGGATCGTCACTCAGAGGCTCAGTTTGAGCATGTTGACGCCTTTAGCCCTTATTGGTCTTTAACAGACTATATTTAAAAATACAACACGTGTCACTATACTATTGGACACGATTTTACAAGGTGTTACATCCTCACCCCCTTAAAAGAAATATCAACCTCGAGATTATATTAAAAAAAGATGGGGTATTTTTGTCGCATAGTGGACTCAACCTCCCATGTATACTCGGGACCTCTAAAAGCGTCACACTTAACCTTCACTATAGGTATCATTTTCCTTCGGAACTTCTTAACCTGTTGATCCTCGATCCAAATCGGTTTCTCAACAAACCTCAGGTTTTCATCTATTTGCAAATCCTTAAGCGACATTGCTAGGTTTTAATCTATTTCCCCTATTTGGAACTTAAGAGGTTTACGCCTCTTATCAGCATAGCTCTTCTACCTATCTCTGGCAGCTTTGAGACGATCACGGATTTGCACAATCTTTTCCGTGGTCTCCAGGACAATCTCTGGTCTTGATAGTTGGGCTTCCCCAACTTCTGCCCAACACACGAGCGTTCTACATTTTCTCCCATACAAGGCCTCAAAAGGAGCAGCCTTGATGCTCATATGATAGCTATTATTGTAAGAGAATTCTATTAGGGGCAAGTGGTCATCCCAACTTCCACCTAAATCAATCACACATGCCCCAAGCATGTCTTTCAGTGTCTGGATAGTACGCTCGCTTTGACCATCAGCCTTTTGATGGTAAGCCGTACTAAAATTTAATCGTGTGCCTAATGATTGTTGGAAACTTTTCCAAAAATGAGATGTGTATCTAGTATCTCTATCAGATACAACAGATACCGGCACACCGTGTAGGGACACAATCTTGTCCACATACAACTTAGCCAATTTATCTGAACTATAAGTCTCTTTAATTGGCAAGAAATGCGCTGACTTGGTCAGTCTATCAACAATGACCCAAATAGTGTCATTACCTATTTTGGTCTTTCGTAACTTGGTAATTAAGTCCATAGTTACCATTTCCCATTTCCAGGTGGGAATCTCAAGCTGTTGTAGAAGTCCTGACGGTTTTAGATGTTCGGCCTTAACTTGCGAACACATCAGACACTTAGCTACATAGGTGGCTATGGATTTCTTCAAACCCATCCACCAATAATTCTTCTTCAAATCTTGATACATCTTGTCCCCACCTGGGTGAACTGAGTATCTTGAACTATGCGCTTCTTGGAGGATTAGACCTCTAAGTCCTCCAAAGATCGGAACCCAAATTCTATCACTAAATCCTAGGATTCCATCCTTTCCAGGCGCTAACTGATCCACAGTTCCAGCTAATCCCTCGTTAGGGATATTAGCCTCTAATAAGGCTTGCTTCTGCGCATCTAATAGCTTCTCACATAAGCTATTTCTGAGCTCAATGCTCTTTGCGTTAATCCTTATAGGTTTAACTTTACTTTGCGACTTAAGGCGTCAGCAACTACATTTGCCTTGCCGGGATGGTAGCGAATCTCGCAATCATAATCATTAAGTGTTTCCATCCAACGGCGTTGTCGCATGTTCAATTCCTTCTGATTGAACAGGTGTTCGAGACTTTTATGGTCAGTGTATATAATACACTTCATACCATACAGGTAATGTCTCCACGGTTTTAGTGCAAATACAACAGCACCCAATTCCAAATCATTGGTGGTGTAATTCCTTTCATGCACCTTTAATTGTCATGATGCATAGGCAATTACCTTGCCATTTTGCATTAGCACACAGCCAATGCTTGTGTGTGAAGCATGACAATAAACAACAAAGTTCTCAATACCCTCAGGTAGAGATAACACAGGAGTATTGCTCAACTTGTGTTTTAGAATCTCAATAGATTCTTGTTGTTTTGGACCCCAAACGAACTTAACATTCTTACGGGTCAGGGTAGTCAAAGGAGTGGCTATTCTTGAAAAGTTATCAATAAACCTTCTATAATAACCAGCCAGTCCTAAGAAACTATGAATTTAAGATGGAGTCTTAGGAACTTCCCAATTCATTATGGTTTCTATCTTGGTGGGGTCCACTTGGATACCACGCTCACTTACAATATGTCCAAGGAATTGAACTTTTCTAAGCAAAAATTCGCATTTAGAAAACTTTGCATAAAGTTTCTCCTGCCTTAATAATTCTAGGATGCACCGAAGATGTTTCTCGTGATCAGCTTGATTACGAGAATAGATAAGTATGTTGTCTATGAAGACAATGACAAACTTATCCAAATACGATTTGGAGACTCTATTCATGAGATCCATGAATGCTACAGGTGCATTTGTGAGCCCAAAAGGCATCACTAAGAACTCAAAATGACCATAGCGGGTCCTAAAGGCTGTCTTAGGAACATCTTCACTTCTAACCTTCAGTTGATGATATCCTGATCTCAAATCTATCTTAGAAAAATAACTAGCCCCTTGAAGTTGGTAGAATAAATCATCGATCCTGGGCAGAGGATATCTATTCTTAATTGTTAGCTTGTTTAGCTCTCGGTAATCGATGCACATTCGCATCGAACCGTCTTTCTTCTTTACAAACAGAATAGGAGCTCCCCAAGGCGAGGAAGTAGGCTGAATAAAGCCTTTCTCCAAGAGTTCGTCTAGCTGCGTCCTCAATTCCTTCATCTCCGTTGGTGCTAGTCTATCTGGAGCTCTAGCTACGGGTGCTGATCCTGGTATGATGTCAGTTCTGAACTCCACTTGTCTGTCCGGAGGTAGGCCTGGTAATTCTTCAGGGAAAACATCGGGATACTCCGAGATAACTGGTTGATCTTCAAGGTTCGGCTTTGGTTCATTTATGGTGACTGTGCCATGTAGATGACACGGCCTCTTCTCAAACACTTGGATGCCTTAAATAATGATACTTTGTCTGGCAGTCCATAGTGTAAGTCTCCGGGGATGGTGATCATTTCACCAGATGGGGCTTCAATCGATGAGCTTTTTATCGCAGGCAATACGGGCTTGGTTATAAGATAACCAATCCATGCCTAAGACGACATCGAACCCCGCCAATTTCATTGGCAAAAGAGAGATAGGGATGGAATAATTCTTAATGGATATAGAGCATCCATCAAGAATAGAAGAAGTAGTTTCTAAGGTTCCATCGATAAGTTCTATCTCATAAGTTTTATCTAGAGTTCTTATGGGTAAATTTAATAGTTTACTAAACTTATGATCAACAAATGATTTATCCGCACCCGAATCTAAAAGAACTCTAGCATAGATATTGTTAATGAGGAATGTACCTGTTATGACATTGTCGTCATTAACAGCCTCTCTTGCAGTTATTTAAAAGGCTCGAGCATTCCCCTTCTTGGCCTCTCCAGGCTTTGCATTATTATTCTTAAGAAACTTAGGGCAGTTAGTCTTTATATGCCTTTTTCATTTCAGATATAACATACAGCATCCTTAAGATCTTTACAATCTAGGGTCTTATACCCTCTCCTTTTACAAATACCACAAGGCCTAGCTTGTGCATCAGAATTACACTGTACCCAGTGTCTGTGGTTGCAAGTCTTGCAAAATGGCATCACAGCCGTTTTGCCTTGGTTCCCTTTGAACCCAAATCTCCCTTTGTTTTTCTTATTAAATCTTTGGGAGTTATCATCTTCCCTCTTTCTTTTCCAGTCAGTTTCAGACTTAACTGACTTTTGCCTCACCAAATCCAAGGTGAGGGAGAGGGATAGGTCAACAGCAGACCTATAGGTAGGAGGCTGAGCAGCCTTTACCATGCCCTTTATCTCGGGTGCTAACCCATTAATAAAACGCGCAATACGTTTGTGCTCCGGGGTAATTAAATAGGAAACTAACCTAGATAGGGAATCGAAATCGGAAACATATTTCCAGCAATCTATGGTTTTCATAGAAAGAGATAAGAAGTAGGTCTCTAATTTCTCCACCTCATGGGGTAGGCAGTAAGTTTCCTTAATAAGGTCCACAAACTTGGACCATCCCAGATTATACAGATGTACTTTTCCTGTAGACTGTATCATGGCATTCCACCAGATTAGGGCATTGCCCTTAAAGGATTGTGATATATACTTGACCACATCCTTATCAGCACAGTTGCTGATGTCTATGATGGTTTCCATTTCGTCCAGCCACTTTAGGGCTTCCACAGCTCCTTTTTCCCCATTAAAGTCTCGGGGTTTACAGGAGACAAGTACTTGTACGTGCATCCATCCTTAGAGGAATGGGACTTGTCAGCATAGTCTATTCTCTTAGGTTCACTCTTCGCATTTGAAGAGAGAACGAAGCTCTCCCTATGAGCGGAAGATGGTGGAATAGATAAGGATCTAGAGCGTGTAGCACTCGACTCTCTAAGTTTTTCTATGGCCTTACCCATGGCCCTTTCCACAGCTGCATCAATGCGAGCTTGGAAACCATTATCATCCATACTTCTATTTTCGGCATTGCTGGGTTCAACATCCCGCTGGATATTTTGTGCCTCATTAGAATTAGCCATTCTTCAAATCTTTGGTTCTATATACCAAAATTAAATTTTGCCTTAGCCATGGTATACCAACCCTATCGTCTTTAAAATATTGGGTATAACAATCCATCGCCTAAACTAGTGTGAATAACATCACAACTCTTAGGCTTAATCTAACTATATTTGGCCTAGGTCTTAATAGGACCATCATAGGCAAATTACAATCTGGACATAGTCCATTTATTACTAGACAGGGGATTGCAATGTCACAACTGTCATTGTCATATTTGACAATTTTTTAGAACATAGGCTTGTCACAAAGGACATTTAAATTATGGCATATAGGCATGTCACATATGGACATAAAATATGGCATATAGGCCTATCACTAATGGACATAAAATATGGCACATAGTCCTGTCATTAATGGACATATAATATGGCACATAGGCCTGTCACTAATGGGCATATAATAGGGCACATAGGCACTACACCACTAATGGATGTTTAGTCACCGCACTGGTGATATTAGCCGGGGATCAGCATAGATCACATAGGCTACCAGAAAGGGTAATACATCACTAATGAATGTTTAGTCACCGCACTGGTGATATTAGTCGGGATCAGGATAGATCACATAGGCTATATAAAATAAATCATAGCCATAAGGGCAATACATCACTATTGGATGTTTAATCACCGCACTCGTGATATTAGCCGGGATCAAACAGATCACATGGGCTATATAAAATGAATCAAAACCCAAAAGGGTAATACATCACTAATGGATGTTTAATGACCGCACTGGTGATATTAGCCGGGATCAAATAGATCACAAGGGCTACATAAAATACATCTCTAATGGATGTTTTATTCATCACCGAACTGGTGATATTTAGCCGGGATTAAACAGATCACAAGGGCTATATAAAATACATCTCTAATGGATGTCTTATTCATCACCGCACTAGTGATATTTAGCCGGGATCAAACAGATCACAAGGGCTATATAAAATACATCTCTAATGGATGTCTTATTCATCACCGCACTGGTGATATTCAGCCGGGATCAAACAGATCACAAGGGCTATATAAAATACATCTCTAATGGATGTCTTATTCATCACTGCACTGGTGATATTCAGACGGGATCAAACAGATAACAAGGGCTATATAAAATACATATCTAATGGATGTTTTATTCATCACCGCACTGGTGATATTCAGCCGGGATCAAACAGATCACAAGGGCTATATAAAATACATCTCTAATGGATGTCTTATTTATCACCGCACTGGTGATATTCAGCCGGGATCAAACAGATCATAAGGCTATTTAGGTTAGCACATAGTCCATTACCTTGAAGGTTAGTGTGATTCCTCAAGTCACAGTACCATGAGTATGCACATTACTTGATTGTTAACATAAGAAGACCTTAATGGTTGATTAATAGTCCCGGTCGCATTGACCTTAATGACTTAGAGGCTTGAACTTAGTCCACCACCTCTAGATACAAGGATAACTTCCCTTAACTATCATGATAGAAGACCCTTCCGTGCTTAACTATCATTTATATATATTTGGCCAAATATGTGGTCTGTGCCACTCAGCAAATCAAAACCATTAAGATCTTTTTGGAATTATACCGCAGAGCATAAATTCGAGTAAAATCGAGACGCTCGGTTTCAAGAGGATGAATACATATATATAATTCCAAAGTACTTCATTAAACTTCCATAAGAAATTACAATACTAGGAAAATGAAATAAAATTGTCCATGCAAGGACTTTAAAGAAATAAACATGTCCACGCAGGACTAAGGAAATAACAATGTCCTCGCAGGGACTACATATAAGTAGAAGTCACTTCACTCGTCCTTCTTTCCCTAGACCAACTTGGAGAGTTTCTTGAAGAACTTATTTGTCCTCTTCTCCATTTTCTCCGCTTGCTGCTGCATCTCTTTCATCCGTTCCAAGGCCTCATTAATGGCCTCAAGTGGTGGCGGAGGTTGTGGTTGTGGTTGTGGCATAACCAGATACTGGTACCCATAAGTTGGATATCCAGTCGGTGGATAAGTGGGTGGGAAAGGAGACGGGTAAAGTGCATTGTGCATAACCGCCTATATGTAGGGGTCTTGCGACCATGCTTGATAGTCTACCGGTGTAGACGGGTTATAAGGATCATATCCAGACGTGTCTAGATATGTGGGTATTGGGTTAGTATTACCCGATGGTGGTGGTAGAACTGTAGGTGCGGGTTTTTGGTTCCACTATAGGTGAAACATTAGAGGGTCCACCCATTTGTGGGTCCTCTTGAATTGTGGGGTAAGAGTTAGGAAAAGGTGGCAGCGATCACGACCTTTGTCCTGCACGTACCGACATACGTGCTTACGCTTCCTCCTTGGTGGTTCAGGTGGTGGTTTAGGTTGGTCCATCGGTTCCATGTGAACGTCTTCTTGAACAGGAGGTTGTTGAGAGTGATGGGAAGGAGTGTGGGTAAAGGTGAACTGGTTCCAATATTTGTCCCACTCATTAGGACCTTGGTAGGGCGATCCAGCATATGAGTTTCAATCGCTTAAAATTTCAATGGGATGCATATTTGATCCCGACAGTGGCATCTTTGGGTCGGAGTCCTCGTCCATAGGGTTCGCCTGGTCCAACTGATTTTGATCGGCTGGAGGTGTGTTAAAATAATGGTAGGGTTAAGTTCCTCATGGTAAGAGTGATGTGAATGGGAATGGTGAGAATGGTGTGAATGATAGGAATGGTGAGAGTGGTAAGAATTTTGGGAATGTGAGGGCGAGTGTCTATTAGAGACAGAACGTATCGCTGGTTACCAAGGAGATGAATCTCCTGATTCTTGGTAGGCATCTGGGTTATGAGGTTGAGAGGGTATGCGCCGCGATGGTCCTCCCCTCATTGGACCTTTTCCTTTTCCACTTTGTCCTCTCACACGTGGCGGCATTTTCCTGTAAAAATTAATTCAAAACAATACTAATAACTTAATAATGAAATGAGTAAATCCTAGGTTAATGCCTAGACTCGGAAGTCTAAGGAATGTGCACGTGTATGTTTCAGATTAAAAACAAGAAGGATAGTGTTTAATTCTCTCAAACGTTGGCTCTGATACCAACCTGTCACACCCCGGATTTCCAATCCAAATCCATACACCGGTGGGCCCGGGTGGGGAGTAATGTGACATCAGTTGATAACATCATTGTCAATTAAACATGGCACAGCGGAAGTCTTGGAGTAAAATTACTATTACAAACTGAATGTTCAAAATAAAATAATATACAGGCTCGTAATAGAAGATCCACAGGCGGATCATTAAATGTACAAGAAAGAATATAAAACATACTTTAGGGCAGATCTAAGGATTTGCAAGATCCTCTTATTCACTACCGAACAGCTTCCGGTCTATTTCGTATTATACCTGCAGTTTAGTCTTTGGGCGATACGTCAGCTTACGCTGGTAAATACACCCAACTGACTCATTTTGAAAACTTTAAAATGGTTTTTAAGTGCAAACGGCACAAAATCTTTTATTAACTTGGGAAAGTTGACCTTGCAACCTTGTATCAGATTCACATGTTTGTCAATACATACAGGCCCAGTACAGAAACCGAGCCATGATTAAATACACACCATTCAGGTACTCACGAAGAAGTCATCCCCAACGTCTTGGATATATTGCATATGAGCATCAAAGGGCATATGACTACACCCTGTGCTAAAGTCGGGGCCAATAACTAATGTATTAATCCGAGGATATCCTAGACACGGTAATTTTAACCCCCGATGTTTAAGTTATCAAACAAAACTGATTAAAACGAAATATGCGGGTTTACTAGCCACAAGTTGGCATTCGATTGACCCCGTTTTGGACCAAGCGGTAATAATTTACTGTATCCCAAGCTCGTATAGAGAAAATAATCGAGAGTATTTACCTGAGCTAGTCTTCTTCTTTTATTTTTAAATAACTCAGCTGTATACAAAGTAACAAGTGCAGATAGCATTTACCGGCAAGCCTCTAGTCTGGATTATGGCATAAGCTAGCCAATTAAATACTAACGGTCTTATAAACCGAATAGTGTACATGATCATTACGTATAACGCTTGATTAAACGATGATCGGATAGAATGTAGTTTAATCCTGACAAGTACTTGACTTGTATAATATAGGTAAACTATATACATTCTGGATTTTGAAACTTAAATGACAAGGTTAAACCCGTTTCGGTTAATTTTCGTAAAATAGTTACATATACGTAACTGTGCGCATATTAGCGATATCGGGTAACCGGATAAGTTATGGACAAGTTCTATATGTCATTATACTTTAAATAAGTTAAGATATCAGTAGGATATCAACTTGTATGCACGTTAAGGTTTTAAAACGAAATTATGCCTTATAAGGGCGTTTTGGTAATTTCATATCATATAAAGGAACTTGAATATAATTTAATGCTATGATTATAAGTATTCTGGAAAAATACTTTATTTATGATATAATATCAGTAGGATATCAATTATATGTGTATTTTATCCTTTTATGACCAAAGTATGCACCGAAGGGGCATTTTGGTCATTTTACACATAGTTTATAAATTATTTGTGATTCTGAGTTTATAACATATATCTACTGTAAATATGTTTAAAATAAGTTTTAAAATCAGTAGGTAACAAGTCTTGGTCCATTAATATGGGTTAAAACCATACTATGCGCCGAAACGGCGCTTATGTCGTAAAATGGCGTCCTTATGCGATTTTTACGAAAACTGATGTTAAGTTTAGATTAAAATGCCTTAGATATGTTATTTAATATAACATATCAGTAGGTAAAAGATTTACCTTGAAAAGATTTGATTAAAACTATTTTATGAGCCATAAGGGCTAAAATCGCCATTTATCGACATAGTTTAAGGACTTGCTTGAAAACTCAGTTTGTAACTTGGTTTAACATCCCAAATAATCCTACTTATAATATTAAATCAATTGAAAACTCATTTTCAAGTTCATTACCATTTAAAACCTTGTTTTATGCAAAAAAGACATTTTGGTCAAATATGGTATAATCATGGAACTTGCGCATAAACTTGGATTCTGATTATGATCATGTAATATAACCTCAGAGGGTTATGCTACACAATATTATGATCATAATGCAACTTTAGATCATTAGGTAACTAATCTAAATTGGGTCAGAATCAAAAGTCAAAGGTCAAACTTCGCAACTTTCGGTTGCGAACCAACCCTAGAACTGAAATTGACAAGCCGAACATGTCAATAAATGTTCTAATAATTGTTTCCAACTTGTTTGAGTGTCAAAACAGGTTTCATAACATGTATAAGATCAATTTATGATTTTTCCAAAAAATGGCATGTTTGACATTTTATTATGATAACTTTGACCCATCAATTGGTCTAGCAAACGTGATCTTCAGGAGGTGCCATTTATAGGGACTAACACCTACCTTATTACGATCACTTAGCCATGTTCATTTCGAACAATGACTGGACCATAATGGTCTTAACCGAAAGTCAAAGCGTTTTCCAAAAAACGCTTGACTTTTGGCTATAAAAGCCTATAAACGAAAATGCAAGAGCAAGGAACACTTACAAGAGGTTCCTACAATTCAAGAGAACTAAGTTGGATGCTCCTTTTAGCTAGGAACTTCCAGTGGACGGAGAAGAGTGAATTAATGAGAAAGGTGCAAGTTGGAATGTGAACTTAAGCACCTATTTATAGTTGGAGAGCTCAAAGGAGGTGAAGTCAGGTGTTTAGGGGTGTAAGAGGAAGCTTACAAGTGTCCCAAAACGTGGCATAGCTGATTACAAGTCCATGGTTTTGAATTAATGGTTTTGGAGCTTTGTTTGGAGGCCAAGCCAAAACTTTCTGCAGCAGACCTGTTCTCGCGCCCCGTGAGAGACCCAGGCCTGGTCTCTCACGGCCTGCGACCGCCCCATGGCCAGATTCAAAACTTGACACTTTAACCCCTTAACTTATTAAAGCTTCTAAAAACCTTTTTAAACACTTTTTTAGCACTTTTAGCCGTCCATAGCCAATACTTGGCATACCCAGGATTATGCCCGGACATTGTCGAGCTCTCGGTTCGTTAACAGGTCACTCAGAGGTATAAATTAACATGTTGACACTTTTAATCCCTCCATCATCCAACTTTCACATATTTACAAAATTGAACCCTGTCGTCCCACAAATGGCACGTATGAGAGTTAGGACTTCGTAAGGGATCACTTAGAGGCTTATTATAAGCATGTTGATTCCAATGTCACTCAGAGGCTGGGTATGTTGACATATCAGTCACTCAGAGGTTAATGATTTAAGCATGTTGACATATCAGTCACTCAAAGGCTAATGATTTAAGCATGTTGACATATCAGTCACTCAGAGGCTGTTATTTATGCATGTTGACATCGGATCGTCACTCAGAGGCTCAGTGTGAGCATGTTGATGCCTTTAGTCCTCATTGGTCTTTAACAGACTATATTTAAAAATACAACATGTGTCACTATACTATTAGACACGATTTTACAGGGTGTTACATAACTCTACTACAAGGAGCATTCTAAACACTACTACAGGTGGCAATCTTATCACCAAGACACCTGACAAGTGTAACGAGTTGTTTGAGGACCTACCTATGAGCAGCTACCAGAGACTAGAGTCACTATTCCCACTGCTATGTCGAGAGGGGTGCATAGGTAAGCAATCGTATAAATCCAATAATGGACCAGTTTTCCTACCTGGGGACTAACGATGAGAGTACTAATATCTATTAGGCCAAAGCATGTCAGACTAAACGCCACTTAAACTAACAACACTTTAATAAGGCAACGTGTCCGTGTTAAGTCATAGATACCCTCCAACATCATTTCATATCACCCGAACTTTTGGTTCATACATCAATCTCATGATTTCTTCTTATTGGGTCAAGTGTATGTTAATGGGTGAGCATATGAAGACCATGTGAAAGCTCGTAATTGCGAGGGCCACGTAATTACGAAAGGGACGCATGGAAAACATACAAACTCTGTTTATGTACCAAACCTAACAATTTTCAATATTTCATTTTGAAATATCAACTTAGCAAAAGTTGTCTCTATCTTCGAGTATCATGTGAGTTTAAGTGGGTTTGGTTGGTTATGCTTGTTTAATGTGATATCGCATTTTGAATTTTCATTTTCGCAAATCATAAGTTTCAAATTTGTCACACTATACATTGTGTCATTAATTTCTACTCACAAACTCACAGATTGTTGTGTTTAATCTTGTAGATGTCAACTTGACGTCACCGTATCGGGAAACGTGCAGGTAACTCCAGCCGACACATGGCAGCCCATATTGGCGAAGAGATGGCCGTCATTATTCTAAACATCGTCGTGCAAGTCCAACAAGCTCTTAGTAACCAAGAGACCGACGATGGGGTTAATACCTCAAGGTGTTCCTACAAACACTTCAAATCATGTGATCCCCCTACGTACGAGGGCACCACCGGTGCAACCGTTCTCTTTCACTGGTTTGAGGAGATGGAGAGTACGTTCCTCAACTGTGAATGCCCTGACTAACACCAGTTTCATTATGCAACGGGCCGCTTGTTGGGAAACACACTCACTTGCTGGAATACTGAAAAAGAATACTCGTGGTGTTGAAGCTGTAGTGGTTTTGACATGGGAATAACTGAAGGAACTAACGGCAGAACCATTTTATCCTTGGCATGAGATTGAGAACTTGAGGATGAATTTTGGAACAAGACCGTGGAATTAATGTGGCATACAATAAGCGGTTTCATGAGTTAGATAAGATGTGCCTGTACTTATTCACACCACTCACCTGCCTCATAGATTAGTACATCAAGGGTTTGCCACCTGTCAGGAAGGTAGTAGAACTGAAACCCAAGAGGCAACTATGCGACCCGCTGGTTAACTTACTAAGAATCACAATGTAACGACATCAAGGGATGAACTAGTAAGGCTCCTACTGAAGAGCCGAAAGAGGCATAAGAAACTAATGTTGAATCTCCCTCTCACTATGGTTCAAGTAAGAAGCGCAAGGGTAACGGGAGAAACTATACGGCTACTAGAAACTCACCTATACCAACCACCCCACTAAACCAAGTTGCACCTACTACTCACCCAAACAAGAAACCCTATACCGGTCCTCACCCATTGTGTAACCATTGCAACTTCCACCACCAAGACCAAACGCCAGGCCAATAGTGCACAAACTGTGGATGCCTTGGTCACCTAACTCATGTTTGTCACACTACTCCGTAACAAGCACCTAACCAGCACCGAACTTACCCCAATACCCAACTAGTGACCCAACCCGTATACCAACTACCTCAAAACATGGCTCCACCTATGCAAAACATGATCCAGCCCTACTACCAACCCAACCTCCCATTGATGCCACAAGCTAGAGCATGCTTCAATTATGGTGACCCTACTCAATTTCAAAACATCTGCCCAAGATTGGTGAACGTCATCAATTCCCAAGTTCAGGCTAATCCGATTAATCAAGCCAACCAAGCAGCTGAGGTTAGAGTCGTCAATAACAATGCAAATCAAGTCGGGGCTAATAACAACATTAGGAACGCGTAATCCAAATCACAATAGGCGAAACTTCTCTACGGTTTTAATCCCCCAAGAAAATTGGGAAGTTTCGATGTTATTATTTGGAATTATCATCGTTTTTATTTTATGCTAAAGACATTTATGATCTTTATAGTTTCCTTGTCTTTTCTTAATGTCATTATTATTTCACAATAATGTCGTTACACGTTGTTGCTATTTCACAATTTATTAATATCTCATTATATACTAATACACAACCTGGCCCGTAAGGGGCAAGGACGTGGTTACAGCCTAACACGGGAAAAAAAGGGTAAATGCACGGTACCTCTGACCACGGGAGGGTTCTCCCTCCCCAAGCTAGCTTAGCCCCATAGCTTCCTGGCGGTTACTACCCAGCAGGATTATTCGGGCCAAGCTAAACTCGAACCCGCGTCCTCCCGTTTGGAATGGGTGAGGCTGGCCACTGGGCTGACACCCCGTGGTTTGTTACAGCCTAACACATAAAGGTTACGGACACAAATATTTCTCTGTCAAGCATTGGTTTTTGTGGTTTAGTTATATTTATTTAGTGTGTGAGTTAGTAGCGTCGTCACATAGAACCACGCCTGATCTCATAACGAAGCAGATGAAATTTGATAAGGACATGGTGGATACGCTGATGGTACTTCCTATATATAAGTGTGCTTATCGAATTTTAAAACCTCGTTAGATTGGTCATGCGAAGTTCTGTGTAAGTTTTGTTTATGTAATAATCATGATTCGAATAACGATGTGGATGGAGTTTGGTAGAGGCATGGTGGATACACCGTTGGTACTTCCTATATATAAGTGCCTCTGTCAACTCATCAAAAGCATCGTTAGACTAATCATGAGAGATTTTGTGTTTATGTGTTGGGCGATTCAATTCTATGACGTTGTTAGTCAAATCTTATCATCTTAACGTGTTATAGGAAATTTTTCTCAGATTGTAAACTCCTTAGTGATACAAGTCATATCTGAGATAAGATTTTCTCTTATATCACAATCAATTCTCAATATGCCATTCTTAGGCTTCACGACGTAATACTCGTATCGCTTAAGACAGGCTATCTCATACGTCAACATGCATGTTTTTCACACCCGTATCTCTCGCAAAAAAAAAAAGATTCCTTATCTAGGTTTACAACCCTCACTAGGAACATTACCTCTTCAAATGGATCTAAACCTTGCTTCTGATATATCTTAGCATGAGTGTACTCTTAGCATCTATAAGACTCATGTATAACACTCACTACTAGACATTCATAAGAAGCGGTATGAATCTAAGAGTTTAGTTCTTAGAGCAATCCCTAAATCTAACTTGTATAACCTCCACCTACTAAAAAGACTACCACCTCAACACGAACAGTTCCTACAAATTTTAGGACGAAATTCTTCAAAGGTGAGGAGACTATAACATCCGTCGAAAATGAATTCTCGAAACCTGACTCGGACTGTAAATTGAATTATTTTGAAAGTAAATAAAAGAGTCCACCTACTAAAATGACTAGCACCTTCTACACGAACGGTTCCTACAAATTTCGGGACGAAATTCTTCAAAGGTGGGGACACTGTAACATCTGTTGAAAACAGATGCTCAAAACCCGACTCGGACTGTAAACTGAATTATTTTGAAAGTAAATAAAAGAGAACTTTAATTTTCTTTATGTTATATTAAAGTTACGCCCACGCATAAATAAAAGAAAACAGGTTTAAAAACTTTAAGTGGAAATATATACGCTAATCCCGTTGATTTTCCATTATATTCATAAAAGAACTAGTTAACTATGTTAGCCTTAAAATTAATCGTGTGTCTATATTGTCATTGACTCGGTTAGTTTTTATAAAAGCAACCAACTAACTAAGTTAATTATGATATTAAACACATATAACGAGAGTAACTAACTAAATTAACTATAATATATAGATATATAAGTAGAGGGACCAATTCTGTTAATGTTTGAAACTTATAAGTAAAGGGGACCTAGGTGTCATTTGATTAAAGAACTAAGTGAAGTGTTATAAAGAACCAATTCTGTTGGGCTGATATCGTGATGGATGTAGTTGTTATATATATATATATATATATGTGTGTGTGTGTGTGTTAGTTGTAATAAGAAAGAAAAAAAATAGAAGTGAAAACCCCTCCCCAAACCCGCGTTGCCTGGTTTCGAACCTGGAAATAGCCCAACCAACTAGGCCACACACTTTATGTGATGTAGAATTCTTTTGTTTTAATTTTAAGCACAATCTGAAACAAGATCTGATCTCCTCCTTCTCCTTTGACGCGTGTCCAGCGCAACTATGGGTTGTTTCTACAACCCGAAATAGTCAAGGAGCTCATAAACCATTGGGATTTCAAGGGACTTTGGTATAAGAACTGACAGGATTGTGGAATTTATAAAAAACGCTATTTAATTCGTCATTTTATGTTAATTCACTCAAATGAAAAACCCATTTTCAACTCCATTAAAGAACACTCAAGAACATGTATGGTTTTGTTCTTTTTTTAAGGAGAAGTTCATTAAAACCAGTCCGCACCCAAAAATCGGGGCGCACAAACTACACAAACCAAACTACATAAATACAATTTTACACCAATCTGACCAGCTAATCGACTTAAACTTCGATCTATGCTTAAACCAAAGAAAGCCCAACGATCTATTTTCGCTAAAGATATCTTCCACTTTCACCTAGCCGTCGAGAACACCACCTCGTTCCTTGCCTTCCACCAGCACCAACATGCCACACTGACGATCCCTTTCAGCGCATAGATCGAGAACACCTCAAACCTTGAAGTTTCCACACACATCCCCACGTTCAATTCGGCCATTTCACTCCTAATTTCCATGAATTTGGATCAAGAGCAAAGCTAGTGCTTGCAACTTTAATTCTTCGTATCTCTTTCATACGGACATCAATTCAGGTGATTCAATAGCCTAACTTCCTTAATTTTCATGCTCTACGATATGCAAGATTAGTTTCTGCAAAATGTGTCGGATCTATTTACTTACTTTTGAAGGACATTTAAACGTTCATTTTCAAAATTACAGTGGAAAAAGGAATACCCCCCTGTATTCAATATCTCTATGGGATCTGAACTGAAACCTTAGAAAAACTAGGGTTGTTAGTTTATGCAAATTGGGGCTTTTGATTCTATAACCATGTTTTGATAAAATTTAACTTAGGAAATCGTTTGATATCATATTAGAGTAGTCCATAGAATTTTTGGGAATTTTTCGAGTCCATTTGGATGTACCATGAATTTTTAATTGTAATATAAAAAAAGAAAATTATATAAGTCATACGAAAATTATTAATATGGAAATCAAAAATATAATTTTCTGATTATTACTACAGGCTCAAGATTTAGAAAACCCCATAGCTTTTATGATATTTGGATTATAATTCCGTAAATAAAATAAATATCATAAAGTTGGTGTTTTAATAAATAAATTGTTGATATATTAAAAATGTGATTTATGACATAATTATATTTTTCTTATGGTGAATTTTTATGAAATTGATGCTATGTAAACCTACAAAATATGCGTACATAAATACATATATTTCCATGGAGTCTTAAAAATTAAAATTCAATTTATTTGATATAACTCATAAAATATCTCATTTATAAATTTTAAAGTCTACGCTGATTTTAAGACCATATAAAAATTGGTTGGACTTAGGAGTTTTAAATGATATTCTTATTAGATGTGTCACAATAAATAATTAGGCAAAATTATTTAATTCTAATATTTGAAAACATATAAAGATATATAGTAAATCATAAGTAACAATATATTATGTTACGTATTACTTAGGTTATTTTCCTTTATGTGATATTTAGTATTATATATATACATATATATATATATTAGGTTGAACTTTCATCTTTCCAGGAATTCCCAAGTCGTGTGGTGTTTTAACAAGATTAAACAGAAACGCAAGCTATGAGTAGATTCGATTTGTTCCTCTTTTTGCCACTAACTCTTTTTTAGGGTGTATCTGGTGTTTGATTTCAAATTTATTATTTAAATTGATAATATGTTATTCGATGTTGTTACTACATGTCACATGTTGCTAAATTCTATTATTTCTCCATGCGTGCATCTATGTGTTACTCGCTTTGTGTCACAAGTTAACGTGGATCCACCTGGCTGCCCGGTTCCTCACGGCCATGGTTAGAACTCGGTATCGCCATGATTGTTTTACAGATTCGCCTTTTCCTTTTTGGGCTTGAATCTCTATGTGTCTATTGTTACTATTATTTCTATGTTGTGTTGCTTATGATATTTGGGATTATTCTTCTTGTAATGTGTGACATAATTTAACATTTCTAAATGCATGTTATAAAGTATTTTTTTCTCAAAAAAAAACGTTTTTAACTAAAAACCGAATCTGTTCACCAACATACATATTTGTTGACCTAAACCTCTTTTACGCGTGATACAGGTATACAAGTGTGAGCTGAACACGAGATGAAGACACTTAGGGCTTGCCTTAGTAATTAAATTGGATTCTTGTTAGTTTTCATGAAACTGGATTATTATATGGATTCTATGTTTATGTATGACAAATTTAATATGACGCTTTAAATATTATAACTTTTTGATAGTTGTTATAAGCTTTGACAATCAATCATGCTCTATACCATTTCCGCTGCGGGTCAGGATACACTTTGTCATAAACAAAGAAAATTAATGAGAGATTGGCACCCAAGTTGATGTAAACTTGGGTTTATCATGGTTGTTTGCCTTTATACTTTGCTTCTCCATCCATAAGCATGATTTTTTGAAAATTTGTTTCTGGTATTCTTTACAATGGTAAATTTTGGAAATTTGTTTTCTAATTTAGGATGATCATGAAGATTATTGTTCCTATTTATTGATGGATGTTAAAGATGATTCCCTTTTTTACAATTTCTAATTATATGCCTCTTTGTCCCCATCTAAAGCAATATATATATATATATATATAGAGTTAGAATCGTGAGAGAAGGCTAATTGAGAAACTTGAGAAGCATTCTGGACCACACATTTTCCTTAAAGTTTTGGTAATATACACATATGTATAATTGACATACATATGTGTATATTACGAAAAGCTTAAAAAATGTGTGGTTAAGAATACTTCTCAAGATTCTCAAATAGGGTGATATTCTCTTAGGATATATATATATCTTAAAGGATTAGTTCTTCTAAATGTTGAAGTCTGAGAATTTGAAAATTGAGATTGTGATTATTGAGTGGCCTTTCGCTTGTTTTCATTTCTTCTTTTGATAGTCTTCTCTATCTTGATTTCAATTCTGCTTTTATCATCAGATTCTTCATCACTTGAGTCTTTAGAAGATGATTCTGTTGTATTTAAAATGTTTTTTCCTTTTGCAGATGAGTTCTACCACTGCTTGTTGATGTGTCTTGATCACTTGAGTCTTTATTCTTTCTAACTTTTAACTCGTGAATTTCTTCTTTCAAGTACATGTTAAACCTATTTTTTCTAAAGATGGAACAAATACAAAAACCATTCGTAGTCATCTTATTATAGAGAAAATTAAATTGTTCCATTTCAGACGTTCCCGGACTCAAACGAATCAGTCCGACTCAAATTTAAGTCATTACTTCTAAAGTTATTACATTAACCATTAAAACCTAAACCAAAAGTTCCTTCTTCCACATTCTCAATCCTTGGCTCAACATCCTCGGAATCTAAACATACATATTCGAAGTTGGAATCATCTGTGTTAATGAGATCATTCATTGGATGTGGTGTAGGAATTGGGTTATAATTGTTCATTAATGACAACGCATACATTCAAAACCAAATTTAACGTTATAGCCAACTCCTTATTTCACATAACATGGTCGTTGAACACTTTCTATTTGTTAAAAAACATTTTTGCTAACATTCCATTTGTCTATAATAGTTTGTAATTTAGCATTCTTATTTCTACGCGTCGCTAGCTTTTCATTTAAATCATTTATCCAAGCATCCTTTCCAAAGTATAGTCTTTTTAGGGCTTTCATTTCTTCTAGAGTATCATCTAGTTTAAGCTTGTATGTAAGCTCATTTTTTTTCAATTCATTGTTGATTCTCAATGTGGATTCACTATTTTTAATGAGAACCACATTGTAATCATTCATGCTTTTTACCTGTTTCACACAATCATTTATAAATAATTTTCCAATTACCTTCAGAGACATTCCCTCTACAATGGATCTTTCCTTAGTGATACAGGTACATGGTTCTTGTTCGGCTGTTATGCCTTCTCAATGATCTCATCAATCTTCTTTTCACGAACCCTCTTCACTTTGGATTCCTTCTCATCAACCTTCACCTCTTGTATCTCACCTTCAACCCACTCTTTCACTTGCCCTAAACCAATGCCAACATTAAGTCGTCTTCATCCAGAGATGTGATCTCTACCATAAGAGCCTTACACTTCTGATCCTCAGCATCCTTGATTTCATTGCCCCATTCAAATTCTTGAACCAATGAGCTCTCTTTGTGTTTTCTTGTCCGACTGCTTCATTGTTAGGTTCTTCGATGAGAGGGTGAGGACATTCTTAAAGTGACCAAGTTCCTTGTAGTTGTAGTATCTAAGCTTAGATTTGTCATATGCCACATATTTGGATACAACCCTGTTTCGACTAGTCTTCTCCATGAATCTACTAGCTCTGATAGTCAGCATGGCCATTTGCTAGTTAAGTTCATTTCTTCAACATCATCGGGATCCACTTGCATAACATCTTTTATAGTCAAGTTATTTCTTTTCAAATCACCAACTAGAAGAACTTTATAATTGTGAACAATTATTTTAAAAAAAGCCATGTGATCGGCATGAACTTGACTAAGTGCTTAAGACGTCCCACTTGATGATCCTTGTACAAATTTCTTGTTGTGGTGGTGTTGATTAACGACAACAACATAACTCATAGGAAGAACTCCAACATGGATACTCCCCGCATTAACTTGGTTTGCTATCTTTTAGGAACCAGATGGAGCAACAACTAGGGCACATTCACTAGTAGTTTAGAGTAACTTGTTTGCTTCATTTCTCTTTTCTGTTTATCCATCTTAAAAGCTTTCAAGTTGTTAATCAAGTCACTGATTGACAATCTTGTATTAATATACTCCTTGATAATCATACACTAAAGACTCCATTCTTGAGGAAAAGAGTCGAGGGCTTCTTGATTTGCTCAGTGTGTATAAGAACAACTCCAACATTCTTAAGACGATTAACAACACAAACAAATCATCGATGTGAGTTAACAGACTTTCACCCTTAATACTTCCAAAGGTGTCATATTCCTTCTGCATAAGATCATGTCTTCCTTCTTTGAGCTCATCGTTACCTTCTAAGTGTTCACACAAAGCGATCCACAGTTGATGTGCTCTGTGACAACCTTCAAACGTGTTGTTCATTCATCAGAGATAGCCATATAGATAACACCATAGGCTTTGTTGTCTCTAGCGAGCAGGACCATATCTTCATTCGAGTAAGTAATTGGATTAGAGTCGGTGACTTGCTGGTTGGGAGTACCAATCATTGGTTGATGAGGACCAACAATGGTCGAGGTCCAAAGAGTGGCATTGGTGAAATAGCTAGTAGAAGGCTCTCATTTTTCCTTTCTAGTTAACAAAGTTATCACCAAACTTTAACTTAGGATGTCTGGAAGTGGAACTGAATTTGAGTTTGTTGGAAATGGTTTGGTTATTCTCCATTTTAAATATACTTATCATTGACAAGTTATAAGTGACAGCCGGTTTAGTGTCGCATAGATCTAATGTTCGTTTAGAGTGACAACTGAGATAAGATCGAGCGCCATTCAAAAATGTCTTACAAACTTGTGTGACGCTGCAGTGAAAACAAGGTGTTAACAGAGTGATTATATGCAAGTGACGCATGAGATGAGTATAGCACGCGACTAACGCAAACAACAAAACAACACAGTTAAAAACTTCGGCAACACTCATGAACTTTTACACGTCATCATGTAACACCCTGTAAAATCGTGTCCAATAATATAGAGACACGTGTTATATTTTTTATTTTAAAGTCTATTAAAGACTAACAGGGACTAAAAGCATCAACATGCTCAAACTCAGTCTCTGAGTGATCTTCTGATGTCAACATGCATAACCAAGCCTCTAAATGACCATTAGTGTCAACATGCTTAAAACATAGCCTCTGAGTGACCATTAGTGTCAACATGCTTAAAACATAGCCTCTGAGTGACCATTAGTGTCAACATGCGAAGACTTGGCCTCTGAGTGACCGTTGTGTCAACATGCCCAGCCTCTGAGTGACATCGGAGTCAACATGCTTATAATGAGCCTCTGAGTGATCCTTTACAAAGTCCTAACTCTCATATGTCCCATTTTTGGACAAGAAAGATCAAATCCGTAATTATGTAAAAGTTGGACAATGGAGGAGCTAAAAGTGTCAACATGTTAATTTATACCTCTGAGCAACCTTTTAACGAACCGAGAGCTCGACAATGTTCGGGCATACGCCCGGGTATGCCAAATATTGGTTACGGAGGGCTAAATGTGCTCAAAAGGTGTTTTAGGAAGGTTTAAGACGGTTTAATAAGTTGAGGGGCTAAAAGTGTCAATCTTTGAAATCTGACAAGGGGCGCTCGCGGGGCGAGAGAGGCTTGGCCTTGGCCTCTCGCACCGTGAGTGGCTTGGCCTTGGCCTCTCGCGGGGTGCGAGAGGCCTGTGTCTACAGAATTTTTGCTTGGCCTCCACACATGTTGCCAAAAACCATTTGATTCGAAACCATGGCTTTCCAAACTGCTATGCCACGTTTTAGGACACTTGTAAGCTTCCTCTTACACCCCTTAACACCTGGCATCACCTCTTTCAAGCTCTCCAAATTTAAATAGGTGCCAAGGTTCACCATTTGAACTTGCACCTATCTCATTCACAACTCTATCTCCCTCCTCTGGAAGTTCCTAACTGAAAGGAGCATCTAACTTAGTTCTATTGCATTCTAGGAACCTCTTGTAAGTGTTCCTTCCTCTTGCATTTCGTTTATAGGCTATTATAGCCAAAAGTCAAGCGTTTTACAGAAAACGCTTTGACTTTCGGTTAAGACCATTATGGTCCAGCCATTGTTCGTAATGAACATGTCTAGGTGATCATAATAAGGTAGGTGTTAGTCCCTATAAGGGCACCTCCTGAAGATCACGTTTGCTAGACCAATTGACGGGTCAAAGTTACTATATTAAAAAGTCAAATAGGCCATTTTTCGAAAAGGTTATAATTTGATCTTATATATGTTATTATATATGTTATGAAACATGTTTTGACACTTAAACAAGTTAGTAATAATTATTAGAACATGTAAGAACATGTTCGGTTGGTCGATTTCAGTCCTAGGATCGGTTCGCAACCGAAATTCGCGAAGTTTGACTTCTGCTTTGACTTTCGATTCTGACTCGATATAGATTAGTTAGCTACTGGTCTAAAGTTGTATTATGATCGTAATATAATGTAGCATAACCCTCTGAGGTTATATTACATGATCATAATCAGAATCTGAGTTTATACCCAAGTTCCGTAATTATGCCATTTTGACTCAAATGTCCTTTTTGCATAAAAAGAGGTTTAAATGATAATGAACTTGAAAATGAGTTTCCTACTGATGTAATATTATAAGTAATATTATTTGGGTTGTCAAAACATATTATAAACTGAGTTTATAAACAAGTCCTTGTATTATGTTGATAAATGACGATAAGGCTCTTGTGGCTTATAAAATGGTTTTAATCACATCTTTTCAAAGTAAATCTTTTATCTACTGATATGTTATATTAAATAACATATCTAAGACTTGTTAATCTGATCATAACATTAGTTTTCATTAATCATCGCATAAATCATCATTTTTCGACATAAGCGTCGTTTCGGCGCATAGTATGGTTTTAAACCATATTTACCAACCAAGACTTATTACCTACTGATTTTAAAACTTATTTTAAATATTTTTACAATAGGTACATGATATAAACTCAGAATCCCAAATAATTTATAAGCTATGTGTAAAATGACCAAAATTATCTAAGACTGATATGTTATATTAAATAACACACCTAAGACTTCTTAATCTGATCATAACATCAGTTTTCATTAATCATCGCATAAATCATCATTATTCGACATAAGCGTCGTTTCGGCGCATAGTATGGTTTTAAACCATATTTACCAACCAAGACTTATTACCTACTGATTTAAAACTTATTTTAAATATTTTTACAGTAGGTACATGATATGAACTCAGAATCCCAAATAATTTATAAACTATATGTAAAATGACCAAAATGCCCCTTTGGTGCATAGTTTGGTCATAAAAGATAAATTACACATATAATTAATATCCTACTGATATTTTATTATAAATAAGTTATTTTCCAAAATACTTATAGTTATAACATTAAATTATATTGAATTTCCTTTTATACGGTATGAAATTACCGAAACGCCCTTATGAGGCATAGTTTCACTTTAAAACCATAACGAGCATATAAGTTGATATCCTACTGATATTACAACTTATTTAAAATATTATCGCATATAGAACTGGTCCATGACTTATCCGATTACCCGATATCGCTAGTATGCGTACGGTTAAGCATATGTAACTAGTTTACGAAAATCAACCGAAACGGGTCTAACCTTGTCATTTAAGTCTCAAAATCAAGAATGTTTATAGTTTATCCATATTATACAAGTTAAGGTACTTGTTGGGATTAAACTACATTCTAACCAATCATCTTTTAATATAGCATTATACGTTTTGATCAAGTACGCTAGTCGGTCTAAGTCAATGACTTAAACAAGATAGTTAGTATTTAATTAGTTAGCTTATGCCATAATCCAGACTAGAGACTTGCCGGTAAACGCTATCTGCACTTAGTACTTTTGTGTACGGCTGAGGTAATAAATATTGTGTTAAACGAAGAATAGCTCAGGTAAATACTATCGACTTATTTCCCTTATACGGGCTTGGTTTACCGGAAATTATTACTGCTTGGTCGGAAATGGGATTAATCGAATGTTGGATTGTGGCTAGTAAATCCGCATATTCCTCTTTAATCAGTTTTGTTTGATAACTTAAACATCGGGGGTTAACTACCGTGTCCTGTATATCCTCGGCTCATTCCATTAGATAATGGCCATGACCTTAGCGCGGGGTGTAGGCATACACCTGACAGACGCTCAAATGCAACTACCCACACTTGTGGGGATAACTCCTTCGTGAGTTCATGAGTGGTGTGTACGTTAATCATGTCTCGGTTTTTGTACTGGGCCCTGTATGTATGGACAAACATGTGAATCTGTTAACAAGGTTGCAAGGTCAACTTTCCTAAGTTATAAAAGATTTTGTGCTGATACGCACTTAAAACATTTTATTTAATTGTTTTCAAAATGAGTCAGTTGAGTGTATTTACCAGCAAAAGCTAACGTATTTTCAAAAGACTAAGCTTGCAGGTACAATACGAAATATGTTGGAAGTGCTCGGTAGTGATAAGAGGATCTTGCAAATCCTAGATCTGCCCAAAGTCTATTTTACATTCTTTCTTTGTACAATTTATTATCCGCCTGTGGATCTTCTATTACAAGCCTGTATATTATTTTGTATTTCGAACATTTGGTTTATAATAGTAATTTAAATCCAAGACTTCCGTTGTGTTGTGTTTAATTGACTATGATGATATCAACTTTACATCACGATATTCCCCACCCGGGCCCACCGGTGTTTGGATTTGGTTGGAAATCCGGGGTGTGACAAGTTGGTATCAGAACCAACGTTTGAGAGAATTGAACACTAGCCTTTTTGTGTTTAATCTCAAACTTACACAAGCATATTCCTTAGACTTCCGAGTCTAGGCATTGACCTAGGATTACTCATTTCATTATTAAGTTATTAATATTGTTTGATTTGATTTTTAACAGGAAAATGTTGCCACGAGTAAGAGGAAGAGGAAAAGGACCAATGAGGCGAGGACCTTAAGGACACATCCCTTCACATCCCCGTCACCCAAACCCTTATGAAGATTCGGGGGATTCATGGCCACTACCACAACATTCGCCTTCCCACACTCAAAGTTCATACCACTCGTACCATTCACACCACTCCCACCACTCTCATCATTCTTACCATGATGAGTTTAACCCCCAACCAATACTTTAACACACCCCCCGCTGATCAGAATCAGTTGGATCAGCCAAATCCAATAGACGAGGACTTCGACTCGGAGACGCCGTCGTCAGGATCAAATGCACATCCCATTGAGATATCGAGCGATTCAAACTCAGGATCGCCGTATCAAGGTCCTAATGAGTGGGACCAATATTGGAACCAATTTACCTTTGCCAACACTCCTTTTGATCACTCTCAACCACCTCCTATACAAGAAGATGTTCACATTGAACCAGTGGAACATCATCAATCGCCACCTGAGCCACCAAGGAGGAAACGTGGAGCACGCATGTCAGTACGTGCAGGTCAACGATCGGGTTCGCTACCACCATTGCCTAAACCCTACCCCACCATTCAAGAGGACCCACAAATGGGTGGACCCTATAACTTCACTTGTGGTGGAACCAACACCATCACCCGTAGTTCAACCACCACCATCGGGTTATAATAACCCTATACCAACATATCCAGATAATACTGGATATGATCCTTTTAACCCATCTACACCAGTTGATTACCAAGCATTGTCGCATGACCCTTACATGCAAGTGGTCATGTATAATGCACTTTACCCGTCCCCTTTCCCACTTGCTTATCCACCTACTAGATATCCAAATTATGCGTACAAGTATCCGATGGTGCCACAGCCACAACCACAACCTTCACCACCACTCGAGGCCATCAATGAGGCCTTAGAACGAATGAAAGAAATGCAACAACAAGCGGAGAAAATGGAGAAGAAGACGAACAAGTTCTTCAAGAAACTCTCCAAGTTGGTTAAGGGAAGGGAGGACGAGTGAAGTCCCTTTCTAAATATATTTAGTCCCTGCGAGGACAATGTTATTTCCTTAGTCCCTACGTGGACATTTTATTTCTATTAGTCCTTGCATGGACAGTTAGTTTTATTTATTTATTTCAATTAATGTAACTTTTATTCACTTTTAATGAAGTATTTTTGGAATAATATATGTATTCATCCTCTTCAAAGCAAACATCTCGATTTTACTCGAAATTTGTGCTCAGCGATATAATTCCAAAAAGATCTTAATGGTTTTGATTAGCCAAGTGGCATAGGCCACGTATTTGGCCAGCTTATAAATGATAGTTATGGATGAAAGGGCCTTCTATCATGATAGTTAAGGGAAGTTATCCTTCTATCCAGAGGTGGTGGACTAAGTTCAAGCCTCCAAGTCGTTAAGGTCGAATGTGACCAGGACTATTAATCAACCATTAAGGTACTCTTATGTTAACATTCAGGAATGTTCATACTCCTGGTAGTGTGGCTTGAGGAACCACACTAGCCGTCTAGGTAAATGGACTATGTCCTAAAACCTATTTATAGCATATGTGATCAATGTGATCCCGGCTAATATCATCAATATGATGTTAATAATTGACATCCATTAGAGATACAAGCCAATGTGCCATATTTTATGTTCATTAGTGACAGGCTAATGTACCATATTATATGTCCATTAGTGAAAGGCCAATGTGCCATATTTTATATACATTAGTGACAGACCAATGTGCCATATTTTATGTCCATTAGTGATAGGCCAGTGTGCCATATTTTATGTCCATTAGTGAAAGGCCAATGTGCCATATTTTAATGTCCTTCATGACAAGACTATGAGCTAATAATAATTGTCTAATGGCAATTACAGTTGTGATATTACGATCCACTGTCTAATAATATATGGACTACGTCCAAATTATAATTTACCTTTGATGGTCCTTTTGAGACCTAGGCCAAAAATAGATATAATAAGCCTAAGAGTTGTGATGTTATTCACACTAGCTAGATTAGGCGATGGATTGTGAAATCCAATGTTTACAGCCAATATGGTTATTAATACCATAGCTAAAAGAAATTTAATTTGGTGAACCAAAGCTTTAAAGAATGGCCAACTCGGATGAGGCGCAAAGTAGCAACCGGGATGTTAACTCTAATAACGCAGAAAATATAGCCATTAATAATGAAGATTTCCAAGCGCGCATAGACGCACTATGGAAAGGTCATGGAAAAGGCCATAGAAATACTTAGGGAGTCGAGTGCTACTCGCTCCAAACCATTATCAATCGCACCATCCTCAGCTCATAAAGTGATCTCGTTCACTCTTCAAATGCGAAGAGTGAACCAAAGAAAATAGAATTTGTTGATAGGTTTCGTTCTTCTAAAGACGGATGTACCTACAAATATTTCGTCTCCTGCAAGCCCCGGGACTTTAATGGGGAGAAAGGAGCTGTAGAAGCCTTGAAACGGCTGGATGAGATGGAAACGATTGTGGATATCAGTGGCTGTGCTGAAAAGGATGTGGTAAAGTATGTATCACAATCCTTCAAAGGTGATGCCTTAATTTGGTAGAAGGCTATGATCCAATCTATAGGTAAAGTATACCTGTACAATTTGGGATGATCCAAGTTTGTGGACCTTGTTAAGGAAACTTACTGCCCACCCCATGAGGTGGAAAGCTTCCTGACTCTCACAATGAAGAACCTAGATTGTCGGAAGTATGTTTCTGATTTCAATTCCCTATCCAGGTTAGTTTCCTATTTGACATCGCGCCTTTTATTAATGGGTTGGCGCCCGAGATAAAGGGCATGGTAAAGACTGCTCAGCCCACTACCTATAGGTCTGCTGTTGACCTATCTCTCTCCCTCACCTTAGATTTGGTGAGGCAAAGGTCAGTCAAGATCAAAACTGACGGGAAAGAAAACGGGAGGATGATAACTCCAAAAGGTTTAAGAATAAAGGAAATTTTGGGTTCAAGAAGAACCAACATAGGTCTGATGGTAGACCTCTATACAAGACCTGTAGCCGCATGCATTAGGGCAATGCAATACCAACCTTCATATTAAACCCTGTAGTATTTGCAAAAGAAAAGGGCATAAGATCCATGAATGCAAAAATCTTAAAAATGCCGTCTATTATGGCTGTAATGAGAAAGTGTATATTAAGCCCAATTGCCCTAAGAACCCCACAAATAATGATGCAAAGCCTGGAGAGGCTAAGAAAGGGAATGCTCGTGCTTTCTAGATAAATGCTAGGGAGGCCGTTAATGAAAACAATGTCATAACGGGTACTTTCCTCATCAATGATACATATGCTATAGTTCTTTTTTATTCGGGTGCAGATAAGTCTTTTGTAGACCATAAGTTTAGTAAACTATTAAACTTACCCATAAGAACTCTAGACAAAACTTATGAGATAGGACTTGCTGATGGAACTTTAGAAATATCATCTTCTATTCTTAATGGATGCTCTATATTCATTAAGAATCATTACGTTCCTATCTCTCTTTTGCCAATGAAATTGGCGGGTTCGATGTAGTTTTAGGCATGGATTTCTTATCCCATAACCAAGCCCACATTGCATGTGATAAGAAACTCATCGAAATTAAAACCCCATCTGGTGAAATGATCACCATCACTGGAGATTCACACTATGGATTGCCAGACAAGGTGTCGTTATTTAAGGCATCCAAGTGTTTAAGGAAAGGTTGTGTCATTTACATGGCAAAAGTCACTATCAACGAACTTAAGCGGAATATTCAAGACCTTCTAGTTATTTCGGAGTATTCCGATGTCTTTCCCGAAGAACTACCAGGTCTACCTCCAGATAGACAAGTAGAGTTTAGGATTAACATCCTACCTGGATCAGCACCCGTAGCTAGAGCTCCATACCTATTAGCACCAACGGAAATGAAGGAGTTAAGGACGTAGTTAGATGAACTCTTAGAGAAAGGCTTTATTCAGCCAAGTTTCTCGCCCTGGGGAGCTCCAATTCTTTCGTTAAGAAAAAGGACGGTTCGATGCGGATGTGCATTGACTACCGTGAATTGAACAAGATAACGATCAAGAACCGTTACCCATTACCCAGGATCGACGATTTATTTGACCAACTTCAAGGGGCTAGTTATTTCTCCAAGATTGATCTAAGATCTGGATATCATCAGCTGAAGGTTAGGAGTTAGGATGTTCCTAAGACTGCCTTCAGGACCCGTTATGGTCACGATGAATTTTTGGTAATGCCTTTTGGGCTCACAAATGCACCTGCAGCATTCATGGATCTCATGAATAGAGTCTGCAAACCACATTTGGATAAGTTTGTCATTGTCTTCATAGACGACATACTTATCTACTCTAGTAATCAAGTTAATCACGAGAGACATCTTCGGTGCATCTTAGAACTGCTAAGGCAAGAGAAGCTTTATGCTAAGTTCTCTAAGTGTGAGTTATAGCTTAGAGAAGTCCAATTCCTTGGACACATTGTAAGTGAGTGTGGTATCCAAGTGGATCCCGCCAAAATAGAGGCCATAATGAATTGGGAAGTACCAAAACCCCATCAGAAATTCCTAGCTTCTTAGGATTGGCTGGTTGTTATAGAAGGTTCATTGAGAACTTTTCAAGGATAGCCACTCCTTTAACTACTTTGACCCGTAAGAATGTCAAATTTGTTTGGTGTCCAAACCAACAAGAATCCTTTGAGATTCTAAAACACAAATTGAGCAATGCTCCTGTGGTATCTCTACCTGAGGGTGTTGAAGACTTTATTGTTTACTGTGATGCATCGCACACTAGCATTGGCTGGGTGCTAATGCAAAAAAGGCAAAGTGATTGTCTATGCATCATGACAATTAAAAGTGCATGAAAGGAAATACACTGCCCATGACTTAGAATTGGGTGTCGTTGTATTTGCATTTAAGTTATGGAGAGATTACTTGTATGGCACAAAGTGTATTATATACACTGACCATAAGAGCCTCCAACATCTGTTCAATCAGAAGGAATTGAACATGCGACAGTATCGTTGGATGGAAACACTTAATGATTATGATTGCGAAATTCGCTACCATCTAGGCAAGGCAAATGTAGTAGCTGATGCCTTAAGTCGCAAGGAACGGGTTAAGCCTATAAGGATTAATACCAAGAGCATTGAGCTCAGAAATAGCTTAAGTGAAAAGCTATTAGATGCGCAAAAGCAAGCCCTGTTAGAGGCTAACATTCCTAATGAGGGATTAGGCGGGACTGTTGATCAGTTAACGCCTGGAAAGGATGGAATCCTTAGATTTAATGGAAGGATCTGGGTTCCAATCTTTGGAGGACTTAGAGATCTAATCCTCCAAGAAGCGCATAATACGAGATACTCAGTTCACCCAGGTGGTGATAAGATGTATAAGGATCTGAAAAAGAATTATTGGTGGATGGGTTTGAAGAAATCCATAGCCACTTATGTAGCTATGTGTCTGACGTGTTCGCAAGTTAAGGGCGAACATCAGAAGCCGTCAGAACTTCTACAACAGTTGGAAATTCCACATGGAAATGGGAAATGGTAAATATGGACTTGATTACCAAGTTACCTAAGACCAAACATGGAAACGACACGATTTGGATCATTGTAGATAGGCTGACTAAGTCAGCGCATTTCTTGCCAATTAAGGAAACGTATAATTTAGACAAATTGGGTAAGTTGTTTGTGGACAAGATTGTGTCCCTCCATGGTGTGCCAGTATTTATTGTATCTGAAAGAGATACTAGATATACCTCTCATTTTTGAAAAAGTTTCCAACAATCTTTTGGCACAAGATTAAATTTTAGTACGGCTTACCACCCGTAGACGGATGGTCAAAGTGAGCGTACTATCCAGACATTGGAAGACATGCTTAGGGCATGTGTGATTGATTTACGTGGAAGTTGGGATGACCACTTACCCCTGATAGAATTCTCCTATAATAATAGTTATCATGCAAGCATCAAGGCTGCTCCTTCCGAGGCCTTGTATGGGAGAAAATGTCGAACGCCCGTGTGTTGGGCACAAGTTGGGAAGCCCAACTATCAGGACCTAAGATCGTCCTGGAGACCATGGATAAGATTGTGCAAATCCGTGATCATCTCAAAGCTGCTCGTGATAGGCAGAAAAGTTATGCAGACAAAAGACAAAAACCTCTTAAGTTCCAAATAGGGGACATAGTATTATTAAAGGTATCACCCTGGAAGGGTGTGATGCGCTTCGGAAAGAAGGGCAAGTTAAGCCCGAGATATATTAGACCATTTGAGGTGATCGAATGTGTCGGTTTTGTGGCTTATAAGCTTAGGCTACCCAAGGAGCTAAGTGGAATTCATGATGTGTTCCACATCAGCAACCTTAAGAAATGTCTAGCCGATGACTCGCTAGCAATGTCGCACAAAGATGTGCAAATGTATGAAATTTTGATCGAGGATCGACAGGTTATGAAGCTCCGAAGGAAATTGATACCTATAGTAAAGGTTAAATGGGATGCCTTTAGAGGTCCCGAGTTTACATGGGAGGTTGAGTCCACTATGCGAAAAAAGTACCCCCATCTTTTTGAATAAAATCTCGAGGTCGAGATTTCTTTTAAGAGGGTGAGGATGTAACACCTTGTAAAATCATGTCCAATAATATAGCGACACGTGTTATATTTTTTATTTTAAAGTCTATTAAACACAAACAGGGACTAAAGACGTCAACATGCTCAAACTAAGTCTCTGAGTGATCTTCTGATGTCAACATGCATAAACCAAGCCTCTTAGTGACCATTAATATCAACATGCTTAAAACATATCCTCTGAGTGACCATTAGTGTCAACATGCTAAGACTTGGCCTCTAAGTAACCGTTGTGTCAACATGCCCAGTCTCTGAGTGACATCGGAATCAATATGCTTATAATGAGCCTCTGAGTGATCCTTTACAAAGTCCTAACACTCATATGTCCCATTTGTTGGACTAGAAAGATCAAATCCATAATTATGTAAAAGTTGGACAATGGAGGGGTTAAAAGTGTCAACATGGACCTTTTAACGAACCGAGAGCTCGACAATGTCCATGCATACTCCCGGGTATGCCAAATATTGGTTACGGAGGGCTAAATGTGCTAAAAAGGTGTTTTAGGAAGGTTTAAGAGGGTTTAATAAGTTGAGGGGCTAAAAGTGTCAAACTTTGAAATCTTACAAGGGGCGCTCCGGGGTGCGGGAGGCTTAGCCTTGGCCTCTCGCGGGGCGCGAGAGGCCTGTGTCTAAAGAATTTTTGCTTGGCCTTCACACATGTTGCCAAAAACCATTTGATTCTAAACCATGGCTTTCCAAACTGCTATGCAACGTTTTAGGACACTTGTAAGCTTCCTTTTACACCCCTTAACACCTGGCATCAACTCTTTCAAGCTCTCCAAATTTAAATAGGTGCCAAAGTTCACCATTTGAACTTGCACCTTTCTCATTCACAACTCTATCTCCCTCCTCTTGAAGTTCCTAACTGAAAGGAGCATCCAACTTGGTTCTATTGCATTCTAGGAACCTCTGGTAAGTGTTCCTTCCTCTTGCATTTCGTTTATATGCTATTATAGCCAAAAGTCAAGCGTTTTACAGAAAACGCTTTGACTTTCGGTTAAGACCATTATGGTCCAGCCATTGTTCGTAATGAACATGGCTAAGTGATCGTAATAAGGTAGGTGTTAGTCCCTATAAAGGGCACCTCTTGAAGATCACATTTGCTAGACCAATTGACGGGTCAAAGTTACTATATTAAAAAGTCAAACAGGCCATTTTTCAGAAATGTAAAAATTTGATCTTATATATGTTGTGAAACCTATTTTGACACTTAAACAAGTTAGTAATAATTATTAGAACATGTAAGAACATGTTCGGCTCATCGATTTCAGTCCTAGGATCGATTCGCAACCGAAAGTCGCGAACTTTGACTTCTGCTTTGACTTTCGATTCTGACCTGATATAGACTACTTAGTTACTGATCTAAAGTTGTATCATGATCGTAATATAATGTAGCATAACCCTCTGAGGTTATATTACATGATCATAACGAGAATCTGAGTTTATGCCCAAGTTCCGTAATTATGTCATTTTGACTAAAATGTCCTTTTTGCATAAAAAGAGGTTTAAAAGATAATGAACTTGAAAATGAGTTTCCTACTGATGTAATATTATAAGTAGGATTATTTGGGTTGTGAAAACAAATTATAAACTGAGTTTATAAACAAGTCCTTGTATTATTTTGATAAATGACGATAAGGACCTTGTGGCTTATAAAATAGTTTTAAACACATCTTTTCAAGTAAAACTTTTCTCTACTGATATGTTATATGAAGTAACATATCTAAGACTTGTTAATATGATCATAACATCAGTTTTCATTAATCATCGCATAAATCATCATTTTTTGACATAAGCGTCGATTCGGCGCATAGTATGGTTTTAAACCATATTTACCAACCAAGACTTATTACCTACTGATTTTAAAACTTATTTTAAATATTTTTATAGTAGGTACATGCTATGAACTCAGAATCCCAAATAATTTCTAAACTATCTGTAAAATGACCAAAATGCCCCTTTGGTGCATAGTTTGGTCATAAAAGATAAATTACACATATAATTAATATCCTACTAATATTATATCATAAATAAGTTATTTTTCCAGAATACGTATAGCTATAACATTAAATTATATTCAACTTCCTTTTATACGGTATGAAATTACCAAAACGCCCTTATGAGGCATAGTTTCACTTTAAAACCATAACGGGCATATAAGTTGATATCCTACTCATATTACAACTTACTTAAAATATAATAGCATATATAACTTGTCAATGACTTATCCGGTTACCCGATATCGCTAATATGCGTATGGTTAAGCATATGTGACTAGTTTACGAAAATCAACCGAAACGGGTCTAACCTTGTCATTTAAGTCTCAAAATCCAGAATGTTTATAGTTTATCCATATTATACAAGTTAAGGTACTTGTTGGGATTAAACTACATTCTATCCAATCATCGTTTAATCTAGCGTTATATGTTTTGATCAAGTACGCTAGTCGGTCTAAGTCAATGACTTAAATAAGACCGTTAGTATTTAATTGGTTAGCTTGTGCCATAATCTAGACTAGAGACTTGCCGGTAAATGCTCTCTGCACTTAGTACTTTTGTGTACGGTCGGGTTAATAACTCTTGCCTTAAACGAAGAATAGCTCAGGTAAATACTCCTGACTTATTTCTCCTATACGGGCTTGGGTTATGGTAAACTATTACCGCTTGGTCGGAAATGGGATCAATCGAATGCCGGATTGTGGCTAGTAAATCCGCATATTCCGTTTTAATCAGTTTTGTTTAATAACTTAAACATCGGGGGTTAACTACCGTGTCATGGATATCCTCGGCTCATTACATTAGATAATGGCCATGACCTTAGCGCGAGGTGTAGGCTTACGCCTGATAGACGCTCAAATGCAACCACCCACACTTGTTGGGGATAACTCCTTCGTGAGTTCATAAGTGGTGTGTACGTTAATCATGTCTCGGTTTTTGTACTGGGCCCTGTATGTATGGACAAACATGTGAATCTGTTAACAAGGTTGCAAGGTCAAGTTTCCCAAGTTATAAAAGATGTTGTGCTGATACGCACTTAAAACATTTTATTTAATTGTTTTCAAAATGAGTCAGTTGGGTGTATTTACCAGCGAAAGGAAAATATTTTTGTTGTTTTTGCTTAACCGTTCCATCATTAAAGAAAAGGAAAATATTTTTGTTGTTTTTGCTTAACCGTTCTGTCATTAGATGAAAAACTAATCAATTTCAAATTAAAGTACGAAATTTAAATTGTAAATTTTCGCTGATATTCTCTTACCTCATCTCCTCTAAAGGAAACATCACACTCAAGAAAAGAATATGAACTTTTGCGACAGTGAGATGTTATCCAATATATCCCAGGAACAACCGCTATCAACATTCCAGAGATTGTCAACAACTCCTCCTTGGTTATTCTTGAAAAATAAAGAGATTAGTAAGACAGTGGGACCCAGGCCATCGTGGTCCTGGGTTCCCTAAAGCATCAAAATAAGACACTTCTTTTAAACACAAATCCCCTTTCGTTTCAAGGATTGGTGATGTTGCTATCGCCTTGGATTTGAGCTTCCAAATGGCAAATAACTGGTAATTCCGTACAATTTAATCACTAATTTTATATTATAATCTCATGCATGGTTATCGTAAAATAGTTGCATAACTGAGTCCTACGTCATTAGGGCAAGTAAATCTGATCATAACATATACTGGTTTCCGTTACGACGCAAAACAAACAAAAACAATGCCCTAAAAGTGTTGGTAGAAAGCGTTGGGCGCATTAACTACGATGACACTAACTGTGTCGGTAAACCCGCTAAGACGAATCAGAACAAGAAATAACGGCATCTTAATGCCATAAGTCCATATACAAATGAAAACACATATTTAAGAACAACTATTACAATAAAACATAACTTTCTGGCAAAACGCCTAAATCGCAAAATTGTCCGTTTCGACCAAAAAGGCGACAAACGTCAATTTGTCCGCAAGACTAATTCGGAGGATTTTGAATGTGAGAATAAGAATAAAACAATATTAATCTTCCTAAAATAATGTGAGAATAGCAAGAATGCACAAAAGACATCGTTTCCGGTCATTCATCAAACAATGCACAATTCGACCGGAAAGCGGCCGATTGTCGAAACGACGAATATTTTAGTGGCCCATAGCCTCATCCGGGCATCTAGCGAACTAGTTAAGCCTCATTTAGAACTCGGAATCCATTCAACTAACATGAGGTCACGGAAACACAACTTTCAGAAAAGTTCGACGGCGGATCATAAAAGTGCCGAAATCGATCGAACGATCGAACGAAAGACATTTCGGCCATCCTGACTCATCGTATATTCGTCTAGCGTACTAGTCATGCATATTTTTTGATTGGAAATGCACTATGTGGACGCCATATTAATTATGGTGGTCGAAAACAAAAGCTTCAGGTACTAAATAAATAGTTTCGTTTATTAGCGATTATTATGACGATAAGCGATCTAGTGACGTACGTCATCCGAAACTTATATTGGAGAATAATTTGGATTAAATACCATGTAAATACACCCTAAACTCAAGCCTTATGCTTAAGATGCTAGATCATTAACCCTAATCACCATACTTAGTTAAATGACCAAAATATCTATTTTTTAACATGTGTAAAAATTGAAAGTTACACTTTACCCCCCTTGGTTGACGGTTCAAGTGGGCCCCATTCCCACTTGATTTTGTTAAAAATTAAGAGATTGGAAGTATGGTGTTTAGGTGTTTGATGGACTTGATGAGTGATGGAAATATATATGAAATCATTAACTAAATCTTATCAAATTTCATCAAAAAATTTGCAACCATTTCCCCCCCTTCCTACCATCACCTCACGGATCCACCACCACCACCTTGAACCACCATTGTGCTACCCTAAAACACCACAACCTCTACACTTTGAAACTTAATCAAGTCTACTAAAGAAGCTAGCAAGGATGGAGATCATTAGGGCTTCTTAAAGAGCTTCATTTTCTTCCATAATCTTCAAGAAACTTGTGCACCCTTTGTAAGCTAAACTCATCCATTATCTAGCTTATTTTTATGCTTAGATTATTAGTGTAAAGTTGATCATCTTGAAAATAAAGAAAAGATAAACCAAAAACCCTAACTCACAACATAATAATAACACTAAATATTGTTTATTTTGTGTTGATTATATGTTTATATGATAGTTAGTTAGCATGTTGAAGTTGTTTGTGTTAAAAGTATGATATAAAAGTTGGATGATCTTGTGTGATTTAGTATAATAATGAAGATTTAAACTTGATAAGGTTTAAATCTAAACAAGATCATCAACTACATCATCCATGAAAAATACTACAACTTAAAGATAATTTTTAAGCATATGAATGATTTTATAAGAAGTAAACACTTGTATTTAAGTTGTAATCACCTTAAAAATGTGTAGTAATCAAGGGGTTAAATGCATGAACCTGATTAAACAACATGCTAAAGTAGTGATTTGAAATGATCAATAAATATTAAAAACCATCTTGATTAACTAGTATTTTTACAAATAAAAAGTCATGGATGATGATAGATTTATAATGTAAAATAAATATAGATGGTTTGTTGATGATGATTATGAGCTTAAACAGGTTTTAAATACGTTTTTGAAACGTGGAAAACGCCTTAGTTTAGGGAAAACTATGGTGAAATTTTCTAAAAATCTAATCGCGATTAAAACATGATTAGTGGGGTGATTAGTGGGACTAAACGCGATTAGTAACTTAAATCGTCATTAAGTAGACTCTAATGACAAGGGTTATCCTTAAATGGCCAAGTGTTCAACAAAGTTACAAATATATATTTATAAGTAAAAATATATGCTTTTTTACAAATATATATTTCTACTTGGAAAGTAATACAAGTATATATTTATACATTTGTTACCAATAAATTTTTATGTATACATATGTGTGTTGTATGTGTATGTATTAGAAACTTAGGGTATTCACAATAAAAATACCCAATCATATACAAAATACAAACACTTGATCAATACACTAAGTGTTGGTGACATAACAAATATATCCTTGAAAAGCGTCGAAACAATAATCGGACAATGGAAATGATGCGAACATTAGGCGAATACTCAAGATTATATCGTCGCGTCGACGACTAATGGGTGGATCACCGGCACGAAAGGTCATTACAGCAACGGGCGATTCTTGATGAAAACAATCATGTAATAAACGATGCCGACGACGAGTCTAAATATATATTTAGACTTTCGACATATATATATGTTATCGAAATCAAAATCCAGAAAGTAAAAAATATAATTAACATGGGCTACGCCCAATGATATAAAAACATGGGCTAGGCCCAATGACAAGAAACATGGCTAGGCCCAAAGACATAGATGACATGGGCTAGGCCCAATGACAAGAAAACATGGGCTAGGCCCAAAGACATAGATGACATGGGCTAGGCCTAATGACAAGAACACATGGGCTAGGCCCAATGACATGTGAAGGGCAAGGCCCAGTTCACACATGATTTGAAAACAATAATATATATATATATATATATATATGTGTATATATATATATATATTTTAAGAAATATATATAACAATATTAATCGAACAAACAAACTACCAACACTATGATAACATTTTAAGTTGTTCAATCATAACAAATAAATTCATAACAAGAATTCAAGATGAACAACGAGTACAAGGTCCATTGAGACCTAGGTGTCTAATGAAACCAATACGCATGTATGTTACATACGTTACGGACACCGATCGATAAATAGTATGACTTAACGGAACGCAAAAATTGTGAGTTCATGTCCCTCCTTTCAATTATTTCAAGTTTTGTTTTAAACTATCGAGGGGAAATACATGTCACGTCAAAACAATATGTTAGCTATGGGTTAGTACATAATAGATCACTGTGCGTAAGTAGGATGATGACAATAGTAACCATTAATCACTAGTGACCAAGGTGCAAAAGAAATAGATCTATTGAGTTTGAGACCCCTCTACTTCTGGTTGGTATACCCTTCGGAGTGCTTTTGTGATCCCAGTGATGTCAAAGTAGTCTCGGTTTGGTTACTTACTTATGGCACAAGTATGTCAGGGTGCTCGCGACACACTGATAGATCCTTAAATAAGTCATTGATGCTAATAACATACTTGGATTTCAATACAGGATTTCAAAGATGACATTTTGATACGAATACATTTAACTACATGAACTCGCCAACTTTATGTTGACTTTTTAAAATCACATGTATTTCAGGACGCAAGACTTGAGCAGGTGATGGGTTCCGGGTATGGGATTTGTCAAGACAACAATGCACCACTTTTTGGAGGGTTTGCCTTTTATATCCCATCTTCGTATGGGTATATAGGGGTCAAAGCCTCATTATGATATTGTGATGAAAACAATATCTTATTTTGGAACAATGTGTTTTAAACTATGTTTGTAAGTGGTAATCTGAGACAGAAAACAATGTGGTTTCCCTTTTGAAAGTTGTAAATGCGTAATGAAACTTAATAATGGCATGACATCGTTGTTATTTAATATTGTTTACTAAATTGGATGCTATAATTACCTAATCGTCACACACTTGCTTTTCCGCTACGACCGGGGTGTGACAATTCCAATCCTCATCAGATGGTTTAACCTTTGGATTCACTTCTTTATTTCCTTAGGTGATGATACCTTCATCGGCTTTGAACGATTTTTATAACCTTCTGATTTTGATCATGATACGGAACATGGAGACTATGTGTGTAGTTTCGAGCAATGTAACCAGGAATGCTGTAATTGAAGCACGTTTGTCTCTTCTCATGTAAAGCATTCTGATCAGCTTGATTTGCTCGTCCAGGCCTTGAAGGATGAACTGATCCCTTCTGTGCTTGATATCCTTGCACGTTTCTTGCAGAGGAAGATGAATTTGGATGTCTGTACTTGTCGTTTGCAAGGGCTTTCTTCTGTTGTGGAGATTTCTTTGGATTCTTCTTCTTTTGTTTAGACTGCAAGTCTTGTTCAGAAATCTCCCCAACCTTTCCAAAAGCTTTGTTAGCACGGTCAAAAGCATATTTTTCACATTTGCCATTAAAGACCAGCTTAACAAAAGCATTTTTCACAACACTAGCCTTTTGAGAGCTATTGCTGCCCACTGATGATTTTGGAGAGCTTGATTATCCTTGACGTTTAGACTTCTGTTTTCTTCGTCTCTGATTTTCTCGTTTATGCTCTGTTAGCTTGCTCTGAACCTTTTCATGAGAAGGAGAAGGTTTAGATTGTTCAGTTTGCGCACTCGGAACCTTGTTCACATCAGCTCTCTCTTCACCAGCTTTGATAAAGTCAGAGAGTCCTGTTTGGCAGATGAAGGACTAGACACTCCAGCTGAATCATTAGAAGAGTCAACAGCACCAGATCGTTCCTGTGTGTCTGACGTATAATCACTGGGTTTGCCATACACCATATGCTGTGCTCTCTCAATATCTTTTGTCGGTTTCAGGCATTGTTGTGTAGTTGTGATTATACGGTGGGGCAACCTGATTGAATCCCAAACCCTTCCCTTTCTTCCCCTTATATGCCAGCTGCACATTGCATACATCTTGAACAAGCTTGCTGGATGTATCAAACTTCTTTGTATTAACTTCATTTTGTTGATATTTTCCAGTAAGAAGTCCCAGCTCAACTCTTACCAAGTCGCATTCCATGGTTTTTGAATCTAATCTGCTTTTGTAATCATGACCCAAAATTTCTATTGATTTACGTCTAGGTGGAGCTGAGCTATGTCTTTCTTTTGTGCTTCAACATTTTCTGTGAGTAACTTGTTACTTTCTCGAAGGCTGATGCACTGAGCCATTGCATTGTTGTATTCATCGGCCATTTTAGAATTAAGTGCCCTGAGTTGAGCAACCCTATTCCTGCAAGGTTCAATACATGATTAGTCAATAATAGATAGACACAAAACAGTAAGATTACATGGAAAACAAAAGAAAACAAGTCGTGCATGATAATTGGTGATTAATAAAAAGTATAACATAAATTACTAACATGAATATATATATGTATTGTATGAATTATTTGCCAGGACTATGTCTTCCTCATCGAGCTATGAAGAAGACCCTGAGGAGTACGTATCCGACAAAGGATATGACCCCACTGCTGAGGCCCTACCCCTAGGGGATGGAGCCGAACACGGAGACTTTGAGGACTTTCAGCCACTTGCCCTAATCGACCCAATGGAGGAGGATGTACACCCAGCAGACGATGTGTTGGCAGTCCCACATCCCTCACATGATATTATCGTGTATGGCCATCTAGAGGGCGAGCATGCTATCATACATTTGGTTGTGCCTCTTGATGTAGTCCCTCCAGTGATTGATCTAGACGACGATGACGCCGATATACCCGTGTTCCACGTTGAGCACATGGAGGTCGACCTTGGCGACGACGAGGTCTTTGATGATATCGCTATACTCGAGATCCGCCCTCTGATATCCCAGTTGTTGACATCTCGTCATCCACCGATGCTGCTCCGAGTGAGCATGAGGCAGACGATGCCTCATCTGCCGCCCCAGGCACACCTGTATCTATGTATTCACCCCCTGCGGCCTCACCGGCTCACGCTAGTTCATTCCTAGTCAGTGCTCCGACCCCTGGACCCGCTCACTACAATGGACCCGCCCGTACTATTCACTGAGCGGCACTCCACGTGCCTAGAGCAGCCGCCACCATATTTCTCTGAGAGGTCCACGTACCACCCTATTTACAACCCATCTGCAGCCGGACCCTCCCATATGGCAGGACCTTATTTCTCTGATAGAGTACCCCCCCATGTATGCCCCACGTCCCACACCACCTCCAGCAGGCATGTTTACTCCGACACCTCCACCGGGCATGAGCCCATCGGACCCATATCATCCCTCACACTTCCCTCTGATTCTTGTGGAGGAGAGTGACTTCACATGACCTACAGCTCTCTCTGATCTTCCGAAGGATCTGGGAGTTAGAGACTCAGCGTACTTCTCACGCCACTGCCAGAGCCACACCCCCACCACCGTCATCATCGATACCACCCCCACCATCATACCCACCACTATCACCACCACCACTACCTCTGTCACCACCACCGACCCCACCTTTTTACTGCCCATTTCACCACTCGTCATGCCCATTCGAGGCACGAGTGCAGGAGTTAGAGCAATTTCAGACTGATGCTACTAGGCGCATTTCTAGCCTCGAGGAGGAAATGCCCTACCATCGTAGTTTGTTTCCACGATCATCATTTCCACCACCCCCTCCACCCCAGTAGCATGTTTGTGAATATCTTTTGGGGATCGGATATACTTTTGATGTCTTGGCTCATGAAGACTCAGCCTTGAAGATCCTAGCTTTTGGAAGACAACTTAGTGACGTGAAGAAGCAATGTTGAAGAAAATTGTACTTTTGTAATGTAAAAACTTGTATTGACTAGGGTTGTGTATCCCTAAGTCCCTTTTGGCTCTTCACAAAAATATTGTAACAAGTTGTCATTGTATAAAAGTGTATTTTCTTTATGTTACATTGTATTTCTTTTATGTTATGGTTGATTATGTCATGATGTGGTGATATTATGGTTGATGCATTGTGTCGTGGTGATACTATGATTTATATCTTATGATGTGGCGACTATGTATGCGATGAGCTATGTGTATGATGATGATGGGTGTGCGTATGGCGTATACACATATTCATTTATTTATTTATCATGTACAGATGTGCTATTGCATATAGAAAAATGATAATAATAATAATAATAATAATAATAATAAATAGTAATAATAACATGGAATTATTATTTGACTAATTGTGAGCGACATATTGTATTAGAAGACGATGTCTCCTCGTAGAAGAAGTTAAAACAATAACACCCTATCAACAACACAAGAGGAGCTGAATGAACGCATATCTCAAGCCATTGCATAGTACGAGGCTAACCGCTCTGAGCAGAGCGGCGGTACGAGAGGTTCAACAGGAGTAAATCCTCCAACTGGTAATACACCGTTACTCATAAAACCGCAATACACTCACACCCATCTTATTCGTGCTACTTACTCATGCTTAAATGGTGTATCCAATGATTTCAGGTTGCACTTATAAGTAGTTTCTTGACTGCAAACCTCTGAACTTCGATGGTACCAGAGGCGCTGTAGCCTTCGTACGCTGAACTGAGAAGACAGATTCAGTCATCCGAATGAGTAAGTGCCCGGCTGAACTAAGAGTCACCTATGTTACTAGACTCTTTGTGGATGGAGCTCTATCATGGTGGAACCTTCAAGTCCAAACCAAGGGCGATGATGCTGCATATGCCCTAACCTGGGAGGAACTTAAGGAGATGATGAAGACAGATTCAGTCATCCGAATGAGTAAGCGCCCGGCTGAACTAAGAGTCACCTATGTTACTGGACTCTTTGTGGATGGAGCTCTATCGTGGTGGAACCTTTAGGTCCAAACCAAGTGCGATGATGCTGCATACGCCCTGACCTGGGAGGAACTTAGGGAGATGATGAAGAAGAAGTATTGTTCAAGATCGGAAATTCAAAAGTTGGAGACAGAATTTTAGAATCTTAAAATGATTGGTTCAGACATTGTTGGGTATATGTAGCGATTCCATGATTTATCCCGAGTGGTACCATATCTAGTGGAGCCTGAATTTAAACGTATTGAGAGGTACATTTGAGGACTTGCCCCCGAGATTCCGAGTCTGGTTACCTCTTCAAAACCAACTGAGATTGGGGAAGCAATTGAACTAGCTGTCAGCCTTACTGAGGAGGCTGTACGTCAGGGGAGGTTGCCTAAGTATAGTGGGAACAAGAAAGAAACTACTGAGGAGACCACTGATTCCAACAAACGAATATTTTCTCATTTCAAGAAAGGCTCTCGGGGTAACCACAACAGTAACAAGAAATAAGCCGCGAGAGGTCAGAGAAACAAAGGCATATGTTACCACAACGACAAACACTACGGTTAAGAAGTCTTACACTAGGGATGCACCGAAATGTCCCAAATGTCCTTTCCACCACCACGGGGAATGTCGAGGCCCCAAGTGTGGAAAATGTGGTAAATTTGGTCATCGCACCGATGTGTGCCGAGAAACTAATATCGGAGAACAGGGTTGCTTTGGATGCGGAGACAAAGGACATTTCAAGAAAGATTGTCCTAAAGCGAATCACGCACGGGGAAGAGCATTTGTAATTGGAGCTAAGAATGCTCTCCAGGATCCAAACATGGTCACCGGTACGTTCCCTATCAATGATCACTTTGCAACTATTCTTTTTGATACCGGGGCAGATTTCAATTTTATTTCTAAAGAGTTTAGAGATATACTTGGCGTAACGTCGAGTAAATTAAATGTTCCCTACTCGATTAAGCTAGCTAACGGGATACTAGTAGAATCGAAAGAAATAATAAAGAAATGTACGTTAGAATTGGGTGAACGAAAGTTTGATATAGATCTATTACCAGTTCAACTGGGTAGTTTTGATGTCGTTATTTGGATGGATTTGCTATCCAATAATCGAGCCGAGGTTATATGTCATGAGAAAATCATTCGCATCCCCTTATCCGACGGAGAACAATTGATAATTCACGGTGAGAAGCATGACACACCTCTACGAATCATAAGCTGCATGAAGGCGCAGAAATGTTTGAGGAAAGGATGCATCGCTTTTCTTGCCCACGTGGTGGATAAGAAGGCCGAGGAGCGCATGATTGAAGACATACCGGTAGTCAGGGAATATCACGAGGTCTTTCCAGAAGACTTGCCAGGACTACCTCCTCAGAGACAAGTCGAATTCCGTATTGATCTAGTGCCAGGAGCTGCACCTGTGGCAAAAGCTCCATATCGACTAGCGCCCTCGGAGATGCAGGAATTATCTACGCAGTTGCAAGAGTTGCTCGACTAAGGTTTCATAAGACCGACTTTCTCGCCTTGGGGAGCTCCGGTGCTATTTGTGAAAAAGAAGGACATAACCTTTCGCATGTGCATCGACTACCGGGAGTTAAACAAGTTAACTATCAAGAACCGGTACCCATTACCAAGAATCAATGATCTATTCGATCAGTTGCAAGGGTCAAGTTTTTACTCAAAGATTGATTTAAGATCCTGGTATCATCAGTTGAGAATCTAAGAGGAAAGCATTCTTAAGACAGCGTTTCGGACTCGTTACGTTCATTACGAGTTTCTTGTTATGCCCTTTGGCCTGACGAACGCCCCTGCAGTATTCATCGATTTGATGAACCGAGTATGTAAGCCATACCTTGACAAATTCGTGATCGTTTTTATAGATGACATACTGATATACTCAAGAACCGAGAAAGAGCACGAACAAAACCTGCGAACCATTTTGGAATTGCTGAAGAATGAGCAATTATATGCCAAGTTCTCAAAATGCGAATTTTGGATTCGCGAGGTACAATTTCTCGGCCATGTCTTGAACGAGAATGGAATACATGTTGAACCTTCAAAGATCGAGGCTATAAAGAACTGGACCACACCAAGAACCCCCACAGAAATACGACAATTCCTAGGCTTAGCGGGATATTACGGGAGATTTATTGAGAACTTCTCCAAGGTTGCTCAGCCGCTAACCTCGCTTACCCAGAAGGATAGAAAGTTTGATTGGGGAGAAAAGCAAGAATCGGCGTTCCAGGTATTGAAGGAAAAACTATGCAAAGCACCAATACTATCCCTCCCGGACGGTACCGATGACTTTGTGGTTTACTGTGATGCATCACATCAAGGCTTGGGTTGCGTGTTAATGCAATGAGAAAAAGTCATCGCATACGTGTCACGACAGTTAAAAGTTCATGAAAGGAAATATACCACGCATGACCTGGAACTAGGTGCCATGGTATTTGCCTTGAAGATCTGGCGTCATTATCTATATGGCACTAAGTATACCATATTCACAGACCATAAAAGCCTTCAACATATATTCAACCAAAAGGAACTGAATATGCGCCAACGACGTTGGGTGGAACTGTTGAATGATTATGACTGTGAGATCAAGTATCACCCGGGCAAAGCAAATGTTGTAGCAGATGCTTTGAGTAGAAAAGAACGATTTGAAACATTACGGGTGCTAGCTTTAGAAATGACGATCCAGACAAACTTCTCTACTCGAGTACGTGAAGCACAACAAGAAGCATTGAAACCAGAAAACATTGCAATGGAATCATTAAAGGAATGGAAAGACAATTGGAACCGAACAAGGATGGAACTCTATATTTCATGGGAAGGATCTGGATTCCCTATTATGGTGAGTTGCGAGACTTGGTGCTGGATGAAGCACAAAAGTTCAGGTACTCGATACACCCAGGATCGGACAAAATGTACCAAGATCTGAGAGAATATTATTGGTGGCCGAATCTCAAAGGAGATATTGCGACCTATGTTGGGAAATGCCTAACTTGTGCAAAGGTCAAGGCGGAATACCAAAAGCCATCTGGGTTATTACTACAACTGGAGATCCCGGTCTGGAAGTGGGAACAGATATCAATGGATTTCATTACAAAATTACCCCGGACCTCTCGAGGTCATGACATGATCTGGGTTATCACTGATCGGTTAACCAAATCAGCTCACTTTCTACCCATCTGTGAGAAAGACAGTATGGAAAAGCTAGCTGAACTGTACCTGAAGGAAATTGTGGCACCTCATGGTGTGCCAATCTCGATAATCTCTGATAGAGATGGTTGTTATTTGTCACGGATATGGCAATCATTTCAAAATTCATTTGGTTCTCGCTTAGATTTAAGCACAGCCTTTCATCCGCAGACCGATGGTCAAAGTGAGCGAACCATCCAAACATTAGAAGACATGCTTCTGGCCTGCGTGATGGGTTTAGGCGGAAACTGGGATACTCGTTTACCGTTGGTAGAGTTTTCCCACAACAACAGTTATCACACCAGTATCAAGGCCGCCCCATTTGAAGCACTATATGGACAGAAGTGTCGATCGCCATTATGTTGGGCGGAAGTCGGTGACAGACAACTCATTGGTCCCGAACTAGTACAAGAGACCACAGACAAGATATTCAAGACCCGTGAGCATCACAAAACGTCCTGAGATAGACAGAAGAGCTACGTAGATCGAAGATGCAAACCATTATCCTTCGAGGTGTGAGATAAAGTATCGTTAAAGGTCTCACCTTGGAAAGGCGTAGCTAGGTTCGGGAAGCACGGAAAGCTCAACCCGAGGTACATTTGACCTTTCGACATTCTGGAAAAGATTGGTACAGTGGCCTACAAGCTAAAACTTCCAGAGGAACTCAATAACGTGCATAACACATTTCATCTGTCCAATCTGAAGAAAAGTCCGACTAATGACACAGTTATCATTCCAGCAGATGCGATTCATGTTGATGACAAATTACAATTCACCGAAGCACCAGTTGAAGTCATGGACTGGAAGGTTCAAAAGATAAGAAGAAGCCAAATCAAACTGGTGAAGGTTCGCTGGAATTCGCGTCACGGTCCTGAGTATACGTGGGAGCGAGAAGATCACGTCAAGTCAAAATATCCCCACCTGTTCAAGAGGACTCCTTCAGTGGATGCCTCAAGCTGAATTTCGGGACGAAATTCTTTTTAACAAGGGAGTATGTGACAAATGGCAAATAACCGGTAATTCCGTACAATTTAATCACTAATTTTATATTATAATCTCATGCATAGTTATCGTAATTTAATTGCATAACTGAGTCGTACGTCATTAGGGCAAGTAAATCTGATCATAACATATATGGTTTCCGTTACATCGCGAAACAAACCAAAACAATGCCCTAAAAGTGTTGGTAGAAAGCGTTGGGCGCACTAACTGCCGTGACACTAACTGTGTCGGTAAACCCGCTAAGACGAATCAGAACAAGAAATAACGACATGTTAATGCCATACCTGATTCCATATACAAATGAAAACACATATTTAAGAACAACTATTACAATAATACATAACTTTCCGGTATAACGCCTAAATCGCAAAATTGTCCGTTTCGACCAAAAAGGCGACAAACGTCAATTTGTCCGCAAGACTAATTCGGAGGATTTCGAATGTGAGAATAAGAATAAAACAATGTTAATCATACTAAAATAATGTGAGAATAACAAGAATGCACAAAAGACATCGTTTCCGGTCATTCGTCAAACAATGCACAATTCGACCGGAAAGCGGCCGATTGTCGAAACGACGAATATTTTAGTGGCCCATAGCCTCATCCGGGCATCTAGCGAACTAGTTAAGCCTCATTTAGAACTCGGAATCCATTCAACTAACATGAGGTCACGGAAACACAACTTTCAGAAAAGTTCGACGGCGAATCATAAAAGTGCCGAAATCGATCGAACGATCGAACGAAAGACATTTCGGCCATCCTGACTCATCGTATATTCGTCTAGCGTACTAGTCATGCATATTTTTTGATTGGAAATGCACTAAGTAGACGCCATATTAATTATGGTGGTCGAAAACAAAAGCTTCAGGTACTAAATAAATAGTTTCGTTTATTAGCGATTATTATGACGATAAGCGATCTAGTGACGTACGTCATCCGAAACTTATATTGGAGAATCATTTGGATTAAATACCATGTAAATCATTAACCCTAATCACCATACTTAGTTAAATGACCAAAATATCTATTTTTTAACATGTGTAAAAATTGAAAGTTACACTTTACCCCCCCCCCTTGGTTGACGGTTCAAGTGGGCCCCATGCCCACTTGATTTTGTTAAAAATTAAAAGATTGGAAGTATGGTGTTTAGGTGTTTGATGAACTTGATGAGTGATGGAAATATATATGAAATCATGAACTAAATCTTATCATATTTCATCAAAAAATTTGCAACCATTTCCCCCTCTTCCTCCCTTCACCTCACGGCTCCACCACCACCACCACCACCTTGAACCACCATTTTGCCACCCTAAAACACCACAACATCTACACTTTGAAACTTAATCAAGTCTACTAAAGAAGCTAGCAAGGATGGAGATCATTAGGGCTTCTTAAAGAGCTTCATTTTCTTCCGTAATCTTCAAGAAACTTGTGCACCCTTTGTAAGCTAAACTCATCCATAATCTAGCTTATTTTTATGCTTAGATTATTAGTGTAAAGTTGATCATCTTGAAAATCAAGAAAAGATAAACTAAAAACCCAAACTCACAACATAATAATAACACTAAATATTGTTTATTTTGTGTTGATTATATGTTTATATGATAGTTAGTTAGCATGTTGAAGTTGTTTGTGTTAAAAGTATGATATAAAAGTTGGATGATCTTGTGTGATTTAGTATAAAAATGAAGATTTGAACTTGATAAGGTTTAAATCTAAACAAGATCATCAACTACATCATCCATGAAAAATACTACAACTTAAAGATAATTTTTATGCATATGAATGATTTTATAAGAAGTAAAACACTTGTATTTAAGTTGTAATCACCATAAAAATGTGTAGTAATCAAGGGGTTAAATGCATGAACTTGATTAAACAATATGCTAAAGTAGTGATTTGAAATGATTAATAAATATTAAAAACCCTCTTGATTACTAGTATTTTTAACAATAAAAAGTCATGGATGATGATAGATTTATAATGTAAAATAAATATTAGATGGTTTGTTGATGATGATTATGAGCTTAAACAGGTTTTAAATACGTTTTTGAAACGTGGAAAACGCCTTAGTTTAGGGAAAACTATGGTGAAATTTTCTAAAAATCTAATCGCGATTAAAACATGATTAGTGGGGTGATTAGTGGGACTAAACGCGATTAGTAACTTAAATCGTCATTAAGTAGACTCTAATGACAAGGGTTATCCCTAAATGGCCAAGTGTTCAACAAAGTTACAAATATATATTTATAAGTAAAAATATATGCTTTTTTACAAATATATTTCTACTTGGAAAGTAATACAAGTATATATTTATACATTTGTTACCAATAAATTTTTATGTATACATATGTGTATTGTATGTGTATGTATTAGAAACTTAGGGTATTCACAATATAAATACCCAATCATATACAAAATACAAACACTTGATCAATACACTAAGTGTTGGTGACATAACAAATATATCCTTGAAAAGCGTCGAAAGAATAATCGGACAATGGAAATGATGCGAACATTAGGTGAACATTCAAGATTACATAGTCGCGTCGACGACCAACGGGTGAATCGCCTCGACGAAAGGTCATTACAACAATGGGCGATTCTCAACGAAACAATCATGTAATAAACGACGCCGACGATGAGTCTAAAAATATATATAGACGTTCGACATATATATATATATATATATTATCGAAATCAAAATCCGGAAAGTCAAAAATATAAATAACATGGGCTAGGCCCAATGACATAAATTACATGGGCTAGGCCAAATGACATAAAAGCATGGGCTAGGCCCAAAGACAAAAAATACATGGGCTCGGCCCAATGACAAGAAAACATGGGCTAGGCCCAAAGACATAGATGACATGGGCTAGGCCCAATGACAAGAAAACATGGGCTAGGCTCAATGACATGTGAAGGGTAAGGCCTAGTCCACACATGATTTGAAAACAATAATATATATTTATATATATATTTAAGAAATATATATAACATTATTAATCGAACAAACAAACTACCAATAGTAAGCATAACAAAGAAATACATAACAAGAATTCAAGATGAACAACGAGTACAAGTTCCATTCAGACCTAGGTGTCTAATGAAACCAATACGCATGTAGGTTACATACGTTGCGGACACCGAACAATAAACAGTATAACCTAAAGGAACATAAAAACAGTGAGTTCATGTCCCTCCTTTCACTTATTTCAAGTTTTGTTTTTAAACTATCGAGGGGAAATACATGTCATGTCAAAACAGTATGTTAGCTGTGGGTTAGTAGATAATAGATCATTGTGCGTAAGTAGGATGCTGACAATAGTAACCCTTAATCACTTAGTGACCAATGTGCAAAAGAAGTAGATCTATTGAGTTTGAGACCCGCTCCACTCCTGGTTGGTATACCCTTTGGATTGCTTTTGTGATCCCAATGATGTCAAAGTAGTCTCGGTTTGGTTACTTACTTATGGCACAAGTATGTCAGGGTGCTCGCGACACACTGATAGATCCTTAAATAAGTCATTGATGCTAATAACATACTTGGATTTCAATACAGGATTTTAAAGATGACATTTTGATGCGAAAACATTTAACTACATGAACTCGCCAACTTTATGTTGACTTTTTAAAATCACATGTATTTCAGGACGCAAGATTTGAGCTGGTGATGGGATCCGGGTGTGGGATTTGTCAAGACAATGATGCACCACTTTTTGGAGGGTTTGCCTTTTATATCCCATCTTCATATGGGTATATAGGGGTCAAAGCCTCATTATGAAATTGTGATGAAAACAATATCTTATTTTGGAACAATGTGTTTTAAACTATGTTTGTAAGTGGTAATATGAGACCGATAACAATGTGGTTTCCCTTTTGAAAGTTGTAAATGCGTAATGAAACTTAGGAATGTCATGACATCATTGTTATTTAATATTGTTTACTAAATTGGATGCAATGATTACCTAATAGTCACACACTTGCGCTTTCGCTAGGACCGGGGTTTGACAATTCCAATCCCCATCAGATGGTTTAACCTTGGGATTCACATTCTTCATTGCCTTAGGTGATGATACCTTCATCGGCTTTGAATGATTTTTAACCTTAGGTGTAACCTTCTGATTTTGAACATGATACGGAACATGGAGACTATGCGTGCAGTTTCGAGAAATGTGACCAGGAATGCCGCAATTGAAGCACGTTTGTCTCTTCACATGTAAAGCATTCCGATCAGCTTGATTTGCTCGTGCAGGCCTTGAAGGATGAACTGATCCCTTCTGTGCTTGATATCCTTGCACGTTTCTTGCAGACGAAGATGAATTTGGATGTTTGTACTTGTCATTTGAAAGGGCCTTCTTCTGTTGTGGAGATTTCTTTAGATTCTTATTCTTTTGTTTAGACTGCAAGTCTTGTTCAGAAATCTCCCCAACCTTTCCAAAAGCTTTGTTAGCACGGTCAAAAGCATATTTTTCACATTTGCCATTAAAGACCGGCTTAACAAAAGCATTTTTCACAACACTAGGCTTTTGAGGACTATTGCTGCCCACTGATGATTTTGGAGAGCTTGATTGTCCTTGACGTTTGGACTTCTGCTTTCTTCGTTTCCGATTTGCTCGTTTCTGTTCTTTTAGCTTGCTCTGAACCTTTTCATCAGAAGCAGAAGGTTCAGATTGTTCAGTTTGCGCACTCGGAACCTTGTTCACCTCAGCTCTCTCTTCATCAGCTTTGATAAAGTCAGAGAGTCCTGGTTTAGCAGATGAAGGACCAGACACTCTAGCTGAATCATTAGAAGAGTCAACAACACCAGATGGTTCCCGTGTGTCTGACGTATAATCACTGGGTTTGCTTACACCATATGCTGTGCTTTCTCAATATCTTCGTCGATTTCAGGCATTGTTGTGTAGTTGTGATTATACGGTGGGGTAACCTGATTGAATCCCAAACCCTTCCCTTTGTTCCCCTTATATGCCCGCTGTACATTGCACACATCTTGAACAAGCTTGTTGGATGTATCAAACTTCTTTATATTAACTTCATTTTGTTGATATTTTCCAGTAAGAAGTCCCAGCTCAACTCTTACCAAGTCGCATTCCATGGTTTTTGAATCTAATCTGGTTTTGTAATCATGGACCCAACATTTCTGTTGATTTACGTCCACGTGGAGCTGAGCTATGTCTTTCTTTTGTGCTTCAACCTTTTCTGTGAATAACGTGTTACTTTCTCAAAGGCTGATGCACTGAGCCATTGCATTTTTGTATTCATCGGCCATTTTGGAATTAAGTGCCCTGAGTTGAGCAACCCTATTCCTGCAAGGTTCGGTGCACAAAAGATAGTTGACTGTGTCAACGGGCGAGCTTGATTTGTCAGCGTTAGTTTGGGCTTGAGGTCGAGTTTGGGGTGTTGGGCTGCTGATTGCTACTTGTTGGGCTGTTGATTTCTGTTCGGACACTTCTTCAGGATGAGACTATGTTGATTTAGCGTATACATCTTGGAGATCTTGGTTTGATTGTAAACGATCCCATAACCAAGATATAAAGGAGTCTTTGTCATCTCCTAAAATGCTATCCAACTCATCTCTTACTTCCTCTTTTCACCTCCCACGTTCAAGCAAACGCATCACATAGTTAGCAACTGGATCAACATTGTAGTCTCCAATAAACTCATTCAGCTTTTTCTTCGCTTCATCCCGCAGGCTCGGGTTTTGATTTTGTGTTGTACTGAGAGCTATCTTCGAGTGCTGAGATTGGGCTGCAAACATCTTTGGATAATCAAAACCAGACCGGTAAGCACGATAAAAAATGTTCGAAAACTGTTTTTACCAAAATGTACCGTTAGACTCGTCTCGACGATACGAATCGAATGATATATGATGTCTGATACTGATTTTAGGAATTTTCGTGCCTTTTCTTTTGCCCTAAACATCACACGAGTCTAACCGTGCAACCAGTTTGTTAAGATTGTCTGTGGATCAAATTCTGTGTATGAAAACGTTTAACTCCGGTTACGTCAGCTGGTTAACTTCCACCTTTAAGGGTACAACTCGGAACAGTACCGAATTTGGAATAGTAACTCAGATTAACAATCCGAGATGGAATCCGGAAACAATGATCCAAGATAGTAATTCGGAACAGTGATCCGAGATGGTATCCGAGATGCACTGTGTCAATCCGAGATGCTTCCCAAATCCGAGATAAGAGAATCTGAAATAGAGAATCTAGTCCGGAGTGAAACCCTGATCCGGAATGAAACCCTGATCCGGAATGAAAGACCAAATCTGGAATGAAGACCAAATCCGAAATGAAGACCAAATCCGGAATGAAGATCAAATCCGGAATGAAGATCAAATCCGGAATGAAGAATCCTTATCTGAAATCAACCGTATTCCGATCCGGATCGCAAGAAATCCAGATAAAGGTGTTGAGAAAGTTGATGAACAGTAGTCCGGAATGAATCCGAGATGGAATCTCCTTCGTGTTCTTCGGGGTCTTCAACGACTTTGAATCCGAAATTCAACAGATTATTCCGAAATGCTGCAGAATTATCCGAAATCTGTCTGAAATGTAACCAGAAAATCCGAAATCCTTTAATGTTGATCCAAAATGCTTGAATCTTCTTCGTGTTCTTTGTGTTCTTCGTGTTTTTTCAGTAGAAACCGAACCGAATCGTGTAATATCAGATCTGAGCCTGGAAAACAGGTTCAACAGGCTCAGATACCACTTGTAAGTCCCGATAATCCGGATCTATCAACGATATCACACAATCACCAAGGATGGGTGGAATCCAAACTTGGTGATCTTCAAGAAAACCGAAAAGATGAAGAACAACACGAATCAACTTTAACACCTTGCACGTGATTCTATTACTTGAACAAGCAAAATCGTCTGGTACAAGATGGAGGTTCTCTCTAGAGAAATCCCAAAAGTCTCACCCTATAAATGAATAAGCTTAGCTTATATACCTAGGGTAAGGCATGTCCCTTATGGGCTTGCTTGGCACATGGCCTATGGCATACCCAAATGACCTATAAAGGTCCAAAACTAATACAAATTAACCCAATTAATCCTAGTTAACTACCATAAACTATTGCGTATATTTGATGCGTCAGTCTCACACATCTAGGACCTAATAGTTTATTTTTTGTTGTTAAAAGTAAGGGCACTTTTGTCTTTTCAGCTCAAAGTAAGGGTAATTCAATAAGTTTACATATTAGTATTATTATTTATTTATTATATTACCTACAAAAATCCAATCCATACCTTATTTATTTATTTATTAAATCACTATTTCTAACCCTAGCCACCACCACCCGTCCCCCACCATCTTCATCCCAGCCGACCACCACCATTAACATCCCAACAGGCCACCACCTGAAATCGAAGCCGGCCACCACCATGTTTATCTTTCTCTCTCTCTCTCACTCACTCTCTATCTCTCTCTCTCTTTAACCACCCCACTATCATCATCACATTTTTGGCAACAACAACCTAAGCAACCCAACGTCACCTACCGACAACCACCTCAACATCCCACCCCCCCCCCCACCGTCAACATCATCTAACCACCAGAGACGCGCTTCGATTATGGTGTCAATCTAGGGTTATAAAAAACAACACAAATTAGGGCTTCAATCTAGGGTTCAAACCATCTAGTGGTTTGGGTTTAAATTATACTTTTCTCCAACGGCTCTGGTAAACAGATCTGGGTTTAAATCGCGAGAGAACAAAGTGTGTAGGATGGGTTGGGTGGTGGCCCAGTGGAGCGAGGTGGTGGTCAGCGATGGTGATGAATCTGAACAACGAGGGCGTTGGTGAAACAGATCCGTTACTCCCTTCATGTTGTTGATTGATGAACCATGTTGTCGGTTGAGTTAGGGTGGTGGTAGGTTGTTTATGGTGATGTCGGTGGCAGGTTGTGGTGGGAGGTGGTGCTAGGTTGTTTATGGGGATGCCGGTGGTGGTGGTTGTGGTGGATGGTGAGTGGAGATGGTGATTGATGGTGGTGGTGTATGATGGTAATGGTGTTGATGGGTAGAGGTTGTTGTGACAAAAGCTAGAGAGAGAGAATGGTTGTCACAAAAGGTATAGAGACACAGAAGGCAGATGAATTGAGGAGTGGATTTTTTTCAGGTATATAAGATATAAATAATAGATACTAATACGTAAACTTACTGAATTACCCTTACGTTAAACTGATAAAACAAAAGTGCAGTTACTAAATAAGCAAAGTTAAGGCCGCGTAGTATATTAGAGAATCAATAAAAATATCAAGGAGTAAAATACTATTTTTAAATGATTAGAACAAAACCGTTAAAACGATAAAAATAAAAAGCAAAACATAAGTTTAGTCTAACTAAAATTCATTGGTACGCATATATATTTTATTGAGTTAAAACTATAAAAAAAATATATTTGAGTAGTGTAGAAATCTTATTTTTTTGAAATAACTAAAAAAAAAACCATGATTTGACATTATATGTGTTAGGAAGGGGGTAAAAAGTGACATTCCGAGGCAAGGCAATGAATCTGTGGTTAAGGTTTGGTGCGATGGCGTGAGTGGGTGTGGGATAAGAATCCAAATCCATGGCGGCCAAAAAGCTTTACGACTCCTTGTTCTCGAAGAGGCTGCTGGAGGAGGTGCAGCGATGGGGTTGTATGAAACAGACCGGCGTGAGCCTGCGCTACATGCTGGAGTTCGGGTCCCGATTCACGGAGCGCAACCTCATCCTGGCCGCTCAATTCCTTCACAAAGAGCTCCTCATCAGGATTGCTAGGCGCGCCATTGAGCTCCAGTCCCTTCCTTATGGCTTGTCGGAAAAGCCTGCTATCCTCAAAGTATCCCCAATTCTCTTCTCTGCATGTTCCTTTTTTTATTACCATAGAAAATGATTTTGATATTCTGACTGACTTGCCAGGTGAGAGATTGGTACCTGGACTCGTTTCGTGACCTTAGATCATTTCCTGATATCAAGGACAAAAATGATGAGCAGGAGTTCACCAAAATGATTAATCTCATCAAAGTCAGACATAATAACGTCGTCCCCACCATGGCTCTAGGAGTTCAACAGTTGAAGAAAGATCTTGACCCCAAACTTGATTACAAGGACCTCGACGACATCCACCAGTTTCTAGATCGCTTTTACATGTCAAGAATTGGGATACGAATGCTTATTGGTTAGTTCGTTAGTAGTGTTTTAATCTCCTTCCTTTCTTAGTATATTTTTATGTATCTATCTATCTATCTATCCCAACCCACCACTATCTTAATTGTTATTAGGGCAGCATGTGGCGATGCATGAACCCAATCCCCCACCCGATAGAATAGGTTACATACATGCAAAAATGTCTCCAGTAGAGGTGGCCAGAAATGCTAGTGAGGATGCACGTTCTGTTTGTTTACATGAGTATGGAAGCGCACCAGATGTTCACGTCTATGGTGACCCTAATTTCACATTCCCGTATGTTTTTGTTTTTTCTCTCATGATTCTCAATTTCTTTCCGTTTATAATACATACATGCCCTGTGGCAGATATGTCCCAAATCACTTGCATTTGATGGTGTTTGAGTTGGTTAAAAATTCTTTGCGCGCTGTTGAGGAACGGTTTATGGACTCAGACAAAATTGCACCTCCTATACGAATAATTGTTGCAGATGGGTTGGAAGATGTTACAGTAAAGGCATGTTATTTCAATAATAGATTTAATTGTTCTCTTCTGCCACAAAAGAATGACTGAAGGTCGGTTTTGTAGGTATCTGATGAGGGGGGTGGAATACCAAGAAGTGGGCTGCCTAGAATTTTTACCTATCTCTAAAGTACGGCCAAAAATCCACTTGATGAGCGGGCTGATCTTGGAACTGCAAATATAGCACAATGGCAGGTTATGGTTTTGGCCTGCCTATCAGCCGGTTGTATGCTCGCTATTTTGGAGGAGATCTGCAAATTATCTCCATGGAAGGTTATGGTATGTTCAATTCGCTAAAATCTCTCTCTCTCTCTGTATGTATGTGTCTATATATATATATATATATATATATATATATATATCTGTTTATGACCCATTTGACAACAATATCTTGCATTCTGTGTCATAACTAATAAGTCATACTTCATCTGGCTCTTTCCAAGTCAAAACAGTTAGCCCTTTATGTTATTATTATTCCAGACCTTGTTAAAATGGTGCAAGTTACCCATTGCTTATCCTGATTGTTCTCTGTGCGTAACTTTTTGTTTTGTTGACAACAACACGCCAAGCCTTTCTTATTAGGTTAGGGAACTGATAAGTATCAGCTTAATGTGGATTTTAGAAGGAAGGATTATATTTTCTAAGGACCCACCATTAAGGACTTGGTCATACGAGCTAATTATATGTTAGCAAAATGGCTGATTCACTGGGCGGGTTGGGTAAAAACAGGTAAATGTTTTTAGTATTAGTTAATCAGAAACACTTTTGTCCTAAAAGTTTGGGAAAATATCAAGCAAGTCAAATAAGATTACAAATATCAAATTAGTTCATAAACAGTTTAATTCTTTTTATTAAAATAAGAGTAAAACTTCCGTTTTGCTCCCTGTGGTTTGATCACTTTAATGGTTTTGCCCCAATCCTTTAAAATAGCCAGTTTACTCCCTGATCTATGAAGCCTTTCATGATTTCACTCCCCGCCTCTAACTCCATCCAAATTGTTTATTAACTGAAAGGGTATTTTGGTAACTTCAAATATAAAACTAAGGGTATTATGGTAATTCAATAAATATTTATTTAAATTGATTTTTTAAAATCCATTATTAATTCCTTATAATAATATATCTATTTTTATTGATATTTAATATAAATAAAATATATAAATATATAATCATTATATAAACTCTCAATCTCTAGCCCCTCTCTCTCTCCCCCAAATCATATTCTTAGCAGACCAGCCCCAACCCCCACCACCCCCACAACTCCACCAGCCGACCACCCCTACCCACCTTACACTCTCTCTTGATGGTAACCCCCACCTCTATCGCAGCATGTCAACACCTACTCATCTCAGATCTGAAATCACTTCCAAAAATCAGATCTGAAATCACTTTCAAAAATCAGATCTGAAATCAAACTATCAGATTTGCACGTCGGCGGGTGATGGTGACGGCGTTGATGGTGGTGGCAGCGGCATGGTGGTGGGTTTGAATGGGAGAGATAGAAACATGAAACTGGGTTTAAGTTATGGGTTTTTTTTTTACTAAAACCCACCTTTTTTGGTTCATATCCAGATTTTTATCTTGTTTTGGTTGATGTGGTGGCAAGTGACAGCGGAGGATGATGTTTATACTTATGGTTGTTGATAGCGGCGGAGGTGGTGTGGTGGCGATAGCGGCGGAAGTGGTGGGTGGGTTGGTGGTGGTGGTTGAGAAGTTATAGAGAGAGAGAGAACGAGTGGGGAAGGGGAGGGGTGGTGGTGAGGTCTGGTGGCTATGGTGATAATGGCAACAGAGGGAGGGGAGGGGAGGGGTTGTTGGTGATGAAAGATGATGCTTAGAAGATTTGATTTTCTTTTTTGAATGTACTGATGGTTTGAGAGGATACATAAAAGACAAAAATAAATGTAAGGATTTAGTGATTTAATAAATTGACTAAAATTGAATTTAGGAATTAATAACAAATAATTTAATAGTTAGATTTATAAAATTACTGAAATGCCCTTTCAGTTAAGGAATACTTTGGATGGAGTAGAGTGAAATCATGAAAGGCTTCATAGAATAGGGAGTAAACTGACTATTTTTAAAGGACTGTGACAAAACCATTAAAGTGACCAAACCACAGGGAGCAAAACGGAAGTTTACTCTTAAAATAAAATGATTACATGAAACACTTTATTTTAAAAATATCTAGTAAATAATTAGGGCGTCAAATATGACATACTAGTTTAATAATCTAGTTCTGTTTTGAAAAGAAAATTAAATAGGAGGTTTTATGCATCGAACACAGAAGCAACTTTCAACCTATTTCACCTGCTTCCTTTATAGTAGGTTGACTCATTAGAGACAACATACAAATCGACCTCTTCACACCTAAATAGGATAGGTTGATAATTGTAGCTCACAATCAACTTGTGATGTTCTTTTGCAGGAATGCATATCTTCATTTGTCACGTTTGGGAGATTCAAAAGAACCATTGCCATGAAAACTTAATCCTCCATAGATGTAGATGCAATTGTTGTTAGTACTCCTCGGCAATCTATGTTCCATCTTTATATATCAAAACAAAAATATGGATCTCCAAGTTAATGCCTTAACTGAGACTATCTTTCATAGTTGAGATAAGCAACCCCCAGTTCGGAATGGAGATAGTATACTGAAGTAATCTTTAAACCTGCTTTATAGAGTCTCACATAGATATGCATGACAGTATACTGAAGTAATCTTTAAACCTGCTTTATAGTCTCACATAGATATGCATTATGCATACGGTCCAGTCATATGTTAGAAACTGGATTTTGATTTAAAAAAAAAGATAACCCCATACATAGTAGAGGTGTGCATGAGACAGTTTTAACCCATAACCAATTGCTGGTTATATGATTTAGAAATCGATTGGTGTCTGTTAAACACGGTTGATTTATTCAGTTTTAAGACTAGGGTCGGGTTTACAAAATACAACCTAACCTAAAAATGACTTATGCTGGTGTTCAACAATTTTAAGCCAACAGACTTAAAAACTAATGGATAGAACAGAACCCACATGTGGCCCTCTTTTACAAGGCAACTGACGCTAGACTTGTTGCTTAAGCTAGCACTGTGGGATCCTATTTTGCAAATTTTTTCTAAGGATGGGACCATAGTTTGCTGGTAATTAAGTACCAAACAGTCCCTCAAGTGAACTAACTAATAAATAGAACTTGGGTTAATTGAATGTGATTATGTTGTTTCGTAATGGATAAGATGAGAAATTCAGTTCATAATTATATTCATGCTTCACATATTATTCCGTTATTGCCTTTTTTTTTTGCCTAACTAGTGGCTCAATTATGACAAAGTCTGTTGTAGTTTTTGGTCCATAAAAGTGTGAAGTTCGTGTGGATCAATGAATTCTACTATAGGAAGGAACCCTACGTGGGGATTAAATCTCCCTTAAAATTGTAGGCTGCCAAAAAAAAAAAAACATGATTTAATAGTCATCCCTGGATGCTTCATGATTTGCACAAGCAGATACAAGGATCCTCCCCGTGGAGTTTTCCTTTATAAACATGTAGCACAACATGTGAATCTCACAAAAATCATATATTCTCCAAAGATTTATGTATCATCGGTTCAGTTTGTTTAGTTAATTTGTGGCACTACAAACCATAATTTTCGGTAAAATGTTATGGCTTTTGATCAAACCATCCGTAAATTGTTCAATTCAATTAATTCGGCTCAATTGATGTCACACCCACCTCAACGGGTTGATATGTGACCGATTTTATCAACCAAACGTAGAGCATAATTAAAATTTAATAAACATAAATAAATACGAGTTCAACACATCATCGTCATCAACATAATATCGTTTTATCGTAATAACAAATCCTAAAAGTGAAATTACAAAAAGGGGATCTATATAAATCTTATTTATATATTATTAATTATCAGTATGATTGTGTATCATGTTATTGTACTCTTTGCATTATTGCTTTATAAGGCTTTGTATACGTATACTTTGGGTTTTAGTGTTTGTTTATTTGGTTTTTTGTTTAAGTGGGCTTTTGGCCCGGCCTCCACATGTGCTTGACACACGTTTAACTTTTAGACTTTTCTAGGTTTGTTATATTTTTCCTGCATGTCTCTCTCTACTTTCTAATCTTTCTTTCTCTTTCTAGAAATGGTTCTCTCTCTAAACACTCTGTTCTCTTTGATGTGCGGTAAAACACACCTATTTCTCTATGTATTTTGTATAGTTTTTAGATATGTTTTGAGTCGGTTTGGTCTTTATTCGCTTTTATTTAGTTGGTATGTATTTTGTTGGTGTTCGTGTCCAAATGAAGCTAAAATGAGCTAAAATGGAAAAAAATGAGCACATGGGAGCATCCGAAAGAAAAACAAGGAATTCTGTATCAGAGGAATGTTGGTGCTCACCGAGTAGAAAGGGAATATCCCTCATGACGCGTGAAGCTTTAGAAAGTTCATAAAAGTTACCAGATTACCCCTTGCGACAATTTTGTCGCCTTCTATTCGCCTCGCGTCATACGAAGCTATTAGGCTACTCCCTCAAGACGCGCGAGGGAGGCTTTTGTCAGCAAAATCCTTAGTTCGACTATTTAAACCCTTTTTTTATTCCTAGGCCGCATAATTACAAATTCTAGACGATCTTGGGAGCACATATGTTAATCTTGGAGGAGGAGGAGGAGAAGAAGAAAGCTTTTGTAACAAAAAATTGAAGCTAAGGAGCGTGGATCAGATTGGTTCCTCTTGTTCGCTTTATGTTTCTTGATTTGCCTTGTTGATTGAGATTTCTAGACATGATTTGTTCAAATACTTTGATTTGTTTGTTGTGTTTGACAATGGTTTTGGCTAGAACTTTAAACTACCTAGGTTTGGAATGAATAATGGCATGATTTGATTGTTGTTTGGGTTGGCCTTTATCATATGACTAATTGCTATTGAAAGACTTGTTCTTTATCACCTTTTAATGGTTGCATTCCAATTTTATTTGATTTTCTTACTTGTTTCCTGTGAATTGGTAAGTTTAGTGGAGTCACGAATCTTCTAGGTTAAGTTTAGTTCATTCAAGATGCATTGTCACTTGTGGTATTGGTTTTAGGCGGTGAGACCGAGAGGTGATATGAGAGAACAAATTGGTTAGTTGATAAAGATGAGAGTGCTACCTAATCTTGAGACTGGGAGGTAAGAGATTTGTTGGAATCCCCCTATGTCATTGGTAGTTAGGTCTAGGCATCAAGAAATTGAGTTTGTCCTTTCAGTCATGACTTAGTGTTTCAAGGTTATTAGTTGGTTTAGGCAAGTCGACTCCTGTGTTCTAGGATTGTGGGTCATAATCTTTCACATCATTGTAGTTGGTAGATTCGGCCTACTTTAGAGTACCTTAGTAATGCATAGTGTGGTGAGACCGAGAGGTGATCCAATTTACATAAATCGTGAGCTTCATTGACCTTTAGGAAACTTAAAAGAATGAGACCAAAAGGTGATTTGACCTATCTTTATGTGTTTTATCTTCAGAACTGGTGTCATACGTTAGTCATTCATGTGAACAATTAGTTAAGACAATCAGTACGATTCCTTACTCGGGTAGTGCTTTCTCATCCTTGTTTTTCCCTTGGTGATTATAGTTGCATTCTAGTAGTTTAGGTCTTTTAATTGATTTCCCTATTTTAAGTAAGCAAAACCTTAAAACTAAATAAAGCAATTTCTTTAAGTTTAGTAAGAGTCTAGTTAAGTGTTGCTAGTTTCTCGTGGGTTCGATATAAAGACTTCATTAGGCTTTGCTACAGTCGATAGGTACACTTGCCTGTCTTGTGGTCTAGCATCATGGGAGTTTAGGTTTAACTAGTGTGTGTTAGGTAAAGTTTTTGTAGACCATATTTAGCACATCACTTTCTCTTTCTCTAGAAGTTGCACGATTTTGTTGTGTGCTGATGGTTCACCACTGATGTGGTCTACTTCCAATCGTCTATTTACGAGCATATTCAGGTGATTTTCATCTCATGTATGTTTACTCGATTCATTGGTTTACATTTTGTGGGGTTTCCTCTACTGTACAATTATTACATTCATTTTCTTATGTTTGATCGTTGTAATACCCAATTGACGGCGAAAACATCAATGAGGTACACAAATTGTTTAAAAGTCGACTGTTAAAAGTTTAAATATATAGTTTAACCAAATTAAAAATTCGTACAAAGACAAATTGTTCAAAGAAGAATACAAATTGTTTAAAATTAAAATTTATCTAAGTCTAAGCTCCTATGTGAATCATATCTTGAAAAATAGCTCATGCATTGTTCCCTGAAACATGCGTTTTTAAATAAGTAAATGGTTTATAATTTATAGTATTATCTAATTTAATTAAGCAGATAAATGAAAAAAATATATAATAATATCGTGTGTAAAATTTCTGCCAATTTTCTTTGCTTGAAGAGATTTGATAACTATTCGTATAAAACTATTTATAGAACTTTAGCATTAAAATTGTTAAGTCGGATTTTACACGGTTTGTGATTAAACAATAGTTAAGCTCATAACAATTTTGATTTGTAAATAAAGATAAGTAATCACAAACGAGAAATCATCATTAACATCTGTTTTTCATTAATAATTCAAATGTTTTACAGAAGATTGACTCTACAGACTTTCCATCAGACTGATAACTAAACAATTATGTTCGTACAAAAGAAAAGGTTATATGTAGTAATGAATAGATCTCTAACAGGTGAGATCTATTTATACTAAGTATGGAAGCTTTGTTTGTGATTGGCTAACATCACTCTAATAGTGACATCTAACAATCCTAATAAAAAAGATTCCACAAATTTTGCAAACATCTGTTCAAATCAAACAACTAATCTACCTTTGATAAACACTGATAAAAAAGAAAGTACTGTTACATTAAGAAACATATGTTTAGGCTATCCTTTGTTGCTTTGATCTAAATATCTATTTGGCCAGACAAATGTTTGGTCTTCTTCATCAGACCTTTACTTCAGTAGACTTTAGATCTTGAATAAACCTTGTTTCTTCATGAACAACGGTTGCAATGTCACACCCCAACCGATGGCGGAAACATCGGAGTGAGACGAAATAGATTGCTCGAGACATCATAACGCTATTTGTGACAATATTTAATTAAATAACCCATTTCATTTCATAGCATCAAAACTGTCAAGGATACATCAAATATTCGAATACAAATAACAACAACAATATAAATTCAACAAAATCATATTTGTTAAGTTAGTAATCTACGCGTGTTTCTATGCCATCCCTACTAAGTTCCATCACATAACTTCATCAAATAGAGTTCAATAACAAGTATTGGCGAGTACACAAGTTTTAGTATCATAGCATAAGTATAAAAATTGATTAAACAAATCCATATGAATAGCTAGCATACAAGACATATGTAACAAGGCATGTGTATCTACAAGTCAATCCTCCAGTGTACCGCAAAAATAGATTAAACTTAACAATGACCACTAGTATACGGGCGGTGCGTTACTCCTATAGCGCTATACATGTTAAGGGAGGCTTGATCGAAGTTAATGACATTTAGATCACATAAGAATAGACCACGTAACAAGTCAAGTAGCACATAACTAAAGCATGTTTGATGGATTGTTTGTGTGATTTCGTAGATTTAAAGTGTGATTTAGTGTAGTTTGATAAACTAACATATTGCACCCAAAAAGTGTAAAGCATAAAAAGGGTTCGAGTGTACTCACGGTTTTGCGATGTAATTTCCGTGAGAGGGAGTTAAGTTGATTTAAGGGATGAATCCTAGTTATCCTACACAAGGCAACGTAGGTGTGTAAGTATTAAGTTGACGGTAGAGTTTATAGAGTTTAGGAATTAAAGTACATGAAAGTATATATACATAAAAGTATTTATCTAGACTCTAATGCTCGTTTTTGACACTATAAGCCCCGAAGGGTAATTGTGTTTTTATGGGTCATGCCCAATAGAATCATAACGGCTATTAGGTCTAAGATAAAATAACCTACTTTTAGGACATAGAACCATTTGGTCATCGTCAAAGGGTTGGTTATGTTTAAGTATTTACATATAGTTACATATTACTAGTTTATCATATAATTCATGTATTTCATAGATGTCATGTAAGTCGTCTAGGTTATGCATGGAGGTAGGTGGTAAACCATCCTAAACCTCTTTTGTAAAATTCACCATCACACAAGATTGACACAAGGACAATCCGGATGGTCAAGAATTACAGAAAACATCAAGTGAGGGGTGGATTGAATAGTTGAATGGCCAAGGCCTTCATGTAATCACACCTACACCAACACAAGCTTGAAAGCTTGGATGGCTCAACACTTGTGGGTTTGAAACCCTAATGAAAACATAATAGTTGTGAGGATGAATCCTCTATTTTAAATGTCTCAACCTTGTTTTAAAGCCTAACCAACCATAAGATTGTAAGCATTCGGACATAGGTTTGAGATGAGATAAACTCAAGTTGTAAGAAGTATTTAGAAGATAAACAAAAAGTTTGGCCCTAAAAATGATGTGATTCCACCTTGGTTTTCCATGGAAAATCTATGGTAACATCCATAGGGCCTTAGGAAACATTGTTGAACAAGAAACAAAGTAAAAACATTGAAAAACTTAAGAGTTTGAAAGATAAAAATTTGGGCAGAAATTTTATGCACTTTTGGACCTCAAAATGGTGTGTTTTCACATTAGTTTGCCCAAGAAAACTTGTGAGAACTTTCCTAGAGGTTATCCAAGAGTGTTAGAAGGAAAAACAAAGAAAAAGGAAGAAGAAAAGTGAGTCGGAACTCACTTACAAGCTGCTGCGTTTCAGCAACTAAATTCAGAATGTTTGGACTTGTTTTGAGAGTATGGTGGCTTGTAAAGTGAGAAATGGGTGGGGGAACTTGTGGTTATATAGTGGAGGATTAGGGTTTTGGTCTTGGGTTTCATTTAATGCCAAATGGGGGGAAAGATTTGAAACAAAAAAGGGGGAAAGGGTGTGCATAGTTGTGGCGCAACTATGCTGTTTTTATATATATTTTTTTATTTTTTTGAACAAATTAATTGATTAAGTGCTGAATTATTAGACCTTAGATATTGTTTATATTATGTGTTACATGTATGGTTCTTGAAATGGTCCATTATAATGCAAAACATAGCTTAGAAAACCCTAAAAAGAGACAACTACGATACGTATTTTTCTTGAATATATTAAGACATGATTTTACAAAAATGGAAGCTTAAATTCTTTGAATAATAACACCAATTGTCTTGCTTGAGTTTAGTATATGATTAATAAACACTCATCACACATTTACACATTGTCTTGAATTGATTTATGAAAGCATAAAGTATCGAATGTTCATAATTTTAACTTGAATATAGTTTGCGAATTTAGCATAGTTGATTAATCTTGTTTACAATCAAAGCCTTAGAATACATTGAATTTGAAATGGAAATAAGATTACAAGGTTTGGACTTTCCAAAAATAGAAACATGAAGCGATATACTAAAAATGAAAAGATACAAATGCAAAGCGTTACAGTCTCCCCTCCTTTAGGGAATTTCGTCCCAAAATTTAGGAGGACGCAACGAACAGTTGCGGATGCTTAGACTTCATGTCGCTTTCGAGTTCCCAAGTAAACTCGGCACCACGTTTTCCTTCCCATCGAACCTTTACGATAGGGATTCGACTGCGCCTTAGTTGCTTGGTACCTGATCCATGATTTCGACCGGTTTTTCCACGAAGTGCAGAGTCTCATTGGTTTGAAGATCTTCAAGCGGAACTTGGAGTCCTTCTTCGGCGAGACATCTTTTTAAGTTCGAAGCATGGAGGTAGGATGAACGTTGTTAAGCTCTTATGGTAGTTCTAGTCGGTAGGCTACTCTGCCAATCCTTTAGAGAATCTTGAAAGGACCTACATAGCGAGGAGCGAGCTTTCCCTTTTTCCCAAAACGAACCACACCCTTCCAAGGGGATACCTTGAGAAGTACAAAGTCACCAACATTGAATTCCAAGGGCTTGCGTCTTTTGTCTGCGTAACTCTTTTGTCGACTCCTAGCTTTCAGTAAGTTGTCCCGAATCTGCAAAATCTTGTCCGTCGTCTGTTGTATGAGCTCGTGACCGATGATTTGAGTACTTACGTCCATATAATGCCTCGAATGGTGCCATTTGAATACTTGCATGGTAACTGTTATTGTACGAGAATTCGACCAAAGGCAAATGCATATCCCAGTTGCCACCAAAATCAATTACGCAAGAACGAAGTATATCTTCTAGAGTTTGGATAGTACGCTCGGTTTGACCATCAGACTGAGGATGGAAAGCAGTACTAAGGTTGAGTTGAGTGCCAAGGGCTTTTTGAAATGTTTGCCAAAGGCGAGAAGTGAAGCGACTATCGCGGTCTGAAATAATATCAACGGGAACACCGTGACGACAGATGATCTCATCCGTGTAGATACGAGACAATTTCTCAACTCGGTAGTCTTCACGTATGGGAAAGAAATGAGCAGACTTGGTCAGATGGTCAACGATTACCCAAACACTATCGTGACTAGACGATGTACGAGGGAGCTTGGTTATGAAATCCATAACAATACTCTCCCATTTCCACACAGGAATTTCTGGTTGTTCGAGTAAGCCAGAGGGTCTTTGATGCTCGGCCTTTACCTTGGAGCAAGTAATGCACTTTGAAATATAGCAGGCAATATCCTTCTTCATTCCAGGCCACCAATATGACGCACGAAGATCATGATACATTTTGTTGGCGCCAGGATGAATAGAATACCGAGTTTATGAGCTTCACTCATCAAGAGATCACGAAGATTATCACGATTAGGAATCCAAATACGGTCGAGATAGCACATGATGCCATCGGATTTGGTCACGAGTTGGGTTTCGGCACCACATTGCAACTCATTATCGAGGTTGCCCTCATTAACGGTCGAGTATTGTGCCTCACAAATCATCTCTTGAAGCTTTCCCAAAGTTTGGTAGCAACGTACACTTTTATCATGAGTTTTCCAACTAAGTGCGTCGGCCACGACATTCGCTTTACCAGGGTGGTAGCGGATATCGTAGTCATAGTCGTTTAACAACTCTACCCAACGACGCTGACGCATGTTGAGTTCTTTTTGATTAAAGATGTGCTGAAGGCTCTTATGGTCGGTGAGGACCGTACACTTTGTACCATAAAGGTAGTGTCGCCATATCTTTAATGCAAAAACAACTGCACCAAGTTCAAGGTCGTGGGTAGTATAATTTTTCTCATGAATTTTGAGTTGACGTGATGCGTAAGCGATAACCTTATCTCATTGCATCAGAACTCAACCAAGACCTAGTCTTGAGGCATCACAATACACAACAAAATCGTCGTTACCATTGGGAAGGTTTAAGATAGGAGCATTGCAAAGCAGGTCCTTGAGCGTCTGAAAAGACTCCTCTTGTTCGGAACCCCAAACAAAAGGTTTATCCTTTTGAGTCAAGGAAGTGAAAGGCACGGCAATTTTTGAAAAGTTTGAAATGAAACGACGGTAATAACCGGCTAAGCCGAGAAACGAACGAATTTCGGACGGAGTCTTACGAGCAATCCAATTTTTCACCGCCTTGATTTTCGCGGGGTCAATGTGAATACCAAGTTCGTTGACAACATGACCTAGAAATTGAACCTCTTTTAACCAAAATTCACACTTGGAAAACTTGGCGTAGAGACGTTGGGTTCGCAACAGCTGAAGAATAAGACGCAAGTGTCGCTCATGCTCCTCTCGCGTCTTAGAATAGATCATGATATCGTCAATAAAGACGATCACGAATCGGTCAAGATAAGGCTTACACACGCGATTCATCAAATCCATGAACACGGCGGGTGCGTTGGTCAGACCGAATGGCATGACTACGAACTCGTAGTGTCCATAACGTGTGTGGAACACAGTCTTGGGTATATCTTCTTCGAGGACCCGAAGTTGATGATAACCAGAACGAAGATCGATTTTGGAGAAACTGGTTGCGCCTTGAAGCTGATCAAAGAGGTCGTCGATGCGAGGAAGAGGGTATCGGTTCTTGACCGTAAGCTTGTTGAGCTCACGATAGTCAATGCACATGCGGAAGGATCCGTCCTTCTTCTTGACGAATAGAACGGGAGCGCCCCAAGAAGATGTACTAGGACGATGAAGCCTTTCTCAAGAAGCTCCTGAAGTTGGCTAGACAGCTCTTGCATCTCCGAGGATGCTAGACGATAGGGGGATTTTGCGACCGGAGTTGCACTAGGGATGAGGTATGCAAAAATCAACCGAACGAGCAGGAGGAGGACCAGGAAGATCCTCGGGAAAGACATCAGGGAACTCGTGCACAACGGGAACATCATTCATGCTTGGACCCTTCTCCTTCTTTTCCACAATGTGGGCAAGAAAGGCTAAGTATTCCTTACGCAAGTACTTGTTCGCTTGAATACACGACATAAGCTTCAGACATTTGGAAGGTTTCTCGCCATAGACGTGCAAGGAATCATCGTTGGGAAGGGGAAGGCGAATGCACTTCTCCGAACAAACAACTTCAGCACGGACTCGCCGTAGCCAATCCATGCCTACTATGATATCAAAACTACCCATTGGCATGGGTATGAGGTCAATAGAAAACGAATGATCATTGAGGTTTAACGAACAATTAGAAAGGACGGAATCGACGGTGACGGATTTTCCATCAGCGACTTCAACTTCGAATGATTTGGGCAACTTAGATCGATTACACATTAGCAAAGGTTCGAATTCTACGGATACAAAACTTTTATCCGCACCAGTATCAAATAAGCATGAAGCGTAAACATTGTTAATAAGGAACGTACCCGATATGACGTCGTTCGAGGTTTGAGCTTGAGTAGCCGTGATGACAAAAGCTCGGCCATGAGCTTGCTGTTGTTGCTGTTGCTGGTGATTGTTGTTGTTGTTGCGTTGAGGACAGGTGTTGGCGAAGTGACTTGGATCTCCGCATCGAAAGCAGGTGCGAAAGGCAGGTGCCAGAGGTCGGGATTAGCGGGAGGGTTCTGCGGGGCGGTCATGGCTCGGGCTTGCTTGACGGAGGCTGGCGGGAGATCTCGGCATTGTTAGGTAAAATGTCCATACCTATTGCAGTTGGTGCATAGGCGGCACGGGGCGGTGACCGGGTGATGATAGGGGCAAGCGTTACACTTGGGATGAGGTCTAGTGTATGCCTTTTTGATGGGTTCGGGTGCGGGCAAGGCTGGAGGTTGAGGGTTTGGCGGAGTGACTACCGCACAAATCGGGCTTGAAGGCTTCCGCTTCTTACCCCTTGATGTTGTTTCTCGGTGGTTTGGGGGAGGTAGGTTCGGTGACGGCTTCGGAGGTTGCCTGGTGGGCTTTCCTTGGTGGAGCCTTGGCGGCTTCACGAAGTACCTGGCGGTTGTTCAGTCACGTAGCCAGACTATAGGTTTCTTCGAGGGTGCTAGGGGAGGTGGTATCGACCAGATCGCCGAGGTGAGAAGGAAGGCAACTTATGTATTTGGCAACTGCTTTCTCGGGAGTGTCAACTTGGCTTGGGCAAATTGCACTCAATTGCTTAAATCGGGCCGTGAGGCCAGCGTTGTCGTTACCAACTTGCTTGAGGTTCCAAAACTCAACGTCGAGTCGTTGGCGCTCATGAGGGGGGCAAAATTCTTTTTCCATCAACTTCTTAAGCTCGGTCCATGGGAGGGCGTGGGAGACTTCGTTGCCACGAGCGCTACGCTCGGAAGTCCACCAATCGAGGGCTCTTGAACGGAATAATCCCGTGGCGTTCATAGTGTGCAAGTGGTCAGGACAATCACTCTGAATGAAAGTGAGTTCAATGGCGTCGAACCATTGCAACAGTTTGGTGGCGTTCCCTTCACCGGTGAAGGGTAAAGGGTTATAGGAGTAGAATTGCTTATGGGTGAACGAGGTCTTGGGAGGTTCGGCTTTGGAGTCAACGGAGGTATGGGGTGACTCGGCGTTAGGCGGGGGTTGGATTTTACTAACAATCTCGGGAATGACCTTAGCCATGCTCGGCCATTTGCTCGGCCATAAACTTCATACAATCTTTCTTGGACATAGAGTCGGATTGAGATTTTGATTTGGACTTCGACCTTCTCTTTCCCATCACACTTTGAGATAACGACATCTAGGAGGTATGACAATAGAAGATGGATTTTGGCTTTGATCGTGAAAATATTATTATATATAAAGAAGACATTTGCTTTGAGCACATAAGTATCATGTATCACATATGAATTCACATAGATAGCATAGCATATTGGCATTCAAAATTGTAAACACGTGTGATTTGCGTAAAAGGTTATAAATTTAATTGGTTCACGAGAGTTATTTATTGTTTTTGGTTACGAAAGGCGTGCGAATAGTGCATTGGATCCGAAATGAATAAGTTAACAAGTATTAAAACAAATAGAAATTGAGATAGCATAAAAGATAGGCTCAATAAAATATTGGAGTGTTTCGGGTTGAGAAACATTGACTATTCCAAAGTGAACCGAGATCCTTTCAAATTAGAGAAACGTGCTTTGGCCTATAGGTAAAGTGCTCTCGTCGAGAAGCGATTAACGACACCTTACCCTTCCAGTTACTACATGTCTCTAACCGATCGAAAAATCAAAACTTTGGCGAGATTGAAAATCGAGGATTGGGACTAGTTGACAAGGTGCGGGTTTCACCCCTATCTTGATAACACTGTAGCCCGAGTGTGGTTGATACTTACCAAACGAGGAGCGTATTCCGACTCGTTGGTAAGGGTCCACTAGAGTATGAAACGGAAAGTTCCCATCAAGATGTGGATTTCACTCGTAACTTGATGGAGAAATTTCGTGCAAAATCGAATTTCACGGATTGAGAGTGATCACCAAAGTGCGGGTTTACCCCTATTTTGGTGAGATCGTCTCGTTTGTAGTTGAGTGTCTTCAAGTCTTCAAGCGTGTAAATTGTGTAAGTGTCTTAGGAAAAACACGTAAATATATGTTTAAGACAAAAGAATTAGGAAGAAGCAAATAGAAAGAATTAACATTTTAATCAAGAAGCAAGAATGGCCAAGTTGGTCACTTAGACTATAGACTAGGTCGAACATGGCAATTCTACCTAATTCCCTATAGTTATGGCTCTGATACCAATCTGTCACACCCCAACTGATGGCGGAAACATCAGAGTGAGAGGAAATAGATTGCTATTTATGACAATATTTAATTAAATAACCCATTTCATTTCATAGCATCAAAATTGTCAAGGATACATCAAATATTCGAATACAAATAACAACAACAAGATAAATTCAACAAAATCATATTTGTTAACTTAGTAATCTACGCGTGTTTCTATGCCATCCCTACTAAGTTCCATCACATAACTTCATCAACCTGCAATACGTTAAAAATAGAGTTCAATAACAAGTATTGGCGATTACACAAGTTTTAGTATCATAGCATAAGTATAAAAATTTATTAAACAAATCCACATGAATAGCTAGCATACAAGAGATATGTAACAAGGCATGTGCATCTACAAGTCAATCCTCCAGTGTACCGCAAAAATAGATTAAACTTAACAATGACCACTAGTATACGGGCGGTGCGTTACTCCTATAGCGCTATACATGTTAAGGGAGGCTTGATCAAAGTTAATGACATTTAGATCACATAAGAATAGACCAAGTAACAAGTCAAGTACCAAATAACTAAAGCATGTTCGATGATTGTTTGTGTGATTTCGTAGAATTAAAGTGTGATTTAGTGTAGTTTGATAAACTAACATATTGCACCCAAAAAGTGTAAAGCATAAAAAGGGTTCGAGTGTACTCACGGTTTGCGATGTAATTTCCGTGAGAGGGAGTTAAGTTGATTTAAGGGATGAATCACCTAGTTATCCTACACAGGGCGACGTAGGTGTGTAAGTATTAAGTTGACGGTAGAGTTATAGAGTTTAGAAATTAAAATACACGAAAGTATATATACATAAAAGTATTTATCTAGACTCTAATGCTCGTTTTTAACACTATAAGGCTAGAAGGGTAATTGTGTTTTTATGGGTCATGCCCAATAGAATCGTAACGGCTATTAGGTCTAAGATAAATAACCTACTTTTAGGACATATAACCATTTTGTCATCGTCAAAGGGTTGGTTATGTTTAAGTATTTACATATAGTTACATATTACTAGTTTATCATATAAATCATGTATTTCATAGATGTCATGTAAGTCATATAGGTCATGCATGGAGGTAGGTGGTTAACCATCCTAAACCTCTTTCGTAAGATTCACCATTACACAAGATTGACAGAAGGACAATCCGGATGGTCAAGAATTATAGAAAACATCAAGTTAGGGGTGGATTGAATAGTTGAATGACCAAGGCCTTCATGTAATCACACCTACACCAACACAAGCTTGAAAGATTGGATGGCTCAACACTTGTGGGTTTGAAACCCTAATGAAAACATAATAGTTGTGAGGATGAATCCTCTATTTTAAATGTCTCAACCTTGTTTTTAAGCCTAACCAACCATAAGATTGTAAGCATTCGGACATAGGTTTGAGATGAGATAAACTCAAGTTGTAAGAAGTATTTAGAAGATAAACAGAAAGTTTGGCCCCAAAAATGATGTGATTCCACCTTGGTTTTCCATGGAAAACCTATGGTAACATCCATAGGGCCTTAGCAAACATTGTTGAACAAGAAACAAAGTAAAAACATTGAAAAACTTGGAGTTTGAAAGAAAATAATTTGGGTAGAAAGTTTATGCACTTTTGGACCTCAAAATGGTGTGTTTTCACCTTAGTTTGCCCAAGAAAACTTGTGAGAACTTTCCTAGAGGTTATCCAAGAGTGTTAGAAGGAAAAACAAAGCAAAAGGAAGAAGAAAAGTGAGTCGGAACTCACTTACAAGCTGCTGCGTTTCAGTAACTAAATTCAGAAAGTTTGGACTTGTTTTGAGAGTATGGAGGCTTGTAAAGTGAGAAATGGGTGGGGGAACTTGTGGTTATATATTGGAGGATTAGGGTTTTGGTCTTGGGTTGTATTTAATGCCAAATGGGGGGAAATATTTGAAACAAAAAAAGGGGAAAGGGTGCGGCCGCAACTATGCTGTTTTTATATATATATTATTATATTTTTTGAACAAATTAATTGATTAAGTGCTGAATTATTAGACCTTAGATATTGTTTATATTATGTGTTACATGTATGGGTCTTGAAATGGTCCATTATAATGCAAAACATAGCTTAGAAAACCCTAAAAAGAGACAACTACGATACGTATTTTTCTTGAACATATTAAGACATGATTTTACAAAAATGGAAGCTTAAATTCTTTGAATAATAACATCAATTGTCTTGCTTGAGTTTCGTATATAAACACTGATCACACATTTACACATTGTCTTGAATTGATTTATGAAAGCATAAAGTATCGAATGTTCATAATTTAAATTTGAATATAGTTTGCGAATTTAGCATAGTTGATTAATCTTGGTTACAATCAAAGCCTCAGAATACATTGAATTTGAAATGGAAATAAGATTACAAGGTTTGGACTTTCTAAAAATAGAAACATGAAGCGATATACAAAAAATGAAAAGATACAAATGCGAAGCGTTACATCCAAGACTTTGAACAGATGTTTGCTTATCTTCTACAGATCCTCTGATTTAGGTGTTCAAGATTCACTATCTCTGGGAGGATTCTGCTTCAAACTCCTATTTATTTCTTGATCACTTGATCATGCTTTGGCTTTTGAATATCATCTGTTCTTTTATAGGTCCAACATCTCCCCCTAGAACAGATGATGCCAAAATAGATGTTTATTAGATCAATTTTTATTCCTCTTCAACCTCTCTCTGATGTAGGCTTTAAATTGCTTTTCAAATCTTTCAGAGAGAGTCATTAGCATCCCTTTCGAGTGGATAATCCAGTAGATCTTGCAGATCTTCAATTTTCAGGCTCATGACACTATTCATTGAAGTCTTTTTCACTTCTCATTTGCCCTAACTATTGTCAATTGATGGATTGCTCTATTTGACGACCATTTTAGAATTTTAGAGGCTGATGGATTTACCGGGACCGAATTTATTGGAAGAGGTGAAGGAAAATGCTTTCCCACAATTTGCCCAAGCAGCTCTTCTGGTTTGGTATCTGAATGCCCATACATGAGTTCATATCTAATCCCTTCCTTTATTATATCATCTTCATACTTCTTTAGATCTTCTGCATACATCTCCTTTTGTCTTTTAAGATAGGTTCTAATGGCTTGGAGACAATCTGTGCAGATGGAAGTTCTGTCGGATTGACCAGAGAGCTGATGGGTGTATCTATGTCTTTATAGTTTGGCTTTTTAGGGACTGCGGGATCTTTACTTCTTAGTTCTTCTAGTTTCTTGTAGCTCTCTTTGATTGTTGGTTCATCCCATCTAGCCATTGATTGCTTAGATCCAAACTTTGCTGCCACTATCTCCTCCTCCATTCTTCTTAATCAACTACCTTTTGACCTACTTTCAAGTTGGGAGGAGCGAGATTGATATCAGGATTGAGCTTTAACTTTTCAATCCTTGCAATTTTATCTAGAAGGGTTTCTGTAGTCCAATCAGAGAATTGAGCCCTTGTAGCTGAGTAAGGCTTGTTCTTCATTATGAATTCCAAGTAATCTCCCCTTAAAGCTTTTTTGAGCTCAGGGTTGTTTACTCATCCTTGTGAAGCCTTTTTGCTAACATCTTTGGCAAAATCTTCTAGTCTATTCACTTTTGTGAATTCTGCAGATAGAATTTGCGGAGCCTCCTTATTGCTTTTGCCCTTGCTTTTAAAAGCAGATATTCTTTGAGTCTATATTCTCTTTAAGTTCAAGTACTCTTGTACATTTGCAGGCTTTGAATATCTTCTGAGGGATGGAAATGTAAGTTGTCTGATGTTAGTTGTAGAGTAGAAAGATTGTATATCTTTTGATACATTTTCTAACTTTAGTGGGTCTAGTATGGTTGTAGGTGGTTTTGTAAGTGGAGATGTAATGGTGAGTGTTGTGGTAGATGGTTGGGATGTGATTGATAAAGATGTGGTAGTCGTGGTTTTCATAGGTGATGCATCAGGAGTTTTTTTATCATCATCTTGGACAATGAATTTTCTTCTCCTGGTTCTAGTTTGAAGTGTTGGTATTTTTGTTGGTAGTTGTGGAAGGTTTGTTGTTGGTTTACTTTTGTGAATAAGAAGTCCTTTAGGTGACTTATGTGTTGGTGGTGGTGTTGGTGGTAGTGTGGTTGTAACATATGTTGTCACTTTTGTAGTGGCAACATATGTTTGGATTATTGGAGCAGTGGTTGGATAGATGGTTTGATAGAAGTGACAGAGTTTTGAATGGTAGTTGATGTAGTGCTTTCTTGAACCTTTGTTGAAGAACCTTAATTATCGTGGATTTTCTTCCTTTCAATAATCTCTTCACTTTTAAAAGCATATTAGATTCCTTGTGTTTCTCCTCTTTTCTTTGTCTACCGCTTTAGCAATTTCTTCTTGCCTTGCCTTTTTAAGTGCAGCAATGTCAGGCCTTTTTCCAGCTTTCTTGACCAAAGGTAGGAGCTTTGTCATGCAATCTTCATCCCCCCTTTTGGCATCATCTTGATATTTGGGAAGAATTAGAGTTGTACTTGTGTTTTCAAGGATAAAGTCTTTGATGGCTTTAACTTCTGCTTGAGTCTCTTTCTACTTAGCATCCACTATTGTTCGTACCAACTCCATATGCATGTTTTGTTTTTTTTTTCTGTGGCTTACTTTTGAAGGTGTAGTTACATTTGTGCATGCACCCAAATTTCTTTTGCAAATTCTGCATCTGATGGTGGAGGTCTTGAGTTTTGTACCAAAGTCTTCATCATTTCTTTGATTTCTTCAATTGATGACTCCAACTTGGTGACTTTCTTCGTAAATTTTGGATAGTTTAACCCATCACCTAACATAATAGGATCATCTGAATTCCCACCAAAGGTGGTTGTACCTAGTTTTGAACCTAGTGCCCATTTTTCTTGGTACTGGGGGGTTTCAACTAATACAAAGTTTACGTTTGTAGTCTCATCAGTTGTTTCCTTCAAGGAGGTCTTAGTTATGTAACTACTGCCCCATGAAAAACCTGCAAGTGTTTCTTGAGACACAAGAGGTGTTGCTCTCTGCTTGTGGTATAGCAATGATTTCTCAGGTTGCCAAGTCACTTGTTGAAGTATACTCTCTATAACTTGTTGTTGAGAAGAACTAGGTATACGCAAGTCAGTCTTATCAACTGCATAAGCAATCTTTGGAATGATGATGGGATTGTTTTTGTGGGTGGTGGAGTGAAAAGAGAGTAGCCCTCGGAGAGGGATTTAAGAAGAGATATTCTAGTGAATCTTCTCCCTCTTGATCTGGTTCCCCTGTGCTTACAACACTCTCCTTTTGTGAGGATGAGTTAGGAGTTTGAATAGGTAGAGTTGATTTCATTTGTTGGGAGGAAGTAACAATAGATGTTTTGTTGCATTTGTGCTCAAGTAGGTACCTCTGGCATCTCAACCACTAGAGATACCTTATTTTGGTTTTTCTTTTGGATTTGGGGATGGAAATGGAAGTGGTTTTTGTGAAAATTTCTGGTGTGTTGCACAGTGCTGGATTGTGCACTATGGTCAATAGGAGTAGTGGGCTCAGAAACAGATGTTGTAACATTTGTTGCTTAGTTTTGCAAAATATTCTCTTCACCTATATTTTCTTAATCCTTGGTCCTCACGCGGGTAAAGGTTTCATTTGAAAGACTAGTCATTTCAAGGGCTTCACCATGTTCAAAACTTCTTGTTTCAAAAGATTTTTTAGGTTAAAGCTTAACAATCTTGGGTATAATAGAATAGGATTGCAAGTTCCCCTCTTGATTGCTTTTATGTTTGCCACCGAATCCATAAACATTGTTTGGGATAGCTTGTAATCTGAATTTGTCAAGATATTATACCCCAAATACTGAGTTTTTAGGGGAATTTCATTAGAAGTTGTGACCTTAGCAAAAATGCAAATCAAGAGTGTATGGAAAAGGAATTTCATTTCTGGTGGAAATTTACGTTAAAAGTGTGGCACCCACTAGTTGAGCTTCATATCCCTTTCTATGAACTCATGATGAAGATCATTTTTAGAGGTAGTTTTCATACCTGCCATATCCTATTGATTGAACATTGTGGAAATGGATTGTGGACTTATCTCAATATGCTCCTTATTAATGGTAGAAGTGATGATGTTGGGCTTTTTGTTTTGAAGCAAAACATTTGCATTTTCCGAAAATTCCATAAGAGTGTATAGATGGATAGGAGCGTTTACATTAAGGATGTTAAGATATACGGAAAATGTGATGATGTCACTAATTTAGTGAAAAAATCATGTTCTTGCTATGTTTACAGGGTATGACAAGTAGTTGTGAGAGGATTTCAGTTCTAGATCCACGGTGAATTTAGGTCAAATATTTTGAGAATCTTTTGAACATATAATCTTTTATTTGAAAGTAGGATTTGTTGAGCGCAAATTCAAAGTTTTTCTTTTTCGAAATTCTTTGATTTTGATAAGTACGGATGTATACTATGTTTGTCAAGGGTTTATATAAGGTATGAGAAACAAGGGTGCGAGTGTGGCCAACAATTACGTTTTGAGCTAGGTGGCCAAACATTATTTGTTATAGCAAACCACTATATAGGAAGTGGGTCCCTTTGAGGAAACCATTTGAAGAATGAAGATAAGGTATGTTCTCATAAGGTCAGTTTGAAACCTCTGTTGGGTCTCAACAAACGCTTGCATGATCAAACCAGTGTGTGGTACACATGTTTAACTTTTTGTCAACGTATGGATGAAAAAACATATTTGAAACCTTTGTTGGGTGAAACAAAATTTTAAATGAAAATAGTGGTAGGTTTTTAAGTAATAGTGGACCTATTTGAGTCAAACACTAGATGTTAATTCAGTTGTTCTTTGTCTCATACAGTGGTTAACCAAGGTTAAACAGAGTTTTTAACCACTAAAACAGATGTTTTACTCCTTTCAACAAAGTTTTGTTCTTGGTGATTTTCCACAATCTTTTCTTGATTTTAAAATTGCAATTTTTGATTTTCTTGATTGTGATTTTTCACAATATTTTCACAATCAGTGAAGTATGATGAGTAAAAGGCATAAAAAAGTTACTTGAAAGCGAACGATCGGAGTAGTTTTGACCTTTGGCCGGAGTTTCAAACTTCGGTGCCTTCGCTTAGTAGTAGTGTACACGAGAAAAAAAACGAATTGAAAGAGCTTACAAGTATGTAAAAGTTCTAATGATTGTTTAGGTTCCAATCTTAAACATAATTTCAATTAACGGTTGTAAAGAACGATTGTACGATTTACTAAAAAATGGACGGTTACTAACTAAAGATTCGTTAAATAATTATACTATGATTGGCAAAGGTTAAACCGATCATGAAAGTGGAAATAAAACGAATTGATTTGCATGATTTATTGGATGTCCATTTCCTTATTACCCATCGGTAATGTTGCCGGAGCAACAAGGTGAAGAAGAAATAAAAACGGCGGGCTAGGGTTTCTTTAAAACAAATTTCAATTTAGACCCTAAAGTTTAGGTTTTTTTTCAATTTTAACAAAACTTTAGTTCTTTTAAACTTTATAAATTTTCCTTTATATTTAAAATCTTATTAACAACTATTTGTAAACTTTAATTATGTTTATAAATTATATTTAATTTATTTTATAGATATACACACAAGTTTATATAACAATTATTAAAATGAAAAGTATTTTGCAAGATTGTGGTCCCGTGGTCGGCAGCGGTTCTAGACGGAAGCTTTGGGGATAGAATAGATTTGGCAGAACAAAATAGACATGTAGACACAAAATCAGCGGAAGCTTTTCAATTCATTCATTCAAACCGAAAGAGTATACATCTTGACTGGCTGGCGGAGTTCCTGGGGAGAATCCGCCAGCGTTTCCCCTAAGGGAACTTCCAAAACTTACAAACAATGAACACACAACACCTATTTATAGACATGACAGCTCGTGCGAACCGAGCATGTTGTCACTCGTACGAAGGGTCATTCGTACGAGTAAGATGATGTTGTCACTCGTACGAGTAACAAAGTCACTCGTACGAAGCACATTGTCACTCGTACGAGGCACATATCACTCGTACGAGCCAGTTCTCGTTCACACTGGGGTCGTGTGTTCGTCTCTAATCTATACAATATTCAATACACACTCTTTCTAGACTATTCGAACAGTGACGACCAAAAAGTGCATCAACAATTTCCCCTTGGACGTCACTGTCGAAGCTTGAACTTGAACTTGAAATCTGAGAGCTGTGTTTGAATATTCTGCAACTTCAATCGGGTATCTGTTGACGTTGTAATTCCCCCTTAATTGAAGATCCGTGTTTGCATTATCTACGTTAAGCAACATTCCCCCTGAAATAATTTTCTCCAGAAATTGATCTTTAGGTCGTTGTTTGCACGGTTCAAGATCACCTCTGACTTGTTTGATCTACAAATTTTCTTGAATAATCACCAACTCGAAATTAAACAATGCAACTTCTCCGTTTCAACGTTAAGCATATTCGCGTTCGGTTTAGCGCATCCCCTGATGCTCGATCCTCCGATCTTCAAAACCCTACCGGTAGGTGACAAAAACTTCGAAATACCACACCAAAAAACTTCAAACCAATAAATATCCACAAAAATCTTCTCAATCAGCAAATCATTGTAAACAAACTATCTGGTAACCATCGAATATGAGAAACATTCTTTGGCAATAAGAATCACATTCTTTCTTTTTAGTCACAATATCAGATGTATAGCTATCTCCGCTGGAATGGGGTACTTAAACTACAAGACATCCTTCTTTCCTGGCGGTTACCGAAAAGCAGTTCATTTGCAATGCAGAGTTAATGATAGGCAGTCGTATGTGCTTCCACTTCCACATCGGGGATCAGGTGGTTAGCCATTGAGCATCAATCTGAATCATGATCTGAAAAATTATGAACATCTTTTGGTCACAAAATTCCAAATAATGAGTCTTTGTGTTTCCCAGATAATCTGCAGTCTGAACCACCCGGATACTGTTGCAGCGTCACGAATTTCAAAAATACCAGAATTTGAACATATACGTGAAAATTTTTATTCCCTGTCATTTTTGCAAAATCTGACATCTTGATTTTTTATGGGAATGAAGATTATGGCGTGACTACAACATATGGTACCCAAATTTAGCTGGAAATTTCCCAAAATTGCAATTTTGATCAAATGCTGATTTAACGTTAAGGCCCATTAATAGTCACTACACCAAATGATCAACGTTTTGCACAGGTATCAATGAGTACCCCAAAATCTTCATTCCTTTGTGATCGTATCATCAAATCTATACTTTGAAGCTCTAGACGGTGTCCCTGAACAACCCGAATTAGATGTTAAAATCTCAAAAAAATTTGTAATCACCAAATTTTTTCTGGACACCCGTCTCGTCAATACGATCAAAAAATGCCTTTTTTTGGTAACCACTTCGTACGAGCTAGACTTTGTAGGGGTGTTGCTTCGTACGAGTGGTGCTCCATACGACTGGTGCTCTGTACGAGTGGAGCTTCGTGCAAGTGACCAATTGTCAATCGTACGAGCCATAGAGGCTCATTCGAACGGACGAAACTGATATCGTTTTTTTCGGTCCAGAATCTTCATTTCTTCGAATTTCGACATGATTTTGCACAAATCTGGTCGAAAATCAGTCTCCAACAATCCTATAGTTTCAATTTTACGTTATGTCTGTGGATTGTTCGATTGTTTGATGTTTTACGTCTAAAACCCTCATACGTCCAAAATTCATGAGCGTAGGTGATTCATCAACTGTTAGATTGAATGAATCGGTACCGTAGCTCTGATACCAATTGTAGTCTCATGGTCGACGACGGTTCTAGACGGAAGCTTTGGGGATAGAACAGATTCGGCAGAAAGAAATAGACATGTAGGCAAAGAATTAGCGGAAGCTTTGCAATTCATTCATTCAAACTGAAAGAGTATACATCTTTACTGCCTGGCAGAGTTCCTGGAGAGAATCCGCCAGCGTTTCCCTAAGGGAACTTCCAAAACTTACAAACAATGAACACACAACACCTATTTATAGACATGACAGCTTGTGCGAACCTAGCATGTTGTCACTCGTACGAAGCACATTGTCACTCGTACGAGCCAGTACTCGTTCGCACTTGGGTCGTGTGTTCGTCTCTAATCTATACAATATTCAATACCCACTCTTTCTTGCCTATTCGAACAACGATGGCCATAAAGTGCATCAACAAAGATTAATAAAAATATAAAAGAGATAAATTAAATCTTTTGTTATTTAATTTTGAATTTTTATTTCATAAAATATCCCATATTTATATTAACAAATTTTTATATAGGATGTATTTGTATAATGCTTGGCAATTTTATAGTTTTTACACCAATATAATTTTATACACAAATATATATACATGGATATTTTTCGGTCTATCTATATATGTATAACTAAATAGATGTTTGACAAGATAAAGTAATAGAGATGATAAAACATTCTAGGATGTTTTATTAACTACAAATGAAAGTACAAATACAATGAACATAGTTGGAATATCGTGGTTGTTACAGGGTCATAGTTTACTCAATTTTGGGTTTTTGTTGCTTTGATGTTTTTAATTTGATATGTTCTTGGAAGATGTTTAGGCAATGAGCCATTGGTGAGCCTTAAGATGTTTATGTGTTCTCTCGGTGTTTATTTGATTGTTAAGTGATGATCCCTTTTTTGGTTGGTGTATTTAAACCCTAGCCTTTGGGGGTTTTGTTTTGAGGTTTGGATCAAGAATATGTTTTTAGCATGTAAAGGCGATGAGCCATTAATGAGTCTTCGGTATTTAATGGTTATATGTTTATAGGTTGGATTGCTACATTTGAAGTAGTTGGGTTGTTATTTTGACATTTGAATTGGGTATTTTTTTGGCACATGCATATGTAATGATGTGTTGGTGAACCTTTTATGTGTCATATGTTGTTGTTTGGGAGTTCTATGTGCTATGTATAGACAATGACCCATTGGTGATCCTTATGATTATTTGGATGGTTTTTTGAGTTGTTGTTTCTGTTGTAGTTAGGCTGGCTTGATTAGAGCTTTTTGGGTGGTTATGGCTGTTGAATCTGGTTTCCTTTGGAACACGCATAGGTTATAAGCCATTGGTGAACCTTGTATGTGATATGTTTGAGCTTTGTATGTGATAGTTTTTTAGTTATCTTTCTAGGATTTGAAAACAAGGAGAGCCATACCATATTATAGAAACTTAAGGTTAGTCTAGGTCTAGGTGGCTCCCGCTAGGACATGCGTGTCGTCACCATTGAGTGATGAACCAACGATCTGAAAGCTAGCGTGGCTTCATCGTTGTTATTGTGTTGGTATTTAAGCGTGGGTCTTTAAATGGCCTTTTCGACTTGATTGTGTTATCTTTTTGGGTTAATATGCTTTGTGTTTTCACATGGATATGTGACGATCCATTGTTGAACCTTTATATGTTAGAGTGTCGCTTTTGTGTGTGCATATGTATAAACGATGACCGCTTGGTTAACCTTTAGACGCTTTGAATGTATGTTCTGATCTGTTTGTGTTGTCCCTTTATACTTCAGTTTGGTAGGTGATATGCGCAAAAAGCAACAAGTAAATTATACCAAATAAGGTATAAAATCAACCCTTTTTAGTACTAATATTGGAAAAAGTGCGTTTTTTGTTTACTTTTGATTTTCAGGATTAAAAAAGCTTAAATGTTCAAAAGGAACAAATTAACGACAAAAACTAACATAAGTACAAAAGAAGGAAAGATGATACACTATACTAACCCTCCGAGCTTCACCCCAAGACCAAAAACAATGAATCAGAAGTCAAGCACGGGCCGTGCCTGTCAGGGATGGGGCTGTGCCCCACTCAAGATTCCAGAAAGAAGAAGACAAACAAGAGCAGACAAGAGGGGCTGTGTCCCATGGACATTGGACATGGTCAACTTCTAGATATGCGAATCTTGGATAGTACAACAAGTATAATGGCCACAGGGACGTGCCGTTGACACACGGGGTTGTGTAAGCATCTGAACTGATAAGCTTATTAAATGAAGAGAGAGAAGATGGAAGACACGGGGCCGTGCCCACCAGGCACGGGGTTGTGTGAAGCTTCTGTTTAAGCTATAAACTGGGGTGCTTGGTTCCATTCCAAATCATCCCTTGGCAAACCATTTCTCTCACACTTGCCACCACTCCACCACCATCATGCACCACAACCATTAGAGTCTAGAGTGTGTAGTAGTCTCAGGATCCAAGATTGATTGTAAGAGCCTTGGTCAAACTATGGCCATGCTTTGCTAATCTCTAATATCACTTGGTGAAGAAAAAATCTTTTATGTATTACTTATGATTTCCAATCTTTGGTTAACTTTTTAATTGGATATGTATTAATGACTTTAATAACTAGTTTTTTATATTGAAAGTGAACTTTATTCTACAAACGTGTATACCCTTTTCATTCACGATATGCCCGAGGAACTGAACTTCCAGGATCCAGAAATCACACTTCGAAAACTTGGTATATAGTTTCTCCTGTTGAAGTAGTTCCAGCAATAATCGTAGATGCTCAGCATGTTCTTCTTCACCCTTAGAGTAGACGAGTATATCATCGATGAACACGATGACAAACTTGTCGAGATACGGCTTACACACGCGGTTCATGAGGTCCATGAACACCGCGGGTGCGTTGGTGAGACCGAAGGGCATGACCAAGAACTCATAATGGCCATACCGAGTACGAAATGCCGTCTTGGAGATATCTCCTCCCTGACACGTAACTGGTGATAGCCGGACCGTAGATCGATCTTGGAGTAGTAGCTTGACCCCTGAAGCTGGTCGAAGAGATCGTCGATGCGAGGTAATGGGTATCGATTCTTGACGGCAACCTTATTGAGTTCCCTGTAGTCGATGCACATGCGGAAGGTCCCGTCCTTTTTCTTGACAAAGAGGACCGGAGCTCCCCATGGCGAAGTACTGGGTCGGATAAATCCTTTTTCCAACAATTCCTGAAGTTGGGTAAACAGCTCTTGCAGCTCTGCTGGAGCTAGGCGGTACGGGGCCTTGGCGATAGGAGCCGCATGGTTCGCCAATTCGATTTCAAACTCCACTTGTCGATGTGGTGGAAGACCAGGTAACTCCTCTGGAACACATCGGAAAAGTCACGGACGACGGGGATATCTTCAATCTGCTTCTCGTCCTTAGGCTGCTCGGTGACCAGTGCGAGCAAAGCGAAGGATTTCTTTCTCCGAAGATACTTCTGAGCTTGCATGTAAGAGATGATGTTTGTGACGGCGCCTGCCTTCTCGCCTTGCACCATCAAGACTTCGTCGTTAGAGAGCGGAATACGCTCGAAACAGAGAACTTCAGCTTGGACGTCGGATAGCCAGTCCATTCCGGCTACCACGTCAAAACTACCCAGGGTAGTTGTCATCAGATCAATGGTAAAGGTGTGACCCGCGAGTTTAAGTTGACAACCGGTTACTAAATGGGTCACATCTACAGATTTACCATCGGCTAGTTCTATGACGTAAGGGGTCTCTAGGGGTTTAGGCGTGAGATTTAGGTTCTTCCTAAAAGACTCAGATATAAAACTCTTATCCGCACCCGTATCAAAAAGTACAGTAGCAAAATGATCGTTAAGGGAAACTTACCAGTGACCACATTCGAGTCGTTTCTGGCCTCTCCGTGGCCCAGCGTGAATGCATGACCTTTGGCATCTCCTGTGCCACCATTGCCATTGTTGCCATTGTTGTTATTGTTGTTGTTGTTGTTATTGTTGTTGTTGTTGTTATTGTTGTTGTTGCGAAGCTGCGGGCAGTCTCGCTTGAAATGGGCAGTGCTACCACACTGATAGCATCCTCGGTTATTACCTTGCTGTTGACCCTGGTGCTGATTCTGATTTTGTCGAGACATGATTTCTCCGCGACAATCCTTTGCCGCGTGTCCCGCTTTGCCACATTGTTGCAGCGATTTCCGGCGCAAGGGCCGTGATGATGGAGGTTACAACGGTTACATTGTGGCTTTCGACCCGCATAGCCGCTTGAGTTCTGGGTGTTGTTGGCAAACTGATTATTGTGACCCCGATTGTTGTTGAAATTGTTGGACCGCTTCTGGTTTCCTTGTTGTGGCTGGGCTGACGAAGACTGTCGAGCAGGTGAGTCTTCAAATTTTCTTTTGTTATCAGGGACAACTTCAGTTGCACCCCGAGGTGGCAACTTCCTTTGTTCCACCGCCTTATCGGTGAGTTTATGCGCCAGCCTAATCGCTTGATGCTCCGTCGTAGGGTTGCTAGACATTACCATGCCCTGGATCTCAGGGACAAGAGCCCCAAGATAAAACTCAAGTCGTTTTTCGATGGTGTTAGCCAGATCAGGACATAGGAACACCAGATCATGATGTTTTGCCGTATACGCTTCAATTTCAGACCCTACCATCTTGTGGTTCCATAACACTTGCTCCAACTGCTGAACTCTGTCCCGCGGACAAAATTCCTCCTTGATTAGGGCCTTAAACTCGATCCAGGCACGCGTTGGCCGCAACAAGTCCACGCGTTTGGACTTGTGCGTTCCACCAGGTTAATGCCCCATCTTCCAACGTTGAGGCAGCATACTTGACCTTATTGACTTCAAGGCAATTGCACATCTCGAACACTGATTCAGAGTTTTCAATCCAACGGACCAGTCCTATGGGTCCTTCCGCACCCGTGAACTTGCTCGGTTTTGCATCAAGGAACATCTTGTAGGGGTTAAGACCCCCTCCTGAAGACAGAGGATAGGTAGTCAGCAAGAAAGTCTACTAGCCCAACTATTAGATTTTCCCATGAAAATTTAATAATGGTTACCTGCTGGTGGGCTTTGAACACCTGCCAGAGCAGCATTCAAGTGTTCTTTGATTAATGCGGCCAATTCTTCAGGTGACATGTTGAGGTTTCCGCTACGTCCGGTTGCCATTTCAGATCTTCGCAAGACAACACAAACACACACCGATAAGTATATATATCCAATATAGTTATCATATTCCACACTTCAATAATCACACAAGTTATGTCAACCCGAAAATTTAAACAATCAAAAGGAACATTCGATTAAATAAATTGCAATGTCTCACAAAATACCAACCAAACATCTCAGTTTAATTATAAAATTTCAAGTTCAAACATAAGTGGAAACAAACAAACTAAAGAAAACTAAGCGGAGGTTGGCGAGACGAGTTAGTCTTCTACGTCTCCATCTCCCAGGTCGCTATCGTTGCCGTCATCCTCCGCGGCGTTTTCAGCTTCAACAGCCGGGTCCTGTTCCGGCTCTTCTTCCTCCGGATCCTCCTCTGGGTCTTCCTCTGGATCCTCCTCTGGGTCTTCCTCTGGATCCTCCTCTTCTTCCTCTACTGGTGTTGGAGGGGCCGGTGCTGGTGCGGGTACTGGGACAGGTGGTGCTTGGTTCGCCTCCAGTTCTTGAATCCTCCAACTGGACTCAAGAACTCTGTCTTCGAGCCAGTCAGCCCTCAGCTGCTCAGCACGAAGATCCTTAGCTAAAATGTTTCGAACTCTCTTATTCTCATATTGCTCTTCCTCGAGCCTTCCAGTTTTACTAGTTAGTTGACGTATCATCCTCCTTGTGCTTCGATAGCTGTTCCTGTTGTTTCCTTAACATATCCCTAAGTAGATTGTCGCATACTCCTAACGAGTTGACCGGTTCGACCGGTATAGCGGTGGTCGGACGGGAGGACGACTCCCCTCCTAGAGCGAGTCTTTTCCTAGAAGCTAAGCGTGTCTCCACGCCATGAGGTGGTGAGGGTTCGACCATGGGCGCCTTCCCCGGCGCCCTTGATTGTCGAGATTTTTCGGATGATGATGATGACATTTCCTGATGGGTTGGTGTAGTTAGTTACGAGTTGCGTGCATCACAATATACATATATATCTCACATAAAGCAATTGTAGTATAACACATACAAGATATCACAGTTCAGTGCCAACTAAGTCTAGTGTCGTGTAACAGCTATAGTTTAGGTCTACTTTTAATGCAAACCTGGTTCTCTATAGCTAGAGGCTCTGATACCAATCTGTCACACCCTCAATTTCCACTTGCAGAGTTTTACCGCGAGGCGTGTGATCAAACCAGAATATGAGACACTAGTAATATCGAACGACTCTATATGATTTATTTAAACGTTTTCCAAAACATTTGTTTAACCATTCATAGTTATTTTCAAATTATCTTAGTTTCAAAGTTTAGCGGAAGCATTAGTTTCAAAGTTTAGCAGAAGCATTAGTTTCAAAGTTTAGCGGAAGCATTAGAGTAAAGTAAAGTAACAGGCGCCAACATAAACGCCAAAACCAAAAATCCCAAACAATATTCGTAAATAAGACTCGATAAAAATGTCTTGATCAAATGCAAGTGAGTGCACCAAGCACTCCTAGTCCTGAGAAACATGTAAAGAAACAAGTGTCAACATTAAAGAAGAGTGAGTTCACATGTTTTTATAAGATCACAAGTTCGGTTAAAAGTTTGTTTTCCCCCGTTATCCCTAACCCGGGATAACGATATAGTTCCATTATTCCTAACCCGGAATAATAATGTTGGTTCGTAATTAAGTTCAATGTTAACATGTAGGTAGCGAGCCTAAAGTTACGTCACATAAGAGTTCGCGATCGAAGCTGACTGTTGTTGCCTCAGTGTTGCCAGGTCTATCACTAACCATGAAGAAAGTTATGCCAAATTAATCACCCGTTGACCATACCTGGTCGGCTAGCGCGACTAGCTTGGGTGGGGCTTGTCGGGCCCAGTAGTACTACTTATAATTTCCCCGCTATCTAACCCAATACAAACGATCCGAGAGTTGGTTGAGGACTTCCGTGATAAAGCTACATAGTGACCATAACATACATTAACATTAACTTAGTTACCGAATAGTTAACGACGTTAATTCCGCATAATGTAAAAGATAGAGTTATAGAGTGTATACATGTTTCTCCCCCTGTTGTTTAAAACCGGATAAAATAGGGGCCGTGAACTCACCTTAAATTGCTCGGTTAGAGTAACACAAAAGTAGCAAATGATGGGACCGCTAATCGCGTCCTAACATGTCAACCGACTTAAAGTTAGTGTGTGAACACACTGATACAAAACCCTATGCATAACTAACACACAGTGCAGCCACGTAATAACCAATTCGAAAACACAATCATGCATGCAAAGTATCATGATACAAAACCCTATGCATAACTAACACAGATTAAGTCATACAACACTTTGGTACAAACAAACGCAAGTTATCATGTTTTAGCTTGTACGCTCATAACTGGGCTGTTTTCGAGGATTTTTATAAAATAGTTCCAACGTTCCAAAAATTCCAATTTTCCTACAGGAGGTGTCAACTAAACCGTAGAATTTTGTGTAAACTTTTCAAGTCCTAACGCTTTACCAATTATTTATAAACATTTATATACTAGGCTGCAGTAAGATTCGTCGCTTTCTGACTGCAGTCCACAGGAAAAATTATTTAAAAATCATCGTTCATCCAATTAAGAAATTTCCAGTGGGAGTTTTCCGAAAATTCCCGTCTCTAGTTACTGTACAAATTTCGTGACCCAACCGCCTACAGACTATGAGATGCGACTCGATAAACAACTAGCAAATTTTGCAAAATTTACGTAGCTTCAGTGACTGCACTAAATAACAACTTAAAAATAGCAAACGACCTCAGAAAAATATGAGTCTAGCGCCATTAGAAGTGTTTTTCAAAAATACATGTTTTAGGCTTCAGAATATCCACTTTTCAATAAATAATGGTCAGGTTACAGCCAATTGAAGTTGGCTGTAAATGTCATTCAGCAAACAGTTTTCGACTTTTATCGCATTAGAACATGCTTAAACGATCATGACTCTTAATAACAATGATTAACAACAGGTTTATTTGTCAAATATCATCATGTATATCAATATTCATGCAAACCCTAATTATATAACATGATCTTTATCGCCAAAACGCAGCTTATGATTTTAGTATTCAACATAACATCAAAATCGCAAAGATTCGCACAATCATCCGAACTAATCATAAATCACAACACTTTTCATACTGATAATCCTACCATTACACACAATCATGATCAAGATTATACAAACCCTAATGTGAATCGCAAAACAATTAAACCCTAACCTTGAAACGATGATGATTAGCGAACGAGGACAAGATTGGAATCAATCCGGGAGTTGTAGGGCTTTGCGATCGTGAGAGGGGGGGGGGGCTGCCGTTGCCTTCCTCTATGTGCTAGGGTTTGTTGTTTTTTTTAAACATAACTCATGCATACATACAATTATATAGCACAAGGGAAAGAAAAGGGGGGGGGGTTGGGTAAGTGGCTTGGGCCTCAAGTTTAGGTTAGTTCCTTGGGCCGCAAGGAGGTGAGGTCGACACGTTTCGCGGCTCGGTTCGGTTCGGCTATTCTTTTATTATTTTTTTTATAACTAATAATCGTGAAATCAAAGCGTGATATAATAATATACGAAATCTACAAACGTCTAATAACATATAGCACGTAATTCACCCAATAGATTCACAAAGTTAGCATAGTTATTGCGAGCATGTAATTTAGTTCTCCGAATTAAATCAGCGTAGGAATGAATAACCGTGAAGTAGCGCGTTTAAGATACCTGAAAAGCCGGGATGTCACACTTTCTTGCTTGCTTCCTTTCTGGCATGATACACAAACGTCTTGAAGATGAAAATTCTTCACTGGTACACCATTCACTAGATTGTTCTTCACCAAATAGTTCATTTTCCTAAGGTGAATGTGTCCCATAAGTCTGTGCCAGGAGATTGATTTCTTCTTGGTGGCTTTAGAGTCAAAACATGTGACTTGTGCAGATGTTGTAATAGCTTGGCTCATATCAAGAATATACAAATCATTAATTCTTGGAGCCGACAGGAGAATCCATTCCTTGGGGATCTTGAATCCAGGCTTCAGTACATAACATCCGGCATCATCAAAATGTACCGTGAACTTCTTGTCTCAGAATTGAGAAACGCTAAGAAGATGTGATCAATTTGCCGCACATAATTGATCTTGTCGAAGCTCACAACACCATTGGAGACCATTCCTTCTCCAGTGATATATCCACCTTTGTTACCAGCAAAAGCAACATAACCACCCCTTATGCTTTTCACATCATATAGGAGCCGAAGTCGCCCGTCATGTGCCTTGATGCTCCACTGTCAACAATCCAATAACTATTTACAGTTCCTCCTGGAACACCATGCACATTGCACAAACAAGATTAGTTTGAGATGGGGACCCAAGCCTTAGTGGTCTTGGGTCGTCCCTTATCATCGAGAAATGTAATCTCAATTTCTTGATGATTAACAAACTGAGAAACTCCTTTTGAACCATTTCCGGTCTTCTATTTCCAAGATCCTTGTTTATTACAAGATTTACTATTATTTACAGTTTTAACAGTGTCTGGTTTTATTGACTTTGTAGATCTTTGATCCTTTTTCGAAGAAACCGATTTTAAAGCTTTCTCAACTGCTTTTTCTTGTTTACTTTTTTGTTTCTCTTTTTGATCCTTAATGATTTGTTTATCTTGAGTCAGAGAAACAAATTTGCGTTTGCAAGTTGGTTCATGAAGGGCTTTCTCTACACATCTTGATTTGGCTAGATTTTGACAATCCTTTATAATGTGGCCAAATTCTCCACATTTGAAACATGTTCTCCTTTCAACAAAACTAGGAGATCGTGTTTCTCGGCTTGATGTTGAATTTGTGGATCCTGAGGTACTGGTTCATTTTCATCACATCCATCAGTGTGTTGGGTGTAATTGTTTTGACTATTTTTTTTCAAAATCTTAACTTTCTTTACAAAATCAACATTAGATTTTCCTTGAAAAGTTTTGACTTTATCGGTACCTTTAGAACTCACAAATTTAACAGTTTTGGCCTTTTTCTGGTGGCGAGTGCCTTTTGATTCAACCTTTGGTTGAGAAACTGTAGACTTTACAACTCGCTTCCATTGTTTTTCTTTTGAAGCTCATAATGGTCGTGATTTGGTGGGCTTTTTCTTCTTTAAAGGTTTGGTTTTTGACTTTTCAAACACCTGATCTATAGAGACTGGATTTACGTTTTCAATTGGAAAATTTTTGTTTGAATAGATTTTCTTATCTCCAACTAAAGTATATAACACATTATCTACTTCTTGTGTAGACACACTTGTCTTCATAGATTTCTTAGGGAAAGTCTCTTGATTCTCAACAGATTGAGTACTAGGAGTAGCATACGATTCTACTCTTTTCCTTTCATCAAGAGGCTGATCTTGATCATCATTTCTTGATTCATCATCTGATGTATCATCCTCTTCTTCATTAGATGATGAACTTTCTGGCTTGCTTGGTTCTTGAGATGAATTGCCTAGTTTGAACCCTAACCCTGCTGCGAATTCCTCAGGATTCAAAGGTACATAGGGTTTAAAATGAGGCATCTCCTCTTCATCAGGCATTTTGGTATAGTTGTGTTTCATTGGGGGTGGACACAACTTATACCCTATGCATTGAGCATCTCCCTTTAGTTTTTGAACTTCAATAATATGATCAAGCACATATTGGGAGTTAGAATAACTTTTCAATTTGCGTTGGATCGAATCATATTCGCATTTGGCGATGGCTAACTCTTTCTTTGTTTCTTCTAGGAGATTAATGTAGTTATTAATTCCTATATGTTTATTCCATACTGTCTTTGTCAATACAGATTCACTTTTCTTAAGGGTTTCTATTACAGATTTGAATTCTTTTTCATTTCTAGTTAGTGCCAAGTTTGCCTCTTTGCATTTTGATAGTTCAAGAACTAAATTTTGATTGTGACTGTTGATGGTTTCATACTTTATTTTCAACTCAACACAATCATTGCAAACAGTAGGAGGGTCAGAATTTACCTGTTTTGAAGAACCTTCAACATTTGCCATAAAGGCAGTGTGATGAGGAAAAGCCGCACCATCTGTAGAGAGTGTCTCTGTCTCTGTTTCCGCAGCTTCTGCATTCCTCGTCATACCTACCTTTTCACTCTTTAATAACTCAGCTTCACTTAGCAACTTTTCAACCTCAGCTTCACTTCCTTTCTTCACATCAGAATCAGATTCCTAACCATCTGAACTTGAACATTCTTCATCAGAACTACCAGCATCCCCAGATGTATCATCGTTATTTGGAGTATTGATGTTGTGGTCATGTTTGATTTGATCTACGATCCTCGCATATCATGCAGTTCTTCCGTTGTTCTCAGTTCCCAACTGTACTAACCAATCGCATCCTTCATCAGACTGAACTACCAAAGCTCTGTGTGTGTTTGAAGGTCCTGATTGATTGGTATTGTTAGTGTTGCCAACAGCTACTATTCTTCTTTCGTTGTTGTACTGTGCTGTGTTGGATGATTGAGACTGATTTCAAAAGGGGTTGTGATTTCCTTCCTTGATGGGTCTTGTGCATTCCCGCTTGAAATGACCTCTTTCTCCGCAGTTAAAGCAAGTAACGGCGGTTTTGTCAAAGCCGTATTTTGTATCTTTCTTGCTTTCTAAACTGGTTCTACCCGTTCTTCTCATATAATCCTTCGCTCTTCTCATAGCTTGCAAATGCCCACTTGATGTCCATCAGCTCCATTTCACACGGTCAATTTGTTCATAGTCTTCGTTTGTCAAATTGATGTTCCCTATTTGACCTGCATCTAAACGACAATACGCACTGACCATGGTATTTAGAAGTTCCGCATGTTCCTGTGCAACTTCTACATTGATTTTGGAGAAATTTGACGTGTCAAGTTTGACAGTGTTGGGATTTGCCGATTGACTGTTGTTTCAATAGAAAGCTTGTTGAGGAGCTTGCTGTGGAGTTTTATGCTCTAAATCCCTTGGCTGTGGAAGGAAAGCTATGGGATCAAAAGTCTGTCCATAGGTTTGATTGCTCGAACCTGTAGACTGACTTGCTTGAACTGGTTGGGGTAGAAAAGGGTTCACGTTTGACACAAACGCGGTCTGCAGCTTCGGTTGCTGACTTGAGGTTGTACCTGCATTTATACCTCCAAAATACATTTCAGGGTTTTGAGGAGCAGAAACTCGTTGTGCCTTCCGGAGTTCTTCTTCATTATTGTTCTCCAGTTTCTACACAAATTCATAAATCTAATTGAGTCCAAAACACCTGTATGTTTTAAAAGATCAATAAATTGACCCCATTTCGGTGGTAAAGCATCAGCAAATCGCATCACAATTTCTTGTGGTGCTGCTAACACTTTATACTAGCACATTTCGCTGAGAAGATGATAAAACCGAGTGGTCATATCATTCAGGGTTTCGTTCTCTATGAACATGAAACCTTCAAACTCTTTCTTGAGCAGATCATGCCGAATCTTCCTGGTAGCAGCGCTGCTAACACTTTATACTAGTACATTTCGCTGAGAAGATGATAAAACCGAGTGGTCATATCATTCAGGGTTTCGTTCTCCATGAACATGAAACCTTCAAACTCTTTCTTGAGCAGATCATGCCGAATCTTCCTGGTAGCAGCGTTACCTTCACCTCTTGCTTCCAAAGTGTCACACAAATTTTTCGTTGTAGTACAATACACAAACTGATGATAAATGTCTTTATGCAGAGCTTGTGTGAGGATAGCAAATGCCTTTTTCTCTAGATCGTAAGCTTTCTTGTCAAATTCGACTAGATTGGCCAATGTGGTTGGATTTGATCCAGCTTCTTCAAGTGCTTCATTGTAGGGGGTAGTGAAACATGTCCACAATTCCATGTTTTCCATGAAGGATAATCGTTCATGTGATTTAACTTTGGCGTGCGGTTATTACTCCCTGTTTCACTTTCGCTCATTAACAGAGTTTGGATGCTTTGATTCTGATTCGCAACACACGCGTGCAGAGATCATTACTGTATGTTGTGGCATAAAAGATTTTACCCATGATGTTGCGGAGCTTTGCGAAGACTCCTGATTTGAGCTTGAACAACTCCAATCCCACGGGTTAGAACTCATTATATTTTCTTGTTTTATGAAAATTTAAAGGTTTTAAAGTTTCACAATTTTATTTTCCTTTTAAAAATTCACAAATCTGAAAATATGATAAATTCTTAAAATCACAAAGCTTTGAAAAACACGAATAACAAACAATAACTGTTTCGTGCGAGACAGGAGTTTTGTGCGAGCCACGTGTTTCATGCGAATCAGATGTTTCAAACGAAATTTTTCAGTCGCATAAACTATTTTGGTTCAGTGTTTTTCGAGAAATCTTTTCAGAAATGGTTTGGTGAGAAATTTCCTTTCTTATGTAGACCTGCCTTTTTCGAAAATATCTGTTGTCTTACCCACTTTTAGTTAAAACACAGATTTTTAACAGTCCACAGTCCAAGTCTAGATCCAAGTCAGAAAATGTCAACCCAACCAAACTAATCAGATTCAAATTTTTGCAGATTTCTTCTTCAAGGGTGTTCTTCAGAAAAATTTTACCATAAAATTTTCTGCATGCAACAGATTTTAACCAAGTTTTAAGTTAGTTTACTATCCAAAACTTATGTTTTCTGCTGGAGATTCAAGAACACTTTAGAAATCTTCAAACTAGCTCAGACACAACTAAGCCCGGTTTTGAACAAGGAAAGAGCCAAAGCTCTGATACCACTTGTAGGTCCACCTGAGGATCAAGTTAAATCAGTTCCTTGTTCATATGACGTACACACAAGTGCGGAATCCAAGTGTGCATGCAACCAAAGCAAAGTAAAGAACACGGGGTAACCAAAGATTCACTATCTTGATTAATGATTGAGAACAAGTACAAACATATAAACACAATGCTCGTATGACTCAAACAAACTTGTTGTGTTCTTGTCTCTTCGTCTTCAGAGAGAATACTGAGAGGCTCACTTAGACCAAGTAGCTAGCTAACTCTCACGCGCAAGTCCACTTATATAGTGTCTGTCTAGATTCGTACGCATCACAAATCCAGACATATGGAACACACTATTCCACACGAGTCACAACTCTAGGAAATTGGTACGAGTCACTGTTTCGTACGAAATGCTTGTGTTTCGTACGAAATCTCTTGATTCGTACGAAACCTGTGTTTCGTATGAAATCTCTGACTCGCACAGAATTCTCATTCTTGGAGAACGTGTGTAGACTTGACGTACACAAGACTTATCAGTATGCACACATGCAACTGATTAACACATACAAGCTAAGATGTCATACTAGATCAAGATAGAAGGATATCTCGATCTACTCGACACGACCAAACCTATACAGACACTACGGCAAAGACCGTACAATTACAATTGTAATTAAGAACAAGCGACATACACAAAACTGTATCAACAGGTGGTAAGGGTAGACACTTTAGAGAATGTTGCCAACCTGTTTACTAAGACATTCGATTGGGCTAGATTTAAGGATCTGGTCTGAATGATTGGCATGATCAACCCTGAGTAAGATGTTGGTCAAGACTCGCATAGAAACTTTATTTCACATTTTAATGTACAGTTCTTAATGCTTTCAAACATTAAAAACTCAAAAAGATTTTACTTAGTTGTAGGTTATTTTTAAACATCTGAAAAATTGTAAAAATAAGGTTGTGTTCAGAAATAGGAGAAATGATAGTACATCGGTTAGCCGTATCTGATGCAGGATTGTGGTATTGGCTAAATACTAAATGTTACTGTAACAGAGTCATTATACATTGCTTTGGTAGGTTTTACGCAAACAAGAACCTGCTTTTGGTATATAAACATAATGTACTGTGTAGCTTGTGTGATATATCTCTCGGATATACGGTCTTAGTACCGTAATTTCGTTTGATAAATTGCCTAACTTCTGAGATACTAGGTCTTTATATTTGTTAAATCTCTGGAGTATTATTCTCGGTCTTCTGATTTTGCATAAGCAATGGCCTAGACCTCGTATAATGCTTTGCTAAGTACTTCGTTTGTGCACAAACCCCCTTGGTAGATTTCTTTTTGGTCACAACAATCATCACCGGACGATATGTTTAAACTTTTCATCACTGGATGTACAATTCTCTATAGAAAAAGATACCAACCGTTGGTACACCACTTTTAAGTCGAGCCTTCATCTCTATATCTGTGCGGTGGCACTAACATGAGCTCTCAAGGTATCGCATTTAGTTGGATACAAAGATTTTTCAGATATAGTCACATGTAGGATGCAATGTTTGGTAGTTTTGATACTGGGGCATATTCTGAGGTGGGTAAACATAGTTGCTATCAATAATTATATATTTAATCGCATATCTCGAATGTAGTGTTCGAAAGCGCGCTAAAACTTAAGTGGATCACAATACCGTTGAACGTCTTAAACTTTTTATATTTTCTAAGTGTTTAAACTGAATCCCATGATCTCCTTGCTCCGACTACACAAAAATATAGATAGTGTAAATACTATCTTAGTGTTAGTATCTTTTAGCTAGTAAAAAATATACAACAACAAAAAGATTTTGCTTTCTTGTTTCTATGAGCGGGTTTATCATCCAAAATACTTAATAGGGGTTTGAATATTCTTTTAGTAAGGTGCTAAACATCAAGTCATGTAACCACAAAATAAGTCTTTTTCAATGAAAATCGGTCATGCAAGATTTATCTGACTGTGAATGTTTCTCGTCAAAAGGATGTTTGGTAAATTGTTCAAAAGTTGTGATTTATTTCCAAGTTTATAAGGTTTAAAAGTGGAAATTTTAATAAAATTGGGCTCCGAGTTGTTTAACTATTCCGGATTTATAATTAAGTAAAGGGCTCCGGGATTGGGCTCACATTGTTTCCGGGTTTTATAAGATGCTTCTGCCTTCGAGTTTATAGTAGTGTTTTAGGTCTTCTCCGAGTTTAACTCCAGTTGTTTCAATTTTCAAGTTTGAGGTCATCTCCAGATTTAAAGTAAGGTTTTGGTTTCCGGCTTTAAATCGTCTGTGCGAGTCTTAGTATCTCCAGGTTTGTGTGTATATATAAAGATTCCAACGGTTAGTATCATCCCCTGTTTCTCTCTTTCTCAAAAACCCACTTACCAAACCCTTTTTCTTGCTTATATTTGTGTGAAGTTTCAACATTTAGTTCATCTTTAGCTACTTAAAGTCTCAGGTATGTGTTGTCATTCTTTATCATCTTCATCTTCACAAGATTTGGTAATATAATGTTGTCTGGGATTGTTCTACCTTATTCAAACTTGGTGTTTTGCTTGTATGATGATTGTATGATAAAGGTTTGGTTAAATGCTTGAAATTTCTTGTGGGTTGTTTGTTTTGAAGTTTTGGTGGATTTGAGTTAGGGTTTTGGGTACAATATGTGGGGGTTGTGTATCATCTTCAAGAACTTGGTGTTCTTGAAAATGTTTTAGAATTCAAAGACGCTGTGGATTATAATGTTTCATCAGAAGAAGATGAGTTTCATGATGCAAATGAAGCTGCCTCTGGTGCTATTCCTGGATTTTCAAATGATACGTCAAATATTCAACCTCAAGGAACGACTGAAGGTCAGGCATCTACAACGTCATCAAATCCAGCTATCGATTTAACTGTTGATCTGAATATCTACAATTTGGGTATCAACTCTTAAGTTCCTGATGTGCCAGAAACTCGAATTCATAATATCCATGCTTAGCAAAATATTATTGGAGATGTCCAGAGTGGTGTGCAGACTCGTAATCAGCTTCGAAACAACCAGAATGCTGGATTGTATTTGGAAATCAGGGAATCTGGTGGTCTGAATGATTGGTCTTTTGCCTGCTATGTGTGCCAAGTTGAACCAAAATCTTGGAAGGAGGCAATGAAAGAAGACTCTTGGTTGAAGCCGTGCAGGAAGAACTTCAGCAGTTTCAGAAGTTAGGCGTCTGGAAATTGGTTGACAGGCCTGACGACTACAAGAAGATTGGTACACGATGGGTGTACAAGTGCAAGAAGGATGACCGAGGTGTTGTTGTGAGAAACAAAGTGTGATTGGTTGTTCAAGGTTTTTAATCGGGTCGAAGGGATCGATTTCAATGAAGTTTATGCACCGGTTGCACTACTTGAGGCCATAAGAATCTTTTTGGCTTATGCGTCCCACAAGAAGTTCACTGTTTATCAGATGGATGTGAAGAGTGCATTTCTTCATTGTGTGGTAGAAGAGGAAGTATATGTTGAGCAACCGCCAGGTTTTGAAGATCCTCTCCATCCTGACAAGGTTTGGCTTCTTAACAAGGCGTTATATGGTCTTCGTCAAGCTCCGAGAGCATGGTATGAAACGTTGTCTACCTATCTGTTGAAGAATGGTTTTCGACGATGCCTGATTGACTGTACTCTCTTCATCAAGGAACGGGACGAGGATTTACTGTTAGTACATGTTTATGTTGATGATATTATTTTTGGGTCTACTAACACTCGAATGTGCAAAGAATTCGAACAGGTTATGCAGGAGAAGTTCGAGATGAGTGCTATGGGAGAAACGACTTTCTTTTTAGGTTTGCAGGTTTAGCAATCAAAGGAAGGGATTTTTATCCATCAAACCAAGTACGTCGGAGATACTCTCGAGCGATTTTAGATGGATGACTCAAAACCTTTGGGAACTCCATTAGCTCAAAATCATGGGATTACTCCAGACGGAATGGGTAAACATGTAGAACCATCTCTCTATCGTGCAATGATCGGATCTCTCATGTATCTTACTGCCTCAAGACCTGACATAGTGTACCCAACATGCCTTCTTGCATGCTATCAGTCTAGTCCGAAGGTTTCTCACTTGATGGTTATGAAAAGGATCTTTTGTTATCTAAAGGGTCGTCCTGACACTGGTCTATGGTACCCTAAGGATGATAACTTTGATCTGACAGTATTCAGTTATTCTGATCATGGTGGCTGCAAAATCGATGCAAAATCAACAACAGCAGGATGTTAGTTCTTGGGAAATCGCCTAGTTACATGGCAATGCAAAAAGCAGACTTGTGTAGCTACATCAACATGTGAGGCTGAGTATATTTCAGCTTCTAGTTACCGCTCTCAAGTTCTATGGATTCAACAGCAGATGCACGACTACGGTTTTGAATTTCTTACTACTCCTATTTTTGTTGATAATGAAGCTGCTTTACAGATCACTCGGAATCCTGTACAACATTCAAAAACAAAACACATTGAGATTAAGTATCATTTCATACGCGATTGTTATGAAAAGAGACTTATCGATGTTGTTAAAATCCACGCTGATCACCAATGTGCTGACCTTTTTACCAAAGCCTTTGATAAATCATGTTTTGATTATCTGCTTTTGGTCAATGGCATCAAGGTGAAGCCCGAGTAACTCAACCATGGCTAACTATTTTTGTATATACTTTTCTAAAAATCTAAAACTACAAAAAGATTTTCAGTTTTATATTTTAGGGGGAGTAAATTTCAAGAAAATACAAAAATATGTCTTTTATTTACCTTCTTTGTTTAAGGGGGAGAAAATTCAGAAAAATACAAAAACATTAGAAAAATAGAAAATGAGTTTCTTGGATAAGTTGAAGATGATGAAATTCACCGGTAAATCTGTCAGAAATGGTTAAAAGCATAGAAAGAAGATTAATAAGTAGCTTTGCTAATGATGTATCGTAGGCTCACAATCAGATTAAAATGTGCAGGTTGATATAAACTTAACAAACAGAACGCCATGTGGGAACTATTCATTGGCATATGGTCTTGGTACCGAAATTTCATTTGATAGAGTACCGTGAGATATACGGACTTTATGCTGGCTTATCATCTGGCTATCATGGTTGAATCTTTTGCCGAAAAATAACGGTGGCGCAAGTCTAGAACTTCCATGATATCATACATACGTGTATATACCGCATTCGACCATCAAATAAGTGATAAAAATATCACATCCTCAAAAAAGTGATAGAATATCACAGCTTTATGCTAGAGCTAAGTTCGTCTCTTTGTCGGTACGATGGTACTAACCTATTCACGAACTTACTCCTGTGCCCTGCATACATATGAAAATCAAGTTCCTCATCAATAAGTGATTAAACTACAAAGGGCTTGTTTTCAATCAAAAATAAGTGAGTATCTCACATCATTCATATAAGTCAAAACAGATGATAAAGCAGTATACTCACCGGTAAGATTTTCTCTCGTGCATATCTTGATACGGGAATGTGTCGTGATGTGGTTGGACACCGGCTAGTAAGTGTAAATCCATACCTTAAACATATCTCCTAATCATCATTACATCTGATAAGTCTGAGCTTACGTGGACAACAATACCAATAATCATAGTTGAATACTTATCTGTTTACTTTTGAAATCCAAATATCGTTTTTTACAAAGATTAAAATGCTGGTATGATTCCTTTACCTTGAAACTCGAAAAAGATTGTAGTTTATCTGTATATTTAGTTTTTCAGTCTAGTTTACTTAGTTGCTTGTGTAATTACTTTTTGAAAGTTAGCCAAAGTTGATACTCCAGAGTTTCTACCAAGATACGCTAGAAAACCATCTGTTTGATATCGCAAATTCATAAAGTAATATCTTGCAACAAGAAATCCATCAAAGAAAACCAAAATCTAAAGTTCGTTTGAGTGTGTGTATCTCATACGAATGAACCTAGTCATTTGATCTGACTTGGTCACTTGTTTTTCTCAAATCAGTTGCTGGAATTCATACGAGTGTGTGTATCTCTTTCAGGGAATACAATCATACGAAGATTTTATGATAAATCTTTCGCGTGTATTCCCTAACAAATTTGTGTTCTAATTATATTTGTCAATTGAGTACAGATTAATACAAATGGAACATAAACAAAGACCAGCAACGAAGAAATTTGACAAGTCAGAAGAGGAAACAAGAAAGATTTGAAGTTTCTTAGAAGTTCGAAGACCTGATGCTCTAATCTTTGGATAGCAGATCTATCAATGGATAGCAGATCTTCACGGGAAGTTTGTTGATACTCCAGACCAACATATGAAGACCAAAGACCGAAGACCAAGCAACATCCAAGGGGGAGTTTGTTGATACAGTTTTGTGTCTGTCACTTATTCTTAATTACAGTTGTAATTGTACGGTCTTTGCCCAAGTGTTTGTATAGGTTTTGTCATGTCGAGTAGATCGAGATATCCTTCTATCTTGATCTAGTATGACATCTTAGCTTGTATGTGTTAATCAGTTGCATGTGTGCATACTGATAAGTCTTGTGTACGTCAAGTCTACATACGTTCTCCAAGAATGAGAATTCTGTGCGAGTCATAGATTTCGTACGAAACACAGGTTTCGTACGAATCAAGAGATTTCATAGGAAACACAAGCATTTCATATGAAACAGTGACTCGTACCAATTTCCTGGAGTTGTGACTCGTGTGAAATAGTGTGTTCCATATGTCTGGATTTGTGATTCGTACGAATTTAGACAGAAACTATATAAGTGGACTTGCGCGTGAGAGTTAGCTAGCTAGTTGGTCTAAGTGAGCCTTTAAGTATTTTCTCTTTAGTCGAAGACACAAGAACACAACTAGTTTGTTTGAGTCCTATGAGCATTGTGTGTATATGTTTGTACTTGTTCTCAATCATTAATCAAGATAGTGAATCTTTGGTTACCCCGTGTTCTTTACTTTGCTTTGGTTGCATGGACACTTGGATTCCGCACTTGTGTGTATATCATATGAACAAGGAACTGGTTTAACGTGATCCTCAGGTGGACCTACACCACCTCGATTAAACCCTTTTTCAGCACAGTCGCGAATGAAGTGATGCCTAAAATCTATGTGTATAGTGCATTAATGGTTAACCGGATTATTAGTTATGGAGATGGCAGAGTTATTGTAGACAAGAATTGGAGTTCGAGTAAAATTCAAACCATAGTCTCTCAATTGTTGTTGAATCCACAAAACCTAAGCACAACAACTCAATGCTGCAATGTATTCGGCCTCACACGTGGATAAAGACACAGCAACTTGCTTTTTGCATTTCCAGGAGACAAGATGATTTCCAAGAAGTTGTGCACCGCTAGAGGTTGACTTTCTATTGACTAGGCACCCTCCAAAATCAGTATCAGCATACGCTATCAAGTCCAGACCACCTTCAGCTGCATACCACAATCCTAGCTTAGGTTTCCCTTTCAATATCTAAAGATACGTTTGACAACAGACATATGAGACTCCTTCGGAGTGGACTGATACCTGGCACATAAACAAACAGAAAACATAATATCAGGACGCGAAGCCGTAAGATACATAAGCGAACCTATCATAGCTCGATATAAAGTTGGATCCACTTCAGGATCTTTCTCTTTATCGGTCGTTAGCTTGTGATTTGTCGGTAATGGTGTGTCATAAGAAGAGCTATCTTCCAATCCGAGTTTCTTGAGATCTCGTAGACATACTTTATTTGATGCACGTGCGTCCCTTCTCTCTCCTGACAGACTTGAAGACCAAGAAAGAATGACAACTCTCCCATCGCACTCATTTCAAATTTTGACTTCATCACTTTCTTGAACTCACGACACAATTCTTGAACTCGCCATTTCTTCAAAATGAACAATGTGGAGTAGATAGCACCACGCGTGAACCCGTGCTCCAAGAGATGTTTTGATAGAGTCTTGTACCAGGCACGAGGAGCCTGATGGAGATAATACAAAGCTTTGTCTAGCAGATAGACTTTGTTCTCAGACTCTTGAGCTGCGAACCCTGGAGGTGGGGATACATACACAATTTCCTACAATTTTTCGTAAAGGAAGGCACTTTTAACGTCTAACTGATAGACTTTAATACGCATATGAGAAGCAAAGGCTAGAAAAAAAGGAATGACTTCGAGTCTTGCCACATGAGCATAGACTTCTGTGTAATCAATCCTTTCCTCTTGATTGAATCCTTGAACAACCAACCGTGCCTTATTTCTGACGACAACACCCTTATCATCCTTCTTGCACTTAAATACCCACTTTGTGTTGATTGCATGTTGACCCTTTGGAAGATCGACCAAATTCCACATTTTTAACTTGTCGAACTGGCTCTTCTTGCATCGCCTCACACCACGAAGTCAGAGCCATTTGATAAATCTTTTGCTCAATCTGAGAGATAAAGCATTCATGTAGGCTAAAATTGTATAACTCCTCCTGTTTAATTTCTGAAAACAGACACTGCATCACTGAAATGCTTCTTCACGTTTGCACTCTAGCATGTGGATTCCCAATAATATTATCAACCGGATAATAGATATTTGTTCTTGGAACTGGGATAGCTAGAGCTGGGAGATTGTTACCCAAATTTGATTGAATCTCCCCCTCAACAGTTGCACCACTACTAGCCTCTAAATTACTAGAACTAGCTTCATTTAGGAACTGAATAGCAACAACATTGTTTACTAATGCGACTCAGTGACTGGACCTCCTGATGCGGTATTCGGGGTCACATTTGTCGGAGTACTTGCTCTCTAGCTAGCATCCACGTCATCTTTATCTACAAGATGTGTGTAGACTACCTCCGAATCTTCTTCTGAAACATCAGGAAGATCAAATGAATCAAATAATTTCTCATAATCATACCCATTTATAGGACCAAATTCGGACGGTTGAGGATTGAAACTCAAAGGAGTTATATCAAACACGATTTCTACAGACTGGTTTTTAATGTTATAAACACGTTTGTTAGGAGCTCCATTAACGTAACCTAGAAAGAAACCTTTCTCCTCAAGTTCGGCCATTTAGGAGTATCTTTTGTCTGTTTAATAACACATTTGATCCCAAAGGGTTGAAACCCTTCTAAATTAGGTTTCTTGTTTTCAAGCAATTGATAACATGTTTTATCTTCTCTTTTGACCGTAAGCACACGGTTAAGCACATAGCATGCAGTGTTTACCACCTCAGCCCAGAAGAAAAATGGTAATTTTGAATCAGAAAGCATAATACGAGCTGCCTCAATTAGGGTGTGGTTCTTCCGTTCTGCAACTCCATTCTGTTGGCGAACATAAGGAGTGCGGAACTGATGAACTATTCCCATTTCCCGACATAACTCATCCATATGTTGATTTTTGAATTCAGTGTCATCACTTCGGATTTTCTTAATGAGAAGTGAATAATTGTTCTCAAGTTTTTAAGTAGATCTCTTAAAATACCAAAAGTTTGATCCTTCGTTTTCTAAGAAAAATACCCATGAATATCATGAGAAATCGTTAGTGACAACAAGGCAGTAAGACATTCCACCAATGCTAGCAACATGAATTGGGCCAAAAAGATCCATGTGAAGCAATTCAAGTGGTTTCTGGATCGAGTTAACAGTTCAGTTTGTGAGGTTTTCGTTTAATTTTTCCTTTTTCACACGATTCACATTTATTATGCATGTTGAAACTACGTAAAGGAACCCCCAACACTAAGTCATATTTCACTAAGTGGTTCATCTTTCGCAGATGCACATGGCCCATTCGTCTATGCCAAATGTAAGATTGATCTTCAGTCACTTTTGATAGTAAACAAGTCACTGGGGCAGATGAGTTAACCAGCGGGCGCATATCCATAACATATGTGTTATCACCCTTGGGGCCCTCATTACAATCCAATCCTCTGGAACAACAAATCCAGGATGCAATATGAAGCAAACTTTATCAGTGAACATCATCGAATATTTATTTTCACATATTTGAGATCTCGACATCAAGTTATGCTTCAGTTCTTCAACATAGTTCACTTTTTGTAGCGTTATATATCCGTTTGACGCCGATCCTTCACCGGTGATATAACCTCATATCTCACCAATAAAGTTTACATATCCATCACAAATTTGGTTTAAATTATTCAACAACTCTTTATTCCTTGTCATGTATCTGGAACAATCACTATCAATATACCATTTATAGATAGCCCTCTTCAGCTGCTCCTAAACTCACCACCAAGGAAATCAGTTAGAATGTGGGACCCAAGCCATGATGGTTTTGGGTCGTCCCATTTCATCTTCAAAGGAAAACTCTTTAAAATAACCGTCACCACCACTTCATTCCATATTTCCATTTCAGAAGTTTATGGAGTGGTTCCCATTAAATCGCGGATTGTACGAGGTTCATGATCGGTTGTATAACCAGAGTTTTCAAAGTTTCGGTTTCCATGGTTTTGATATCCGAAATTTTGACTTCTCGGAGGCTCAAAATTTCTACCAAAAGGTACTTCATTGTTTCTTAAGAATGTTCTTGGTTGGTTAACCGAATGCTGTCACTGATTATGAAATCGAGGGGGTGATGCACTCTCGTTATTGACAAACTGATTCTGAGGATGAGGTCTAACATAGTCGTTATTAGATCCTCCAGAACGATGGCATTCTCAAGTGATTGGAAAGTAACACGATTTTGGCGTCTGGGAGGAATATTCTCACGAGCATCATGTTTTTGTGAAGAACTTTCCGACTCATGACTAGGGCAAATATCAACTGGTTCCTTACGTTGATCATGACATTGTTATACTTTAGCATTTGATTTATGAACTGGTTTTGGTTCTTGTTTAATTACTTTACCTCTTTCAACCTTTTGCTTTTTATTGTTTTTCTTATTTGCAGTTGTTGTATCATTTTCAGGTTTTTTGACAAAAGGTTTTCTTTGATCAGGATCAACAAGGAATTTTCCATTGTCATTAGGGCAATTTGCGGCCAAGTGTCCTTTCACATGACACTTATAGCATTTGCGAACTTTTGTAACAGTTTTTGGATGTTCCTCTTGACTATTCGATGATGTTGAAGTCTTTGTGGGATTTTAATTTAGGTAACAATCGTAGAGTTTAATCCATTTTCAAGTTTTTCTACTTCATGATTAAAATCTTCCCCTTTAACAACCTCGGTTTTAGGAACATTTTTCACATTCTTTTGAGGTTTCCCATGAGATTTTGGTTCTGAGTTAGCATTTTTAACTTTATTAAAGATTTCTAAAACTTTATTAGTTATCAAGTTTTCAATGTTTTTAAAATTCAGTTCACTTTTCTTCGTGGCTTCACTCATCCTTGATTTTTCTGAGTGTAAGACTATTTTACGCTCAGATTCAGATTCACTCTGTGGCTCAACAGTCAGAGGAGTTGTTGGCACAAAATTTGCCAATCCAGGATCAGTGCATGCCATTGATGTAAAATTGTGATTGATTGGAGGAGGCACATTACTATAGCCAATGCTAAACATTTCTTCATCAGAATCTTTGAGGCGTTGGCTGTTTAGACATAGATTCATCAATTTAGTCGAATCTCCAAATTTTTTGATTTTCCTTTCTAAATCCAAAATTAGGTTGTCCTTTTCCAAAATAAATTTGTTCTTTTCCAAAACACAAATTTTATTTAATTCAAGCTCAGATTATAGTTCTTGATTTTTAAGAGTTGTCTGTGCCACGAGTCTCTCAAATTCAGAGATATCATTTTTCAAAGACTTAATATTGGTTCGGTGTTCTTTATCCAAACTAGATAAGACTTCAATGAGTTCTTTGGATTTTTCTAGATCTGAAATCAAGTTTGTATTATGAAGAGCATATCTATCAACCTTAGCTACAAACTCTACACATCTAGCACACCGTCTATCTATGGGATTAGAAGTTACCTCAATTCCAGCCTGAATGCACATTCTTTCTTTTCTAAAGAGCTTTCAGCCAACTTTTGAGCTTCTACCTCAGCAAACTGTTGCATTTCAGCCGTTGAGATCTTGAACTCGAAACATTCACTCTTACCTTCAATCTCATAGCCACTAGATCTTTTGGTTTCTTCATTGTTCATGTTTTCTTCAATTTCAGCAGATTTACTTACTTCCAATTCTTCACCCATGACCTCAGCTACAACAGCGAGCTCCTCCAAGCTAGCTTCTTCTATAATCTCCTCACATTCCTCTTCTTCAATAATTTCTGCCATAAAGGCTTGTGAAACAATAGCTCCTGATAAGTTTTCCAAAGCATATCCCCAGTCATACTGTTCGGGTACTTCTTGTAGAGACTGAGCCACCAAGGCATTGTTTGCTGAAGAAATAAGATTATCTGAGGCAATAGATATAGAATTTGAAGCATTTGAAGAATATGAATGAGCTCTTGAGTTATTTCTACTTTGGTAATTGTTTGATCTTTCCATCTTCGACTTTCAAAAATCCCGTGCATAATGCCCATAGATATTATAGTTGTAACACTTTACTTTAGTCATATCAATGCCCTTTCGAGTCTTAGTCTGACCACCAATTAACTTCTTCCCCGTCTTCATAAGAAACATCTTTGCTCTTTGAACCAATAAAGCCATGTTAAGTTGAAGATCTAGTTCTTCCATTTCATCCTGATCGATTTGGTCAAAATCTTCATCGAGACTCGATTGCTCAACAAGCTTTCCAAGACAAAAATTTTAATACGCCACCATGAAAGATGTCAAAAGATTCATATTGTCTTCTATTAGTTTAAAAAAACTCGGATCCAATTTTGGAATGTTCAAGCTAGATGATTGAGATTTCTGATTTCCACCAGATTTGGACTAGCATTTCCTCCTGAAATACTTGCACTTTGGCTTACAAAAGCATGATGACCTTTAGAAGTTTCGTTTACTGTGTAAAGTACGACACTTGCTCCACTAGTAATCACCTTATCTACCAGTCTTGAAGCCTTATACGGCTGAGGGTCTTGTATCTTCTCGAAATCAAATGCTTGATCTTATATATTCCAAGCATATCCCTTCAGTTTTTGCACCGCTTCTTCCAAAAAAAGTTCCTCATAGAGAACACTTTCCCTAATTAAAGTTGTATGCGTGTTCCATTCTAGTGCAAGACAGTTTAGAAATTTCTCGACCTTTTCAAATTCAGTGTATAAGCTTTTCTGACTTCTGTCTAGCTCACTTAACAAGTGATAAAACCTGTTAACTGTGTCGTCAAATGATTCATTCTTTAAGGCTTTGAACACAAGGAATTCAGTGTTTAGACGTTCCAAACGTCGCTTCTTATACATTGCATTTCCTTCGTATCGTTCAATCATGCTATCCCATAGCTCTTTCGAATTACTTCTTTTACGGGAAGTATGAAGTATTACTTGTGAAATAGCCATTGTAATCAATGACATTGTTTTTTCCTCACAATCATAGAACTTTTTCTGATTCTCGGTAAGAGCCAAATAGGTGTCGATGGTTAATGTTCTACTAGGTGTAGCTCCACAACCTTTTGCAATACATAACCATATCTTGATATCTTTCGCTCTCACATATCTCTTGAAACGTTCCTTCCATTCATGAAATCCAACTTGTTTATCAAGAGAGGAGGTTTGTCATTTCTCCCCACTTCAGCATTATGTTTGAGATTTTGAACCATTGCGGTAAGATTGTTTGCCATTTTGAAAAGATTCGAAAGAAACAAAATGTTCTCAGAGGATTACAGTAGGTTTAAACACAAAGTTTGATTCAAAAAGTGTCATAATTACATAAATTCGTGAAATGTCAGGAGATTTATCGAGTATAAAACCCGGATCTAAACCTGATTTGAGACACAAACTCAGACACACCAACCACAACTTTGACTCAGAACTTAATAGTGTTTGTTTTTTTTTTAATTCGGAAACCACTCAAAAGAATTTAAAACTCGGACAAGCTTCTAGACGTTTAAACACGGACACAACAACAATAAAGGTTAAACCTCAGACAAGCTTCTAGATATTTAAACTCGGACACAACCATAATAAAAGTTAGACTCGGACAATTTGTATAGGTTAAACTCGGAAAATTTGTATAGGTCAAACTCAGAAAAGCTTTTAAATCCAGACATAGGCCAAACCTGGAATTACAAAGGATTTGTAATCCGGACTGATTATCCTGGAGGTGAAAGAGCCAGTTCCGGATATCTCACCAATGTGACTACACCCTGGATTAACAATAGTCCAGAAAAACAAACAGTAAAACAAAACACGTAAAAGCTTTTAAAAGATCAAATGAGGAATCTTTTACCAGCCTACAAAAACCTTGCAACAACTTCATAAACCTCCGTAAAAAACCCTAGATGAAGATTAAACCAAAAAGGTTCTAACCTAATCAAAATCCATCATCAACTCACTAGAAATCAACAATGAATCATGAATGAAATGCAAAAATTCACAAGTAATCACTAGAACCCAATCAAAAGATGATTTTTCTCACAAAAACCATCAAACCAAGAACACCTACAGTAGTATGAGAACAGTGGTCTGATACCACTTGTAAGTCCACTCAATCCAAGGATCTCACTCACTAGCACAATCACTAGGTATGTGGAACCCACCTAGCAATCACCATTGTAGGATAATGTATCATGAAAAAAGTTTGATGAGAGAAATCAAAGAATACATAGAGTATTCTTTGATGTAGGAGATGAGTGATGTTACACACACAGTTATCGCCAGACAAAACACACACCAATGATTAGGGTTTTCTTGCTATACAACTTTCCACAAAAGAATTTCCTGCCTTGTCTATTCCAGTAAATGTATATAAACAAGACATTCTGGACATACATGTCCGGATAGACATTACACGGCCCAAGGCCCAACAAACACAAAACTCGGACTATCTAACAGGTGCTAAGTCAGGATTATAACAAAAAAGGAAATTCAGATAGAGGACTAAATACCCTGTCCGACTTTAAGTTACAAAACATAAACCCTAAAACATATAAACCCAGATTAGGTAAGGAACCCTAATCCGGACACACCTAAACTCGGAAACAGAACAAGTTCGGACAACTATTTAATTTAGACAAATTACATTAAAGACCCCTAACAAAGTGAGAGCCTGCACTTCTTACCTAAAGTGCATTAACAGGAAACTTGTTGATCTACCAGATGATCACAAAAAGATAAATACAAAGTGGGTCTTCAAGTGCAAAAGAGATGATAAAGGAGTAATTGTTCGAAATGAAGCTTGACTCGTTATTTAAGGATTTCATCAGTAACAGGGAATAGACTATATTGAAGTCTATACTCCCGTAGCCATATTGGAAGCAATCCGAATCTTCCTCGCATTCGTGTCATGGAAGGGTTTCAAAGTGTATCAATTGGATGTCAAGTATGCGTTCCTATACCGAAAAGTAAAAGAGGAGGTGTACGTCGGCCAACCACCAGGGTTCGTCAATCCGATACACACAGACAAGGTTTATCTACGGGATAAGGAGTTATATGGTTTACACCAGGCCTCGAGAGCCTGGTACAAGATGCTTTTTCAACATCTTCTTGATCACGGTTTTACTAGAGGAATAATAGACAGTACCCCCTTTACACGGGAAGCAGCAGGTCACATCTTCATTGTACAAATTTATGTGAATGACATTATATTCGGTTCGACCAACGATGTGTTATGCAAAGACTTCAAAAGATTCTAGAAGAAGAAATTCGAGATGAGTTCTATGGAGGAGATGAAGTTCTTTCTAGGACTTCAGGTCAATCAATTGCCTGATGGAATCTTTATACATCAGACAAAGTATGTGAACGATGTTTTGGATAAATTCAAGATGTCTGAATCATCACAAGTATCTACCCCATTAGCTTTGAATCATGGCATCGGACTAGATACAGCTGGAGTGAAGATTGATGAAACTTTGTATCGTTCGATGATTGGCTCTTTGATGTATATAACAACATCATGGCTGGATATCATATATCCAACATGCCTCTACGCATGCTACCAGTCAAGTCCTAGAGTATCGCATTTGTTGATCGTCAAAAAGATCCTTCGATAACTGAAAGGTTGCCCGAGCACTGCCTTGTAGTATCCACTTACTGACGACTTCAATCTCGCAAGATACTCCGACTCTGACTTTGGGTGTTGCAAATTAAATGCTAAATCTACAACTGCTAGTTGCAAGTTCTTTGGCACATAATTAGTAACGTTGCAATGCAAGAAGCAAACCACGTTCACTCTCTCTATTTGCGAAGCAAAATACGTTTCAGCTTCTAGTTGTTCTCAAATCTTGTGTATACAAGAACAGATGAGAGACTATGGATTGCCGTTTCTTGATATACCTATATATGTAGATAACGGGGCTGCCATTGACATAACAAAAATATGGTTCAACATTCTAAAACTAAACACATTGAAATACGACATCACTTTATCCGTGACTGCTACCAGAAAAAGTTGATTCGTATTGAAAAGAACCAAACTGATGAACAGAAAGCAGACTTTTATACAAAACCATTTGATAGAGAAAAATTTAAATATCTTTTGAAATTAAACTGGAAAGATTTGACATGGGGGGATACAGAGGTTGAAGTCGAGATGGATGACGATTTGAAGTAATCTTCATCGGTTGGTCAAGTTTTTTAGTATTCAAATTTCTTTCTTTAAAAAAAAATCCAAAAATATGTTTTTTAATTTAGGGGAGAAATATGTTGTGAAAAATACAAAAACATATAAAAATTTGAAAATATACAAAAACATGAAAAGGACAAAAAGAGGTTTGGTGTAAAAATAGGAAATGATAGTACATCAGTGGGCTATCACAGTATGCTAGAGAATTGTAATGTAAAAAAGTGTTTAAACAGGTCTCACCGATGATGTGCCAGTAGACCTTCGCACATTCAATAAATTGTTTTCGAGATATAAATATAAAGAAAATTTCTTAATTAGTGGGTTAACATCTCTCGGATATATGGTCTTATTACACCGAAATTTCGTTTAAGAGATTACTAGATTCTAAGATACTAGGTCATTATAGATAATTGATATCTGAGATATTATACAAGTTCTTCTGATTTTGCATAAGCAATGGCCTAGAACTTGTTAAATAATTTTGCTTTTAAACCTTAAAACTGCATCAAATTTGAAGTATCGAAAGTTCTGACAATTGTAGTAAATAGATTCTAAATTATGGAACACCACTTTTAAGTTGAGCATTCATCTCTCTGTGTGTACGGTGGTACTAACCTGAGCTCTCAAGGTCTCGCACAACCCAGATACAGATATCAGTTAGATATATTCACCTGTAAGATGAATCCATGGAATCTTGATACAAGAGCATATTATGAAGTGGGAAACACTATTAAGTCAAGTTCTAAGACATCTAATACCATATCTTGAAACAATTAAACAATGTGTAGAGGTTTTAAGTGGACCAGTACACTGACAATCTAACTGAATCTGTTTAGAAGTTAAATTTTAATCAAGATCAATGGTACTAGTGATAAGACTCAAAAACTGATATGATCCTCTAACACAAACTCACAAAATATGTATGTATATATATTTGTACATAGCTATTTCATTTTAGTGTGTTTTAGAATAAACTCTGTAAAATCAAAACGGTTTTATTTTTATCTTAGTTTGACTACCGATGATGGAAAACTGATTTTGAATGTCCGAAGCTGCTGATGCTAAATGAAATCTGGAGAACAACGGGTTGGGAGCTTATATGAAATGAGAAAATATTTTGAAGTGATCAAAAGTTGATTAATTTGAAACTTTAAATTGTTTGAAAACATCAATTTGTTCATAAAGTGTTCAACCAGGTCATTAACTTGAACTTGGTAGACAAATTAGTTAACGAGGGTCATTAACTTGGACTTGGTCAACTGAGTGGGTCGTTAAAACTAGCAAAATGTTCGAGAAGTTAAGAAAATTTTGAAAAGTTAGGGTTATTCGCATGAAGTACCATCTTCGCACCAAGATATATGTCTTATTTTCACATGAAGATAGATATCTACCCTCATACGAAGATGATACTAAACACTATATAAAGTTTAACTTCGTTCGAAGTTGATCATTACTGTTTGCTTCTTTCTTCGCAGGAACTAAAAGCTTAAGAGATTTTGCAAAGTATACAATGAAGTGCTGCCTAAATTAACATTGTAATGGTTGATTTGCACACTACTTACAATGCTTAAGGCAGTTTGAAAAAGATCGAACCATAAAATAGAACGAAACGACTGTTTATACTTAAAATATAAGATTTAGGACAAATGAACAAATGAAACTTAAAATTGATATATAAATGTACAAATCGGAGTTGTTAGTCCTTGATACAAAATTCATTTTCATGAAATCATGCGAATTCAATGTTGGAATCTTAACTGTTTTAACGAAGTGAACTACCTTGGTACGAACATAGAATTCTACCCTTGCACGAAGGTAAATAAGCTTTAAATGTGAAAATCCACCCTCGCACGAAGATAGATAGGTTTTTGGTCAAAGATGTTTTATACTTATCTTCGTGCGAAGGTGAGATAGGTTTTTTTTTAATTTTTTTGACTAAGTGTTTGATTTCTTTATGTTTTGTAGAAGAAAGCGCCAACGTTCGAGCCCGAATACATCATCTGTTATGTACTGGATAAGTGGATTCTAGATATCACACCATTTGAAAAAACTCTAGATTTTATGGATCGTTTGCTGATCAAGAACGCATTAACTAATCAACACAAGGCTTATAGATCTTACGTTCAGAGATTTTGGGACCACGCGAAATCCATTCCCAGTCCACCAGCGATACAAGCCTTTGTTAGGATTGGAAACGAAGATAAAGAAGTACTGATTACAGAGTTATTGACAAGGAGGGTTCTAGACTTTAAAGATAAAGATAGTAAGCCGACAGGTTATTCGAAACAAATGGTTAAAGGATGTTTTTTACCCAATGTGGTACAAAGGGCACATAAACGAATCAAACTTCAGCAAAGCTTATCTCTCCAGGCCATACAAATTCTTTGTACATTTTTTGATACACGCATTGAGTCATCACAAAGGAGGTTTTGACGTACTCCTGGTTTTCAGATGTGTATGATTGTGGCTCTAAGTTCGGATCTGCCATACCTTTTCACTAAAGTCATTTTCAAGTAGATGAAGACTAATATTGATAGAGAAATTTTTTTACAATATCCTTGCTTCATTCAGATGATGTTGGACGATCAATTCCCTGATCTTGTAAAAGAAAAAGATGATGAACTGCCCCTAGAGCATATGTTGAATCTGTCACTCATACGTTTGAATAAGTATCTAAAACAAACAATAAAACCAGTTGGCAAGAAGTTCTTTGGGGCCATAAAAAATGAGAATTATGTTGCACCACAAAAATACAAATGGAGAAAAGACGAGAGTAATTCAAATAATGATGAAGAAGCTCGTCTAGCTGAATACATTCCAAGAGAAGCAGTTGGTATGCAAAAGAGGATAAGAAAAAGAAAAAAAAAAGCAACTAAAAGAAAAAAGAACGTTAAAGAAATCTGCTACTTTGTTGGTTGATGCGGTTTGTTGGTTGATGCGGATTCTGATGAAGAGGAGGTGCATGAAGTGTTCTCTTCTACATCTGATCATGAACAAGGTGAAGGAAGTATAGTTGATCTTAATAGAGATATTGAACGACACATTTTGAAGGAAATGTTGAATCGAGTTCTCATGAGACTCGAATTGCTACTGATGAGGATGTTTCAATCAGGTGAGCACCAATAGCACCTGAAAGTATTCGATCCAAAAGCTGCTACTGACAAACAAGGTACTAAAAGAAAGAAAAAGAATGCTGATGAAGATGAACCATATGTGCCACCAAAGAAGATGAGAAGAGTTAAAATCTAGCTGACGGATGTTAGCAAGAAAACAAGAGGGTCTCATACAGCAAATAAAGAGAGAAGAAAGTATTTAAAGTCGAAACTGCTAGGGCTGATCCAGTAGTTCATGAGAAAAAGACACCAACGGTGAATGTTGAAGTTGTATACTAATTGAAACCCTCATGTATAACATCCACCATCACCTTCAAGACAACCATCTCCATTACATCCCATCATACAAACACCATATAAACAACAGTCAACTCCTCGATCTTCAACTAGACGTCAATCTACAAGAGAAGCTGATCATATCTTTGGCGATGATTTCAATTTTCCAAACTTCTCAACATGGATCCTATAAATCTTGATTTTCATGATGATCAGAACGAATAAAACATAAGAGATTTGGAGAACAGAGTAAAGTTTTTGGAGAACGATCAAAAGCATATGGAAGCTGTTATTGCTAGTCTTGTGTCAGATAACGAATGATTGTGTAAAGTGACAGAAGAATTAGAAGCTGATAGCCTGAGGAAATATAAAAAGCTTGATATGATTTAGAAAGTATTACAGAAAAAGCATGGAATAGATTTCGAGGCCGAATTTGATCTAATTGAAATTGAAGAGGCTAAACAAAGGGCTGATGATTATATTTACACATACGTTGAGGATCTGATATTTATAATAATGTTGTCGTAGAGGATGACTCTGACGATTAAACTGAGAAATATACTAGTTAAGGAACATATGACTTCCCAACATTTCAAGAAATGTTCAATAAAGAAACTAATGATTTGCTGAAAAGAAAGGTTGAAGAAACAGTTACAGAAGACAATCTTCTGGGGCGATTAAGTAAAGAAGAAATTTTGGAAGCCAGGAAAACACGTGGTTTAAAGAAATGCTGAAACAAAGGAAATTATGATGACCGTTAGCATTTTTCACGAGTGATCAACATAAGTTGTTAGGAGATATTCTGAGTTGGGGTTGGCTACCAGAGTTGAATGTGTATGATATCAAGAAAGAATTCGGGGTTCAATACTTCTGATATTTATCTGAATTTCAAACTTTGCCATGGTGGGATGTTGAAGAGTTGTGTCAAACTAAGTGCATCCACTATCAGATGAAATGAAATGATCAAAGGTTGTGGGAAGTGATTAGATATGAAGCTACACATGGTTTTCTCAACTTGAAGCTTCATTATCCAAAAATAGATTGTAAAGATCGATCAAGTTATGAAAGAGAAAGATGTGACGTTGATTGTGATGCAGCCACATGTAATGAAAATGCGCCGTTGATGAAAGTTGAGCAAGATTTCAGTCAATTTTTCAAGTGGTGGCAATATGATATCGAAACTGGTGAAGCTTTAATTGTTTTGAAGTCAGATGGATTATGGAGAACCATACGGATTTTAGATCCAATGTGGTTAGTGAATTGTTTTGAGAAGTATATAGAATGTTTATTCTATAACAAAATATGTTATGAAGCAAAAGAGAAAGTGCAAGCGATGTAGTATCAAGGTGTAATTAATGTTTTCTACACAAATGGTATTAATTCAAGAAAGATGTTGAAGTTGAAGTGGAGAGAGTTGGAAACAAAGGAATTCAAAAAGAAATGAATAAGGAGGAAAAAGTTGATCAGAAGATAAAGAAAGCATCTATTAGAAGATTTCAATCTATGGAGTAGGCTCCACCAACGTCCAAGGGGAGCTTGTTGATACATGCAACGAAGAATATGCCGTTGATGAAAGTAGAGCAAGATTTCAGTGAATTTTTTAAGTGGTGGTAATATGATACCAAAACTGGTGAAGCTGTAATTGTTTTGAAGTCAGATGGATTGTGGAGAACCATACGGATTCATGATCCAATGTGGTTAGTGGATTGTTCTGAGAAGGATATAGAATGTTTATTCTGTAACAAAATATATTATGAAGCAAAAGAGAAAGAGAAAGAGAAAGAGAAAGTGCAAGCGATGTAGTATCAAGGTGTAATCAATGTCTGCTACGCACATGGTGTTAATTCAGGAAATATGTGGAAGTCGAAGATGAGATGGAAGGAAAGGAATTTTGAAAAGAACTGAGAAAGGAAGAAAGAATTGTTGAGAAGATAAAGAAAACATCTATTTGAGGATTTCAATTTAGGAAGTCGGCTCCGCCAACATATCAAACGCCTATTCCTAGTGAAGAGCGATGAAAGCCGAGAAAGAATTTTTCGGTAGTTAAAGTTAAAGTTATAAAGTTTTTGAAGACTGAAACCGATCGAGATTGCGGCAACATCAAAGGAGGAGTTTGTTGATGCATATGTCTACTGCCTACGTCTATGAGTCGTGTCAGTGTCTTTATTAGGCTGAATTGTTAAATTTTAAGTATGTATTGTTTACCTTCGTTCGAAGAAAGAAATGTTTAGTTCGTACGAAGTTAGCTTGGTCAACTTCGTACGAAGATAGTTTAGTGAAGTTCGTACAAAGCTGGATGGCTCAAGTTCACACGAAGTTAAAGGTCTCTATATAGGTTAGTGTGTTCATCGAGTTTGTAATAGTTTTGCGAATGATAGGCGAAGCCCTGTCGAGTTTGTTTCTGGATGTACAAGTTTACAGATTGAATGAAAACATAGATTTGAAAAGTAATCTTGTTTTACATGTCACCTAATCTAATAAGCGGATTTCATATGTGATTGGATTAGGTTATTCATAGTTAGACCTGAGTATTTGGATCCTAGAATGGACCTACACAAATTGATACTATATAACATATCATAGTTTGGTTAGTAAAAGCCTAAACATAGCCAAAGGTGGTTATCGGAATAGTCAGAACCAAGATCTAAAGCACGTAGCCTAACATTGGATATCTAGGAAGGGAGATATACTCAAATTTTTTTGATGGGACACACATTTGAAGAGTGACAATCCTAAATAGGGGAGGTCGTTATGACGACATTTGAGACTAACAGATAAAAGTTGAAATTGAAGATTCTCATTAGAACCGAGATGTGGAAATTCCAACCGGTAGTTAGGTCGACTATATGAAGATAACAAGGATAGATTACACTTAATGACTAAATGTAAACATGTATCATCATCATACATAGTAAATCCTACTAATAGCAAAGCTAAGATAGGATAAGATATAGACAGCCTTACATCTACCCCATATGAATAGAGAGGCTGCTTCCTATGAGACCCCGACTCCATGTAAACATGTATAAGGAGTATAAATACCGCTTCTCTCTTGAAATAATGAAGATTAACCTCACTGTAACCAGTTGCATATGTACCCTCCTAAAATGTTCGGATTATATTGGACAACCATACTCATTACACAAATAAAAAAGACTCTCGCATGCTTAGGGTGGTCATAAAAGAAAACACCCGCGTATGTGGGGAGATTAGCTAGTTCTATTATTTTCATACTAGATATCTATAGAAAAAGAGCCCCGAAGTACTTATTCAAGATAGCCATAGGAGATCCCATGTTGTGGATCCATTGTAGTTGAAGTATGTATGAGGTATTTATTTCCGAAGCAGGAATATGTTAAAAACTGAGATCTTAACATAATGCACTTGTAGGTAGTATCAGAAATTGATATATACATACGCTCATGTATCAACCCTACTTTCTCCCTTCCACTACTTTGATTATCTTTCATACACCATATAGGTTTTTATACTTCTCAACATAGGTTTTGAAATGATAGTGTCCCATACATACTTCAACTACAATGGATCCACAGCATGGGATCTCATATGGCTGTCTTTAATGAGTACTTCCGGAGCTCTTTTTTCCTTGATATCTAGTATGAAAATAATAGAACAAGCTAATCTCCCATATGTGGGGTATTTCTTTTATGACCACCCTAAGCATGCGAGAGTCTTTTTTATTTGTGTAATGAGTATGGTTGTCCAATATAATCCGAACATTTTAGGAGGGTACATATGCAACTGGTTAGAGTGAGGTTAATGTTCATTATTTCAAGAGAGAAGCGGTATTTATACTCCTTATACATAATTACATAGATATATCATTTCAAAACCTATGTTGAGAAGTATAAAAACCTATATGGTGTATAAAAAATAATCAAAGTAGTGGAAGGGAGAAAGTAGGGTTGGTACGTGAGCGTATGTTTATATGAAATTTTGATACTACGTACAAGTGTTCCTGCTTCGGAAATAAATACTCCATGCACACTGTGTTGTGAACATCAAATAAGCGTTGGGTTGATAGAATTACACCTTAAATATGGTTGGTTGTGGCCCAGAAACAAATATCCCTCTAACAGTTGGGTTTAAGATAGTATAAATTTTGTGAAATATCCAATCGAACAAATGTTTAAGATAGTAAAAATTTTGTGAAATATCCAATAGAACAAATACGTGAATTCTGATGCATACATGTTGTGTTCCACCAAATTGGTATTGAGATTATAGGCCTCTCCTTTATTTGTGGATTCAGAAATTTACGGTTGCCAAATTTACAGTTATACCCCCAAACCAACTATTATTATATTCCACCACAAATAAATTTTAAATCTGATGTAAAAACACAATAAAATCATCAAACCCTAGAACACAAATCGACAAGATCAAAACGAATCCCACTGCTACACGGTTTTGAATAAAAAAGGTTAGTTATTTTGTTCAGTTTTATTCATCTTATTGTCGATTATTGATTGATCTATTATTTTTGTTTTTATTCATTTTCAATTCAAATTAAAAAAAAACGGGGGCTTTTGATTTCATCGTCATTCGTCATCGTGGTAACTGTTTTCATTTATTATTACCAGGTTGGAAGGAATCACTCAATGTATAACGTATAATATTCATGATGTCCAATACGTTAATCCTAACCCATATACAATTCGAATTGTGTTATCTAAATCACCCGTTGAATTCAAGTTCTAAACTATAACAAAATATGTATATATATATATATTTTGTATAATTTTGAATGGATTTACTTTAATGGGTCAACCAAAGCACGAGACATGAAATACTTATTTGCTGCCTTATGATTTTGGCGGTGAACAAAAAGTTTTAAGATGATATACGTAAAATTTATTGTTGTTAGGGAAAAGTGCTGGTTGTATATATATGAATTTGATTTTGCAGGTGTAGCAGGTTTAGGGTAATTTGTTCATAACTTCTAACCGAGCATGAAGTTCCAAAAGGGGAGCAAAGTGGAGGTTATGAACAAGACGGAGTTGCCAACATCATGGTGTGTTGCCGAAGTTGTTTCTGGGAATCGAAATACTTACAATTTCAGGTACGATTGTTGCTACGCGCATGTTGAAAAGGTGTCCGGGGAGCTTATTCGCCCTTGTCCTCCTCGTTCAAACCATGAACACAATTGGGTGGTTGGCGATATTGTGGAAGTGTTGGATGATAGTTCATGGAAAACGGCAACATTAGTTTGCCAAGTTTCTGATGGAGCTCACTTTTCATCAAGGCCTCATGGCTTCTCATACGAGATAGTCGTCCATAAATCAAACATAAGGACCAGACAGCTGTGGCAACATGGACTATGGCTTCCAATTGTAACAAACCTCTCTTTCATATATTATATATATATATATATATATATATAGAGAGAGAGAGAGAGGGTGGGTTTAAAAGTGAACGCTAAATATCGCGAGAACCGTGAAAACGAATGAAAAACCACTAGAACTTGGTCAAAAAAAAGTAAAATTCAAAATTTTTTTACACTTGTCATTATTCCTCGAATACAATTCTAGAAATTCAATTTACACATTTAAATTTATGTGAATTCGGAAATAAAGAAAATTTACACATGTGTAAATTTGTTATATTTACACATGTATAAAAACTCTAATAAGAGTGATTTTGAGAAGAGAAATGAATTATTTGATGTTGTATTTTAATTAAAATGATGAGTGTATTAAAAAAATGGGTTTGATTGGTTTTCTCACTCGTTCTCACCGTTCTAGCAATATTTAGCGTTCTCAAGACAACGCTCCCCTATATATATATATAGTATTACAACACTTGACTTGATTTTTCCAAATACTAACATGATTGTGATTATACAGATTTCCGGAAGCTGTGGAGATGCAAAGATGGTAGAACAAGAATTTGGTTTGCAGATACCAATGCCTGATGAAAAACTCTATGAGGAAAGGGACAGTAACTTATTTACAACGAGTCTTCTAAGACGCGACTGAAGAGAGCTTCCCCCTTTGCTCTGAATATTATGCCGCTAGTAATAAGAAAATGAATGCTGATAGTGACAATTGCTCTGTCGGTAGTTGTAGTAGCCGCGCTCTAAATATAGATTTACTTTCTTCAAGTGATGCAGCAGAGTCTTCAAGGAACGAGGAAGAAAAGGGGGTTCATGGCTTAGAGCTACATGCTTACCGTTTCACTTTAGAGGCGCTATATGCTTCTGGACCACTAAGTTGGGATAAAGAAGCATTGCTGACCAATCTTCGCATTAACCTCCACATATCTAATGATGAACATTTGGAAGGTTTAAGGAATTTAATTTCTACAGGAACTGCTAATTAGCTGTATATACAAGTATTGTAATTTATGTAACAAATTTCTATGAAGAAATGAATGTATCCCTGCCAAGTTGCATATTGCTTTTTTATTATTTTCTTCTTTCTGTGTTATTGATACAAAGATCTTGTTTTCATCTTTCAGTTATTGTCTTCTTAGTCCCTCGGTAGTCCTAGGCTATGTCGCACCCATAGCTCACATAGTGCCCCATGGCGCCGTGCAACACCGTTACGGGCGGCGCCATGTGCGGCATTTTGAAGACTCTCGCGAAAATCATGACGACAAATTTGTTGTTTGTTTCAGAACGTTGAACGGTCATATTATAAACTTTCTTTTTCTAAAAGCTCTATATCCAACTTAATCTTTAACATTTTACACAACCAAATCTCAAACAAAACCCTGCCATCCAACATTCTCACAAAAATAAAATGGGGTCGCCTTCATCGGAAGATTCGTTCACCGATCTTTACCCAAGATTTTTTTCATACCAAGAAACCGCGGAGGAGGAAGAAGCGGTTACGAGTGCATGTACCCTCGCGATTCAAGCCATGCAACAAGTTAACCGTTCTCATCCGTGCCCCATCTTGAGGCACACTTTGGCGAGCCCGTGAAGCTGCAAACGAGCATATGATGAAAGATTATTTCAATCCTCCGCCCCGATGTTTTAATGCGTCGGTTTAGTTTAAGCAGAAGGTTATTTTTGCTTATAAATGATGATTTGGAATCTAAGTACGACCATTTCAAGAAAAAAATGCATGTGAGAGGATATCTAGGATTCACCTCAATACAAAATTTAATTTCCGCGCTACGTATACTTGCCTACGGAAACACATACAACATCAATGACGAGTATTTGAAGATGAGAGAGAAAACAACACGAGTATTCAAAAGGTAACTGCTTAGTTATACTTATACTCACTCATATATATTTAGTTTTATTTTAAGGTACAATACAAATAAAAAAATATGGTTATATAACTTTTAATTTTAGGTATATGCCAGTTATATGGAAAACGTTGCTTGAGAAACCTGACTTGGAACGACCTTTAACAAATATACGAGGTGCATTTAGAAAAAAAAACATGGAATACCGGCATGATTGGTAGTTTGAATTGTCATTAACGCGTCGGTATAATTATCATTGTGGTATGTGGAAAAAGGAAAAAAATAGAATGGTTGTGTATGCTTGTATCATAATGTATAATATGATTATAGAAGATCATGGAAAAGAAATACGCCAAAATTTCTAGAAGATGTTGTTGAAGGAACACAAGTAACAATGGAATAAAGAATCTTAAATGGTCAACTATTGTGTTATAAGGAAATACATAGTGCGTTAAAGGCGGATTTGATCAATCATGCTTGGGCGATTTGCCCAATTCGACACGATGGTGACGGCGAAGAAGACTTTGAGGAAGAAGAAGTAGAAGAACTCGAAGTTGGGAGCTTTGAAGACGGAGGTTTGGATGACAGAGAAAACGAAGAGGAAGAAGGAGACAACGACCATGAAGACCGAGATTAATTGTAATGTTTTTATTAATTTTAACGTTTTTTTTTAATTTTAGGAACCAATTTTTTTAGTTATATGAAATTAGAGATTAAATGAAAAAATAGAAAATTAATAATTGAGTAATGATGGGGTACGAGGCTCTAAGACTAGAGCCTCTTGTGACCTCCCTTAAAGCTCCCTCTTGCATTTTTTCACCACTTGTCACATAACCCCCACCATGGGGCTTTATGACTACATATGGCCTTTATGATGTTCGAGGGTACATTATTACGGGAACAAAGTTTTCATTTATCGGATTGCATTATTAACTAAACTATAGTATAGTATAATTATGATGTATTTATTAGGATTAGCATAAGTGATTTATGTGTGTAAATAATACTCGAATAATATGCAATTGATATGTAAGCATCGGGTAATAACCAAATGGTGGTAATTTATACTCTGCAGAGAGAGGGTGGTATTATGTCATGGGATGTGGATTCCTAGAAGCCCATCCTCCAATCGGATCTTGAGTTTGCCGCCTTCCTGCTCCTTTCCTTTAACACCAACCTCAGTCTCCATTGTATTGTGTGAAAAAAGATAGGATTAAATTATCATCATTATCGTCATCGTCGTCGTCGTCATCCTCGTCCTCGTCTTCGTCATGGTCGTCATCTTGGAATCCAGCCGTACCAAGGCATCTAATGTTTGCTCCAAGTGTCCATTTGCGGTTTGGGTGTATTGCACAAACCTGGGTGTTTTTTTAAATGGTTGCGAGTTTGAACCGTTTCCAGTTTGAGAGTCAACGAGTCTATAACCGGCGAATTGAAAAGTATGCAACGTTAGCTAAACTTGAAGGGTGGTTCGGTAAATCTTATGGGATGGATTGAGGAGATTATTTGATAATTAAATAACTAGAATTAGCATCCGTCGCAATGCGGTGGGATTCGGTATGGAGAATGACAATTTTTAAGCAAAACAGATTCAAAATTAAATTACTATTATAAAAGCTACAATAAAACACAATACATCTAAAGACAAAGTACTATCACAAACGCTTTTAAAAAGATAGTAAGTCAACATTTTTTTTCTTTCTATACTATATGGCTAAACCTAATGCACCTAGCCTGCTAAAACGCAATACATCTAAAGACAAAGTACTATCACAAACACTTTTAAAAAGATACTAAGTCAACAATTTTTTTTCTTTCTATACTATACGGCTAAACCTAATGCACCTAGCCTGCTAAAACACAATACATCTAAAGACAAAGTACTATCACAAACACATTTAAAAAGATACTAAGTCAACATTTTTTTCTTTCTACACTCTACGGATAAACCTAATGCACCTAACCTTTGCTAATACATCTTTGTGACACAACTGTTTAGCCCATCTTCGTTAAGTGATTATTAGATGCAAGAAAGCACGATAACATCACTAACCCACAATGCAGAATCAAGTGAAAACCCGGTTGCATCATTGATCCACAATAAAGAAGTACCCACCACAAGATTTACATTTTTCAACTTTAAGTGGAAGTCTTGTTAGACCCCAACCTTCCTTTTTCTACTAAAAACATTGTAGGCTAAATCTTTTTCATCCTTAAGCTTCCAACCTTTTGGCCCCATGTACAACTGAAGGGCGGTGCAGGTTCATAGGCCCACATTGAACTCCATAAATGGGCAAAAAGAAAACATGGTAGAAAGGTAGAAAGCGTACCAATGTGATAGAATAATAGCTTTAAATGAAGTCGGGAATGAAAAACTGCAACATAATAACATGAAAACAATAAATCATCACACACACTTAAACGTAGACTACTTATGTTGCAAACTGAAATAAACTATTATAGAAACATCAAACTCTACAAAAAAGTATGAAGAACGCTACGACATAAATTGAACACAACAATTTAAGGTCATATGCATAAACAGTTATATCAAACACTTCCAAGAAGCCAAATTGTTTATAATCTAGACGACCATGATACATTACACAATCACATCACCAGGTCGGATGCCCCGCCAAGATACGTACTATCTCAAACGGACGCCATGGTTGCATAGTTAACGATGACAATGTGAAAGCCATATAAAACACATGACCATGGTCAACAATGTACCGAAGTTGTACAAACAACCATGATTGTCACGAAAAGAATTAAATAATAAAGCTTAAAGGTGTAGGATGGCGGAAGCATACAATACCAAGCCAAATCCTCACAAACATCACAGCTTTGGCTCTGGGCAGAAGACTGTTGTTAACCATTTACAATAACCAACTCGTACATCAACCAACAACAACATAATAGGACAAAAAAGCACGCAAATAACGTTGTGATAACCACAAAACAAATGTCATAAGCAATAGAACAAAGCCAAGTCAAAAGCAACATCAACTAATGGTCTCGGATGAGCCACGAGTCATCTTCATTGACCTAACTAATAAACATCACAAAGACTAACAACAACCATAAAGGTTGCAATTTCGGTTACCAAGCCAACTCCAAAGGCACACGATAGATTGTTAGACTATTTCAAGCTACTCGGGCTCAACGGCTTATATATCAGCCAACAACATAACCCAAATGGCCATAATGAACATCAAAACAACCATAAAACAAAGCTTATACGCAATAGATGGTTGCAACATGTTAATGCATAATGTCTATAGCCTACTTCTTAGGGTCATGTCGAGTCATTGGAATAGGGCTACAAATGTTAGATTTGCATTTTTGGTGTTTTGTGGTCACTTCGCACGAAGTGATGTTCACTTCGTACGAAGTAAGTCCACTTCGTACGAAGTAAGTCCACCTCGTACGAAGTGGCAAGGACAACTCGTGCGATCTGGGCTATTGATGCAGAATGTCTATAGCCTACGTCTTAGGGTCGGGTTGAGTCATTGTAATAGGGCTATGTTTGTTAGATTTGTTTTTTTCCATGTTTTGTAGGTCACTACGCACAAAGTGAGTCCACCTCGTACGAAGTGGCAAGGCCAACTCGTGTGATCTGGAATGTCTATATATAGTAGAGTTGTGGTCTTGTGTCTAAAACAGTTTGCTGAGTGTTATGGCGAAGCCCTATCTAGTTTGTTTAAGGATTATACACGTTTACCACATTAATGAAACAGTAAACTTTAAGCAGATTTCTTGATATTGTCACTTGTTATAAAATGGATTCAGCACATGTTATAACTAGTTAATCATATTAGGTCCTGTGCTTATTGGATAAGAAGATCCTACAAGTGGTATCAGAGCTACGGATGGCCTGATTTAAAGACTTGATCAATATTCTACACTTCTATTCTACTCATACTTCTCATTGTTTTTAAGTTTTCAACAATTTCATAGACTAAATGGACTAATTGTTTTAGTATAATACGTAAAATACATTATAGATAAAACCCTTGAAAAGATCAAAGCTTAAAAGAACTGAAATCACGACAAAAATTGCAAAAAACCTGAAATTTTAAACTAACTTCGCACGATCCCATACCCTCACTTCGCACGAAGTGAAGTTTTAATAATATTGAAACTTGCACTTCGCACGAGGTGACATACCAACTCGCACGAAGTGAACTTTAATTAGTGTTGTTGTTTGAAGTTTCAGATCGCACGAAGTGTCACTTCGCACAAGATTCACGTTGCACAAAGCAATTTTTGACCAATTTTTCTACACAAAATGGAAAACAAATTCTTCAACGCATTCGCAACATCAACCATTACAACTGCTAAAACACAAACATGAATCTTGAAAATGAAATGGGGACAATGACGAAGCCCCAGAAACTTATGTGCTTAGAAAATTACCATGGCTGGAGCGAAAGATTTGTAAACTAGGTACAAGCGAATTATCTGAATTGTTGGTATGCCATTGAGGAAAAATATGCTACACCAACGGGCGAGAATGGATTAGAAAAGACACTAGCGCCGTTTACAGCAACAGAGAAGGAGAAGTTCATAAATGAAGAGAAAATGTTAAACATTCTTAAATCAGTTGTTAAAGACGATATTATGTCTCTTTTACAACATGACAGTGATGCTCAATCACTTTGGAATGCTTTGGGAGTTAAATTCTAAGGAAGCACTCAAATGATAAAGAGAAAAAAGGCGCTATTGAGTTTGACATATTCAACCTTTTGACAGGGGAAAGCATAAAACAACTAATTGAGAGGTATTGTCTCTTGTGGTCGAGATTAAACGTTTGGGCATACATAAAGATAAGAGTTGGTAGACAAACTTGCTGATGCACTACCCGAAGGTGAAGGTCTACTTACCTCACAATCTTGAAAAGCAACCCGGAATACAGTACAATCAATTTGTCAAGATTTATTGAAAAGTAGAAGGTCATGAGTTGGAGATGTAAAAATTGAAAAAACCAAAGGATAGTATATTCAGCAAGATGTAAACTTGTATTACAAAGGTAGTTCCGTAGCAAACACTTAAAGTCTGAAGATACAGACAGGCTTCAATGCAAATAACTTTTCAATTCCGTCTTCAAACCAATCTAGTGGTTTTCAGCCATTTCCATCATATGAGCCTAATTCTCCTCAAACACCGCAATCCTCGCAAAGCTCGAATAGCTTTCAGAGCGGCCAAAGCACTCAGGCCAATTCAAACTAGCGGATTCTACAATGCAACATTGCCATGAATCTAGAAAACGCAAAAGACTTACACGAATAAACTACTAAGCATCACATGGCATTGCTTATATCCGTGCTAGAATCATATGAAAGTCTGGTGGCCGAAAAATCGGAAACCCAGATACGACAAAAAAAGACTATGATTAGATCGACTCGGAAGAATTGGAATTGATAGATATAAAGTGGTGCATGGCGTCAATTGTTCGAAGGGCACAACGCTTTATAGAGATCACAAGCAAAAGTAGTTTTGGAGGATTTGATGGCAAACTTGGTTTGGATTAGTCTAAGGTTACTTGTTTCAAATGCCGAGAGAAGGGGCATTTTAAAAGAGAATGTCGAAACCGTGAATTGAATGTCAATTAGAATCGGTTCCCAGATGATTACTATAAGAAGGCTATATATCATCGACCGCAACCTCAAACTAATTCTAGGATGATTCAGATTGAAGATGGTCCCTCGAGTTCGAAAGACAAAGCCTTAGTGGTTGCTTAAGAGGATGAAGGGTTCAATTGGAACAAATACATCTTGAAGAATGAAAGTCTCGCGTGGTTAGCAGAGATAATCGAGGAACCCGAACCTGAAGAAGGCAATTCGGAACCAATCTCTAATGAAGCTATAATTGAAGAATACTATCACGAACAACGTTCTGAAGAAGAAAATCTTTTACACAATGCTTTTAGACATTTAATTCAACATGATATGTTTCCAACTTTTGTAGGTTACTTCGATCTAGGCTACAAGGCATAACTAAAGTCTGAACCAAAGTCTGATGTAGTGGAGCTGATAGATGTGAAAAAAGAGATGACTGCCAAAAACCTAACTGATATAGCCAACAAAGCTATGATAGCTAATCTGAAGGAGGTAGTCTCTGAGGAAGTCCAAGAAAATAAAGTTGAGTTAGTGGAAGTGTATGTCAATGAGTTGGTACAAGAAGTGATCAAAGTTCATATTGTTGAAATTGAAAAACCTTACAAGAAGTGTGTAGAGCCTGGCAACGAGTGCTTTGAAAAAAATATAAAAATTTAAAGATTTGAAAAAACTTTCTAATAATTTGTCAAGTGATTATAAAGAAATTAAAGAATCATTTGAAAAATTAAGCAAAACTATTAGAAAATATGAATAGGGTAATAGAGAAGATGGAACCACACTTTCGATGCTCAAGGCAAGCGTTATGGACAAGCAAATGGCCATAAATATTCATCTAACTACGATTGCCGAGCTAAAAGTGAATTGGAGAAAATGAAAATTGAAACTGAAAGGGTTAACAAATTGTGAATGAGCTATTCCACCAGTTCATATGTCATTGATCATATTCTTCCGAAAATAGAAAAGGAAGAAGATGATAAGAATAGTAAGAACAAAAGTGCATGTTATAGTCAAGTTCCACCACCCATGTGGGAAAGTTATTGCAGAAAAAAACCATCTGGGGTGGAAAAGGCGCTCAATTTAAAACTAAAAACTGAAAAAAAACAACGAGCTGCCTGAGAATATCAATGTAACATACACTAAACCAGAAAATGACTATGAATCTGATATGGTGAAAAATGTGGTAGAAAGGGTTTTAGGAAGTGAGAGTTACAACACAGAATTTGAAAGTGCTGAGTCAAACTAAGAGAAAACTAGTTCAAGTTCACCTTCTAAAAATGAAGAAAGTTTTCATAAGAACTATCTTGGATACTTGGAATCTAGTTGAGATGATGATCCTAATTTGGTTGCTTACAAAATGAAAGGATCGAACAAACTATGTTATCATCAGGAATTTCCGATTCAGAATGTGAATCTTGGAAAGGTTGAACAAGTGTTCAAAATGATTGAAATGAGTCTTTTAGGGCTTAAAAATTTTAATGCAACTTAGTACTCTAAACCCAAAATTTCTTATGACAACAATTACAAAGGTAAAAATTATCCTTAAAATAAAAGGAAAGGGTTGGGGTATGTAAAGAATCAGAATGATAAGTTTCGAAAACCAAATTTTAAAAGAAAAGTAAACTTTGTTTTTGGAACAAGCTCGGAAAACTAGAAAGAGAGTTTGGCAAAGGAACAATTGAATGATGAGTTCTACACTGAGAAAAAGTGTGGTGATCAGATCAGGAATCCTTTGTCACTGATAGTAGAAGATGCTTCAAGTGTAACAAAGTCGGACATATTGCAAGACACTGTCCGAATTCTAAACCTATTTACCATGACAGAAGTCATTAGAAGATGTGGAATAACAATTCCCCAAAGTTATTCCCACACAGATATTGAAAAGAAAAACTAAATCTAACAACAATGGGATACAAGTAAGTTCAAATGGTTTAAACAAAAAAAAATGGTGAATCATCAATCAAGAAAGATAAAAAAGATAAAAAATTTTAAACTAAAAAAGGCAATTTCTATACAACAAACTTGGGTGATCAAAACTAAACCGTCTTTTGAGGCAGTCAAAACAATTGTGGCAACCAAGGTGGATAAAAAGACTAAGTCAAAGGTTGAACAAGTTGATGAAGTTATGAGTGTTAGTGTACCAAAGTTTGATATCCCAAACCCACCCAAGACCGAGAGGGCTTGGGTATCTCTGTTTAAATAATTTCTTAATTGCATGTGTAAGGGCTCCCAAGGTCAATAATTTCTAAGTGGATAATGGACAGCAGAGCTTCTCGACACATGACATGATGCTGGCCTTGTTATATGACGTTAAATCAATCAAAGGTGGCTATGTAGGGTTTGCGGGTACTCAAGGAGGAAGGATAACCAGTGAGGGAATACTAACGAATGGCGTGGTTTCTTTCGACAAAGACAACTACATTACCGAATTAGAGAATAACTTATTAAGTATCTCCCAGATCTGCGATAAGAAGTTTTACAGATAAAGAGTGCCTCATTTTGAAGTTGGGATTCAAAATTCCCTAGGAGTGGATCCTCATGCATGCTCCACGAGAAAATGATCTCTATGTCATTGACATGAGCGTCACATCCACTACTACGAAATTGGCATAATGTTTTGTATCAAAGGCTACATAAAAAGAATCGATCTTAATGAATCGAAAGATGGGACATATCCATTTAAGAAAGATGGTTATCTAGTGCACAACAATTTGGTGGAGGGTGTGTTAGAACATTTTGAGATCGTTGGTACTTGATTATCCATAGTTTGAGCCGGTTTGTAATAGTTAGACAATCTTGAAGGGTCAAAAGTGCAATTGTTTGAAACTCATATGTTGGCGGCGTATTTAACAACCCAGCATAATTGTTAATTACGCTGGGTAGTCAGTATGTATATATAGATGCTTCAATGAATGTATTGTCCAAGTTTCTTGGACTGATTTTGGTGATTCTCTTGTGTTGTGATTCTTGTTATTGTGCTTACATCGGAATATCTAGGTGCTGTTATTGATTACATCTTTTTGGGATTTCATACACAACACTAGTTGTTTGATCCATTCAAGATTCTTCATCTTCATGGTTTGGTTTTTCTTAACTTTTACACATTCAAACAACTAATCCATAGTTGTTTAAGTGATAACAATCAACCACTTTGATCCGAATCTGTTTTGGGACTCACAATTTGGTATCAGAGCCTTTGTGCTCTTGATTGTTTGAGTTTTTGTTAAGATTCTTCAAGAAGGTTTTTCAAAAGTTTTCAATGTTTTATGGTTTTTCAAATTTTTGGGCTTAAAATGGCTTGATTTGGTGTGTTTAATCATTGGGTTGTTGTTAATCAGTGGTTTGGTAAACATTTGGTCATTTTGCTTCAAAGAAACATGAATTTTGAGTCGTTTTTGGGTGATTTGAGGGTTTTTGTTGGTACTAAAACCCTTCTGGGCGTATTTACTTTTGAAGTTGGCGTATATATTTTTGAAGGCAGCGTAATTAACTTTGACTATTGCATATTTAACAAATACGCTGGGTTTAAACCAGCGAATTTGTTGAGTTTCAGCGTAATAGTGCCAGCAAAATTAATCAAAGGCGACTTCGAAGTCAGTGATACAAATCCTCAGCGATTTTATCACGGTGATCAGCGAAATTAATCAAACCTTTGTTTGTTTTTGATTATCCAGCGGATTTAGCTTTTTCGCAGGATAAAGTCGCCATCTTCATCAGCGTATTTGATCCAAGTGCAGCGAAATTGATCTCAAGTCCAGCGTATTTATTTCATTTGCAGCGTATTTGTCTCCTTTGCAGCGATATTGTTTCCTGATTTAACGCTCTCTAGCGTATTTAATCACCAATCAACCATGATGTCTCTCAATCAACTCAATCCGATTGCCCAAGCCAAGCTAGAAACTGGAACTGCTACAAGGCCACCAAAGTTAAAAGGATCAGAAGATTTCAGCAGTTGGAAAAACAAGATCAAAGCCTTCTTTGAGTATACCGACTATACTCAATGAATGTCAGTCACAATGGGTCCGCATGTTCCAATGATAATTCGTGACGACATTCGTACAATCAATGAAGATCCATCAACGTTTACAGATGAATATAGAACTCTCATTCAACGTGACCGGAGGGCTCATGCTGCTCTTACTATGGCTCTGTCCAAGGACGATAACTACTTGTTTGAATAGTACACCTCAGCACATGAACTGTGGTTGGCATTAATCGACCACTATGAAGGAAATGAGGTACTCATGGACAACAAACGAGACATGGTCCAGAAAGAGTATGGCATGCTTGGAAGTGTTCGTGGCGAAAGCTTAAGAAAATGGGAAATCGTGTCGCAAATTATGCATCAATTAAGAAGCTACTAGATTCTCTCCCCAAAGAATAGAGCCTTCAATGCATGATGATTAAGAGAACATTCTTGACCAGCACAACTCCAGTTACCCTCTCAGAACTGATCAACACTATAAAAGCCTTTGAAATGGACATTCTCAAGAGAGAGATGAACCAAACTGGGTATTCTCAGAAGATTACTCAGCAAGCTGCTGCAACCTCTGCCCCAAGAATATGGCATTTCTTGCTCCTATCACCTCATATGGATTAAATTTCAAAGTGATGTCGAATCTTATCTGAATGCTTCCGCAAGCTCTGTGAAGGCCTCGTCATCCTCCAAGAAGACTACCGTGGCCAGCGACGCTCAAGCACTTAAAATATCCACAGATATGTTGCATTGTTTAATACCTTCTTAAGCAGCTATGAGGCTCTTATGTCAGGAGAGTTGAAGAGAGATTTCCTCACAGCTGAAGACATGTATCAAGTGGATCCTGACGACATGGAGGAGATGGATCTGAAGTGGCAGATGGCAATGATCACTCTTCGTTTGAAGAAATTCCAAGATAAACGGGAAAAAGGCTGGCCTTGGAAAAGCTGGATTTGAAAAGTCCAAGCTGAGATGTTACAATTGCAAAAATTTGGGCCATTTCAAAAGGGAGTGTCCGCTGCTGAAGAATGAGAATGCCAAGCTCAACCAGACAAGAAGACTGGTGGCCATTGAAGGGAGTGACAGCATTGCTGAAAACAACCAAAAGGCTTTAGTTGTGGAAGATTATGACTGGTCAGAGGAAATGGTTGAGGCTAAAGGTGAAGTTAACAAAGCCCTCATGGCAAACATCTCCACTATTTCTGTCACGTCTGCTTCAAATCGTGTTGAAAAGCAAACCGCCAAGATTCCAAAAGATGATGCTGGTCTGAAAAGCATCATCAATTCTGCTGAACAAACCTCAGAGAAGGGACAACAGAAAGCTGAAATGAATGAGTCTAAGCCTGCAGTTCAAGAAGCCATCAGTAGCAGCAAGAATGAGGAGGTTGGAACTTCTACCACCGCCATGAAGTCAGAAACTGAGGATAAGGATTTGGTAATAACATACCATATGAATTCAAAGCAAAGCTGTGCTGCAAACCATGCTTGAACATCGTGGCACACTTCAAATCTCTCAACCGTGACATAATTAAAGAAAAAGAAAAGATTTTGAAAATTAATCAAGAACTAAAAGAAAATGAAGCTGCATATCAGTAAAAGTTAAATTCAACCATAGCTGAAATGCAGACTTTAAAAGAATTTGTTTTCAGAAAATATTTTATCGTAAATGATTTGACCGAAAAACAAGAAAGATCTCAAAACGAAAATAACAAATTGCAAATCATTATTGATAAATGGAAAATTAGTAAAAAAGCACTAGTTGATATTGTAAACTGCCAACGACCGACGTTCATAAAGGATGGAATTGGATATAAGGATAAATTTGAAAATGAAAGAAAATTATTTCCTCCTCCGCACAGCAAAAATTATGTCCCTATGCCATCTCCTCATCCTAATGATTTAATGGATAAAAATGATCTTTTGGATCAAAATGTTTTTTACAAACCACAAAACAATACTAACATGTCTGAAAGCAATGCAGATCTATGTGAGGGTCAAGAAGATGTGTGCGATGAGGAAGATGAATATGGAGATTCAAAAATAAGAATCGGTTACTCAGGCGACAGTTATTCAACAGTTAACTGGTTCGCCTGGAATCGTAATAAGACAAACAAAAATTCTTTTCAGGATAACTGTAATAGTTTATCTAGGATGGATGACTGTAACGACTTTGTGCGAAAATTAAACGTTCAGGATGATTGTAATGGCCTTGTGCCTACACTTAAGACTCACAACCAATTGCATGCTAAGGTTGAGAGTGATGACTTAAACTCTGTTTTAATGATGAAAATGTTCTGCTTGAATCTCCTGTCTTTGTGCCAGAACTGAAGAAAAACAGATTTGGAAAGTTCCTCGCAGAGGAAATTCCCAAGTTTGTTCCATCAGTTGCAGGTACTTCAGAGACTGATAAAGACTATACTGAAGAAAGCAATAGAGATGATTCAAGCACAACAACCTGAGAGAGTGATGGAGAAATGTCAAATGAAAGTCAAGAATCAACCTCATCATCAGACAGTGAGCATAGTGAGGACGAAGTTGAAGATAAACGTCATCCTGACAAGAAGAAAGTCAAAGATTCAAGCCATGTTATGTCATCAGATTCCTCAAGCAAATCAAGATTCTCATCACATACATCATCTTCGCACTCAGTACCCAGGAAGAAAAGATCGAACTCCAAACAATGCTTTCCTTGTGGTCATTTAGGACATACTGCGAAACATTGCAAAAGAAATTTTTTTTCCAAACCTAATCAAGATCTTGTTAAGAGTTTTACTGATCAATTTGACAATCTAAAGAAATCAGTAAAATGCATAGTTGACTCAACTTGTTTTTGGAAAAGAAAAGAAAACTCTCCTGCTCAAAATCATGCTCAAAATCATGATAGAACTAATGTAAAGCAAGTCTGGGTTCCAAAAGCTAGCTAACCTGTAAATATTTGTTGTTGTTGTTGTTGTTGTTGTATAACAGAATAAAATTCAGAAATGGCTTCGGATGCTCATGGAATATATATGGCATGTTGACAGCGGATGCTCCAGGCATATGACCGGGTTAAAGGATCTGCTTAAAAACTTTCGAGCTATCGATGGTGATTTTGTGTCCTTTGCCGGAGACGAAAAGGGAGGGAAGATCGTCGGAATGGGTGACGTCGTGTCGGAAGCACTTACTCTGGAGAATGTGAACTATGTTCCAGTATTGTGTTACAATCTCATGAGTGTTTCACAAGTCTGTGACAAAGGAATTTCGGTGCTGTTCAATGACACGGAGTGCTTATTCCTCAAACCCGAATACTCCGTCCCTGCAGAAATGATCATGCTTAGAGCTCCCCGTCAAAATAATACCTATGTGTTGAGTATGAAAAATGCCAAATCAAATGAGGAAATGACATGTCTTATTTCAAAAACATCTGAATCGGAATCACTGCTGTGGCACAGGCGTTTGGGGCATGTGAACTTTAAAAACATAAATAAGCTTTCTAAATTAAATCTAGTAAGAGGTTTACCTATGAAAGATTTTCCTTTTTCTGAAAAATGCATCTCATGTGCCCAAGGAAAGCAACATAAGAAGCCTCATAAGTCCAAAGCAGTGAATACGATTTCCGCCCCACTACAATTACTTCACATGGATCTTTTCGGGCCTATAAGCGTTAAAAGTTTAGCTAAAAGATCTTATTGTTGGTAATTACAGATGATTTTTCAAGGTTCTCATGGGTGTATTTCCTCGAAGCTAAGAGTGAGACAGCTTCCGTTCTGAAAAGTTTCATCCCTATGATTGAAAACGTAATTAAGCTGAACGTGAAATCCGTAAGAAGCGACAACGGTACAGAATTCAAGAATCATATGTTTATCTCCTTCTACGAAGAAAAAGGAATTCGTCTTCAAAACATTGCTGCCAGAACTCCTCAACAAAATGGTGTAGCAGAATGCAAAAACCGAACTCTCATCGAAGCTGCTAGAACTATGCTTGTCGACTCCAAGCTTCCCATGATCTTCTGGGCTTAAGCGGCTAACACAACATGCTACGTTTTGCATCATGTTCTCATTATCAAAGCTCACGGAAAGATAGCTTATGAGCTACTTTTCAAAAGGAAGCATCTGATAGATTTCTTCAGACCGTTCGGATGCTCATGCACACTTCTCAACACTGAAGATAATCTCATCAAGTTTGAAGCGGTAGGTGACGTATGCTACTTCATGGGCTATTCATCTTCTCAAAAGGCGTATCGAGTCTACAACAAATGGACAAAGATGGTGGTTGAATCTTATTACATCGATTTTCAAGAAGGGAATTCCACTAACACTGGAAGCGCTCCAAATTGGTTTTATGACGTAGACATTGTATTCAACACTTTCGACATTGCTGAACCAGTCACTGAATCTGAACCTGCGGAATCCACCCCATTAGAGCCATTGTTTGATCCTTCAGACATTGGTTTCACTACTTTTACAACCCGTTTCACCCCTGCCTCTGCATCTCCTACTCTTCCTGTTATCGAAGTAAATGGTGACACATCTGCTGAGAATGCATCCGCACATGATGATTCTTCTTCACAGCAGGTTGTGGATGAACCTCCTAAAGAAGACGAAACTCCAATTATCTACGTCGATGAATATTTCACTAATCTACCTCAACAAGTGGAAATTCACACCAACGCAGGGTACAAGACCAATCGAAACCATCCAATTGAAAATGTCATCGGTTCTGTTGAAGATGGAGTTTGAACACGCGGACAAACACATACCATCAACACAGGACTGTATGTAACTTTTCTCTCGCAGTCTGTCCCAAGAGAGATTGAAGAAGCAATTCAAGACTCCAGCTGGGTGCAAGCAATGCAAGAAGAATTAGCCCAATTTTGGAAACGTAAAGTAAGGGAACTCGTTGATTTACCAGATGGAAAGTATCCAATTGGTACCAAGTGGGTGTTTCAAAACAAGATGTACGATCGTGGTGTAGTTATCAAAAATAAGGCAAGATTAGTGGTTCAAGGTTTTCAGCAGGAGGAGGGGATTGACTATGAGGAAGTTTTTGCACCGGTTGCACGCTTAGAAGCTATCAGAATCTTCTTAGCCTATGCTTCGTTCAAAAACTTTAACGTGTTTCAGATGGATGTAAAGAGTGCATTTCTGTATGGGAAAGTGAAAGAATAAGTCTATGTTTGTCAACCTCAAGGTTTTGAAGATCCTCACATCCCTGCGAAGTACTATAAGCTTGACAAAACTCTCTATGGTCTTCACCAAGCTCCTCGAGCATGGTACGAGACTTTGTCAACATATCTTCTGGAATATGGATATTAAAGAGGGAAAATTGATATGACTCTTTTCACAAAGCGGATCGGAGATGAAGTGATGCTGGTGCAGATCTACGTAGATGATGTCATCTTTGGGTCGACTGATGAAGCTCTTTGAAGGGAGTTCGAGCAAGTAATGAAGGCAAAATTTGAAATGGGCATGATGGGAGAACTCACGTTTTTCTTGGGATTAGAAGTGAAGCAGAGAGAAGACGGCATACTCATTCATCAGGCTAAGTATATCAGAGATATTCTATCCAAGTACAATATGAATGATTGCAAATCTTCCAGCATTCCCTTCGCTACTTAGACGGAACTTACTTCGGATCTTGAAGGAAAACCCTTGAATAAATCCTTCTATCGTCTATGATAGGATCGTTTATGTATCTGACCACAAGTAGGCCTGACATTATGTGGGCTGTCTGATTCTGTGCACAATTTGCATCATGTTCTCATTATCAAACCTCACGGAAAGATAGCTTATGAGTTACTTTTCAAAAGGAACCATCTGATAGATTTCTTCAGACCGTTCGGATGCTCATGCACACTTCTCAACACTGAAGATAATCTCATCAAGTTTGAAGCGGTAGGTGACGTATGCTACTTCATGGGCTACTCATCTTCTCAAAAGGCGTATTGAGTCTACAACAAATGGACAAAGATGGTGCTTGAATCTTATTACATCGATTTTCAAGAAGGGAACTCCACTAACACTGGAAGCGCTCAAAATTGGTTTTATTACGTAGACATTGTATTCAACACTTTCGACATTGTTGAACCAGTCACTGAATCTGAACCTGCTGAATCCACCCCATTAGAGCCATTGTTTGATCCTTCAGACATTGGTTTCACTCCTTTTACAACCCGTTTCACCCCTACCTCTGCATCTCCTACTCTTCCTGTGATCGAAGTAAATGGTGACACATCTGCTGAGAATGCATCCGCACATGATGATTCTTCTTCACAGCAGGTTGTGGATGAACCTCCTAAAGAAGACGAAACTCCAATTATCTACGTCGATGAATATTTCACTAATCTACCTCAACAAGTGGAAACTCACACCAACGCAGGGTACAAGACCAATCGAAACCATCCAATTGAAAATGTCATCGGTTCTGTTGAAGATGGAGTTTGAACACGCGGACAAACACATACCATCAACACAGGACTGTATGTAGCTTTTCTCTCGCAGTCTGTCCCAAGAGAGATTGAAGAAGCAATTCAAGACTCCAGCTGGGTGCAAGCAATGCAAGAAGAATTAGCCCAATTTTGGAAACGTAAAGTAAGGGAACTCGTTGATTTACCAGATGGAAAGTATCCAATTGGTACCAAGTGGGTGTTTCAAAACAAGATGTACGATCGTGGTGTAGTTATAAAAAATAAGGCAAGATTAGTGGTTCAAGGTTTTCAGCAGGAGGAGGGGATTGACTATGAGGAAGTTTTTGCACCGGTTGCACGCTTAGAAGCTATCAGAATCTTCTTAGCCTATGCTTCGTTCAAAAACTTTAACGTGTTTCAGATGGATGTAAAGAGTGCATTTCTGTATGGGAAAGTGAAAGAATAAGTCTATGTTGGTCAACCTCAAGGTTTTGAAGATCCTCACATCCCTGCGAAGTACTATAAGCTTGACAAAACTCTCTATGGTCTTCACCAAGCTCCTCGAGCATGGTACGAGACTTTGTCAACATATCTTCTGGAATATGGATATTAAAGAGGGAAAATTGATATGACTCTTTTCACAAAGCGGATCGGAGATGAAGTGATGCTGGTGCAGATCTACGTAGATGATGTCATCTTTGGGTCGACTGATGAAGCTCTTTGCAGGGAGTTCGAGCAAGTAATGAAGGCAAAATCCGAAATGAGCATGATGGGAGAACTCACGTTTTTCTTGGGATTAGAAGTGAAGCAGAGAGAAGACGGCATACTCATTCATCAGGCTAAGTATATCAGAGATATTCTATCCAAGTAAAATATGAATGATTGCAAATCTTCCAGCACTCCCTTCGCTACTTAGACGGAACTTACTTCGGATCTTCAAGGAAAACCCGTGAATAAATCCTTCTATCATTCTATGATAGGCTCGTTAATGTATCTGACCGCAAGTAGGCCCGACGTTATGTGGGCTGTCTGATTCTGTGCGCGATTTTAGACGGATCCGAATGAATCTAATGAAGCTGCTTTCAAAAGAATCTTTCGCTATCTGAAAGGTATTGCGGGGCTTGGTTTGTGGTATCCTAAAGATAGAAATTTTGATTTAATTGCTTACTCTAATAGTGATCATTCAGGTTGTAAAGTTGACAGAAAGTCCTTCTCTGGAGGATGTCAATTTTTAGGAAATCGTCTCATTTCGTGGCAAAGCAAAAAGCAGATAACAATTTCCACATCAACTGCTCAAGCTGAATACACGGCAGCTTATAGTTGTTGGATTATGGAATCAATGTTATGAAGACTCCTATATTCATCGACAATGAAGCGTGTCTTGGAATTGTGAAGAACCCTATCCACCACTCCAGAACTACAGACATCAAAATTCACATTCATGCGATCAGAGATGCGTATGAGAAAGGATATATTCAAGTGGTGCCGGTGGATACGATGCAACAGAAAGCTGATATATTCAGGAAAGCCTTCGATAAAACTCGCTTCAACCCGTTGGTAACCTGGTTGGAGATGGTCAACTTCCTTGAGTGGAAGTAATTCAAAAAACAGTTTTATAATATATAATAATCTTTTAAAATGTGCCCAACAAAAAGATATTCTGCAAATTTAAAACTTCTTTTCAAGCAATGGATTCTCGAAAATAAAATTTTAAGGGGGGGAAGTATTCCAGAAAATATTGTTGAGTTAAAATCCGTTATTTAACACTTGCATGAGAAATGATAGAAAAACAGATGACACTTTGTTTGATCTTAAAACAAAATCAAGTAGAGGCACCAGGTAATGACGTGTCAGTAGATTCAGCAATACCTTGAAGTAAACTGTGAAAAGGAGATAAAAGCTAATGATCACACAAGAATTCTGGATACCCACAATGTTGTGCATCTTGCGGGTAACACGTTGCGGCGTATGGCTTAATGGTCTTAAATCTTGCGTTGATAGATTGCCAAAGTCTGAGATTTTGGGTCTTTATATTGACTAATCATTTGGGGATATCATAGTTGCTCTTCTGTTGCATCCAGATATATGCTGACCTAGACACAATTATGATATCTTTACAAAAGAGCCAATGCGGCAAAAACCATACACAAATGAAGCTCTCATTGAGAATCATTCAAGTGCCTAAATGATACCGTATTTCGTATCTGTCATAGCCCTCGTTAGACTTTGGTCTCTTTGCTGTACGGAAGTACTGACCTGAACCACAATTGTCTAACGGTGAAATTTCAAAAACGAATGAGGTCAATATACTCACCTGCTATGGGGAATCTTTGCGCATACCTTGATCGCGGGGGTATGTCCTGATGTGGGACTCACGGGCACAACATTCTGATAGTTCAACATGAGTGGGGGAACATCGAATTTCTTGTAAATATTACCGTAACATGATAAAAGGCTATCCGATCGCATGTTGAAAGATAGGTGCATGGATTTAATAGGACAAACATACTGAAAGTTTTTCTTGTGCCTCGATTATTCAAAATATCTAATATTTTATCTCAAACTAATGAAGTGTTACCAGTATGATCTTCTGCAGGTAAGTCACAAGATCAAAATTTGTAATCTTAATGAGAAAAAGGAAGCTTCCGTGTCCTAAAAATAATTTTCAGAATTCAATTTGCAATCTTTCATTTTTTTCCTTAAACTTATTTTAAGTTTTTGCTCTATTTTTAAAAGGGGGCACGTTTTTCGAGAAAAGTTAAAATTTTCGAGCGTATTTGTTTCTAAGATTTCTTAAGTTTGAAGTTATCTCACAATCCAAACAATGCGACGTATTTACTGTTCCAGCCTATTTAATAAATACGCTGGAAAGCAAACATGTATATATATTTCAGTTTCTTCATTATGTAAATATTTTCAAAAACATTCAAACATAATCTTCTTCTGTTTCATCCGAGTCCCTCTTATTTCTATCAAACCTCCTCTGATAATCTGATAGAAGCCTGTTAAAATCGATTTGGTATGATTTTGTCTTTCAAATGTTGATTGTTTGTTGATGTTATGCATCGATTTCAAATGCTGTTGCATTATATATAAACTCTTGAATCTGGTTACATCCGGTTTTCATGGGTTTATCAAGAAAAACTTGAAGCCAGTGTATTTATTTTGAATGTAGCGTAGATAATTTGAATTTGGGGTAATTATCTCAAACTGTTGTGTCAGCGGATTTAAGTCTTGAACGTGAGTTCAAGCAACCAGCGTAATTGACAATTACGCCAGTCAACCTGCGTAGATAATCATCTCCGCTGGACACATTCTCGAGTCAAAGTCTAAATCTGGAACATTTGTGTAGCACAATTAATTATAATTTGGCGTAGTTGTCTCTGAGCCTTGTGTGTACAGTTATGTGTCCGGCGAAATTGGTTCAAATATCTAGCGTATATAATAGCGGTTTTATAAGTTATTATGTATATATTTTTTTAATTTTGTTATTATTCTATATTTATATACTTATATATATATATATATATATATGAATATAAATCTAACCTGACTCGTTTTCGATTTCAGAAATGGTGAAGGAAATCATTTGGGATAAAACACGAAAGCACAATCAGCCATGCAAGTTGGTCCCACCTCCAAGTTATTTCGAAGATGTAGCGGAGTGGATGAACTCAAGCAGGATCAGCTATGCTGTTCAAGCCGATCCAATCATCTATAACATCCACATTGAAGAGTTTTGGAAAACAGCCAAAGTGTCAAAAGTCAATGAAGTTAAAAGAATCACGACTACACTGTGAAACAAGAAGATCATAGAGTCCTCAGTCTTGGAGACAAGCACAGTGATCCGCTCAGAGTTAAGAAGGATGACATCCTCAATGGATTTAAAGGGATGAGGTATGTTGGACACTTCAGAGAGAAAAAACGAGATCAAAAGAAAGGGGCTTACAAAGGACTGGAGATTCATTCTTCATGTATTTTCTATGAGCTTGGCACATAGAAAGGGAGGATATGATGGCTTGAACTTAGAATGGTCGGCTGCTATGCTCAACCTTTGCACAAAATAACCATTCAATATCTCGGGTCTTATCTTTTACTGCATGGTTGATAACGGAAATTTCTCCACATGGGCCTTGTACCCATGGTTTGTTCAGCTCCTCATCAACGACCAACATCCAAATCTCCCTCATGATGGCGACCTATACAAGTTTCAGTTGCCGACAGGTCGTCAGATTACAGAACTAAAAACTGAAGAATGGGTGCTGCATCAGTGGATCTATATGGAAGAAAGATATCCTGTTGTGAAAGCAGCCTATGAGAAATACCGAGAACGTGTGAAAAGAAAGAGACAAGGGGATGTTGAGGAGGAAGTGGATGAGGAAGAAGAGGAAACCGAGCAGCTAATTCGAAAGAATAAAGGAAAGAAACTTATGAAAGAAGGGGACTCATCAAAGAAACAAAAAGATACCGCTTCTCAAGAACGTTTAATGGAAAGCAGCTTTAGGGCCGGAGGCACCAGAGAACATCACAAACATATTGAAAATCTCCATGTAATTCACGAGGAAAAAGAAAGAGAGAAAAGAGAAGCTAGAAGAAAGAGGTGTCATATGACAGAATCTGAAACGCCAGTGACGGTCACTACCGAGCTAGAACAGTTAGATGAGTTTGTTAATCAATTGATTGTCAATCAAGAAGCTCCAAATTTTTCTCCCCCTCAGAAGCGTAAGAAAACAGGGGATGGACCATCGACAGAAGCACAACCAAGGCAGATGCCCCAACAAGCTACTCGAAGACCGCGTCCATTTTAGGATCTGTACGATAAGCTGGCGAAAGATATTGGGAAAGGCCCAGCTCAGGAGTTCTGTCTGTTGAAACATCAGGTAAGTAATACGAACGTTGTTCACGAAAAGCTGAGGGAGCAAAGAAAGAAAAACAAAGAGCTTCATGCATATGTCAAAGAACAAACGAGATTCGTGAGATTTCAGCAGGAGGGAATGGAAAAGATGTACCGTATGATCAGAGAAATTTGCACCAAGGTAGACAAACAACCGATGTTCTCATCCACAAACATCTTTGACTATGAGAAGTTCAAGGTTGAAGAAGAAAGACAAAAGGCTGAAGACGCAGAAAAGAAGAAAAAGCGTTTAGAATCCGCGGTAAACGTCACTGAAGATGACAAAAGTGAAGAAGAGGAGGTAGACAAAGATGAGATGCCAGCTCGATTTGTTGAATGGGGTTTGGAAGAAGACATTGTTTATGAAACTGAGGACGGTGACTCAGTAACTCCAATGCATCCAGAGTGGTTCAGGAAAGAAAGAGAAAAACTTCCAGACTTCTATCAGGTGGTCACTGTTGAAAAATCTGAAGTTAATGATAGAATAATAAGCTGGAAGTACTGTAATCTCAAAGGGATGTTCATTATGAAGAGACGAGGTGGAGTCATTCAGCACTTCAAGATCGGAGCTGATATGAAAAGCCTTCCAAGATGGGATATTCGAGAACTAGGCAGGCTAGACTTTATAAACCCAACCAACAGTAGCATCGGAGCTGACTTTGGAAGACTTATTTTAAGAGAATGCAATCGGGGTTTCACAGTTTTCAAGCCACAACGACCCTGAAGAAGAGTGTCGAAGACCACAAAAGTTCCTATCATCGGAAAAGGGAATGGTTACATGGGTCATCGATCCTGCTAAGGTTGAAACGAGAGTCAAAATCCCACCAGGGCAGCCCGTCATGCTTACAAATTTCAAGAAATGGTTCCATGACAGGAAGATGGGAGAAGCAGTGATCAGATTGGTCTCTAATGAAGATATTCGCATTTTAGACCCGTGGATGTTTTTATGTTCTGTCTTTCCGATCTTAACATTCTCTATGGCCACAAAATCCACGTTGGAGCAGGAAATGAGTACAGAGAAGAAGGAATGTTATTTCAAAGGGCGGTGGAGGGGGCTAGAGAAAGAAAGATAGAAATGATGGACATTGTAATCAGAATCGAGAAGCAAAAAGAAAAGGAGGAGGCAAGAAAAAGGAAAAGAAAGGACAAGTCATCATCCCAACAGAAAGCTCCCTCACCATCTCAAGTTGCATCTCAATCTCAAACTCCGGTTTCATCCACATATGAAGCCACTACGGAGTTCCAACAAACCTCAAGTGAAGCTTTTGTTAATCCAAGTTCTGAAGCAACAACCGACCAACCTATGGATCAAGATGCGCAAGAAAAAGATCAAGGATCAGCCGCAGACCCTGAAGCTCCGAAACAAGATTGAAGAAACTCAAGCACGCAACGTTCTTGGGGGGATATTGTTAGAACATTTTGAGACCGTTGGTACTTGATTATCCATAGTTTGAGCCGGTTTGTAATAGTTCGACAATCTTAAAGGATCAAAAGTGCAACTGTATGAAAATCATATGTTGGCGGCGTATTTAACAACCCAGCGAAACTGTTAATTACGCTGGGTAGTCAGTCTGTATATATAGATGCTTCAATGAATGTATTGTCCAAGTTTCTTGGACAGATTTTGGTGATTCTCTTGTGTTGCGATTCTTGTTATTGTGCTTACATCGGAATATCCAGGTGTTGTTATTGATTACATCTTTTTGGGATTTCATATATAACACTAGTTGTTTGATCCATTCAAGATTCTTCATCTTCATGGTTTGGTTTTTCTTAACTTTCACATTCAAACAACGAATCCATAGTTGTTTGAGTGATAACAATCAACCACTATGATCCGAATCTTTTTTGGGACTCACAGGGTGTGAATCTTAAGAGTTTCCACTTGAGTGATGATTGTATTAGTTGTAAAAAGGGCAAGCAGCACAAGATATCTCATCCAAGAAACGTCCTGAACTCTATAAAGCTACCACTAGTGAGCTTAGATATGGATCTATTTGGGTCAGTTAATGTCAAAAGTATATCTGGTGATCTATATTGTTGTGACTGAAGACTACTCAAGATTTTTATGGGTTCTATTTCTAGAAAGGAAAGATGAGACATTTGAATGTTTGATGATTCTTTTTAGAAAGTTGGAGAATTTGTACCATCTACCGATAAGAAGGATTTGTAGCGAGAATGGTACTGAGTTAAAAAAAATAGAATGATGGAGTTTGCAATGACAAAGGAATACTTCATGAATTCAGGGCGCCCTATACACCACAGTCAAATGGAGTAGCTGAACGAAAGAATCGAACTCTTATTGAAACAACACGCACAATGCTCGTGTATTTCTAAATTACACGTTAGCTTTTGGAGCGAAGCGGTTGCTTCTGCTTGTTACATGCTTAATCGAGTATTAACAGTCAAGCTCATAAGAAGAAAAGCTTTGAGTTTCTTAATCAGCGAAAACTAACTTTGGAGTTTTCAGAACTGTCTTGATCTCCGTGTATAGTTACTGACTCAGATGGTAAATTCGGAGCTAAGTCTCTAGAGGGGTTTTTCATGGGATATGCTAGTCCTTTGAGACGAGTATTTCTGCCTAGCATAAACCGGGTTATTCTACACAAAACCTGGTGATCCTTTGTTGTATAATTATGAGAGTTTGTGGGATTCGTTTGAACTACCGAATGAACCTACCGAAGAGGAGCTTCTATTGCTATATTAGCAACAATAATCATCTAATCAAGAGCAAGTTGCTAGACCAATAATGATTTCACAATCACATGTTGGCACAAATGATTCTCAAGCAGGTCCGAGCAATACACAACAATAACCCATAGTCAAACCAGATGTGAACAATGCAACACCCACTTTTGATCAATCTGATGATTCTGATGGTAAGCCAACTTATGATAATGGAGGATCCAGTTCTGATGAAGGCTTAGAGCAGATTACAAGTTTACTCAATCAATATGCGGGTCCAAGTTGTGACAAATGGCAAATAACCAGTAATTCTGTACAATCTAATCACTATTTTTAGTACATAATCTCATGCGTTTGATCGTAATTTGATTTCGTAACTGAATCGTATGTCATATCAACAGTATTAGGACAAGTAAATCAGATCATGGCATATATTGGTTTCCGTTACGACGTGAAACAAATCAAACAATGCCCTAAAATTATTGGTAGAAAGTGTTGGGCGTACTATTTGCGGTTGCACTATTCATGTCAGCAACTAAAACGAAACAAAAGAATGACTAACGGCATTTTAAGGCCATAAATGAGTTTGTATATACGTGAAAACACTAATGTGGGAACACATCTTGCAATAATACATAACTTTCCGCAAAATTGTCCGTTTCGACTAAAAATGTGACAATTTTAGTTCATCCGCAACATTAATTCAGTATTTTCCAGATTCCTGAGTTATAATAGAACAATGTTAAACACCCTAAAATAATATGAGAATAGCATAATACATAAAAGACATCGTTTCCGGCCGTACCACAAGCACTGCACAACTTGACCGGAAAGCGACCGATTGTCGAATCGGCAAAGATTTCAATGGTTGATAGCCTCATACATTAATCTAGAGAACTCTTTAAGCTTCATTTGGGATCCATAAATATCATCAACTATCTTAAGGTCACGGAAACACAACTCTCGGAAATGTTCGACCACAAAATATATAAGTGCCAATATCAAGCAAATAATTAAACGAAAAGCGTTTCGGCCATCCAAACTTAACATATACTCGACTATTGAACTAGTTAATCATATTTCTAGGTCGGAAGTGCCCTAAGTAAATGCCATGGCACTTGTGGTCGAAAACCAAAGCTTCCGGTTCGAAACAATAAATCTCCAATACTAACCGATATCGTACCGATGAGCGAACTAGTGATGCTTTTGTCATCCAAAACTAATACCAATTAGTCAAGGGAACTAATTAATATTGATTACGACCCTAAATCCTAATTACTCACTAATGAGGCAAGATCAACCCCTAATTACCATACTTAACTTAAACCCCTAAATATCTACTAAAATTATCACATGTTATAAAAATAAATTACACTTAGCCCCCCCTCATGTTTGCCGATTCAAGTGGGCCCCCACCCACTTGATTTGTGTTGAAAAACTGAAGACCTAAGCATGGTAAGAAGATTGGGTTTGATTTGAAAGTCTATATAATCACTTCAAAAAAAAATTAAAACAAGCATCCCTTTGGTCTCTCTCTTCCCCACGGCTCAACACCACCTCCATCATCCTCCTTTTCTTCAACATTAAAGTACCAAAATAAAGCTTAGTTAGGCCACTACAAGATCACCCAAGGTGTTTGCAAAGATGGATGGTCATTAGGGCTTTCTTTAGAGCTTCACCTTCTCCTTAATCTCACTTAATCTTGTGCAACTTTGCAAGATATCTTTCATCATATTTAAGCTTCTTATGATGTCTAGTTTATGAAAGAACTTGTTGATCATCTTGAAAGTAAACAAAAATACAACTTAAAAACCTAATCTCACCTTAATAATCTACTAAATATAGTTTATTATGTGTTGATTATGTGTATTAGTGTTAACTTGCTAGCATGATTATGTTTATTATGTTAAAGTAAGTTGTAAGTGAATGATCTTGTATGAATAAAAATATGAATGATGATTTAAACATGGTGATGTTTAAATCTAAACAAGATCATCAACCTCATGATCCACGAAGATTACTACAACTTCAAAATGATTTACTATATATGTTTGATTTTTATAAAGAGTAAACACTATGATTTAAGTTATGAACATCTTAAAAAGTGTAGTAAACAAAGTGTTTAAAGTGGGAATCTTGATTTAAATATATAACAAAAGTGGTGTCTTAAATGTTTTAATAAATATGTGAGATCTAATTATGTTTAAGTAAAGTAGTTAAATATATGTTTACAAAGGATCATGGAAATGAGGATGAAAAAGTTTACAAATGAAGCGTACAAAAGTGATATGTTTACTTGAGTTGAAGATTGATCTTGATTGTGGGTTTAAACATGGTTTAAATACGTTTTTGAAACGTGGAAAACACCATAGTTTAGGCACTATGGCGAAATTTTCTAAAAATCTAATCGCGTTTAAAGAATAATTAACGGGACTAAACGCGATTAGTGACCTAAACAATCATTAAGCAAGTTTTAAGGACAAGGGTTAAATCCTAACCTTCCAAAAGTTTAACAAGTATATATATATATATTAACGGGACTAAACGCGATTAGGGAACCAAAACAGTCATTAAGGAAGTTTTAAGGACAAGGGTTAAATCCTAACCTTCCAAAAGTTTAACAAGTATATATATATATATTAACGGGACTAAACGCGATTAGGGAACCAAAACAGTCATTAAGGAAGTTTTAAGGACAAGGGTTAAATCCTAACCTTCCAAGAGTTTAACAAGTATATATATATATATATACTAGTTAAAAATAAGTATTTATTACATATATATATATATATATATATATATTTGTCACCAAAAGTTTATGTGTAAATACATGTGTATGTATGTCTATGTATCTAGAAAGTTTAGGGTATACACTACAAAATACCCAACGTATACAAACACTTGAAGAATTACCACGTGTAAATAACATGCACGCATACACTTTTACAAAACGCTTAAAACAATAATTGGACGAACGGAGTAATGCGCACAATGGTCGAGTTTACATAATACACTGTCGCGTCGTCGATCAACGAACAATTCGCCAACATGAAGAGCTACTACGGCATTCGGGGATTTTCTATGCGAAAATATATATATTAAATGACAACAACGACGTCTAAAAATGATGTAGTTTAGACACTTAATGAATATATATATTTATCGATGAAAAATCCGGAAAGTTAAGATTAATAAGAATTATTAAGTGATTTTATAAAAGTATATAAATATACTTAATGGTCTATACTTTGTAAAATTATTAAGTGACGATTTATAAATATTTGGACTCATGAAAATTAAGTTGGGCTAGGCGCATTATATAAAAGACATGGGCAAGGCCCAATTACACAAACCATAAAATAATATGGGCTAAGCCCAAAGGCATAATATACATGGGCTAGGCCCAAACATATTATTTCATGGGCTAGGCCCAAACACATAAATTACATGGGCTAGGCCCAATGACATAAATTACATATGCTAGGCCCAATCACATAAAGACATGGGCTTGACCCAATGACATAAATTATATGGGCTAGGCCCAAGCACATAAAAACATGGGCTAGGCCAATGATATAAATAACATGGGCTAGGCCCAATCATATAAACACATCGGCTAGGCCTAATGACATAAATTACATTGGCTAGGCCCAATCACATAAAGACATGGGCTAGGCCCAATCATATGAAGACATGAGCTAGGCCCAATGTGTACATACATGGGCTAGGCCCAATGACACACGTGCAAGGCACGAGGACATGTGAAGGGCGATGCCCTTTCACACACGATCTAAGAATGACAATATATATATATATATATATATATATGTATATATATATATTTTTATATTTGAGAAATATTTGTATAAAAATATTGATCGAACAAACGAACTACCAACACTATAATAGCATAAAGTTGTTCTATTGTGGTAAATATATACACAACAAGAATTCAAGATGAACAACTAGTACGAGGTCCAACGAGACCTAGGTGTCTAAAGTTAATATACATGTAGGTTACACACGTGTGCGGACACCTAAATTCAATAAGTATGACTTACGGAACGCAAAACTGTGAGTTCATGTCCCTCCTTCAATTATTTCAAAGTTTTGTTTTAAAAACTATCGAGGGGAAATACATGTCATAACAAACAGTATGTTAGCGATCGGTTTAGATGATAAGACGATTAAATGTGCGTAAGTAGGATGATGACAAGAGTAACATTAATCATTTAGTGACCATGGTGCAAAAGATATAGATCTATTGAGTTTGAGGCACGCTCCACTCCTGGTTGTTAAACCTTTAGGAGTGATTTTGTGATCTCAATGATGTCAAAGTTGTCTAGGTTTGGTTGCTTACTTATAACACATATGTCAGGGTGCTCGCGACACACTGATAGATCCTTAAACTCCTTGAATGCTAATAACATACTCGGATTCCGTTACTTGATTACAGGGATGACATTTTATAAGAAACCATTAACTACATGAACTCACCAACTTTTGTTGACTTTTAAAATTACATGTATTCCAGGACGCAAGACATGAGCTGGTGATACATTTCGAGATATGGGAAATGACATGACAATGAATGCCACCTTTTGGAGGATTTGTCTCTTATATCCCAACCTCGTATGGGCATATAGGAGTCAAAACCTCATTATGCATTTATGATGAAAACAATATTTTATTTTGAAGTAATGTATTTCAAACTATGTTTCTGATGACAATGTGAAACCAGTGAAAACTATGAAATTTACTTTTGGTAAGTTGTAAATGTTGGAATGCAAATTTATATTAGTATGGTATCGTTGTCTATTTATAGTTGTTTACTTGATTTGATGCAATAATTACCTCATAGTCACACCTTTGCGCTTCCACTACGACCACGGTGTGACACAAGTAATTAGAATGGAGCATCAATGAGTAATCGGGTTGCTGAATAGAATATTACGAATCTTGATATTGAAGTGAGTGTCTCTAATGAGGTTATGCTGAGGACGTTGTCATACCACCCATCTGAGAATATTATTGGAGAGTTGTAGACTAGAGTAAAAACCAGAAATTATATCAATAAGGATCTTAGTTGTTTTTATACTAAAGTTTTACCTATTCAAGAAGCATGCTCATATAGTTGTTTTATTTCACAAGTTGAGCCTAAATCGCATAAAGATGCGCTTACTGAAGAAAGTTGGGTAAACGCAATGCTGGAAGAGCTGCAACAGTTAGAAAAACTTGGAGTCTGGAAGCTTGTCGACCTACCGGATAATCACAAGTCCATCAGTACAAAATGGGTCTTCAAGTGTAAACGAGATGATAGAGGAGTGGTGGTACTCAATAAGGCTCGACTCATAGTCCAAGGTTTTCACCAGCAAGAGGGCATTGATTATACAGAGTTTACGTTCCTGTCGCATGTTTAGAAGCTATCCGCATTTTCGAGGCACTTGCGTCATGGAAAGGTTTCAAGGTGTACCAATTGGATGTAAAGTCCGCATTCCTATACGGAAAGGTGAAAGAGGAGGTGTATGTTGGACAACAGCTGGGGTTTGTTGTTCTGATACACAAAGAAAAGGTTTACCTACTAGATAAGGCGTTATTTGCACCAGGCCCCGAGACCCTGGTACGAGACACTTTCTCAACATCTTCTAGAGAATGATTTCACCGGAGGAATAGTAGACAGTACCCACTTTACATGAGAAATGGATGGACATTTGATTATCGTACAAATATATGTGGATGACATAATCTTTGGTTCGACAAATGATGAGCTGTGTAAAGACTTCGAGAAAGTCATGCAAAAGAAATTTGAAATGAGTTCAATGGAAGAGATGAAGTTCTTTCTGGGACTTCAGGTCGATCAATTACCTGATTGAATCTTCATCCATCAGACAAAGTATGTGCACGATGTATTGGAGAAATTTGATATGTCGGGAACATCACCATTGTCACTTAATCACAACATTGTACCAGATTTACTAGGAGTAAAGATTGACGAGACCTTATATCGATCAATGGTTGGATCTTTAATGTACCTCACAACATCAAGGCCGGATATCATGTATCTGACATGCCTCTGCACCTGATATCAATCAAGTCCATGAGTCTCTCACATGCTGATCGTCAAACGGATTCTTTGATATTTGAAGGGTTGCCCAAGCACCGGCTTATGGTATTCGTGGAATGATGATTTCAACCTCCCTGGATATTCTGATTCTAATTTTGGATGCTGCCCCTCAAATACTAAATCTACAACTGCTGGTTGCTAGTTCTTTGGCACACGACTAGTAACGTGGCAATGCAAGAAGCAACCATGGTCCTCTATCTACTTGCGAAGCAGAATACGTTTCAGCTTCCGGTTGTTGTTCCCAGATCTTGTGGATAAAACAACAGATGAGAGACTATGGATTGCAGTTTCTTGAGACGCCTATATATGTAGATAATGAGGATGCCATAAATAGAACTAAAAACCCGGCTCAACACTCTAAAACTAAATCTATTGATATTCGACACCACTTTATCCATGATTGCTACGAGAAAAAGTTGGTTAGAATGAAAAGATCCACACTGATGAACAAAAGGCAGATTTTTATACCAAAGCTTTTGATAGAACTACATTCATATATCTTTTGAAACTTAATGGGTTTAAAAATCTGATATCTGGGGGGATTTAGAGAAAGTTGAATTCAAGGCGGATGACGAATTGACGTGATCCTCATCGGTTTGTCACATTTTATAGTTTTTAGAATTTCTTTCTTTAAACCCAAAATTCAAAAATATGTTTTTTTTTATTTTAGGGGGAGAAATGTTGTGAAAAATACAGAAACATATAAAGTTTTAAAATGTACAAAAACATGAAAAAGAGAAAAAGAGTTTTCGTGTAAGAAGAGGAAATGACAGTACATTAGTGGAATATCACAGTATGCTAAAGAAATGTTGGGTCAAAATGTTTAAACAAGTCTCATTGATGATGTGCCAGTAGGCTTCGCACATTCAATAGATTGTTTCTGTGATATAAACATAAAGAAAAACTTCTTAATTAGTGGGTTAACATCTCATGGATATATGGTCTTAGTAAACCGAAATTTCATTTGAAAGATTGCCGGATTCTAAAATACTAGGTCTTTATAGATAACTGATATCTAGAGTATTATACAAGTTCTTCTGATTTTGCGTCAGCAATGGCCTAGAACTTGTAGAATTCTTTAGCTATTAAACCCGGAAACTGTAGCATATTGAAAGTATGGAAAGATCTAACAATTGTAGTCAAATGATTCCTAATTGGAACACTACTTTTAAGTCGAGCCTTCATCTCTTTGTCTGTACGGTGGTACTAACTTGAGTTCTCAAGGTCTCGCACAATGCAGATACAAATATTAGTTTGATATATATTCACTTGTAAGATGAAATCCAGGGAATCTTGATACGAGAGTATATTCTGAGGTGGGAAACACAGTTAAGTCAAGTTCTAAGACATCTAATTAACATATCTTGAAACAATCGAGCAATGTGTAGAGGTTTAAATGGATCAGTATACTGACGATCTAAGTTAATTTGTTTAAAACATAAAGTTTTCAAGATCAATGGTACTAGTGATTTGTCTGAAAAAAAACTGATATAATCCTGTAAATATGTTTGTACATAGTTATTGCATTTCATTTTAGACAAACTCAAAAAGGTTTTCAGTCTGTTTCAGTATAAGCTTTGGAAAATTCAAAAAATATTTATTTTTATCTTAGTTTCTACTACCGATGATGGAAAGAGGATCTTCAAAGGCAAAATATGCTGGTTTCTGAACAAAATCTAGAGGACAACAACTTGGGAGCTTATCTAAAATGAGAAAATGTTTTGAAAAGATCAAAAGTTCATTAATTTGAAACTTAACATTGCCTGAAAACATCAGTTTTTCATAAAGTGTTCAACCAAGGTCATAAACTTAAACTTGGTAGACAAATCAGTTAACCAGGGTCATTAACTTGGACTTGGTCAACTGAGTGGGTTGTTAATACTAAAAAAATGTTCAAAATAGTTGAAATTTTGAAAAGTTGCATGTCACTTTGCACGAATTGGTATCCACTCCACACGAAGTGGATCACTCCGCACGAAGTTTGAAACCTGCACTATATAAAGGATCCAGACCGCACGAAATGGTCATTTACAAGTTAGTGCGATCTGAGAGACCCTTAGTGTTGTAGTTTTTGTGTGATCAAAGACCAAGTGTTGCCAAAATTGACATTGGGGAGGATGATTAGCACACCTCTTACAATGGGGCAGGTAATAGGATTTGATTTGGACCTTAATTGGACATGTTCGGTATTCTTGATCTTAAAACATAGATCTAGGGAAATCTAGCAAGCCAAAATTAAAATTGAACATATATATTTGTAAATTGGCATGGTTAGTATCAAATAGAATCATCAATTTCTTTAAAATCGATCAAAATGTGAATTTTGCTAAAATCAGTGTTGGTACGATGTGGAAGTCATTTTGTACGAAGTGAATTATTCACTTCGCACGAAGTGAAATTGCTAAAAATTGATAACAGCTTTGCATGAAGTGGACTTGTATTTTAGGTCAAAAGTTTCTTTTTACACCACTTTGTACGAAGTGGAAATGAACACTTCACACTAAACCACTTCGCAAGAGAAATTTGGTAATTTTATCAAATTCGTCTAAGTGTTGAAATTTTTTGTGTGTCACAGGTAAAGAAGACGAAGTTTGAGCCAATCTATAATATTTGTTGTGTTTTGGGTAAGGAAATACTAGAAATGGCTCCTTTCAAGTCTATTTTAGATTTTATGGATCGCTTGCCAATCAAGAAGGCGTTGACACATCAACACAAAGTGTATAAGTCACATATCGAATGTTTTTGGAATGCTGCAGGGTTTGTTCCTGAACCAAGAGCAATACATTTAGTAGTAATGATATGAAGAGTTTGAAGTCTATATTACAGAAGAGCTAATTCGGAGGGTGTTAGACTTCAAGGATAAAGATGTTGATCCTACTGGATATCATGAACAAATGGTAAAGGGTTGTTTCTTCAGGATGGGTTATAAAGGTTATGTCAACGCAGTAAATTTCAGCAAGGCAGGTTTGGGGAGGCTATACAAATTCTTTGCTCACTCTTTTATTCATGCACTTAGTCACACGAAGGGAGGTTTTGACGTTATACTAGACTACCAAATGTGTATGGTTACCACGTTGAGCTTTAATTTACCTTACAACTTCATGAAAGTTAGTTTTGATCAAATGGTGGTGAATATTTCAAAAGAAAGTTCTGGCAGTATCCAAGATTTATTCAAATGATGCTAGGATCTGTTTTCAAACTTGGCGAAAGAAGAAGACGGTGAATTGAAGTTTGTTCATATGGATAATGAGACTTTGATTAGATTGAATCTTTATCAGAAGCAAGATTGTGAGCCTATTGCAAAGAAATTTTTTGGAGCCATTAAAGAGAAAAATTATGTTGCACCGCCAAAGTATAAGCGGAGGAAAGATATAAGCAACTCTGAGAATGATGAGGAAGAATGATTAGATGGTTTTGTTCCAAGGAGGAGTAGTTGGTTTGAGAAAGAGGAGAAGAAAAAGAAACATTCAACTCCTAAAAAGAACCCTACTCAGACACGTAAACGTGCAACTATACAAACTATGCTCATTGATGAACAATCTGAAGAAGAAGAAGTATCGGTGAATAAGCCTGCTGATGACAACGTGAACATACATGACGATGCTTTCTCGGCAACATCAGATCAAGACCATGATGATGTGAATGTTACAAACATTGCTGCTCATGTTGAGAAAGAAGCATTTGAAGGTGATAATGAAGATAGTTCAGATGATAGTGTTGATCTGGAAAAAGCAACAAAAAAAGAAAGAGCTGAATTGCAAAAGCAACAACGTAAATGTAAGGAGGTTGGAGATGATGATGCCACATATGTTCCTACTAACCTAGAGGAGACATCTGAAAGGCCGACAAAAAAAGCTAAACATGTTTAAAGCAAGCCTTCAGATATTCAGAAGAAAACAACAGGGTCTCATGCGGCAAAGAAAGCTCGTCAAAAGTATAAAAGGGCCAGGAAGACACCTGAGGTGGAAGCTACTACTGTAAATGTCGAATCTATAAAACCACCTACATCACCACAATATGTTATTCCACCATCACCACAACATGTTACACCACTACAACCATCTTCAACACCAAAGCAACCATCTTCAACACCAAAGCAACCATCTTCAACAACAAAGAACTCCACAATCTGCTCAAAGACGTCAATCTTTGCCAACAGATGATTTTGGTGAAATTCCTTATAATTAGTTTGAGGGAGGATTAGATGGAGATTTCTTTAAGGATACAAAGATTGTAGAGTTAGAAAGCAGAATCAAGTATCTTGAAGATGACAGAAAGAACTTAGAAGCTGTGTTAGCAAGTTTTCTTTCCGAAAATGAAAGATTAAGAAGGTTGGTTGAAGAGTATGAAGCTGAGAGATTGACAAATGATAAAAAGTTTAATATGTTCCAGAAAGTATTATCAAAGAAGTTGGGTATTGACTTTGATGTAGAATTTGATTTGTTAGTAATTGAAGAGGTAAAGGCTAAAGCTGCTGAACAGGCAAAGAAAGAAGAAGTTGAAGCTGCAACGATGGGTAAAGGAAAAAGGAAAGATAAATGAAATTGCAGTGATTATTTCCACTGAGCTAGAAATCTATGTGCTGGTTAGAGAACCTGTTGATGTTTCTAGAGTTTCAACAAAGGAAAAAATACTTGGAGAAGAAAAAGATGGAAGCTGAGATAGACGAAGAGGTTGATGGGTATAATGAGGATGATGATGAAGATGTTGGTGGAAATGGTAAGAAAGATGATGACGACACAGGTGATGACAATGATGATAATCAAGGGGGTACGGGTGTGACTGTTCTAGATGCAAAGATCACTAAGTCGTTCGACCATGATGCTTATCATAACGACACAGTTAATCAAGAAGATGATTCACAAAGAAAGGGGGAGCAGACGGATCCGGTAAACGATGCAGAGCAATCAGGAATCCTCACAGCTACACCTATACAGGTTCTTCCTGATTTGCCAAAGCCCAGAGTTTTCTACTTGGAACATGGTGTCGAAGAGGTGAATTTGTTTATAATTACATCAAGGAGGAAATTGTAGAAATATTGGGTGTTGACTAGAGTTCATTTGATTTCAATTTTGAAGAAGAATTAAATTATCACACCCTGCCAAAATCATCAGAGTTGGGCGTGATCTGATTGGTATCTTCATTGCACAACGGAAGTATTTAATGTGCTAAGACTTCTAGAAAGTTGAACGCCTGCTACGTACTCGAATCACACCGGGTTCTCCTATTCCAACCGTGCTATAGTTTTAAATTGTAACCTGAGAAAGAAACATGCGAAAAATCAACATAAAGTTGGCAAGTTCATATGTTTTAGTTGTATGAGATAATTCCGTAAATGTAAGATGTATTTGTATCAAAACCGGTATGTAAAAGCGTCTATGAAATCGTTGATCGCTAATGTTTTGTAAGGACATTAATATGTGTGACGACATAGGAAGCAATCCAACCCTTGACGGTTTTCCATCGATTACCCTCGATTGTGACACAAACGCACTCTTCCGTGTGGGTCCATGACAAAGAGTGGGGCTCGCCAGAACCTGCTAGATCTAACCCTTTGTTCCTTGGTCTAAACTAGATTAATGGTGCTTAAGTACCATCCTATTCGCACATGATCTAAGTTGTTTCATTCCCTAGCTTATTATACCATTGTACATGTATCTCCCCCCGATATTTGTAAAACTATAAAATGTTTTAGATGAAAAGGGGGGAAACATGAACTCACGAAGTCCTTGTGCCACGCACAAATGAAAATGGGCTTAGCCTATTTGAGTCTGTAAGCGGGACCAGTCCCCTTGTTTGTATGCAGTACAACCAAGTCCCATTGTAACTAGGACAATTCCGTCCTTAAGATGTATGTAACTCATGCACGTTTCGAAAATACGCGTGCGTTTTGTAAATCGGTAGGTTTAGCATAAAAATTTTGTAAACTATTTTAGTTTGTTGGAATTTGTTTGTATCTTGGTTTAGAAACATATAGTTTTCGTTCATCAAAATTTTGTGTACTTTTGCAAACTTTCATATCTTTCCACCCCCGACAACGTTTATAAAAATGGAAAACCGTAAGAAGTAGGGGTTATGAACTCACCTCGATGTCCAGTGCAAAGCTAGCTTAATAAGATTCCAAAGTTTAGTTTCCAAAACTTAAACTCGCTAGCATGCAATCGATGACATTCCGAACAAGGAATTAAACTTAGAAGTCTCCACTAAAAGTGTAGCTAAACTACGTGTCATCACGCTCTACCAATGGTTAACCAATGATTCAATAGGAAGATGTTAACTTGATATAAACCATATTATTTTACCCGTTTAATCCCATTTATTATCGTTGATATTTACTAAGTCTTAGGAACACTTAGTTTCCAATAGGTTTATATATATATATATATATTAGTGGTTCCGAAGGGTCGTACGTGTACGTAAACAAGTTTTATATAAAAATAATACACGTTATAGACTCATATAATGTATTTAGGCATTCCCCGATAGTCGTCGAATACGTTCCCCGAATCAAAATATGTAAAATAGTGTCGGGAGTAGTTTTTTTATGCGTTTGTTTGTCGGTTGCGTTAAAATCGTGAAAAATATCCGATTGTTGTTTTTAATCTCATTTCGGCTTCGAATATTAAAATTCGATTATGAAGCCAAAGATATCATAATATTTTCGTTTTCACGATAATAAACGAGTCTGATGCTTCCGTTTCGCTGTCGGTGCATTCATGCAGTCGTGTTTTCGTTCACGTATGCGTTTTGAGACGTTCAGAAGTAGGGTAACTTTGTAAAACCAAGTTCATGTGTATAAATATATGTATAAAACTAGTATTTGTCAGGCTTGCCGGTATTTTGTTTGGTGTCAGTTCGTTACCGTTTAAATGCACAAAAAAGTTCCCAAAATTACCAAACGTGTACTGTAAGACCGGATAAATGTTCCTAGGCATTCCAAAGGCCTATTTGAGTTAATTTGTGTCTTAAAATCATACTTAAATTGTCTTCATGTTCGTTATACACGTAATTATAACCGTAAATTGCTGGTTGTCACATTCTCCCCGTGTTAAAGAAATTTTGTCCTTGAAATTTAGACGATGTTATCTCCTTAGAGTTATGTCATGCGTTGCAAATATGAATAGTGTCAAAGTAAATGACAATGTAATTGTATCAAGACATGCTTGATTTAAATGGATATGAGGACATACTTCACCAAATAGAACCCAATTGTTCAACTGAATTTGATTCTGAAATCAATGTCAAGCGAATGAGGCGTAGCAAAATAATCACCAATATGACTTTGTTTACAGGGGTCCAACAAAAGAGGAATTCGACAAATAAGTGTCCAAATGAACGTTCACAATCTGTATATGAATTTTAGAAACAATAGAAATTTTTACCAACGGAATCTTACATTGGTCGCTAATTAAGTGAACACTAGAATCAACAAGCTCAATGAAATAGAAACATGAAAATGATTTGTCAACTTTCAACCAAAACATGTATAAAAATCAATGTGTTGACATTATTGAATTGCAAGGATACACCGATATACAACATAACTTAGTGTATCGTTGTCTTAACACATAGTTGCATTAAGACTATTTAAATGATGAGTCAAACGAAAGGCATACATAGCTTTTGCACCAAACCATTGATCACGATTAGCCCAAGCTACAATTTTGTACCGACACCACAAGGTGTCGTAGTGATGGAAATAATTTAATGATAACGGTGACAGAACAAATTCATCATGTTTGCAATCAAATGAAAAGTTCTACGAAGAAAATCTAAATATTTGATCCAAATAAATCTTATAGGATTTTCAATTGAAGATGAAAAAACAAATAAATATAATTTTCGGTCCATCGTGGAAGAACAATAAATATCCCAAATATTTTGACCAGTGATGAAAGAACCGCTAAGAGGTACACCATAATGTAACATGAATATGTGTACCATTATCTTAATACACAATTGTATTAGACTGCTTTAAAAAAATAAATCAATAAGATGGATTTAAAAATAAATAATTAAATAAATAATCAAATCTGTACATGAGGTGTGCAAACGGGTTTAGCACAAGCTTCAAGTAGTGAAACGCCACCACGAGGTGTGATAACCAACAAACAATTTAATGGAGTTGAAGACCGAACAAGACTACTAAGGTTCGAAACAAATGAAGTGCTTGTTAAGATCACTTTGAATATGGTGACTTCAATGCATCATATGGAACCTTGAATTGAATATATATGAAATGAGCAAGTTCAATCAATTGAACTTGGTTTCGGTACAACCCAACAATAAATACACGTATCAAAAAGGAAATCTTGACATGGTTACAACGAAAAACCATGTATGTAACTTAACAAGAACAGTAGTTTTCAAGAATTCGTTGACTCGATATCAAGGAATCAACACTTACAATAATGCAGGTCATCTAGATCATAATGCAAAAATTTGAGTATAGTGAAATAATACTTGAATTATTGATGAAATAACCATTCGAAGTGAAAGCCCTGATGGTCTCCACCAATCAATTTAACTACCTGCCTAACAAACCATGCATGCGAAACATAGGAATTTGTCAAGAAAAGATGCAAATAAATGTTCACTATTTATGAAAGGAATTCTCATCATACGATGACCATTAGGAGGAGTAGAGGTGTGAAAAATCTACTCATTATATGCAAAAGTTGTAATTTCAATAAAAGAAAGTAGAGGACTTTACCTGGAATTTTCTGTGATGACTAGTTGTTGCTGACATTGTCACGGAATGTCGAATATGGCGTAACCACCATTAATGAAGTAGGGGAATACAAAGACATGTGACTTATTTTGCAGCGCCAACAATTGTGATTTTCATTAGACTAAGTACCGTTATTGTGAAATCTCCCTTGGACGTACCTCAACATGATTCGTGTCGCTTATAGGACCACGTGACAAATTTCCGCATTCTGATCAGTAGTTCTCCCGCTAACAGGATTAGCATCATTGTTGTATTGTTGTGCTTTCTCAAGGCCATGGCTCAATAGTCGTATGTGATGTACTTCAACATTCGTTGATGTACAGGTTGTGTTTCATGTATGTTTGCGCACCAGTGTTTCGTTTTGTGTAGGCTACGTGCTCAGGTAAATAAAACAACATGGACGATATAGGTAATAATGTTTACCCAAGTTAATAGTCGCAGTTTCTACGTAATGACCTTTAATGAATTTTGACATAAATTTTCCAAAGGTCTTAAATGCATGTTGCCAAAACTCTCAAAGTTTTGCTTGTTGTATGTAACTGTTTCGTGCACCGAGTATAAAACACCACACTAGCGTATGTATAAAACCTAAATGTTGACTCATTGTTTCAGCAATGGTTGGAATCCATTTTCGAGTCCTAGGCATTCTTTATGTATTCAAAGTCTAAATAATCTAACGTCCCTAAAGAAAAATGAGGTTAGAGGCTCGGTATCTCTATAGAAACCTAATTCGCTAAAACCTATAGCTTTGATACCAATCTGTCACACCCTTCCAAGATCATTAGAGTTAGGCGTGGTCTGACTGGTATCTTCATTGCACAACGGAGAATCAACATAAAGTTGGCGAGTTCATATGTTTTAGTTGTATAAGATAATTCTGTAAATGTAAGATGTATTTGTATCAAAACCGGTATGTAAAAGCGTCTATGAAATTGTTGATCGCTAATGTTTTGAAAGGACATTAATATGTGTGACGACATAGGAAGCAATCTAACCCTTGATGGTTTTCTGTCGATTAACCTCGATTGTGACACAAACGCACTCTTCCGTGTGGGTCCATGACAAAGAGTGGGGCTCGCCAAAACCCGCTAGATCTAACCCTTTGTTCCTCGGTCTAAACTAGATTAATGGTGCTTAAGTACCATCCTATTCGCACATGATCTAAGTTGTTTTATTCCCTAGCTTATCATACCATTGTACATGTATCTCCCCCTGATATTTGTAAAAATATAAAATGTTTAAGATGAAAAAGGGGGGAAACATGAACTCACGAAGTCCTTGTGCCACGCACAAATGAAAATGGGCCTAGCCTCTTTGAGTGTAAGCGGTACCAACGAGTCCCCTTGTTTGTGTGCAGGACAACTCAGTCCCGTTGTAACTAGGACAATCCTGTCCTTAAGATGTATCTAACTCATGCACGTTTCTAAAATATGCGTGTGTTTTGTAAACAAGTAGGTTTAGCATAAAACTTTTATAAACCATTTGAGTTTGTTGGAATTTGTTTGTATCATGGTTTAGAAACATATAGATTTCGTTCATTGAAATTTTGTGTACTTTTGCAAACCTGCATATCTTTCCACCCCATGAAACATTTATAAAATGTAAAATCAGAAAAAGTGGGGGTTATGAACTCACCACGATGTCCAGTGACATGCTAGCTTAATAAGATTCCAAAATGTCGTTTCCAAAACTTAACTCGCTAGCATGTAATCGATAACATTCCTTACAAGGAATTAAACTTACAAGTCTCCACTAAAAGTGTAGCTAAAGTACGTGTCACCGAGCTCTACCGAATGGTTAACCAATGATTCAATATGAAGATGTTAACCATATATAAACGATATTATTTTACTCATTTAATCCCATTTATTATCGGTGATATATACACTTACAAGTCTCCACTAAAAGTGTAGCTAAACTACGTGTCACCGAACTCTACTGAATGGTTAACCAATGATTCAATATAAAGATGTTAACCATATATAAACGATATTATTTTACTCATTTAATCCCATTTATTATCGGTGATATATACTAAGTCTTAGGAACACTTAGTTTCCAATAGGTCTAATATATATATATATACGTATATATATATATATATATATATATATGTATGTATATATATATATATGTATGTATATATATATATATATGTATGTATATATATTTATATAAAATATCAATATATTTATAGAATAGTGTTAGTCGTTCAGAAGGGTAGTACGTGTACGTAAATAAGTGTTAATATAAAAATAATACACGTTATAGACTCGTATAATTTATTTACGCATTCCCCAAATAGTCGTCATATACATTCCCCGGATCGAAATATGTAAAATAGTGTCTGGAGTAGTTGTTTGACGTGTTTGTTTGTCGGTTGCGTTAAATTCGCGTAAAATGTTCGGTTGTCGTTTCTAATCCGTTTCTCGATTCGATTTCGGCTGCGAGTTTTAAAATTCGATTATGAAGCCGAATATATCATAATATTTTCGTTTTCACCATAATAAACGAGTCCAATGCTTCCGTTTCGTTGTCGGTGCATTCCTACAGTCGCGTTTTCGTTCACGTATGCGTTTTGAGATGTTCGGAAGTAGGGTAACTTCGTAAAACCAAGTTCATGTGTATAAAATATGCGTATAGAACTTGTATTTGCTGGCGTTACTGGTATTTTGTTCGGTGTCAGTTCGTTACCGTTTAAATGCGTACAAAAGTTCCTGAAATCACCAAACACGTACTGTAAGGCCGGATAGACATTCCTAGGCATTCCAAAGGCCTAATTGATTTAATTCGTTTCTTAAAACCATACGTAAATTTGCCTTAATGTTCGTTATACGCGTAATTATAACCTGTAAATTGCCGGTTATCATATAAATAATATCAGTGCTTCAGAACATAAAGATTAGGTATACAAGTATGTTGCTGATGTTGATAGTTACAATGAGGTTGTCGTGGAGGATGATTCCGACGATGAAATAGTTAAATATTTTGGAGAGAATACGGATGACTTCCCAACCTTCCAAGAGTTGTTTGTTGAAGCTTCTGATGATTTATTAAAACATAGGGTTGAGGAGACTATGAATGAAGGAAATTGTCACACCCCGATAAAACCATCATTGTTGGGCGTGATATGAACTGGTATCTTCATTGCACAGCGGAAGTGTTTGACATGCTAAGACTTCTAAAAGGTGAACGGCATCCAATTAATCGAATCCCCATGGGTTGTCCTATTCGAACCATGCTATACTTTGAAATTTGTAACTGAGAAAGAACATGCGAAAAATCAACATAAAGTTGGTGAGCTCTAGTTTGTTCGAAAATATTTTAAATAAATCTTTTTGGTAATCGGTTTAAATATTGTTGAGAAAAAGTAATAAAACCATTTTTTTCGATATGTCAATTGAAAACCTTGTTTTTGTAATATTTGAATAACCATCGATGTCCGCGTACGACAAAGACAACATGCCCGCATGAGCCTATAACCAACCTCAAGCTAGGAAGTGCCTCGCCACGGTAGACTAGCATGCAGTTATAGTTCCGATAGTAGCGAGGACTTCACTGTAAAGTTTTAAGCGACCCTACGGCCCTTAGTGTTGAGTAGTGGACAATCCAGTCCTTGTGCTTATAAGCAGGACCAACCCGTCCCCTTATTTGTATGTAGGACAAACCGATCCTTGAGTTTGTAGCACGACCAACCAGTCCCCTTATTGGTATGTAGGACAAGTCAGTCCTTGTGTCTGTAAGCAGGACCAACCAGTCCCCTTACTTGTATGCAGGACAAACCAGTCCCGTAGTAACTAGGACCTTCCCGTCACTAGTCATGAAACTCATGCACGTTTCGAAAATACGCGAGTGTAAAACCGTTAAGTTTAGCATAAACCTTTCATAAACCATTTGATTTTATTGAAATTCATTTGCAACATGGTTTAGAAATCTATTGTTTTCGTTCATCGAAATATTGTGTACTTTTGCAAAACTTGCATGTCTTTCCACCCCCGAAAACATTTATAAAAAAGTAAAATAGTAAAAAGTGGGGGTTATGAACTCACCTTGATATCTTTGTGCAAAGCTAGCATAATATGATTCGGTAATGTCGTTTCCAAAATGTGACTCGTTAGCATGCAATCTATAGTATTCATATCAAAAAATAACTTATAAGTTTCTAATAAAATGACGTAGTTAAACTGTGTGTCACCGAGCTCTACCGAATCGCTAACCGAACAATTCAAAGGTAAGTTGTTATTTAAATGGGAACCGATAAGATATACTTGTTAAGTTCCATTTAATTTGGTGAGAGTTACTAAGTCTCGGAAACACTTAGTTTCTAAGGGGTTTAGCATATCTATATGTTTATATACAATTATAAAATATATTTAGGGTATTGTATTAGTCGTCTCGATTGGTCGTGTGTGTACGCAGACAAATGTTGGTATAAAAATATCACACGTTGTAGATTCATAGGATGTGGTCATATGATTCCCAAGTAGTCGTCGCATAGTCGCAATAGTCTTGCGTCCGTTTATAATTAATAAAATAATTATATAGTTGTACGCTCGTAAGAATCGACTTTCGGTTGTTTCTTTAGGTAATAACTCGGATACTACATTGTGTTACCATCTTACGGTAATGTGTCCTGCTTCGTTTAGAAGCTTGAAATAAATATAAATAATTATATTTATTTTTATGATATCTCCGAACTCAAGAAGTTTGAGGTAAATATAAACAATTATATTCATTTCATAAAAGTATACGAATTTACGACGCTTGAAATAAACATAAACAATTTATATTTATTTTATAAAAGTATTAAAAATCTCGACGTTGGATATAAATAATTTTATTCATTTTATATGATTTTCGAATGCTAAACATTTGAAATATAACTTCCGAATTCCGAAGTTTGAAATAAATATAATTAATTATATTTATTTTATAAAAATTCCCGAGTTTGGTTAACTTGTAAACCTTGTTCGTTGAGATGTTGGAAACTTGTTTGGCGAGTTATACGGAGTCACCGAAAGTAAATATATATTTATATCTATTTTATAAAAATACTTTGAATCCCGATAAATTTGGTTTTGTATTACCGATTTTTATGAAAAACGTGAAGAGTTTCTTCTGTTTTTAGACCATCCAGACAATACAAGTTGTCGATTGTGTTTGTCAAAATGCAACAATTTATGTAACACAATATATAGTCTTCGGTCGTGTTTCAAATATAAACTTTCGTCAAATACAAGTCTAATTTATATATTTATATCGTAACGTCGCTTCGATTCGGTTTTTGTTGAATATATATATGACTGTTATTGACTGAGTTGACCCGGTGTTGACTGAGTTTGACTTGTTGACCCGAACCCGCAACTTGACCCGAGCCGTTAACTGCTTTGACCGAACTCAAATCTGAACCTAGTTGACTAGGGTTTCGACCCGAACTTTCTCATGTCCCGAACCAAAATCTGAACCAAGTGTTATGTTAACCACAGTTGACCACACCCAAATCTGACTGGTTGACCAGAATTTGAACCTGGTTGACCCGTTTGTTTCTCTTGTGAACCCGAACATAATCTGCCCCGAAACCGAGTTAAACCGCATGACCGGAACCCGAATCAAAATGAATCTAATGTTGTCTAACATTGGCCGTACCTGAACCGAAACCCTTGGCATCACCACCATCACTGCCACCGCCGGCTGCGATGCTCTTTACAGCTCCCTCGGCGCACCACCACCGCCACCTCTGACGTTTCTAGTCGCCGGAAAGACGGCTACGCCGTCAATCACTGCCGCCACTTTCTCTCTCTCTTTCTCACTCCTCTCTCTCTCTGATCTGTCCCTTTTGCGCTTATAACCATCATCCCACACCGCCCACCATAGCGCCACCGCCTATGGTGGTGGTTTCCCGCGAACCTCCGGTGTGCAGGTGGCTCTGCCGCCACCGCCGTGTGCGGCGGAGAGGGCCGGCTCCCCCTTTCTCTCACCGTTCTCTTTCTCTCTTTTTTCGCTCTCCCTCTCTCTTCCTAAACTTCAGATGTGTGCGTGTGTATGAGGGTACAAGAGAGGAGTGTCAAGCATGTGTGTGCGTTTGCTGGAAAACAACTGGAACCGGCCGAAAATATTCACCAGAGTCCGGCGACCAGACTAGAGGGAGAGAAGGCAGAGGGTAGTCTTGGGGGGCTAGGGTTTGAAATGAGGGAGAAGAGAGAAAGTGTGATTTTTTAGTTAGGGTTTTAACTGGGTTGGGCTCAAGGCCCATCATCGCGTATTCAGTCTCTCGTGCGGCCCACTAACGTTTCTAGAACCCGTTTTCACATCCAAACATCATAACATGTCATAGGATTTAAATTTATGATAAAAAATACGTAAATGTTGTCGGTAGTCGACGTTTGACATGATCGTTTGCGGTTGCGTTAAGATTTTGTAAGAATGCTTCGGTTGTCGTTTCTTGTCCGTTTTTCGATCCAGTTTTAATTGTGAGCGTTAGAATTCAAAAGTGAAGCTAAATATATCATAATATATTATATTTAGAAGTAACTCGAGTTCGGTGCTTCCGTTTTGTGATTGATTGACGATGCGTTCTAGTTTTCGCGTAACTTCTGCTCCGTGATGTTCAGCAATCCGAATAATTTGCATAATTATAATATATGATAATTACAATCGCAAAATTTGTATTTTAATTTAAGTGTTGTAAGTATTTTGTTCTATGTCAGTTCGCTTAAAGTTCAAACGCACGCTAAAATTCTCGAATATCGCCAAATCGAGTAACGTGAATCAAGTAGATGCTCTGACGCTTTCCCAGGGCCAAATTAAGTTAATTTATGTCATTGTCTTAATGTTTGTTATACGCGTAATTACGATCAAAAAGTACCGGTTGTCACATAAATGTTCCTAAACGTTTATCAAAAGAAGAAATAGCTGAGGCGAATAAGTCATGGTTCAAAGAGCTACCCAAAGAACGTAAATTTCGAAGACCATTGGCTTTCATTACATGAGATCAAGATAAATCGTTGGGTGGTTTACTTAGTTGGGGCTGGATTAAAGAGTTGAATGTTTATGCTGTCAAGAGGGAGTTTGGAGTGCAATACATTAGATTCCTCTGTTATATCCAAACGTTACTCTTGTTGGATGTGGAAGAGTTGGTTGAAATGAAGATGATTAATTATGAGTTAAAGTTTCATGACTAACGATTGTGGAAGTTGATAAAGTACGAAGCCGATCATGGTTTTAATTAGAAACCACATATTCCTAAGAAGAAGGTCAAGATTGATCCAGTGACAAAAGAAAAAGACATTACGTTGATTATCAAACGACCGCACACCATGAAGAACATGCCATTGAAGAAAATCAAGCAGGATTTCTATGAGTTCTTCAAATGGTGGCAATATGATGTGGAAATAGGTGAAGCAGTTATTGTTTTGAAGAATGAAGGTTTATGGAGGGTGATTCATATACTAGACCCGATGTGGCTAGTAAATTGTTTAGAGAAAGATGTGGAGTGTCTATTCTTTAATAAGATTTGCTATGAGACACGAGAAAAGACTCAAACGATGCAATACAAAGGTGTTATTAACATTTGCTATGCACATGGTATTAATTCAGGGATAATGTGGAAGTCAAAATGGAGAAAGCTAGAATGAAAAGAGTTTATGAAGCAACTACAAAAAGAAGAAAAAATTGATTCTATTACACAGTAAGCTGCTCTTAGAAGATTTTGGTTTTTAAAATGGGCACTGTTAGGGTTATGTTTTTTGAAGTCTAGATCATGTATCCTGAGACCGGTCCTAGATCACTTATCCTTAGCAGATGATACAGGAAGTCTGAGGATCAAGTATCCTTATTTTAACTTATGTTTTCTAACAATTGTTCTCTTCATTTCTAATGTTTGTACGCAGGATATGGACGATGTGGACTTAGTCTTCTCTAGAATCTCGCCGAATATGCTTCATATTGAGCACGTGATTGATGAAGAATATAAGTTTTGGAAGAACATGGGAGGCTAGCACTTTTTTCGGATAGTTAGTTAGTTAGATTTTTTCTATTATATTATGGATATTGAGCTTGATTAGAACACACAATTCATACACTCACTACTCTCTTGAAACTACTCTCAAATACACACCACAATTCATTTGTAACAAACTCTATATCATCCGAAGTTGTACTTGTTTGTTGATTACTTGTTGAATATAGTTAGTGATCCATAGTTTCCATCACTAGAGATTTTTATGTCGCAGATCCCCTAGAAATAAAGGGCTTGTTCCTCGTATAAATCCTTATGTTCATTGTCATTTACATTTCATTCATTAATCAATCAATCATTTGATATTCATGCACACTACCTCACAAAATCAGATTTGGTTACATTATAGTTAGATTGATTTTTTAACAAAACAACTTGGCACCCATCATGGGGCTAGTAGTGCTTCAATTCTAAGAATTTTTGTTCATTTCCATCAACTTCATGGCCTCTCAGGGAAGGCTACTTCAAGTGCCATGCCGGCGGTTACCTCATCTCAAAACAATAAGCCTTTGCCTCCCATTCCCCCCCTCATTCTAGAAGAATGCTGAGAATGCTCAGAACAAGACATCATCCATCTTCACAGGATCAAAAATCTCTACTGTTTTTCCTCTACAACTAATAACAATGATGATTCTACTTTGATTTTGTAGATGAAAGACTACATTGAGCAGCAAGAAAAAACCAACCAAAGGATCCTTCACGAAATTGATGAAATTAAGAAGTAAAAGATACTGGTAGAAGATCAGTCTCCACTGGTGCCGAGGTCATTGGATTTTGCTACTCCATCATCAACAATCTAACATTCTAGGGGATCCAATGTATAGCTTCAAGGATCCTCCAATCTTCAGCAAGGATCCTAGCAATGACTCAGCCTCAAGGATCCTTCTACGAACTGGGAGGATCACAGTTAAGCCTATTCCTAAAATTCCAGATGGAAGTCACAAGGTGTCTCGCTTTGCATCACCCATATGCGAGGCAGACATTTTGAAACGCTTCCAGACACCCAACATGAAGTTGTACAATGGAACAATTGATCCAGAGGAACACGTGGCTCAATACAAGGAGAGAATGGAGATAAACCTCATTCCCGAAAGGTAAAAAGAAGCTTGCCTGTGTAAGGGATTCAGATCCACACTCACTGAATCAACACTCAAATGGCTGCTATGTCTTCCTCCCTATTCTATTACTTCATTCTCGTACTTAGTTAACGTATTTAATAATGAGTTTTCATGCAGTATAACTTTTGAAAGGCTAACTAGTGACTTATATAGGATAACCCAGGCTCGTGATTAATGTCACACCCTCAATTTCAACTTGCGGGGTTTTACCGTGAGGCGCGTAACACCAGGATCACAGACACTAGTCATATAGAACGACCTCTATATGAGAAAAAAATACGTTTAAAAAAAATTCAAACCATCACAAAAATAACCAAATTACCAAAGTAATGCGGAAGCGTAAAGTAAACAATTATAACCGAGCGCCAAAACAAACGCCCAAAATTAATAAAATGTTTAAATGACTCGATGAAAATAGTTTTTGTATCCATGCGTGCACCTATTCCTGAGCTAGCATCCTAAGAAAAACATGTAAGAAACAAGTGTCAGCATAAAGAATAGTGAGTTCACAGGTTTGTTAAGTTCAATAGTTTTCCCATTATTCCTCACCCGGAATAATAATATTGTTTTAATAAAAAGTTTCATGTTATAATATAGGTAGCGAACCTAAGCTATGTCACATAAGAGTTCGCGACCGAAGCTAATTGTTGTTGCCTTTGTGTGCTAGATCTATCACTGACCTGGCGTGTGTGAGGCCAAATTCTACACCCGTTGACCATAACCGATAAGCTAGCGCGACTAGCTCGGGTGGGGATTGTCAGGCCCAGTAGTACTACTCAAAATTTCCCCGCTATAAATCCCATACTAACGGTCCGAGAGTTGATGTGGACTTCCCATGATAAAGTTGCTACTTAGTGACCATAACCGTATATAACATATACTAAATTATCGGTTTAAACGACGTTATTCAACAATAATGTTAAAGTGAAAGTTTACTGTAAGCGTACATGTTTCCCCCCCTGTGTATTTAAAGACTTTAAAATATTGGGGCCGTGAACTCACCTTCTTTTGCTCGGTTAAAAGACGGAAAGTAAGTGCGGAGTGGAACGGGTCAACCACGTCCTAACATGATTACCGGTTAAAAGTGTGTGAACTCTCACAGAGACGCGGATCCTACACGTATCTAACACGTAGCATGTAAAATATTATAATATATGTATACACATGCATGCAGAGTGTCGTTATTCAAAATAGCGACCACACTTTCATCACAAATCACATAATAAATCTTGTCACATAAATTCAGTTTTAAGTGCATTTTCGAACAATTTGCGGTGCGTTAATCGGGACCATTCGGGCACCGGATAGTTCCCAAAGAATTACAGATAGTGTGAATCGAACCAGAGACCATTGTATTAAAATTTGGTGACCAAATTCCTTACGGATTTTTCGTGAAAAATCTTACGCCAAACCATGATCAGATTTGACGTAATCTGGTCAGCTTTGTGGAAAAATTTATATAAAAATATATGTATATCCGATTAGCGAAATTCCAATTGGAGTTCGCGAGGATACACGTGCCCAGCTACTGTACAAATTTCACGACTTAGTTCTAAATATTTTCTAGGATATGATGTAAAACATTACGTATAACTTCTGCAGAAAAAAACGCAGCTTTAGCTGCTGCACAAAACAAATCTTTTAAAATAGTAAACGACGTCCGAAAATTGTGATTCCAGCGCTATTAGAAGCATTTTTCAAAAACGTACGTCTTAGACTTCAGAAAATCTGTTTTTCGATAGGTTAAGGTCCGGTTACAGCCAACGGAAGTTGGCTGCAAAACCTGGACAGAACCCGTTTCAGCTCTTAGTGACATAAACGAGTTTCTTTTAGTTCTAGTGACGTGTTTAGTGAACAACTACGACATTCCAACATCACACACAACAGGTTATCACTAAACTCAAATTAATTTATTACCCGCCATTAGTTTTAATCTTCAATAACACCCGAAAGCCGTACCCGTGATTTACCCCCACTTCACTATTATAACCAAATCATAAAACGCAGCCATATTAACTCAAACTTTGATCCTAACCACATCCGATAGCACCCCCATACGATCACACTTGCACAATTACATAGCTCACAATACACAGATTTAATCCTTAACAATAACCGATCATATAACAACCTAAAAACAATAATAACCACGATCTCTGACATCTTGTACTTCACATATCATCAAGGTACCATACATAATCGGTTTAACACAGCCCTAACGACCTTGATCGGACCATCAAACGCATAAAAAAAACATGTATATTATGACAAGAAAGAATCTAAAGACTAGTTACCTAATGAAGAAATGGTAGGATAATCAAACAGACGATTCGATCTAGGATTCTTGGCTCGGTTTCTGGTTTACTGCAGTAGAGAGGGGGAGGATTATAGTGGTCGCCGGTTTTTAGTGTGGAGGTTAGGGTTTATGAAATTATATCTTTTAAAGATATAACATGCATAGTTAGGTACAGGAGTTGGGTGTGGCTATTTGGGGAGGTGGACCAGGAGAAGGTGGACCGAAGTCAAAGGGTGTGGGCTGGGGGTTTGGGCCGCATAAAAAAACGCAAGAAAGGTGTTGAGTTGCACCGATTGTTTTTGTTTCTAAGTATAATATATCCCCCCTATTTTTTTGTAGACAACTAATTATAAGAGTTCAAAAATTCAATAAATCAATATACATTTAACATGTTGTTCGGGCGTTATAAGTTTCTAGTTACGCGGGTTATGTAATTGTTCAAATGGTTTGGGTCGGTTCAATCAAATAAGCTAAGTTTTAAATACAGAACGAGCACTGGATCAAGAAAGATACCTGGTTTTCCGAGATGTCACATCATCCCCAGGTTGAAACAATTTTCGTTCCAAAAATTGAGTATACGCGAGTAAGCATGCATAAGCATAAATGTTGTGTTGTTAGAATTGTGCGTGAAAATCCCAGGCTATCACATCATCCCGCTGTTGGAGAATTTATTCCCGTCATTCAGTTTGTAGTACTATCGGTTTGCTGCTCAGTCGCGAATAGGTGAGGGTACTTGCTTTTCATCTGGTCCTCTCTTTCCCGCGTGAACTCCGGTCCACGCTTGAGTTCCAATGAACTTTAACAATCGGTATCTTGTTATGCCTTCGCATCTTGACCTCACAGTCCATGATCTTGATCGGTTGCTCAACAAAATTAAGCTGTTCATCCACGTGGATCTCATCCAATGGAATAACTAAGGTCTCATCTTATAAGCATTTCTTCAGGTTAGAAACATGGAAGACGTTAAGAACTCCACTGAGTTTGGTAGGAAGATCTAACTGGTAAGCTACTAGGCAGATTCGTTTCGTGATCACAAATGGGCCTACGTAGCGCGGATTGAGTTTGCCGCGTTTGCCAAAACGGATAACACCCTTCCAGGGTGATACCTTTAGTAGAACTTGGTCGCCTACATTAATTATCGAGGGGTTTGCGGTGTTGGTCAGCGTAGCTCTTCTGTCGGTCACGTGCTGCTGCCATACGATTCCTGATTCGCACGATCTTTTCCGTAGCTTCAAGTATCAACTCGGGACCCGTGAGTTGGCTGTCACCAACTTCTGCACAACAGACCGGTGACCTGCATTTCCGACCATAAAATGCTTCGAACAGTGTTGCCTGAATACTCATGTGGTAACTATTGTTGTAAGAGAATTCCACTAACGGCAAGTGGTTTTCCGAACTGTTCCTGAAATCTACCACACATGCCCTGAGCATATCTTCCAATATCTAGATTGTCCGTTCGCTTTGACCATCAGTCTGAGGATGGTAAGCTGTGCTCATATCCAAGCGTGTACCAAACACTTTCTAAAGTGACTGCCAAAAGTTGGATGTGAAACGAGTATCCCTATCTGAAATAATGGACGACGGCACTTCGTGCTGAGAGACTACTTCCTTAATATAGATGCGAGTCAACTTCTCCATCTTATCCGTTTCTTTAATCATGAGGAAATGCACAGACTTAGTTAGACGGTCAACGATCACCCAGATGGTGTCATGACCGCCTGGAGTTCTCGGGAGTTTGGTGATGAAGTCCATAGAGATTTGATCCCACTTCTCTACTAGAATTTCCGGTTACTGCAGCAGCCCTAGTGGCTTTTGGTACTCCACCTTGACTTTAGCACAAGTCAAACATTTGCTCACGTAGGTGGCTATGTCGGCCTTCATATTAGGCCACCAATACGCAGTTTTGAGATCTTCATACATCTTGTTGGAACCAGGATGGACAAAGTACCGGGATTTGTGAGCTTCATCCATAACAAGCTCTCTTAGATTTCCGTAGAGGGGTACCCATATGTGATTCATAAAGTACCAGGTACCGTTGGGTTCCGTTTCCCAATCACGCTCCATTTTGCGTAGAGATTCCACTTTAATGTTCCCTTCCTTAACAGCTTCCAGTTGAGCGTCGCGAATCTGCTCGGGTAATCCAGAATGTCTAGTGAGTTGTAGAGCTCGAACTTGACGAGGTTTCAGGTGTTCCTTTCGACTGAGGGCATCAGCTACCACGTTAGCCTTACCCGGATGGTACTAGATAACACATTCATAATCGTTCAGGAGCTCGACCCAGCGACCCCGCTGTCGCATGTCCAACTCCTTCTATTAAAAAATATGCAGGAGACTATTGTGATCTCTGTAGATTTTGCACTTGGTTCCATACAGATAGTGTCTCCAAATCTTTAGTGCGAAGACTACCGCTCACAGTTCCAAATCATGCGTCGTGTAATTCTGCTCGTGAACCTTCAACTGTCGAGATGCATATGCGATGACCTTATCACGTTGCATTAGCACATGTCCCAAACCCTGAATGGAAGCGTCACAGTATACCACAAAGTCATTTGTCCCTTCTAACAAGGACAAAATGGGTGCGCTGCAAAGCTTTTGCTTCAGCAACCGAAATGTTGCCTCCTGCTTATCACTCCATATATACTTGGTGCCCTTCTGAGTTAGGGTGGTAAATGGTTGAGCGATCTTAGAAAATCCCTCGATGAAACAACGATAGTAGCCTGCCAAACTCAAGAACTGTCGTATCTCTGTCGGTGTCCTTGGTGCTTCCCAGTTCTTGATAGCCTCTATCTTAGCTGGATCAACGTGGATACCCTTTTCGTTCACTATATGCCCCAAAAACTGAACTTCATGCATCAAAAATCGCATTTGGAGAACTTGGCATATAGTTTCTCTTGTTATAACAACTCCAACACTAGACGTAGATGCTCCTAATGCTCTTCCTTGTTCTTGGAGTAGATCAGTATGCCATTAATGAAAACGATGACAAACTTGTCGAGATGCAGTTTACACACGCGGTTCATGAGGTCCATGAATACCGCGGTTGTGTTGGTGAGACCGAATGGCATCACCAGGAACTCGTAATGGCCATACCGAGTATGGAACACGGTCTTGGAGATGTCCTCCTCCCTGACGCGGAGCTGATGGTAACCTAACCTTAGATCAATCTTTGAATAGTAGCTCGACCCCTGAAGTTGGTCGAAAAGGTCATCTATGCGAGGCAATGGATACCGGTTCTTGATGGTAACCTTCTTGAGCTCCCGGTAGTCGATGCACTTGCAGAAAGTTATGTCCTTCTTCTTGACAAAAAGAACTGGAGCTCCCCATGGTGATGAGCTAGGTCGGATAAACCCCTTATCCAATAGCTCTTGGAGTTGAGTAGATAGTTCTTGCAGTTCGGATGAGGCTAGACGATACGGAGCTTTGTCTATGGGTGCTGCATGGTTTGCCAATTCGATTTTGAATTCGACTTGACGATGCGGTGGGAGACCAGGCAATTCTTCGGGAAAGACATCAGTGAAATCACGGACAATAGGAATGTCTTCGATCTTCTTCTCGTCATGGGGTTGTTCGGTGATCATGGCTAAAAATGCAAAGTAATACTTCTTCTTCCGAAGATACTTCTGGGCTTGCATGAATGAGATGATGTTGGTAACGACGCCAGTCTCATCACCTTGAACCGATAAGACTTCGCCGTTGGGAAGGGGAATACGAATAGATTTCTCGCGACAGAGGATTTCGGCTCGGATTTCGGACAACTAGTCCATACCGACTACCACGTCGAAACTACCCAAAGTAGTTGTCATGAGGTCAATTGTGAAAGTGTGACCCGCGAGTTTAAGTTGGCATCCGATTACCACGTGGGTTACGTCTATGGGTTACCGTTCGCCAACTCTATAACGTATGGGTTTGCTAGACGTTCGGGGGTAAGTTTTAGGTACTTCCTAAATAACCCATAAATAAAGCTCATATCGGCAATGGTATCAAACAAAACTGAAGCAAAATGATCATTGAAAGGGAACTTACCGGTGACGACGTTGGTGTCGTTTCTAGCTTCGCCCCTGGCGAGTGTGAACGCTCGTCCTTTGGCACCTCCAGTGCCACCATTCCCGTTAATGTTGTTATTGTTGTTATTCTGGTTGTTGTTGTTCTTTAGTTGCGGGCAATCCCGCTTGATTGCATTGCTACCACACTAGTAGCATCCCCGGTTTGCCCGCTGCTGCTGCTAAGGCTGATTCTGATTTTGTCTTGACAGAATATCCCCACCGCAATCCTTTGCCGCATGACCCGATTTGCCACACTTTTGGAAACGGTTGTTGGCACATGGGTCGTGATGGTGAAGGTTGCAACGGTTGCACTACGGCTTCCGACCCGCATAGCCGCCCTGTGCCTGGTTAATGTTGTTGTTGTTATTGATAACCCTGTTGTGGCTTACTTAACGAAGATTGTCGTGTGAATGTGTCCTCGAACTTGCGCTTATTATCTGGGGCATTACCAGCTGCGCCCCTCGGTGCTTCCTTTGCTCTACCGACTTATCAGTAAGTTGGTTAGCCAACCTCACAGCCTGATGAACCGTTACTGGGATGCTTGAATTACCATACCCTGTATCTCGGGAACTAGACCCCAAAGATATAGTTCAATCTGCCTAGAAACCGGGCACGCCACATCTGGGCATAGGAACACCAAGTCGTTGTGTTGTGACGTGTATGTCTCAATTTTCGATCCCACTATTTTGACGCATGGGTGGGTCGGGAAAATGACTCTCCGCCCTGAGCAAGTCTCTTATGATAAGCAACATGCGTCTCTACATAATGCGGGGGTGAATGCGCAACTGTGGGTGCCTTCCCTGGCGCCCGTGACTGATCTGATGATGAGGATGATGTTGACATGCCTGTCGCGTTAGTAACAATAAATACGAGTAAGATATTATAATTATGTTACGTTACCCAGGGTGTCACGTATCGGTGCCAGTTAGTTCTAGTGTCGTATAAGTGGCTATAGTCTAGGTCTACTTGTAAATGCAAACCTAGTTCTCTATAACCAGTGCCTCTGATACCAATCTTTCACACCCTCAATTTCAACTTGCGGGGTTTTACCGCGAGGCGCGTGACACCAGGATCACAGACACTAGTCATATAGAACGACCTCTATATGAGAAAAAAATACGTTTAAAAAAATTCAAACCATCACAAAAATAACGAAAGTACCAAAGTAATGCGGAAGCGTAAAGTAAACAATTATAACCGAGCACCAAAACAAACGCCCAAAATTAATAAAATGTTTAAATGCAAGACTCGATGAAAATAGTTTTTGTATCCATGCGTGCACCTATTCCTGAGCTAGCATCCTGAGAAAAACATGTAAGACACAAGTGTCAACATAAAGAAGAGTGAGTTCGCAGGTTTGTTATGTTTAATAGTTTAATCGATTCAATAGTTTTCCCATTATTCCTCACCCGGAACAATATATTGTTTTTAAAAAGTTTCATGTTATAATATAGGTCGCGAACCTAAGCTATGTCAGATAAGAGTTCGCGACCGAAGCGGACTGTTGTTGCCTCTGTGTGCCAGGTCTATCATTGACCCTGGCGTGTGTTAGGCCAAATTCTACACCCGTTGACCATTACCGATCAGCTAGCGCGACTAGCTCGGGTGGGGCTTGTCGGGCCCAGCAGTACTACTCAAAATTTCCCCGCTATAAATCCCATACTAACGGTCCGAGAGTTGATGAGGACTTCCCGTGATAAAGTTGCTACTTAGTGACCATAATCGTATATAACATAAACTAAATTATCGGTTTTAACGACGTTATTCAACAATAACGTTAAAGTGAAAGTTTACCGTAAAAGTACATGTTTTCTCCCCCTGTGTATTTAAAAACCTTAAAATATAGGGGCCGTGAACTCACCTTAGTTTGATCGGTTAAAAGACGGAAAGTAAGTGCGGAGTGGAACGGGTCAACCATGTCCTAACATGATTACCGGTTAAAAGTTAGTGTGTGAACTCTCACAGAGACGCGGATCCTACACGTATCTAATACGTAGCACGTAAAATATTATAATATATGTATACACATGCATGCAGAGTGTCGCTATTCAAAATAGCGACCACTCTTTCGTCAAAAATCACATAGTAAATCTAGTCACATAAATTCGGCTTTTAAGTGCATTTTCAGAAATTTGCGGTGCGTTAATTGGGAACATTCAGGCACCGGATAGTTCCCAAAGAATTACAGATAGTGTGAATTGAACTAGAGACCATTGTATTAAAATTTGGTGACCAAATTCCTTACGGATTTTTCGTGAAAAATCTTGCACCAAACCATGATAAGATTTGACGTAATCTGGTCAGGTTTGCCAAAAAATTTATATTATGTGTATCTGATTGGCGAAATTTCAATTGGAGGTTTACGGGCGACACCCGTGCCCAGCTGCTGTACAAATTTCACGACATAAATATTTTCTAGGATATGATGTAAAACATTACGTATAACTTCTGCAGAAAAAAACGCAGCTTTAGCTGCTGCACGAAACAATTCTTTTAAAATAGTAAACGACGTCCGAAAATTTGCGATTCCAGCGCTATTAGAAGCGTTTTTCAAAATCGTACGTTTTAGACTTCAGAAAATCTGTTTTTCGATATGTTAAGCTCTGGTTACAGCCAACGGAAGTTGGCTGCCGAAACCTGGACAGAACCCGTTTCAGCTCTTAATGACATAAACGAGTTTCTTTTATTTCAAGTGACGTGTTTAGCGAACAACTACGACATTCCAACATCACACACAACAGGTTATCACAAAACTCAAATTAATTTATTACTCACCATTAGTTTTAATCATTAATAACACCCGAGAGCCGTACCCGTGATTTACCCCCACTTCACTATTATAACCAAATCATAAAACGCAGCCATATTAACTCAAACTTTGATCCTAACCACATCCGATAGCACCCCTATACGATCACACTTGCACAATTACATAGCTCACAATACACAGATTTAATCCTTAAGAATAACCGATCATATTCAACCAAAAAAAAAATAATAACCACGATCTCTAACATCTTGTACTTTACATATCATCAATGTACCATACATAATCGGTTTAACACAACCCTAACGACCTTGATCGCACCATAAAACGCATAAGAAACACGTATATTATGACAAGAAAGAATGTAAAGACTAGTTACCTAATGAAGAAAAGGTAGGATAATCATACAGACGATTCGATCTAGGATTCTTGGCTCGGTTTCTGGTTTACGGCAGTAGTGAGGGGGAGGATTATAGTGGTCACAGGTTTTTAGTGTGGAGGTTAGGGTTTATGATTTATATCTTTTAAAGATATAACATGCATAGTTACGTATAGGAGTGGGGTGTGGCTATTTGGGGAGGTAGACCAAGAGAAGGTGGACCGAAGTCAAAGGGTGTGGGCTGGGGGTTTGGGCCGCATAAAAAATGCATGAAAGGTGTGGAGTTGCACCGATTGTTTTTGTTTCTAAGTATAATATATCCCCCCTATTTTTTTGTAGACAACTAATTATAAGAGTTAAATAATTCAATAAATCAATATACATTTAACATGTGGTTCGGGCGTCATAAGTTTCTAGTTATGCGGGTTATGTAATTGTTCAAATGGTTCGGGTCGGTTCAATCAAATAAGCTAAGTTATAAATACAGAACGAACACTGAATCAGGAAAGATACCTGATTTTCTGAGATGTCACAATTAATCCTTAAGGGATAATGTCACTAAGTTTGGTAGAGAATCCTTAGAAATTCTGAATTTAGATGTTGTAACTGCGGTTGAGGCATTCAAATTGGGATTACAAAAGGATTCTCCATTTTACGATGACCTTGTCATGACCCCTTGCAGGAACTTGGACGAAGTAAGATATATGGCTCTAATATTAATCCGATTAGAGGATGATAAGAGAATACACGACATGCTCACTGGTTCTAACAAACAGGATTACAACGATAAGAAGCAACGACCCTTCTACAAGAATAACAGATCGAAGCCATACTCTAAGCATGATAATCAAAATGTTCATGCAGTTGAATAAGACGACGATGAGGAGGAATATCTTTGAATATCTGAATATTGCTTTTTTGGTTAATAACAATGAACTGATTTACGCTTGCCTTGCAGAACTTAGGTGAAAAAGCTAGGTGGCCAAAGAAGAACAAGAAGTCTGACTCCTTCAAGGATAAGTCCAACTGGTGTGCATACCACGAAGACTTTGCGCATTTGACGGACGAATGCATAGCTCTAAAGAGAGAAATTTGATATCTCCTCAGTAAGGATCACTTGAAAGAGCTGCTGGGCAGGAAAAAGTCAAGGATCCCGGATCCTGAAAATGTTCCAAAAAAAGCTGCTCCACCTCCAGTCGATGCACAAATTATAAACTTTATATCTGGGTGATGAGATATCTGTGAAACCTCGTTCTCATCGGCAAAAGGTATGCCAAAGAAACTAAGTTGGAGAATGGAGAGAGGCCCATCAGGACCTCCACTCTAACTCAGCAGAAAGTTATATCCTTTGGTGAGAAAGATTGTGTTGATATTCAGGATCCTCATCATGATGGCTTAGTTATTACTTTATATATAGCTAATCACTTTGTTCGCAGGATCCTCATTGGCGGTGGAAGCTCTGTGAACATTATACAACTTGATGTCCTCAAAAAGATGAATATCTCCAAAAAAAAGATAATTCCAAGATCATCTGTCCTTGTGGGATTCAGTGGTGAAATGAAGAACACACTGGAGGACATCAAACTCCCAATCTATATTGAGGGGGTAAACTCTGTACAAAATTTTTGTGTTATTGACTGCTTGTCTTGTTGCAATGTTATCCTTGGAAGGCCGTGGATTCACGAAATGAGAGCTGTCCCATCAACCTACCACCAATGTGTAAAACTACCAACACCTTGGGGGTAATGAAGATAGAAAGCAATCAACAAGAGGCAAAGAATTGTTATACCTCTTCAAAGAAAGTGACATCAAAACCACGGGTGGCATAGCAATCACAGGATACTCTAAGAAGTGTCCTGGAGGCAGCAGAGCAAGACATCAAAGATGTAATACTGGATCCTTAGGATCCTGAAATCAATGTTCTCATAGGATCCGGGATCCTTGACAGTATAGAGTAGGATCTCGTATCCTTCCTTAAAAGAAGAAAGTATACTTTTCCTTGGAAACACGAAGATATGAGAGGTATCTCTAAAGATATTATTACACATAAATTGGGAATTGATAAATCTTTCAGGCCAATTCATCAAAAGAGAAGAAAATTTACACCTTAAACGAACCTTATCATCCAAGAGGAGGTAGACAAACTCTTGAAGGCAGGTATGATTAGGGAAGTTAAGTATCCAAGATGGTTGACCAATGTTGTGGTTATTCAAAAGAAAAATGGAATGTGGAGGGTATGTGTCTATTTTACAGACCTAAATAAGGCATGTCCCTAGGATCCTTTCCCACTACCACACATTGACTCCCTGGTGGAAACAAAATCAGGACATGAGTTGTTAACCTTTATGGATGCTTCATCTGGATTCTAATAAATTCAGGTAGAACTGTTTGATCAAGAGGATACAACATTCATGACTCCTACTGGCATATACTGCTATATTGGAATGCCTTCTGGACTAAGAAATGTAGGTGCCACCTACCAAAGACTTGTCAACATGATGTTCAAATAGCAGATTGGAGACACTACGAAAGTATATATAGACGACCATGGCGGTCAAGTCCAAGAGACCAGAGGATCATCTGAAGGATCTTGAAGTGGCATTCAATATCCATGACCAATACAACATGAAATTGAATGCTACAAAGTGTCATTTTGGTGTTAAAGCTTGAAAGTTCCTAGGACACATGGTGACCAAGAGAGGGATTGAAGCAAGCCAGATCATATTAACGCGATTGTGAATATAAAACTCCCTGATAATGCCAAAGATGTCTAGAAACTAACAGGAAGGATCGCGCCCCTAAACAGATTCATTTCAAAGCCCTCAAAGAAGTGCAAGTATTTTTATGATACCTTGAGGAAGAATAAGAAATTTGAGTAGACTAAGAGGCATGAAGCTGCACTCAAGGCTCTCAAGGATTATTTATCCTCAGCACCAGCCCTTACCAGAGGATGGTGAACCATTACCCTTATACATAGCCAGCTCATGTAAAGTGGTAAGTGTTGTCTTCGTTAAGGATCATGAAGGCCAACAACATCCGGTATGTTATGTAAGTAAAAGCCTTCTTGATGCTGAAGCCAGGTACTCTCATTTAGAGAAATTAATTCTTGCATTGATTATGGCTTCCACTAAACTTAGAAATTATTTTGAAACACATACAATTATTGTGAAAACTAATTTTCCCGTCAAGAATGTTCTTAGGAAACCTGAAATGTTAGGAAGAATGGGGAAGTGGGAAGTCAAACTTAGTGCATATGACATAAAATATGAACTAAGGACTGCCATCAAGTCTCAAGCTTTGGCTGAGTTTGTGGCTGATTTCAGTATTGATCTACAAAGGGAAGCTAAATTAGAGTTTCAACAGCTTGAAGAGACCATGGATCCTTGGATACTCTTCACATATGGAGCCTCAAACGTCAAGGGAACTGGACTAGGCATACTACTAAAATCGTCACATGGGGACATAATACCCAATCTATTTTCTTGTGAGTTTCAGACAACTAACAATGAAGTAGAGTATGAGGCCCTAATAGAAGGTTTGCAATTAGTGAAACAGATGAGGATCATGTATCTTCAAGTATACATAGATTCATTGCTAACTACTAACCATTACAATGGATCATATGCTATGAAGGGTAAGAATGTAATCAAATATTTAGAAATTGTTAAAAAACTAGCAAATACTTTCGATTCTTTTAGTATAACGCAGGTACCTAGAGAAGAAAATGTTGGGGCCGACTTTGTTGGCAAATTTAGGATCAGCCTTAAAGATACCAAAAGACGTGAGGATACCTATTATCCATACTCTTTTTCCTGTAATTACGGAAAACGAAGCATTGGAAATAGCTGAGGATACTACAATTGTACCTAGCGATGTGCATGTGACAACTAGAAAATAACTGGAACATCCGTACAATGTAATCACTAATTTCATATTATAATCTCATGCATGATTGTCTTAATTTAAATTCAAAACTGGGTCGTACGTTATTAGGGCAAGTAAATCTGATCATAACATATACTGGTTTCCGTTACGATGAGAAACAGACCAAAACAATGCCCTAAAAGTGTTGGTAGAAAGTGCTGAATGCACTAAAAGCGGTGACACTAACCGTGTCGGAAAACCCGCTGAAACAAATCTGAACAAGAAATGACGGCATGTTAATGCCATACCTGAGTTCATAAAACACATATTTGAGCACAACTATAACAATAATACATAACTTTCCGGTAAAACGCCTAAATTGCAAAATTGTCTGTTTCGACCGAAAAGGCGACAAATGGCGATTTGTCCGCAAGACGGATTCGGGGGATTCCGGATGTCAAGATAAGAATAAAACAATGCTAGACATCCTAAAGTAATGTGAGGATAGCAAAATGCACAAAACACCTCGTTTCCTGTCATTCGGCAAACAGTGCGCATATTGACCAAAAAGCGACCGATCGTCGAAACGACGAATATTTTAGTGGCCGATAGCCTCATCCGAGCGGCTAGTGAACTAGTTAAGCATAATCTAGGACTTGGAATTCATTCAACTAACATGAGGTCACGGAAACACAACTTTCGGAAAGTTCGACGGCGGATCATAAAAGTGCCCATATCGATCGAATGGTCGAACGGAAGACATATCAGCAACCCTAATTCCTCGTGTATTCATCTAGCGAACTAGTCGTGAATATTTTTGGATCGGAAATACACTAATTTGACACCATATTAGTTGTGGTAACCAAAGTTAGACGCTTCCGGTAATAAATATATAGTTCCGTTTATTAGCGAATACTTCGACGACGAACGAGCTAGCGACATATCCGTCATCTGAAACTTATTTTGGGAGATTATATGGATTAAATGCCATATAATTACACCTTAAACACAATTCTTATACTTAAGATGCTAGAAGATTAACCCTAATCACCATAATTAACTTAAACACCAAAATATCTTAAATTTCAACATGTGGTAAAAAGTAAATTACACTTTACCCCCCCCTCATTTACACGGCTACAAAGTGGGTCCCACCTACTTGATTTTTGTTGAAATTATGTGATCTTAAGTATGGCTTAGGAAGATTTGATGGAACTTGTAAATGATAGAATTATATAATAACTTCACAAGTATACTTAAATTTGCAACACATTTGCTCTCATTCTTCTTCCTATCTCACGGCTACGATACACCACCATAGCACCACCATTAAGCCACCACAAACCATCACTTTAATCACTCTTTGAAGCTTGATCAAACCCCTTAAAGAAGCATTCAAGGATGGAGCTCATTAGGATCTTCTAAGGAGCTTATTTTCTTCTAAATCTTCAAGAAATCTTGTGCACCCATTGTGAGCTAATCTCCTCCATAATCAAACTTATTTTTATGCTTAGATTATTAGTGTACAAGTTGATCATCTTGAAAATCAAGAAAAGATTCATCAAAAACCCTAAAATACAACATAATATTAACAATAAATATCGATTATTTTGTGTTGATTACATGCTTATGTGATTGTTAGAAAAAGTTGTTTATGTTGATGTTATGAGATGAAAGTAAGATGACTTGTATGATTTAGTATAAAAATATAGGATTTAAACATGATAAGGTTTAAATCTAACCAAGATCATCCTTTACATCATCCATGTAAAATACTACAACTTAAAAATAACTTTTATACATAAGGATGATTTTTATAAGAAATGAACCTATGTGTTTAAGTTGTAATCACCTTAAAAGTGGGTAGTAATCAAAGGGATTACATGCATGAACTTGTTAAACAACATGCAAAAATAATGTTTTGAAAAGTATAATAAATGTTAAAAACCCTCTTGATTTTATAAGGTTTTTAACAACAAAAACTCATGGATGATGATATATAAATTATGTTAAATAAATACTAGATGAGTTGTTGATGACGATTATGAGTTTAAATAGGTTTTAAGTACGTTTAAAAAATGTGGAAAACACCATAGTTTAGGGGAAACTATGGCGAAATTTTCTAAAAATCTAATCACGATTAAAGCATGATTAGTGGGGTGATTAGTGGGACTAAACGTGATTAGTAACTTAAAACGTAATTAAGTGGACTTTAATGAAAAGAGTTATCCCTAAATGACTAAGTGTTTAAATAAAGTCACAAGTATATATTTATAAGAAAATAAACACTTTTACAAATATATATATATATATATATAATGTTCTTCCTACATGAAAATAATAATACAAGTGTTGTATAAACACTTGTGGCTAATAAATAATGTGTATACATATGTGTATTGTATATGTATGTATTAGAAATCCTGGGTATACACAATAAAATACCCAACATACTAAGCATTGGTATCGTAATAAATACATCATCATAAAGTGTCGAAACAATAAATCGGACAATTAAGTCAATGCGAACAATAGGCGGACATTTAAGATTTCACTTTCACGTCGATGACAACGAACGATTCTCGACGAAAACAAACATATAATAAACTACGCCAACGACGAGTATAAATATATTTACACGTTCAACATATATATATATATATATATATATATATATATATATATATGTTATCGAAACCAAAAATCCAGAAAGTTAAGTATATAAAAAGTTAGAAAAATTATAAGTAAATATTTATAATAAAAATGGGCTTATGTTTATTCACATTTGGGCTAGGCCCAAATTGTGAAAATCATATATTAGGCCCAAAGTCCATAATGTTTATGGATGAAGCCCAAAAACTAATAAAAGCCCAAAAATATAGAATACATGGGCTAGGCCCAATTACATAAATTACATGGGCTAGGTCCAATGACATAAAACATGGGCTAGGCCCAAATACACAATTTACATGGGCTAGGACCAATGACGTAAAACATGGGTTAGGCCCATAGACATAAAATACATGGGCTAGGCCCAATGACAAGAAAACATGGGCTAGGCCAAATGACAAGAAAACATGGGATAGGACCAATGACAAGAAAACATGGGCTAGGCCCAATGACAAGAAAACATGGGCTAGGTCCAAAGGCAAGAAAACATGGGCTAGGCCCAATGACAAGAAAACGTGGGCTTGACCCAAAGGCATAGATGACATGGGCTAGGCCCAATGACATGTGAAGGGCTAGGCCCAGTTCGCACATGATTTGTAAACAATAATATATATATCTATATATATATATATATTTAAGAAATATATAACAATATTAATCGAACAAACGAACTACCAACACTAAGAACACATTTAAAGTTGTTAAATCATAACAAGTATGTAAATAACAAGGATTCAAGACGAACAACGTGTACAAGGTCCATTGAGACCTAGGTGTCTAATGAAACCGATACGCATGTAGGTTACCTACGTTGCAGACACCAAGAGTTAGATAGTACGACTTAAAAGGATCGCAAAAACTGTGAGTTCATATCCCTCCTTTCAATTATTTCAATGGTTTTGTGACATCTCGGAAAATCAGGCATCTTTCCTGATTCAGTGCTCGTTCTGTATTTATAACATAGCTTATTTGATTGAACTGACCCGAACCATTTGAACAATTACATAACCCGCGTAACTAGAAACTTATGACGCCCGAACCACATGTTAAATGTATATTGATTTATTGAATTATTTAAATCTTATAATTAGTTGCCTACAAAAAAATAGGGGGGATATATTATACTTAGAAACAAAAACCCCCAGCCCACACCCTTTGACTTCGGTCCACCTACTCTTGGTCCACCTCCCCAAATAGCCACACCCCACTCTTGTACGTAACTATGCATGTTATATCATTAAAAGATATAATTTCATAAACCCTAACCTCCACACTAAAACCCTGCGACCACTATAATCCCCCCCCTTTTACTGCCGTAAACCAGAAACCGAGCCAAGAATCCTAGATCGAATCGTCTGTTTGATTATCCTACCATTTCTTCATTAGGTAACTAGTCTTTAGATTCTTTCTTGTCATAATATACATGTTTTTTTTATGCGTTTGATGGTGCGATCAAGGTCGTTAGGGCTGTGTTAAACCGATTATGTATGGTACCTTGATGATATGTGAAGTACAAGATGTCAGAGATCGTGGTTATTATTGTTTTTAGGTTGTTATATGATCGGTTATTGTTAAGGATTAAATCTGTGTATTGTGAGCTATGTAATTGTGCAAGTGTGATCGTATGGGGGTGCTATCGGATGTGGTTAGGATCAAAGTTTGAGTTAATATGGTTGCGTTTTATGATTTGGTTATAATAGTGAAGTGGGGGTAAATCACGGGTACGGCTCTCGGGTGTTATTGATGATGAAAACTAATGGCGAGTAATAAATTAATTTGAGTTTAGTGATAACCTGCTGTGTGTGATGTTGGAATGTCGTAGTTGTTCGCTAAACACGTCACTAGAACTAAAAGAAACTCGTTTATGTCATTAAGAGCTGAAACGGGTTCTGTCCAAGTTTCTGCAGCCAACTTCCGTTGGCTCTAACCGGACCTTAACATATCGAATAACAGATTTTCTGAAGTCTAACGATTTTGAAAAACGCTTCTAATAGCGCTGGAATCGCAATTTTCAAACGTTGTTTACTATTTTAAAAGAATTGTTTCGTGCAGCAGATAAAGCTGCGTTTTTTTCTGAAGAAGCTATACGTAATGTTTTACATCATATCCTAGAAAATATTTAGAATTAAGTCGTGAAATTTGTACAGTAGTTGGGCACGGGTGTCCCCGCCTACCTCCAATTGGAATTTCGTCAATCGGATACACATATATTTTTATATAAATTTTTCCACAAACCTGACCAGATTACGTCAAATCTGATCATGGTTTGGCGCAAGATTTTTCACGAAAAATCCGTAAGGAATTTGGTCACCAAATTTTAATACAATGGTCTCTAGTTCGATTCACACTATCTGTAAGAAATTTGGGAACTATCCGGTGCCCGAATGGTCCCGATTAACGCACCGCAAATTGTCCAAAAATGCACTTAAAAGCTGAATTTATATGACAAGATTTATTATGTGATTTGTGATGAAAGTGTGGTCGCTATTTTGAATAGCTACACTCTGTATGCATGTGTATACATATATTATAATATTTTACGTGCTACGTGTTAGATACGTGTAGGATCCGCGTCTCTGTCAGAGTCACACACTAACTTTTAACCGGTAATCTTGTTAGGACGTGGTTGACCCGTTCCACTTCGCACTTACTTTCCGTCTTTTAACCGAGCAAACTAAGGTGAGTTCACGGCCCTATATTTTAAGGTTTTTAAATACACAGGGGGAGAAAACATGTACGCTTACGGTAAACTTTCACTTTAATGTTATTGTTGAATAACGTCGTTAAAACCGATAATTTAGTTTATGTTATATACGGTTATGGTCACTAAGTAGCAACTTTATCACGGGAAGTCATCGTCAACTCTCAGACCGTTAGTATGGGATTTATAGCGGGGAAATTTTGAGTAGTACTACTAGGCCCGACAAGCCCCACCCGAGCTAGTCGCGCTAGCTGATCGGGGTCAACGGGTGTAGAATTTGGCCTAACACACGCAAGGGTCAGTGATAGACCTGGCACACAGAGGCAACAGCAGTCAGCTTCGGTCGCGAACTCTTATGTGACATAGTATAGGTTCGCTACCTATATTATAACATGAAACTTTTTATCAAAACAATTTATTCCGGGTGAGGAATAATGGGAAAACTATTGAATCGATTAAACTGTTAAACTTAACAAACTTGTGAACTCACTCTTCTTTATGTTGACACTTGTTTCTTACATGTTTTTCTCATGATGCTAGCTCAAGAATAGGTGCACGCATGGATACAAAAACTATTTTCATCGAGTCTTGCATTTAAACATTTTATTAATTTTGGGCATTTGTTTTGACGCTCGGTTATAATTGTTTACTTTACGCTTCCGCATTACTTTCGAACTTGGGTTATTTTTGTGATGGTTTGAATTTTTTTTAACGTATTTTTTTTCTCATATAGAGGTCGTTCTATATGACTAGTGTCTGTGATCCTGGTGTCACGCGCGTCGCGGTAAAACCCCGCAAGTTGAAATTGAGGGTGTGACAAATTATCCCACATCGGTTGTGAAGGGGACAAAGGCTTCTTTATAAGGAACTGGATACCTTCACCATCATGACGCGTTTTAAAGCCGTGAGGGGCAGGCGTTGAGGGTGTGCTGGCTGCCAAAGCGGACAATATCATGGTGCGGTTACGCTGGGCTGTTACAGATGGTATCAGCGCCAGGGCCGGACCGGTGGTGCCAGGTCCTGCGAGGACGCTGGACCCCTTAAGGCGGGTGGATTGTGACATCCCACATCGGTTGTGAAGGGGAACAAAGGCTTCTTTATAAGGAGCTGGATACCTTCACCATCATGATGCGTTTTAAAGCCATGAGGGGCAGGCGCTGAGGGCGTGCTGGCTGCCAAAGCGGACAATATCATGGTGCGGTTATGCTGGGCTGTTACAGTTTTGTTTTAAACTATTGAGGGGAAACACATGTCATGTCAAAACAGTATGTTAGCTATGGGTTAGCAGATAACAGATCACTGTGAGTAAGTAGGATGATAACAATAGTAACCATTAATCACTCTGTGACCAAGGTGCAAAAGAGGTAGATCTATTGAGTTTGAGACCCGCTCCACTCCTGGTTGGTATACCCTTCGGAGTGCTTTTTGTGATCCGGATGATGTCAAAGTAGTCTCGGTTTGGTTACTTACTTATGGCACAAGTATGTCAGGGTTCTCGCGACACACTGATAGATCCTTAATAAACTCATTGATGCTAATAACATACTTGGATTTCAATACAGGTTTTAAGGATGAAATTTTGATAAGAAAACATTAAACTACATGAACTCGCCAACTTTATGTTGACTTTTTAAAATTACATGTGTTTCAGGACGCAAGACTTGAGCTGGTGATAGGATCTGGGTGTGGGACTTTTAAGACAACCATGTATTACTTTTGGAGGGTTTGCTCTTTATATCCAAACCTCGTTGGGTATATAGGGGTTAAAGCCTCAACATGAAACTGTGATGAAAACAATATTCTATTTTGGATCAATGTCTTTTTAACTATGTTTGTAAGGGTAAATTGAAACTGATAACAATGTGATTTCACTTTTTAATGGTTGTAATATCGAAACGAAACTTATGAATGGCATGCATCGTTGTTAGTTTATAATGATTACTATATTGGATGCAATGATTACCTAATAGTCACACACTTGCACTTCCGTTACGACCAGGGGGTGACAGGTTGGTATCAGAGCTTCGATTGTAGTGAACCGGGGAAAAACTTTTACTAAAGTTTGGTCTACAATCACTAGGGGCTCACAGATGAAAACAAAGTTTAAAACATGATAGAAATATTTTGGAATTATAACAAGATAACAAAAAGGTTTTCATTGTGTCATGATAACATAAGGATCTATCACACGAGCTCAACTATGAGTAATGAGCAAAGTCAATACGTGAGTAGTCAATAATGGATAGACACAAAACTGTAAGATTCCATGGAATACAGAAGAGAACAATGCATTGCATGAGAAATGGTGATTAATTTAAATATATCATAAATTACTAACATGTATATATATGTATTGTACGGACTATTTGCCAGGACTATGTCTTTAGCATCGAGTTATGAGGAAGACCCAGATGAGTATATATCCGATGATGGATATGATCCTGCTGCCGAGGCCCAACCTTTAGGGGATGGAGCCGAAGATGGAGACGATGGGGACTTCCAACTACTAGCACTGATTGATCCTATGGAGGTAGATGCACCTCCAGCAGACCACGTATTGGACGCCCCTCAGCCACCTATTGACATCATAGTGTATGGTCATCCGGAGTGTGAACACGCTATTTTACATCTTGCCGTGCCCCTTGCTGTGGTCCCGCCCATGATTGATTTTGATGATGACGACGACGAGATACGAGGGTTCCACGTGGAGCACATGCAGGACGACCTGGGAGATGGAGAGGTCTTCGACGATATCGCTATATTCGAGATTCCACCTCCAGATATTCCAGTCGTGGACATCTCGTCATCTACTGATGCTGCTCCTGGTGAGCATGACGCGGACGACGCTTCATCCGCCGTTCCAGGCACCCATGCATCCATGTATTCACCTCCTATGGCCTCACCGGCCCGCGTCAGTCGGTTCCCTGTTAGAGTCCCGACCCCTGGACCCATTCATTATACAGGACCTGCCCGTCACTACTCTCTGAGTGGAACTCCGGGTGCCCCCGAGCAGCCACCACCCTACTTTTCTGAGAGGTCCACATACCACCCTGTTTTCAACCCATCTGCAGCCGGACCTTCTCATATGCCAGGACTTTCATTCCCTGATAGAGTGCCACCCGTGTATGACCCACGACCCACACCACCTCCAGCCGATATGTATACCCCAAGAGCTCCACCGTGCATGAGCCCTTCAGACCCTTATCATCCTTCACACTTTCCTCCGATCCCTGTGGAGGAAAGTGTGACTTCTCATGACCTACAGCTCTCTCTGATCTTTCGTAGGGTTTGGGAGATAGAGTCACAGCGTACTAATCACGCCACTACCAGAGTGACACCTCCACCACTGTCATCACCGATATCACCCCCACCATCATACCCACCTCCATCACCACCACCGACTCCACCTTTTTACTACCCGTTCCATCACTCTTCATGCTCGTATGAGGCACGAGTGCAGGAGCTAGAGCAGTTCCAGACCGATGCTATTAGGCGCACTTCAAGACCCGAGGAGGAGAGGGCCTACTATCACAGCCTGTTCACTCGATCACCATTCCCGCCACCTCCTCCACCCCAGTAGCCGATTTGTAGATATCTTTTGGAGGATCAGCTGTACTTTTGTTGTTTGGCTCATGAAGACCCAACCTTGAAGATCCCAGCTTTTGGAAGATAACTTATTGACGTGAAGAAGCAATGTAGAAGAAAATTGTACTTTTTGTAATGTAAAAACTTGTATCAACTAGGGTTGTGTACCCCTAAATCCCTTTTGGCTCTTCACGAACAAATTGTAACAAGTTGTCATTGTATAAAAGTGTGTTTTCTTTATGTTACATTGTTTTCCTTTATGGTATGGTTGGTTATGCCATGATGTGGTGATATTGTGATTAATGCATTGTGTGGTGGTGATTGTATAATTTATATCTTATGATCTGGCGACTACGTGTATGATGACGATGGGTGTGCGTATGGCATTTACATATATTTCTATTTTTACCAATGCGCTATTGCGTGGGCATTGACATAATAATAATAATAGCAATATGGAAATAAATAATATCAATAATAAATAAATGAATTATAATAATAACATGAAAGTAATATTCGACTAATTGCGAGCGACATAATATGTCAGAAGACGATGCCGCCACGCAGAAGAAGTTCAAACAATAACCCCTACCCACAACACAAGAAGAACTGAGCGAGCGCATGTCTCAAGCCATCGCGCAATACGAGGCTAATCACTCCGAGCATAGCGGAGGTACTGGAGGATCAACTGGAGGCAACCCTCTAGCGGGTAATTCACAGTTTCTCATAACCACGACACACTCTCATCCATCTTATTCGTGCTACTTACTCATGCTTAAATGGTGTATCCAATGATTTCAGGTTGCACATATAAACAGTTTCTTGACTGTAAACCTCTGAACTTCGATGGTACCGGAGGCGCTATAGCCTTCGTACGCTAGACTGAGAAGACATACTCAGTCATCCTGATGAGTAAGTGCCCGACTGAGTTAAGAGTCACCTACGTTTCCGGACTCTTTGTGGATGGAGCCCTATCATGGTGGAACCTCCAGGTCCAAACCAAGGGCGATGATGCTGCATATGCCCTGACCTGGGAGGAACTAAAGGAGATGATGAAGAAGAAATATTGTTCCAGATTGGAAATTCAAAAGTTAGAGATAGAATTCTGGAAATCTGAAAATGATTGGATCAGACGTTTTTGGGTATACACAGCGATTCCGTAATTTATCCCGAGTGGTGCCATATCAAGTGGAACCATAATTTAAACGTATTGAGAGGTACATTTGGGGACTTGCCCCCGAAATTCTGAGTTTGGTTACCTCTTCGAAACCCACAGAGATTGGTGAAGCTATTGAGCTAGCTGTCAGTCTGACTGAAGAGGCTGTACGTAAGGGAAGGTTGCCTAAGAGTGGTGGAAACAAGAAAGAACCTACTGAGGAGACCACTTATCACAACAAAAGAAAATTCTCTCACTTCAAGAAAGGGTCTCGTGGCAACAATAATAGTAACAAGAGGCAATCCGCAAGAGAAGTAAAGGAAACCAAAGCATATGTTACGACAACCACGAACACTGCGGTTAAGAAGGGTTATACTGGGGAAGCACCGAAATGTCCCAAGTGTCCTTTCCATCATCACGGGGAATGTCGTGGCCCCAAGTGTGGAAAATGTGGCAAATTTGGTCACCGCACTGAAGCGTGCAGAGGAACCAATACTGGAGATCAAGTCTGCTACGGTTGCGGAGATAAAGGGCATTTCAAGAAAGACTGCCCAAGAGCGAATCAAGCACGGGGAAGAGCATTTGTAATTGGAACTAAGGATGCTCATCAGGATACAAACATGGTCACCAGTACGTTCCCTATCAATGATCACTTTGCATCTATTCTTTTTGATACCCGGGCAGATTTCAGTTTTATTTCTAAAGAGTTTAGAGATATACTTGGGGTAAAGTCAAGTAAGCTAGATGTTCCCTACTCGATTGAGCTAGCTAATGGAATATTAGTAGAGTCGTAGGAAATAATAAAGAAATGTACGTTAGAATTGAGTGAACAGAAGTTTGATATAGATCTATTACCAGTTCCACTGGGTAGTTTTAATGTTGTTATTGGGATGGATTGGCTATCCAATAATCGAGCCGAGGTTATATCATGAGAAAATCATTCACATCCCCTTACCCGACGGAGAACACTTGATATTTCACGGTGAGAAGTGTGAGACCCCCTGCGAATCATAAACTGCATGAAGGCGCAGAAATGCTTAAGGAAAGGATGCATGGCTTTTCTTGCCCAAGTGGTGGATAAGAAGGTCGAGGAGTGCATGATTGAAGACATACCAGTAGTGAGGGAATACCCCGAGGTCTTTCTGGAAGACTTGCCGGGACTACCCCCATAGCGACAGGTCGAATTCCGTATCGACTTAGTGCCAGGAGCTGCACCTGTGGCAAAAGCTCCTTATCGACATACGCCCTCGGAAATTCAAGAATTATCTACGTAGTTGCAAGAGCTGGACGACAAAGGTTTCACATGACAGAGTTTCTCGCCTTGGGGAGCTCCGTTGCTATTCGTGAAGAAAAAGGACGGAACATTTTGCATTTGCATCGATTACCGGGAGTTAAACAAGTTAACTATCAAGAACAGGTACCCATTACCAAGAATCGACCATCTATTCGACCAGTTGCAAGGGTCGAGTTTTTACTCGAAGATTGATTTGAGATCCGGTTATCATCAGTTAAGAATCCATGAGAAAAGTATTCTTAAGACAGCGTTTCGGACTCGTTATGGTCATTAATGAGTTCCTCGTTATGCCCTTTGGCCTAACAAACGCCCCTGAAGTATTCATGGATTTGATGAACCGAGTGTGTAAGCCATACCTTGACAAATTCGTGATCGTCTTCATAGATGATATACTGATATACTCACGCACCGAGAAAGAGCACGAACAACACCTAAGAACCATTTTGGAATTGCGGAAGAAGGAGCAGTTATATGCCAAGTTCTGAAAATGCGAATTTTGGATTCGCGAGGTACAATATCTTGGCCATGTGGTAAACGAGAACGGAATCCATGTCGACCCTTCGAAGATAGAGGTAATAAAGAACTGGACCACGCCAAGAACTCCCACGGAAATACGACAATTCCTAGGATTAGCGGGATATTACAGGAGATTTATTGAAAAATTCTCCAAGGTTGCACAACGCTAACCTCGCTAACCCAGAAGGATATAAAGTTTGATTGGGGAGAAAAGCAAGAATTGGCATTCCAAGTATTGAAAGAGAAGCTATGCAAAGCACCAATACTATCCCTCCCGGACGGTACCGATGACTTTGTTGTGTACTGTGATGCATCACATCAAGGTTTGGGTTGCGTGTTAATGCAACGAGAAAAAGTCATCGCGTACGTGTCTCGACAATTGAAGGTTCATGAAAGGAATTATACCACGCATGAACTGGAGCTAGGTGCCGTGGTATTTGCCTTGAAGATCTGGCGTCATTATCTATATGGCACTAAGTGTACCATATTTACAGACCATAAAATCCTTCAACATATATTCAACCAAAAAGAACTGAATATGCGCCAACGATGTTGGGTGGAACTATTGAACGATTATGACTGTGAGATTAAGTATCACCCGGGCAAAGCGAATGTCGTAGCAGATGCTTTGAGTAAAAAGGAACGAGTCAAAACATTATGGGTACGAGCTTTAGAGATGACGATCCAGACGAACTTCACAACTCGGGTGCGCGAAGCACAACAAGAAGCATTGAAACCAGAGAACATTCCAGCTGAATCATTAAAGGGAATGGAAAAACAGTTGGAACCGAACAAGGATGGAACTTTGTATTTCATGGGAAGGATTTGGATTCCCTATTACGGTGAGTTGCGAGACTTGGTGTTGGACGAAGCACACAAGTCCAAGTATTCGATACACCCAGGATCGGACAAAATGTACCAGGATCTGAGAGACTATTACTGGTGGCCTAATCTCAAGGGAGATATTGCGACCTATGTTGGGAAATGCCTAACTTGTGCAAAGGTCAAGGCCGAATACCAAAAGCCATATGGGTTATTACAACAACCAGAGATTCCGATTTAGAAGTGGGAGCAGATATCAATGGATTTCATCACAAAGCCACCACGGACCTCTCGAGGTCATGACATGATCTGGGTTATCATCGACCTGCTGACCAAATCAGCTCACTTCCTACCGATCCGCGAGAAAGACAGCACGGAGAAACTAGCGGAACTGTACCTGAAGGAGATTGTGGCACGTCATGGTGCGCCAATCTCGATAATCTCTTATAGAGATGGTCGCTTTGTGTCGCGTATCTGGCAATCATTTCAAAATTCATTTGGTTCTCGCTTGGATTTAAGCACAGCCTTTTATCCACAGACCGATGGTCAAAGCGAGCGAACCATCCAAACACTAGAAGATGTGCTCCGGGCCTGTGTGATGGACTTAGGCGGAAACTGGGATACTCATTTACCGCTAGTAGAGTTTTCCTACAATAACAGTTATCACACCAGTATCAAGGTCGCGCCATTCGAAGCACTGTATGGATGGAAGTGCCGATCACCGCTATGTTTGGCGAAAGTTGGTGACAGACAACTTATTGGTCCCAAACTGGTACAAGAGACCACAGACAAGATATTTAAGATACATAAGCGTATTAAAGTAGCCCGAGATAGATAAAAGAGCTACGCGGATCGAAGACGCAAACCATTATCCTTCGAGGTGGAGACAAAGTATTGTTAAAAGTCTCACCTTGAAAAGGCGTAGCTAGGTTCAGGAAGCGCAGAAAGCTCAACCCGAGATATATTGGACCTTTCAAGATTCTGAAAAAGATTGGTACTGTGGCTTACAAGTTAAAACTGCCAGAGGAACTCAGTAATGTACATGACACATTCCATGTGTCCAATCTGAGGTAAAGTCCAACAAATGACACCGTTATCATTCCAGCAGATGAAATTCATGTTGATGACAAATTACAATTCACCGAAGAACCAGTTGAAGGCTTGGACTGGAAGGTCCAAAAGACAAGAAGAAGCCAAATCAAACTGGTGAAGGTTCGCTGGAATTCGCGTCACCGTCCCGAGTATACGTGGGAGCGTGAAGATCAAATCAAGTCAAAATACCCTCACCTGTTCGAGAAGACTCCTTTAGTGGATGCCTCAAGCTGAATTTCGGGACGAAATTCTTTTTAACATGGGAGTACGTGACAAATAGCAAATAACTGGAACATCCGTACAATGTAATCACTAATTTCATATTATAATCTCATGCATGATTATCGTAATTTAAATTCAAAACTGATTGGTATGTTATTAGGGCAAGTAAATCTGATCATAACATATACTAGTTTCCGTTACGACGAGAAACAGACCAAAACAATGCCCTAAAAGTGTTGCTAGAAAGTGCTGAATGCACTAAATGCGGTGACACTAACCGTGTCAGAAAACACGCTGAAACAAATCCGAACAAGAAATGACTGCATTTTAATGCCATACCTGAGTCCATATACAAATGAAAACGCATGTTTGAGAACAACTATTACAATAATACATAAATTTCCGGTAAAACGCCTAAATTGTAAAATTGTCCATTTCGACCGAAAAGGCGACAAATGGCGATTTGTCTGCAAGACCGATTCGGAGGATTCTGGATGTCAAGATAAGAATAAAACAATGCTAGACATCCTAAAATAATGTGAGGATAGCAAAAAGGCACAAAACACCTCGTTTCCGGTCATTAAGCAAACAGTGCGCATCTTGACCGAAAAGCGACCGATCGTTGAAACGAAAAATATTTTAGTGGCCTATAGCCTCATCCGAGCGTCTAGTGAACTAGTTAAGCATAATTTAGGACACGGAATTCATTCAACTAACCGGAGTTCACGAAAAAACAACTTTCAGAAAAGTTCAACGGCGGATCATAAAAGTGCCGATATCGATTGAACGGTCGAATGGAAGACATATCGGCAGTAAATATATAGTTCTGTTTATTAGCGAATACTTCGACGATGAACGATCTAGCGACATATACGTCATCTGAAACACCAAAATATCTTAAATTTCAACATGTGGTGTAAAAATAAATTACACTTTACCCCCCCCCCCCCGTCATTTACACGGATACAAAGTGGGTCCCACCCACTTGATTTTTGTTGAAATTTTGTGATCTTAAGTATGGCTTAGGATGATTTGATGGAACTTGTAAAATGATGGAATTATATAATAACTTCACAAGTATACTTATCATTTTCACCACCAAAATTTGCAACACATTTGCTCTCATTCTTCTTCCTATCTCACGGCTACCATACACCACCATAGCACCACCATTAACCCACCACGAACGACCACTTTAATCACTCTTTGAAGCTTGATCAAACCCCTTAAACAAGCATTCAAGGATGGAGCTAATTAGGATCTTCTAAGGAGCTTATTTTCTTCTAAATCTTCAAGAAATCTTGTGCACCCATTGTGAGCTGATCTCCTCCAAAATCTAACTTATTTTTATGCTTAGATTATTAGTGTATAAGTTGATCATCTTGAAAATCAAGAAAAGATTCATCAAAAACCCCAAAATACAACATAATATTAACAATAAATATTGATTATTTTGTGTTGATTACATGCTTATGTGATTGTTAGAAAAAGTTGTTTATGTTGATGTTATGAGATGAAAGTAAGATGACTTGTATGATTTAGTATAAAAATAAGGATTTAAACATGATAAGGTTTAAATCTAACCAAGATCATCCTTTACATCATCCATGTAAAATACTACAACTTAAAAATAACTTTTATACATAAGGATGATTTTTATAAGAAATAAACCTATGTGTTTAAGTTGTAATCACCTTAAAAGTGGGTAGTAATCAAAGGGATTACATGCATGAACTTGTTAAACAACATGCAAAAATATTGTTTTGAAAAGTATAATAAATATTAAAAACCCTCTTGATTTAATAAGGTTTTTAACAACAAAAACTCATGGATGATGATATATAAATTATATTAAATAAATATTAGATGAGTTGTTGATGATGATTATGAGTTTAAATAGGTATTAAATACGTTTTAAAAATGTGGAATACGCCATAGTTTTAGGGGAAACTATGGCGAAATTTTCTAAAAATCTAATCGCGATTAAAGCATGATTAGTGAGGTGATTAGTGGGACTAAACGTGATTAGTAACTTAAAACGTCATTAAGTGGACTTTAATGAAAAGAGTTATCCCTAAATGACTAAGTGTTTAAATAAAGTCACAAGTATATATTTATAAGAAAATAAACACTTTTACAAATATATATATATATTTGTTCTTCCTACATGAAAATAATAATACAAGTGTTGTATAAACACTTGTGGCTAATAAATAATGTGTATACATATGTGTATTGTATATGTATGTATTAGAAATCCTGTGTATACACAATAAAATACCCAATCTCATACAAAATACAAACACTTAAACAACATACTAAGCATTGGTATCGTAATAAATACATCATCATAAAGTGTCGAAACAATAAATCGGACAATTAAGTCAATGCGAACAATAGGCGGACATTTAAGATTTCACTTTCTCGTCGATGACAACGAACGATTCTTGACGAAAACAAACATGTAATGAACTACGCCAACAACGAGTCTAAATATATTTAGACGTTCAACATATATATATATATATATATATATATATATATGTTATCGAAACCGAAAATCCGGAAAGTTAGGTATATAAAAAGTTAGAAAAATTATAAGTAAATACTTATAATAAAAATGGGCTTATTTTTATATATATTTGGGCTAGCCCCAAATTGTGAAAATCATATATTAGGCCCAAAGTCCATAATGTTTATGGATGAGTCCCAAAAACTAATAAAAGCCCAAAAATATAGAATACATAGGCTAGGCCCAATTACATAAATTACATGGGCTAGGCCCAATAACATAAAACACGGGCTAGGCACAAATACACAATTTACATGGGCTAGGCCCAATGACAGAAAACATGGGGTAGGCCCAAAGACATAAAATACATGGGCTAGGCCCAATGACAAGAAAACATGGGCTACGCCCGATGGCAAGAAAACATGGGCTAGGCCTAATGACAAGAAAACATGGGCTAGGCCCAATGACAAGAAAACATGGGCTAGGCCCAAAGGCTAGAAAACATGGGCTAGGCCCAATGACAAGAAAACATGGGCTAGACCCAAAGTCATACATGACATGGACTAGGCCCAATGACAAGAAAACATGGGCTAGGCCCAACAACATGTGAAGGGCTAGGCCCAGTTCACACATGATTTGAAAACAATAATATATATATATATTTAGGAATATATATAACAATATTAATCGAACAAACAAACTGCCAACACTAAGATCACATTTAAAGTTGTTAAACCATAACAAGTATATAACAAGGATTCAAGATGAACAATGTGTACAAGGTCCATTGAGACCTAGGTTTCTAATGAAACCGATACGCATGTAGGTTACCTACGTTGCAGACACAAAGAGTTAGATAGTACGACTTAATAGGAACGCAAAAACTTTGAGTTCATGTCCCTCCTTTCAATTATTTCAATGTTTTGTTTTAAACTATCAAGGGGAAACACATGTCATGTCAAAACAGTATGTTAGCTATGGGTTAGCAGATAACAGATCATTGTGCATAAGTAGGATGATGACAATAGTAACCATTAATCACTTTGTGACCAAGGTGCAAAAGAGGTAACTTTCAATGAATAGTGATTAAATTCTTTTTTAATATTATATATATTAATAGAATATTTAGTCATGAACATCTAGTATATAATATTATTCACATTTAGTATTGTATATTAAATTGATTATTGATATTAGTTTATATATACTTTATATTATATAAATTGTAAAAAAAAACTTTTGGCTTTAAAGTGAACAAAATCAATTTTGTGAGGCAAAGTTGCAAGAAATATAAAAACTTGTCTTAAAAGGTAAAATTCTGTCCTTTTTTTTTAAAAAACCACCCAATGCATATGGTATAACACCATATGCATGCAAAAGTTACTAAATAACAGTATATAATATTGAGTTTGAGACCCGCTCCACTCCTGGTTGGTATACCCTTCGGAGTACTTTTGTGATCCCAATGATGTCAAAGAAGTCTCAATTTGGTTACTTACTTATGGCACAAGTATGTCAGGGTGCTCGCGACACACTGATAGATCCTTAATTAACTCATTGATGCTAATAACATACTTGGATTTCAACACAGGTTTTCGAGGATGACATTTTGATACGAAAACATTAAACTAAATGAACTCGCCAACTTTATGTTGACTTTTTAAAATTACATGTGTTTCAGGACGCAGGACTTGAGCTAGTGATAGGATCTGGGTGTGGGACTTTTAAGACAACGATGTATTACTTTTGGAGGGTTTGCTCTTTATATCCTAACCTCGTTGGGTATATAGGGGTCAAAGCCTCAACATGAAACTGTGATGAAAACACTATTCTATTTTGGATCAATGTCTTTTAAACTATGTTTGTAAGGTTAAATTGAAACTGATAACAATGTGATTTTACTTTTTAATGGTTGTAATATCGAAACGAAACTTATGAGGGCATGCATCGTTGTTAATTTATAATGTTTACTATATTGGATGCAATGATTACCTAATAGTCACACACTTGCGCTTCCGCTACGACCAGGGTGTGACAGTGCAGCAGTATTCAGGATCATAGATCCTTCCAATTATGAACTATATTCAGAATGGGGAAATTTCCACTGGGGAGAATCCTTGAGCCTTCAGGGTTAAGGTATCTCAATTTATTATATTAAATAACACTTTGTATAAAAGATCTCTTGCAGGTCTTACTTGTGATGCATTAGGGATCCAGAAATTCAAGAGGTCTTGAAGATTTTTCATGAAGGAGACTGTAGAAACCATACTGGTGGCAGAGCACTATTCCCAAGGATCCTTAGAATAGGTCATTACTGGCCCACAATGAAGAAGGGTGTAGTAGATTATGCAAAGAAGTGTGATGCTTACCAAAGACATAGCAACATCCTACATTAACCAGCAGAGCCTTTATATCCAATAATTTCCTCTTGACCATTTATGAAATGGGGAATGGATATAGCTATCAAACTTCCAAAGGAAACAGGAGGAAATGTATTTATCCTAGCGATGACTGATTACTTCTCCAAATGGATAGAAGTAGAATCTTTTGTCCAAAGGCAGAGGAAGTTCATCCATAAGCTAATGGCCAAGCAGAGTCAAGCAACAAGATCATCATCAACAACTTGAAGAAGAAGCTTGGGTCCAAGAAAAGAAAGAGGTATGAAGAGTTGCCATATGTGCTTCCGGCAGATAGAACACAAAGAATGCTACATGCAAGACACCTTTCCTCTAGTCCTTGGAACTGAGGCCGTGATCCCAACATAGATTGTGAATCCTACAGCCAGAACAAGCATCCATGATCCACAAACAAATAGTGAGAACTTGACTCAAGACCTAGATATTGTGGACGAGCTAAGAGATTTAGCAAGAATAAGGATGGCTTGTTATCAACAAAGAATGGCTGGAGCATATCACAAGAATGTCAGGATTAGACGATTCCAAGTTGGGGATTTGGTACAGAGCAAAGCATTTCAGAATAATACAAACCCAGCTGATGGATGGTATGTTGGCACGCAAATGGGAGGGTCCCTACCTTATTGAAACAAAAGTAGGAAAGTGGGCACACCACCTATTAACCATCGAAGGTGACCTCTCGCCAAGAGCATGTAACACTATTCATGTTAAGAAGTATTTTATGTGACAGGTATCAAGGATCCTCGCATCAGTAACATTGTCTCTTAATTTTTTCCCTACTTTTATTTGTCAGGTGAAAAGGATGTTAAATACTTGACATCCAATTTCACCAAGTTTCAAGTTTTTGTAGAAATACTTAACATATTTAGTAGAGGATTAAGAGGTTGGCCACCTCTCTCCCATGTTTAAGGTATCTCATACCTTATAAGGTTTAAAAGTTTTCACCTTTCGTACGAATTCGGTTTTGAAACCCCGCCTATAGCGCACGCTCATCTGAGTATGGTTTAAGGCAATAGGACCAATACACGCTTAGTGGTTGACAATTTCATTGTTGTTGGCCATATGTAGGATCTCAAGTATAATGGTAGACGTACCATACATCCATTATCCTAAGGTTTCTAACTTTTTCACGTTAGCTTAGGTCTTAACAATTTCATGTCACTTACGTGGGCTTGTCCCCAGTTTGGGCCAAACACCAAGATTTTTGGGTTTGTCCCTAGTATATTTAGGCTTGTCCCTAGTTTATTTGGGCCTATCCCAGTTATGATGGGGTTGTCCCTAGATTATTTGGATTATTCCCAAGTTCATTTTTAAAGGTTCTTGGTTAACAAGTATCTTGAATCATTAAACCATAACAAATTTCATTGGCTTGATTGGTACAATACTAACCTATAAGGATATAGAATCCTAACTTGGATTCTCTATAGAACCACTTATTATCTAATTTTTACCTACCTAAGATTACATAAGTTTCTATAAAATTGGCAGTTTTAACAAATGATATGTTTGGATGTGAGAGCATACGCATAATAAGTGAATGAATTTCAAAGATTAATGGATAACAAAACCTATAGCCATAAGTTTAATATTATTAAACTAGTTAATAGGTGTCAAAAGCGCCCGACTTGAGCTTCACCAGCAAACTGTGGACCATCCACCCACGCCGGACATGGTTATCTAATGGTTATAGTTTTGTGTTGACATTAAAATGCAGGAAAATAAAGTGAGGGGTGTAAAGGCTTCATCCTCCACAAACAGAAGGACCCATCCACCTTTGCGACCCCCTATTGTCTGAAGGATCAGTGATCCTTAACCTAAAGAAACTATTGTCTAAGAGTTATAGACCATAATTGTTTGGAATCAAAACACCATCAAATAAAAACCATAAACCATAAAAAGTGGGCTTAGGCCTAGGCACCGGCATCCTTCATTGCCCACTTTAGCAGCTTCATCTTCTTCTACTACTTCACCTTCTTCACCTCCTTCGCCCCACTTGGATCAGCCTCAAAAGCCTTCACCTCTTCCACTTCAGCATCGCCTCCCAGATCAAGAAGAATTTGCTTCCAGGCAGCAACATGCCAGGCACAACTGTCAAAAGTAGGATCCATAGCCTCTTGGACTATCTTGATCCTTGCCTGTAGGATAGCACGTGCAGCAGACTTTGGCCTCATCAGTAGCTTCCATTTCAGTTTTATTGGCCTGTATCTCTACCACCATGATCTGCTTCTCAAGATTGTTGACCTCCTTCTCAAGCTGGGAGATCCTCTTGTCCTTTGCGGCGGCGATGGAACGCAGATTGGCCAGGTTCTCTTCAGCATCAGCAAGGCTTTTATCCTGGAGCATCTTATGACGGATGTACTTCTACAAATTGCAAGACAGGAAAATTAGGATCACAGATCCTTAGCAATAGACAGATTAATTATGAGGATCAAGGATCCTTACCTCAGTAAACAAACTTGTGGAATTGTCATTCCATCTAGAAGTTATCCTCCTCAGGCTCACTCGGCTTCTTTCTCTTGGACCCTTCCTTAGCCTGGGTGGTCATTGTCTTCGGCTTCGGTTGGCTTGTGTCACACCCTGGTCGTAGCGGAAGCGCAAGTGTGTGACTATTAGGTAATGGATATCAAATGGGCATTTGCAAGTGCTGTGAGAAGAGCGAAAGATTACATGCGGAGAACAGGGAGAACCAGTTTGGAAAGCAAGAAAGATACAAAATACAACTTTAATAAAACTGCCATAACTTGCTTCAACTATAGAGAAAGAGGTCACTTCAAACGGGAATGCACAAGACCCAGCAAGGAAGGAAATCACAACCCCTTTTGAAATTAGTCTCAACCACCCAACACAGTTCAGTTCAACAATGAGAGAAGAATGGTAGCTATTGGCAACTCTAACAATACCAATCAATCAGGACCTTCAAACACCCATAGAGCTTTGGTAGTTCAATCTGATGAAGGATGCGTTGGTCAGTACAGTTGGGAACTGAGAACAATGGAAGAACTGCATGTTATGCAAAGATCGTCGATCAAATCAAACATGTTCACAGCATCAATACTCCTGATAATGATGACACTTCTGGGTATGCTGGTAGTTCTGATGAAGAGTGTTCAAGTTCAGGTGATTATGGATCTAATTCTGATATCAGAAACGAGAGTAATGCTGAGGTTAGCAAGTTGCTAAGTGAAGCTAAGATGATGAAGTGTGAAAAGGTGGGTATGATGAAGAATGCAGAAGCTGCATTGAAGGAGACAAAGATACTCTCTACAGATGGTGCAGCCTTCCCTCATCACACTGCCTTCATGGCAAATGTTGCAGGTTCTACAAGTCAGGTAAATTTTGAACCTCCCACAGTTTGCAATGACTGTGTTGAATTAAAAATAAAGTATGAAACCGTCAACAGTCATAATCAAAATTTAGTTCTTGAACTATCAAAGTCCAAAGAGGCAAATTTGGCTCTAACCCAAAATGAAAAGGAATTCAAATATGTAAAAGAAACCCTTAAGAAAAGTGTTTCTGAATTGACAAAAACAGTTTTGAATAAGCAGACATGAATTAACAATTATATTAATCTCTTGGAAGAAAATAAGAAAGAGTTAGCCATCGCTAAATGTGAATATGATTTGATCAAGCTCAAATTGGAGAGTTATTCTAACTCCCGCTATATGCTTGATCATATCATTGATGTTCAAAAACTAAAGTGTAACATCCCGGCCCCTCGCACCACCAATATTGTCCGCTTTGCCCTCGATGGGTTGCCCATCCAGGAACTCACGGCTTTGTTTTTGGTTGCCCCGGTGGAGACTCCCCAGGAGGTCACCCATCCTGGTACTACTCCCACCTGAGCATGCTTAACTGTGGAGTTCTCCTCTCATCCACTAGCGTTAAGCCCAAAATGCATTGGTGATTTAAGAGGGCAGGACATTCCTTATGAACCAAGATCTCTCCTGGCCACGGCCGATGTGGGATTTTCCTAGGGTGTCACAATGGTCAATGTTAATATTCGGTAGTCGGTATCGGTATCGTTACAATCACCCCCCTTAGGGACTCATCGTCCTCGATGAGGTTTGCCCCCACCATCCCGAACGGCTCAGGAGTGGCTCTGATACCATTAGTAACATCCCGGCCCCTCGCACCACCAATATTGTCCGCTTTGCCCTCGATGGGTTGCCCATCCAGGAATTCACGGCTTTGTTTTTGGTTGACCCGGTGGAGACTCCGCAGGAGGTCACCCATCCTGGTACTACTCCCACCTGAGCACTCTTAACTGTGGAGTTCTCCTCTAATCCACTAGCATTAAGCCCAAAACGCGTTGGTGATTTAAGAGGGCAGGACATTCCTTATGAACCAAGATCTCTCCTGGCCACGTCCGATGTGGGATTTGCCTAGGGTGTCACAATGGTCCATGTTAATATTCGGTAGTCGGTATCAGTATTATAGCCTAGTGGTGTTTTCAATGCTAGTTGTTTATCGAGTCGGATCTCATAATCTGTAGAGGGTTGGGTCATGAAATTTGTACAGTAACTGGAGACGGGACTTTCCGGAAAACTCCCACTCGAATTTTGTTAATTGGATGAACGATGATTTTTAAATAATTTTTCCCGTGGACTGCAGTCAGAAAGCGACGAATCTGACTGCAGCCTAGTATATAAATGTTTATAAATAATTGGTAAAGTTTTAGGACTTGAAAAGTTTACATAAAATTCTACAGTTTAGTTGAAGTCTCCTGTAAAGAAATTGGAATTTTTAGAACGTTGGAACTATTTTATAAAAATCCTCGAAAACAACCTAGTTATGAGCGTACAAGCTGAAACATGATAACTTGCGTATGTGTGTACCAAAGTGTTGTATGAGTTGATTTGTGTTTATGACAAGTTGGTTTGATCACTATTTTGGTATGATGATACTTTGCATGCATGATTGTGTTTTCGAATTTGTTATTATGTGTGCCGCATTGTGTGTTAGTTATGCGTAGGGTTTGTATCAGTGTGTTCACACACTAACTTTAAATCGATTGACATGTTAGGACGCAATTAGTGGTCCCATCATTTTCTACTTCTGTGTTACACTAACCGAGCAATTAAAGGTGAATTCACGGCCCCTATTTTATCCGGTTTTAAACAATAGGGGGAGAAACATGTATACATTCTATAACTCTATCTTTTTACGTTATGCGAAATTAACGTCGTTAAACTACTCGGTAACTAAGTTAATGTTAATGTACGTTATGGTCACTAAGCAGCTATATCACGGAAGTCCTCGACAAACTCTCGGATCGTTAGTATTGGGTTAGATAGCGGGGAAATTATAAGTAGTACTACTGGGCCCGACAAGCCCCACCCGAGCTAGTCGCGCTAGCCGACCGGGTATGGTCAACGGGTGATTAATTTGGCCTAACTTTTGCCATGGTCAATGATAGGCCTGGCAACACAGAGGCACAACAGTCAGCTTCGATCGCGAACACTTATGTGACGTAACTTTAGGCTCGCTACCTACATGTTAACATTGAACTTAATTACGAACCAACATCATTATTATTCCGGATTAGGAATTATGGAACCAACATTATTATTCCGAGTTAGGAATAATGGAACTAAATCGTTATCCTGGGTTAGCGATAACGGGGGAAACAAACTTTTAACCGAACTTATGAACTTATAAAAACCTGTGAACTCACTCTTCTTTAATGTTGACACTTGTTTCTTTACATGTTTCTCAGGACGCTAGGAGCGCTAGGTGCACTCACTTGCATTGACCAAGACATATTTTTATTGAGTCTCATTTACAAATATTGTTTGGGATTTTTGGTTTTGGCATTTATGTTGGCGCCCGTTACTTTACTTTACTTTACTTTAATGCTTCCGCACAACTAAGAAACTAATGCTTCCGCTAAACTTTGAAACTAAACTAAGACAATTTGAAAATAATTATGAATGGTTAAACAAATGTTTTTGGAAAACGTTTAAATAAATCAAATAGAGTCGTTCGATATTACTAGTGTCTCAGATTCTGGTATGTTCACACGCCTCGCGGTAAAACTCCGCAAGTGGAAATTGAGGGTGTGACATATAGGGAGATGTTCAATGCCTAGGGTATAAGTCGTGTCCACCACCGATGAAGCACAACTATACAAAAATGCCTGATGAGGAGGAGATGCCTCGTTTTGAACCCTCAGTACCTTTGAATCCTTAAGAATTTGCAGCAGGATTAGGGTTCAAACTAGACAATTCCTCTCAAGAACCAAGCAAGCCAGAAAATTCATCGTCTGATGTTGTTCAAAATCCATCTGATGAAGAGGAAAATGATACATCAGATGATGAATCAATAAAAGATGATCAGGATCAGCCTCTTGATGAACGAAATAGAGTAGAACTTTCTGCTACTCCTAGTACTCAATCTGTTGAGATCCAAGAGACCGTTCCTAAGAAATATGTCAAGACAGAAGTCTCGACAGAAGAAGCAGATAATGTGTTGTATACGTTAGTTGGAGATAAGAAAATATATTCGAAAAAATATTTTCCAATTAAAAACGTAAATCCAATCTCTATAGATCAGGTGTTTGAAAAATCAACAACCAAAGTTTTAGTGAAAGCCAACCAAATCACAACCACTATCCGCACCCAACAGAAAAACAGTGGAAGCGAGTTGAAAAGCCTGCAGTTTCTCAACCAAAGGTTGAAGCAAAAAGCTCTCGCTACAAGAAAAAGGTTTAGAATGTTAAATTTGTGAGTTCAAAAGGTACCGATAAAATCAAAACTTTTCAAGGAAAATATAATGTAGATTTTGTAAAGAAAGTTAAGATTTTGAAAACAAATAGTCAAAATAATTACACCCAACACATGGATGGATGTAATGAAAATGAACCCAGTACCTCGAGATCCACAAGTTCAACATCAAGCCGTGAAACAAGATCTCCTATTTTTGTGGAAAGGAGAACATGTTTCAAATGTGGAGAATTTTGCCACATTATAAAAGATTGTAAAAATCTAGCCAAACCAAGATTTGTGAAAAGAACCCCTCACGAACCAACTTGCAAACGTAGATCTGTTTTTCCAACACAAGATAAACGAATTATTAAAGATCAAATGGAGAAACAAAAACATAAACAAGTAAAAGCAATTGAAAAAGCTTTAAAAACATATTCTTCAGAAAAGAATCCAAGATCTTCAAAGTTAACTAAACCAGAACCTATTAAAACTATAAATAATAGTCAATCTGGTAATAATCAACGATCTTGGAAACAGAAGATCGGTAGTGGGTCAAGAGGAGGAACTCAGTTTGACAATCATCAAGAAATAAATATCACATTTCTTGATGATAAGGGACGACCCAAGACCCTAAAGCTTGGGTCCCCATCTCAAACTAATCTTGTTTGTGAAATGTGCAGGGCGTTCCAGGAGGAACTGTAAGCAGTCATTGGATTGTTGACAGTAGAGCATCAAGGCACATGATAGGCGACTTTCGGCTCCTTGATGTAAAAAGTATTAGGAGTGGTTATGTTGCCTTTGTTGGTGATAAGGTGGATACATCACTGGAGAAGGAATGGTCTCCAATGGTGTTGTAAGTTTCGACAATGCGGCAAATTGATGACAATCTTCTTAGGGTTTCTCAAATCTGTGACAAGAAGTTCACGGTACATTTTGATGATACCGGATGTTATGTGCTGAAGCCTGGATTCAAGATCCCCAAGGAATGGATTCTCCTGTTGGCTCCAAGAATTAACGACTTGTATATTCTTGATATGAGCAAAGCTATTACAACATCTGTGCAAGTCTCATGTTTTCTATCTAAAGCCACCGAAAAGGAACCAATCTCTTGGCACAGACGAATGGGACACATTCACCTGAGGAAAATGAACTATTTGGTGAAGAATAATCTTGTGAATGGTATACCAGTCAAGAATTTTCATCTTCAAGACGTCTGTGTATCATGCCAGAAGGGAAAGCAAGCAAGAAAATCCCATCCCGTGAAGAAGATCAACACTGTGAATATGCCATTGGAACGTCTTCATATGGGCCTATTTGGACCTATGAAACACAAGAAAACTTTTGGTGATTCTTATTGTCTAGTAGTCACTGATGACTATTCCAGATTTTCATGGGTAAACATGTTGACACACAAGAGTGATATCCTCAAGAATCTCCTGATTCTGCTAGAAAATTTGTACAATCTAAAGGTAAGGAGAATCAGAAGCGACAATGGCACTGAATTCAAGAATCAAGTTATGGATGAGTACTGTTCTTCAAAGGGCATTTTGCATGACTATAGTTCTCGCTACACTCCACAACAAAATGGTGTCGCTGAGAGGAAGAATACAAATCTAATTGAAACAACAAGAACCATGTTGGTAGAATCAGAACTCCTGTTCAATTTTGGGGAGAAGCTGTTGCTACTGCATGCTACACGACGAATATAGTTCTAACGGTGAAGAGACATGGGAAAACATGCTTTGAGTTGTTACATAAAAGGAAACCGGATGTTTCTTTTTTAGAACCTTTTGGAGCTCCATTCACTATGATCGACCCACACGGAAAGTTTGGTCCGAAGGCTATCGAAGGTTTCTTTCTTTGATATGATACTCCAAGTTTTAGGGTGTGGAATGTCTTCAAAGAAGATTGAAGGATGGGGTGAAGTCAAGGTTGAGAGATATACAGAAACAGTTAGAGCTCCGGGTGCTCCTTGGATGTTTGACTACGATGGGCTGTTCGACTCCTTTAATCTGCCAACTTTTAATGATGCCTCTACTGCTGCTCAAATGCTACTAGAAAGTGATACATCAATTGACTCATCATTGGTTCGACCAATTATTGTTAACCCTCAAGTATCGACTTCGATTAACATTCTTGTTCAAAATGAGGAATTCGAAAACGCTGCGGATTATAATGTTTCATCAGAAGAAGATGAGTTTCATGATGCAAATGAAGCTACCTCTGGTGCGGTTCCTGGAATTTCGGATGTTATGTCAAATATTCTACCTCAAGGGACGACTGAAGGTCATGCATCTACATCCTCTTCAAATCCAGCTCTCGATTTGATTGTTAATCTGAATATCAACAATCTGGGCATAAATTCTCGAGTTCCTGATGTTCCAGAGACTCGAATTCATAATACCCATCCTCAGCACAATATTATTGGAGATGTCCAGAGTGGTGTGCAGACTCGTAATCAGCTTCAAAACAACCAGAATGCTGGATTGTATTCGGAAATCAGGGAATCTGTGGTCTGAACGATTGGTCTTTTGCCTGCTATGTGTGCCAAGTAGATCCGAGATCTTGGAAGCAGTCAAAGAAAGAAGACTCTTGGGTTGAAGCCATGCAGGAAGAACTTCAGCAATTTCAGAAGTTAGGGATTTGGAAATTGGTTGACCGGCCTGACAGCTATAAGAAGATTGGTACACGATGGGTGTACAAGTGCAAGAAGGATGACCGATGTGGCGTTGTGAGAAACAAAGCGTGATTGGTTGTTCAACGTTTTAATCTTATCGAAGGCATTGATTACAATGAAGTTTATGCACCGGTTACACGACTTGAGGCCATAAGAATCTTTTTGGCTTATGTGTCCTACAAGAAGTTCACCGTTTATCAGATGGATGTGAAAAGTGCATTTCTTCATGGTGTGGTGGAAGAGGAAGTATATGTTGAGCAACCGCCAGGTTTTGAAGATCCACTCCATCCTGTTAAGGTTTGGCTTCTCAACAAGTCGTTATATGGTCTTCATCAAGCTCCGAGGGCTTGGTATGAAACGTTGTCTACCTATCTATTGAAGAACGGTTTTCGACGATGCTTGATCGACTGTACTCTCTTCATCAAGGAAACAAACGAGGATTTGCTGCTAGTGCAAGTTTATGTCGATGACATTATTTTTGCGTCTACCAACACTCGAATGTGCAAAGAATTCGAACAGGTTATGCAGGAGAAGTTCGAGATGAGCGCTATGGGAGAAATGATGTTCTTTTTAGGTTTGCAAGTTCAACAATCAAAGGAAGGGATCTTAATCCATCAAACCAAGTACGTCGGAGATATTCTCAAGCGATTTCAGATGGACGACTCAAAGCCTTTGGAAACTCCATTAGCTCAAAATCATGGGATTACTCCAGACGAAATGGGTGAACATGTGGAACCATCTCTCTACCGTGCTATGATCGGATCTCTCATGTATCTTACTGCTTCAAGACGCGATATAATGTACCTAACATGTCTTATGGCACACTATCACTCTAGTCTGAAATTTCTCATTTGATGGCTGTGAAATCTTTCGTTGTTTAAAGGGTCGCCCGTACACTGGTCTATGTACCCTAAGGATGATAACTTTGGTCTGACAACATTCAGTGATTCTGATCATGGCGGCTGCAAAATCAATGCAAAGTCAACAAAAGCGGGATGTCAGTTCTTGGGAAATCGCCCAGTCACATGGCAATGCAAGAGGCAGACTCGTGTAGCTACATCAACTTGTGAGGCTAAGTATATTTCAGCTTCTAGTTGCTGCTCTCAGGTTCTATGGATTCAATAGCAAATGCGTGACTACGGTTTTGAATTTCTAACTACTCCTATTTTTGTTGATAACGAAGCTGCTTTACAGATCACTCGGAATCCTTTATAGCACTCAAAAACAAAACACATTGAGATTAAGTATCATTTCACACGTGATTGTTGTGAAACGAAACTTATCGATGTTGTTAAAATCCACACTGATCACCAACGTGCTGACCTTTTTACCAAAGCCTTTGATAAATCACGTTTTGATTATCTACTTTTGATCAATGGCATCAAGGTGAAAACCAAGTAACTCAACCATTGCTAATTATTCATATTTTTCTAAAAATCTAAAACTACAAAAAGATTTTCTGTTTTATATTTTAGGGGGAGAAATTTTCACGAAAATACAAAAATATGTCTTTTATTTATTTACCTTCTATATTTAAGGGGAGAAAATTTAGAAAAATACAAAAACAATAGAAAAACCAAAATAAAAAATGAGTTTCTTGGATAAGTTGAAGATGATGAAATACACCTGTAAATCTGTCAGAAGTGGTCAAAAGCATAGAAAGAATATTGATAAGTAGCTTTACTTATGATGTATCGATAGGCTCACACTTAGACTAAAATGTGTAGGTTGATATAAACTTAATAGACTACAAGTTAGGTGGGAACCATTCATTGGCATATGGTCTTGGTACCAGAATTTCGTTTGATAGAGTACCGAGGTTCTGAGATATACGGTCTTTATGCTGACTTATCATCTGGGTATCATGGTTGAATCTTTTGCCGAAAAATAACAGTGACGCAAGTCTAGAACTTCCATGATACCATACATACGTGTACATATTGCATACGACCATTCAATAAGTGATAAAAATATCACATCCCCAAAAATAAGTGATAAAATATCACAAGCTTTATGAGGGAGCTAAGTTCGTCTCTCTGTCTGTACGATCGTACTAACCTGTTCACGAACTTACTCCTGTGTCCTGCATGCATATGAAAATCAAGTTCCTCATCAATAAGTGATTTATTCACATAGGGCTTGTTTTCAATCAAAGAAGTGAGTATCTCACATCATATATACGTCAAAACAGATGATAAAGCAGTATACTCACCGGTAAGATTTTCTCTCGTGCATATCTTGATACGGGAATATGTCGTGACGTGGTTGAACACCGCCTAGTAAGTATAATTCATACCCTAATCATATCTCCTAATCATGATCACATTTGATAAGTCGAGCTTACGTGGATAACAATACCGATAATCATAGTTGAATACTTATCTGTTTAATTTTGAAGTTTAAACCATATAATGTTTTTGACAATGATTTAAAAGCTGGTATGATTCTCTTAACTTGAAACTCGAAAAAGACTGTTCAATAGATAAATAGTTTATCTGCAATACCGATAATCATAGTTGAATATTTATCTGTTTAATTTTGAAGTTTAAACCATATAATGTTTTTGACAATGATTAAAAAGCTGGTATGATTCTCTTAACTTGAAACACGAAAAAGACTGTTCAATAGATAAATAGTTTATCTGTAAATATTTGATTTTAAGGATAGTTTACTTAGTTGCTTATAAATATTACTTTTGAAAGTTAGACAAAATTGAAATTTGAAAAGTTTTTTACCAAGATATGCAAGAAAATCATTTGTCTAATATCATAACTTCATAAGTAATATCATGCAAAAGTAACCATCAAAGAAAACCAAAATCTGAAATTCATACGAGTGTGTGTATCTCGTACGAATAAACCTAGTCAAGTGATTGACTTGGTCTCTTGTTTTTCTCAAATCAACTGCTGGAATTTATACGAATGTGTGTCTCTCGTTCAGGGAATACATTCATACGAAAAAATTACAATATGTTTTTCATGTGTATTCCCTGATAAATTTATGTTCTAATGATATATCTATTTATTGAGTACAGAATGGAACAAAAGAACATAAACGAAAACCAGCAATGAAGAGAACTTACAAGTCAGAAGAAGAAACAAAAAAGATTTGATGTTTCTGAAAAGTTTGAAGACCTGGTGCTCTATCAGTGGATAGCACATTTTCAGAGGGAGTTTGTTGATACTCCAAGCTATTCAAGTGTGAAGACCAAAGTAAGAAGACAAAAGACCAAAGACCAAAGACCAAGCAACATCCAAGAGGGAGTTTGTTGATACAGTGTTGTGTCTGTCGCTTGTTCTTAGTTACATTTGTAATTGTATGGTCTTTGCTCAAGTGTCTGTATAAGTTTGGTCATGTCGACCAAATCAATATATCCTTCTATCTTAGTTTCGTATGACATCTTAGTTAGTCTGTGTTAAACGAGTGCATGTGTGCATACCTTGAGTCTTGTGTACGTCATGTCTGTGACACGTTCTCCAAAGTAAGCATGCTCCGTACGAGCCACATGCTCTGTACGAACCACATGCTCCGTACGAAGGAATCATTGTAAACAAGTTGGTTTACATGGTTGGTACGAACCAATTGCTTCATACAAGCCTCTTTAGAGTAGTGCTTCATGGGTAATAGAGTGTTCCATATGTCTGGCAATGTGCTTCGTACGAATGACCAACATGGACACTATATAAGCAGACATGCACATCTCTGTCAAGGTTAGCTCTTGGTTGCACTGTTAGCTCTGTTGATCTTTGGATTGGATCTCTCTGTTGACATGTCTGGTGTAGACGAAGACACAAGAACACGTGCAGTTTGTTGAGTCGTATGAGCATTGTTTGTATATGTTTGTACTTGTTCTCATTTCTTAATCAAGATAGTGAATCTTTGGTTACCTCGTGTTCTTACTTTGCTTTGTTTTGCATGCATAGTTGGATTCCGCACTCGTATGTGTGTTGCATGAAAAAGGAATAGGTTAAACTTGATCCTCAGGTGGACCTACAATCAGTAATAAAGTTTAGTTTTGGCATCATCTATTCTAGGGGGAGATTGTTGGAATTAAACCCTACAAAAGAACAAATGATACAAAGCTAAAATATACTACAACCTCTGATCCAAATAATAATGTAACATCTGCCCAAGTCAAGCTCAGGTGAAGACTAAATGTCCAAAGTCTGCTATAACTAAATTTCATATGAAAGCAAAGCTCTGCTAAAGACTAAAGCTTAAAGGTCTACCAAGGCAAAACTCTGCAAAAGTTAAAGCTAAAAGGTCTGCCAAGACAAAGCTCTACTGAAGATCAAAGCTAAAGGTCTGTCAAAGCAAAGCTCTGCTGAAGACCAACAGAGGATGTATCATCAGTGTTTTCTAACAGGAGCTTTGGTTATTCGACCACCATAAGTGCCATGGCGTTTATTTAGAGCACTTCTGACATAGAAATATGATTAACTAGTTCACTAGTCGAATATATGTTGAGTTTTGATGGCCGAAACGCTTCCCGTTGAATTATTCGCTCAATATCGACACTTATATATTTTGTCGTCGAACATTCCCGGGAGTTGTGTTTCTGTGACCTCAAGATAGTTGAAGGGATTTCGGATCCCAAATGAAGCTTAGCTGGCTCTCTAGATTAATGTATGAGGCTATCAGCCATTGAAATCTTTGTCGATTCGACAATCAGTCGCTTTCCGGTCAAGTTGTGCACTGCTTTTCGTACGACCGGAAAGAATGTCTTTTATGTATTTATGATATTCTCATATTGTTTTAGGCTATTTATCATTGTTCTCTTATAATTATGGAATCCAGAAAATACCTAATTAATGGTGCGGACAAATTGAAATTGTCACCTTTATAGTCGAAACAGACAATTTTGTAATTTAGGCGTTGTACTGGAAAGTTATGTATAATTGCAAGATTTGTTCCTACATTAGTGTTTTCAAGTATATATGGACTCAGTTATGACATTAGCATGCAATTATTCATTATTCTGCTTTGTTTTACGGTTTTCCTGACATGAATAGTGCAACAGCGAATAGTGCGCCCAACACTTTCTACCAACACTTTTAGGGCATAGTTTGATTTGTTTCGCGTCGTAACGGAAACCAATATATGTTATGGCATGATTCACTTTTCCTACGATTATGATATGACGTACGACTCAGTTACGTAATCAAATTACCATATAATACATGAGATTATGTACTAAAAGTAGTGATTAGATTGTATGCAATTACTGGTTATTTGCCATTTGTCACAAATTTGAAACTTAAAATTGACGAAAAACATCAGTGTGGTCATAAAGTGTTCAACCAAGGTCATTAACTTGTACTTGGTAGACAAATTGGTTAACCGAGGTCATTAACTTGGACTTAATTAACTGAGTGGGTCCTTAAAACTGATAAAATTCCCGAAAAGTTGAAAATTTGAAGTTTGGAAGTTACCTGGTATGAGTTTGAGTCCACCTTGTACGAGTTGGACACCTTGCAAATATTAGAACCAACTCGTATGAAGTGACCTTATCCTATAAATAGGAGGCAACTCGTATGAGGCGAATATAATCCCTTTTTGTGCGAGTTGAAACCTTTGTGCGAATTGAAAGTTTTGAGCGAATTTAATGAAGTGCTGCAAAAATTATACCTTGGGGAGGTTGATCTACACATCTCTTACAAAGGTGAAGGTAATAAACCGTGGATTGATCGTTAAAAACATGTTTTTGGCAAATTGGAAATAGAAACCTAGATCCAGAAAAAACTATCTGGCCAAACTTAAATTTAAGATAGAATTAGGCATATTAGCGTTGTTAGGACCTAATGGAACCTTCAATTTCACGAAAATCACAAGTTTAATATTTGGGGATCTTGACAGTCTTCTTGGAACGAGGAGTCACCTTGTACAAAATGGGATGTCCACTTCATACCAAGTAAAAGATGTAAAATGTCAAAAATACAACCTCATACGAAGTGTGCTTGGTCAATAGTGTTTAAAAAATTGTAAGACCACTTCATACGAAGTGCTAATGTCCACTCAACACAAAGTGTAGTGGTCTAAAACGTTTGTTGTTTATGCACACTTTGTACAAATTGGATATGATGTGTTATTTTTGTCGAAAATTTTCTAGGTGTTGATGTCTTTGTGTGTGAAGGAAAAGAAGACATTGTTTGAGCCTATACATAATATTTGTTTTTTTCTTGATAATAAGATTCCAGAAATCGCGCCTTTCAAAGATGTATTAGAGTTCAGGGGACGATTACCGATAACAAAGGCATTAACTGATCGACATAAACCCTACCAATTGCATATTGAACGTTTTTGGGGAGCTGATAGATCAGAATGAAATTCAAAAGCTATTATATCTGAAGTAAAGATCAGTGATGACGAGTTTGAGGTTAAAATCACCGAGGAGTTTATAGAAGAGTGCTTGGCTTCAAAGACAAAGAAAGTGATCCAACTGGCTACCCAGAAATAATGGTCAAAGGATGTTTATACAGCATGGGTTACAAGGGCCATGTAAATGCTTCACCGTTCAAGAAAGCAAACCTTGGCAGGCCTTACAAGTTCTTCGTGCACTCTATTATAAACGTGCTTAGTCACAGAAAAGGAGGGTTTGACGATATTTTCAATTATTAGATGTGTATGATCACTACTCTTGTGTTGAACTTACCCTGCAACTTCATGAAGCTAATTTATGATCAAATGATGCTAAATATTACAAGGGAGAAGTCTCTGAAGTATCCGAGATTTTTGTAGATGATGCTATATGATCTATTCCCTAACATGGTGACAAAAGTAGATGATGAGTTTGTATTAAGTTATATGGATGTTGAGACGTTGGTCCGATTGAATCTTTACATGAAGCAAACAGATGAACCCATTGCTAAACTAGTGTTTGGAGCTATCAAGGATAAATATTACGTGACACCTCCAAAAGGGAAGTGGAGAAATGATACAAGTGGAGATGAAAAGGATGAAGTTGCTTGTCTAGAAGGGTTTATTGCAAAATGAAGCAGTTGGTACGAGAAGGAAGAAACAAAGATGCGTAGACGAGGAATGCTAAAGAAACAAGCTGCTGGATCCTCAACTGCAACAACTCAGAAGAGAAAGCGTGCTAGTATACGAACACTACTTGTTGATGAACCAAAGGTTGAAGAAGTACGAGTTAATGTGCCTGTTAATGTAGAGATGCAAGGTGCATAAAATATGCATGATGATGTGTATTCTACTACTTTTGATAAGGATAGAGTATAGGGAGAGAATGTTGAAAGCATGATAGCTAACATAGAGAATCAAGCTGAGAAGGTAGTTGATGGTGATAGCGGAGAGGCTTCAGATGATAGCTTTGATTTACGAATAACTGCTGTTGAGAAAGAAGAATGAGAACGAATGGAACAAAAGAAGAAGAAAGTGGTGGGAGACGATGACGTACTATATGTGCCATCTAATTCTGATGAAGAGATTGTGGTTACTAAGCCTACAAGGAAACTAGCTAAACTTACGAAGAGTATACCTTCTGATGCTGCAAAGACTACTGGTTCTCCGACTGCAAAGAAGGCAAGAAAGAAGTATGGAAGGAAGAAATCACCTGAAGTTGAAGTGGCTACTCCTACTGTTAACAATGAGACTGTTGTTCCTCCATCACCACAACAACCACCACAAACGCCTGTTAATCCTCCTTATCACCACAACTTATTACACCACCAACACCATCACCACCAAAGCAGCCGTCACCCTGTATTCAATAACATTCTACACCGTAATATGCTTCAAGACGTTCATTAGCTGATAAGTTTCCAGAAGATTTTGGTGATATTCCATTTTCGGAAGGGTTTGATAATTTTCAACGATGACAAGATTAATGTAATAGAGGCAAAGATGAAAGAATATGAAGGCCAAATCAAGTTTCTCGAGGAAGATAAGAAAAGATTGGAAGCATTGATGGTAGTGTTGGTGGATGATAATGCAAATATGGGTGAACTGCAAAGCAAGGTCAAAGAACATGATGCTACCATCAAACAACTTGAGACAGAGACATGCATTTACTGTCAATGATTACGAGTGTCATGCTGAGTATGAAAGGTTACCATCTGGTAGTTAAAGAGTTGGAGACAGAGAAAGCCGAGAATGCTGAGAAGTTTGATATGTTGTTTAAAGTTCTCCACTAGAGATATGATATCAATTTTGTAGTTGAACATGATTTGAAGTTGAAGAAGCCAAAGCGAGAGAAGCTGAGCGTTCACGTAAAGCTGAAGCTGCCAAAGCTGCAGCTACTGGTAAAGGAAACGAAAAGATAGATCATGTGCCTGTGAATGTTCAAACTACGCTAGAAGCTGAATCTGCGCCAGCTATAGAAACTCAAGTGGAAGAGAATGTTGAGAAAGAAGATGAAAGAGTGAAGTTTGTACTTTTGGTGGACCAGTTGATGTGTCCAACATGACATTGAGGCAGAAAATCTTGGATCAAAAGAGGATGTACGCAGAGATAGACGCAGAGATTGACACATCCAATGAAGATGATGATGAGGGAGATAAGGATGATGAGAAAAAGGATGATGATAAGAAGGATGATGATGATCAGGAAGGACAGGGTTGATTGCTGAAACTGCGAAGAGTGATGAATCACTTGATTATAATGCCTTCTTAAACGATTCAACTAATCAAGAAAATGATGTTCACAGTGAGGGGGAGACGAGGGACCATGTGAATGAAGTTGAACAGTCAGGAATCCTCACAAATGTTCCTATATCAGTTGTTCCTAATGTGAAAACACCAAGGGTTTTTTATCTTGAGCATGATGTGGAAGAAGGTGAATTCATTCATAACTACACTAAGGAAGAAAGTGCCAAAATGTTAGGTGTAGACGAAGAATCCTTTGTATTTGACTTTGAAGATGAATTAAGCAACATTATTTTTTCACAGCCTAATGATGTGTTGGAAGCTGATGATTCTAGCAGGGTTGTCATGGAGGATTATTCTGATGATGATGCTAATGATTTGTTGAGAAGATGGTCAAGGAAACTGTAAAAAGGAAATGTGCCTACACGCTTATCTAAAGAAGAGATTGCTGCAACAAAGAAGTAATGGTTCAAGCAAATGCCACAAAAAAGAAACTTCAAACATCCACTAGCCTTCTTTACTCGTGATCCAGACAAATCTTTGGGGGATATTCTGATTTGGGGATGGTTAGAAGAGTTGGATGTTTATGTGATAAAGCGAGAGTTTGGTGTTCAGTACTTCAGGTACTTAAGTGACATCAAGACGTTGCCATTTTGGGATATTAAAGAGTTAGTTCAGACAAAGAGTATTAATCTCAAGATGAAGTTTCATGATCAGCGTCTGTGGAAATTGATAAAGTTTGAAGCGGCACATGGTTTTAGATACTGGAATCCATATATTCCACACAGAATTATCAAGATTGATCTAATGGTTAGACAGAAAAATGTTATGCTTTAAAGAGTTAGTTCAGACAAAGAGTATCAATCTCAAGATGAAGTTTCATGATTAGCGTCTGTGGAAATTGATAAAGTTTGAAGCAGCACATGGTTTTAGATACTGGAATCCATATATTCCACACATAATTATCAAGTTTGATCTAGTGGTTAGACAGAAAAATGTTATGCTGATAGTGAAGAGGCCACGTGCTATGAAGAATATGCTGCTGATAAAGATTGAACAAGATTTCCATAAGCTATTCAAGTGGTGGCATTATGATTCTGAATAGGAGAAGCAATGATTTGTGTCAAAGATGATGATGATTCCTGGAAAATCACTGAAGAATTGACTGAATCCGTGATTGCACACAAGAGAATATATGGTTTATGGAGAGGAATTTGAATACTAGACCCGATGTGGCTATTAAACTACTCAATGAAAGATATTGAATGTCTATTCTACAACAAGATCAACTTTCAAGAGAAAGACAAAGTGCAGGCGTTGAAGTTCCAACAGGTTATTAATGTTTGTTATGCTAATATATTAGTTCAAGAAAACTATGGAATTTAGAATGGAGAAAGCTAGAAGGCAAGGAGAAAAGGAAGCAAAAAAGAAAAGAAGCAGGATTTCTGAAGTTGTCAAACAAGCATCGTTGAGAAGATTTCAGTATGTAGATACTTACAACAGGCCTCCTCTTACAGATCAAATGTCTATTTCATCTAAAGAGCGTCGAAGACCAAGAACGCATTTCATTGGGTGCTAACTATTAATGAATTTGAAATTTTTTGAAAACTAACCAAGACTGCGACAATATCCAAGGGGAGTTTGTTGGTGCAGAATGTCTATAGCCTACGTCTTAGGGTCATGTCGTATATGTAACACGGCTTAAACGTTAGATTTTATGTTTATATGTATGTATTAGAGCCACTTTGTATGAAGTACACCTCGTACGAAGTGGCAGATCCACCCTTTTGTGTAGCTGTCTTGTCTATAAATAGCTGAGAAGGGGTGTTGTGTCCTTAGCTATTTTTCTGATTGTAAGGCAAAGCCCTGCCAGTTTTGTCTCTGATCTTTAAACGTTTAATCAATATTAATGAAGCAGAGGCACTGAAACAGTATCTATCATTGTCAACTAGTTAATGATGAATTATGCGCATGTTAATTAGCTTAAGTCGGGTCCTGTGCTTTTAGAGGAGAACCAATCCTCCCACAAGAATAAAAATTTTCACGTATATGTTAAGATTTTGCCATTTTTTAAATTCGTGACTCTACAATAGTATTCAGGTGGTTCCGACTCTAGATATGTTGTGTACACGAATCGTCGGTGATAGTCTTAGGTGTTAACATGGCTAGCGGTTTCTAAACTGCCAAGAAGATTTGAGGTCATTCAAGATATGGTGTATACATGAATGATTGAGGATAGTATTTGGTGCAGTTTTTCAAGTAGATGAATTGTTTTTCTTGGACTAACCACTATTGAATGACGATGCTTGCTGATTAGGTTTGCGACCGATCCAGCGGAGATAGCTATATATTTGTTATTATGATTGAAGAGGAAGAATGTGATTCTGGTCGTGGAAGAATGTTTTCTTAGATCGGATGTGTTACCAGATGATTTGATTCCGATGATGATTTGCTGACTGAGCAGCTTATCAATTTGTTGATCAATTATTCAAGAGTATGCATAAACGTAATTACAGAAATTGGGATTTCAGATTTTAGTGGGTATTCATTAATTTGAAGTTTATCGTTGTGGTAATTCGAAGTTTCTATCAATTGTCGGTTGGGTTTTTGAAGATCAGAGGATCGAGTACACGAGGAGTGCGCTAAAACCGAACACAATGTGGCTAAAGTTGAAACGGAGATGCAACATTGATTAATTTCGAGTTGGTGGTTATTCAAGAAAATTTGTTGATTAAGCAAATTAGATGAGGTTGGGTACCGTGCAAATAAAGACCTGAAGTTAAATTTCTAGATATAATTATTTCAGGGGGAATTGGTGCTTTAATGTTGATAATGCAAACCCGAATCAACAATCAAGGGGAATTTGTTGACCCGTAGGTCCGGGAATCGGCGGTTCTAGACGATAGTTTGGGCAGAGAATAGTACTAGTTCGGTAGAATGTTATTAACGAAAGGAGTAAAAGCAGAGCAAGTGGAAGCCTTCATTCATTCATACCGAAAGAGTGTATATCTTGTCAAACTAGCGAAATCCTGAGAGATTCCACCAACATTTCCCCTCTTCAAAAACTCCAAAACTTACAAAACAATGAACACACACCGCCTATATATAGATATTGACCAAATTGTACAAAGTGAGCATGTGGCTTTGTACGAAGTGGGTTCACTTCGTACAAAGTGACATAAATGCTCCTCTCATGTTCACACTTTAGCTGTGTGTTCGTACCTAATCTATACAATATTCAACACACGCTGTATCTAACCTATTCGCAGAGTAACAGACATAAAGTGCATCAACAATTTCCCCCTTGGATGTCACTTTCGAAGATTAATCTTGATCTTGAAATCTGAGAGCCGTGTTTGAATATTCTACAACTTCAACTAGGTATCTGCTGATGTCGTAGAATGCGTCAATAAATTCCCCATTGATTGATGATTCGGGTTTGCATTATGAACTTTAAAGCACTAATTCCCCTTGAAATTTTCTTGAATAACCACCAACTCGAAATTAATCAATGCAGCATCTCCGTTTCAACTTTAACCACATCGTGTTCGGTTTTAGCGCACTCCTCCTATGCTCGATCCTCTGATCTTCAAAAACCCAATCAGCAATTGATAGAAACTTCGAATTACCACCACTGGTAAACTTAAAATCAATGAATAACCATGAAAATCTGAAATCCTAATTTTCGTATTCATGTTTAAGCATACTCCTGAATGATTGATCAGCACATCGGTAATCTGCTCAATCAGCAAATCATCATCGGAATCAAATCATCTTGTAACACATTCGATCTGAGAAAACATTCTTCTTCGATCGGAATCACATTCTTTCTCTTCAGTCATAATAACAAATATGTAGCTATCCCCGCTGGATCGGTCGCAACCTAATCAGCAGGCATCGTCATTAAACGATGGTTAGTCCAAGAAGAAAAATTCATCTACTTGAAGAATTGCACCAAAGACTATCCTCAATCATTCGTGTATACAACATATCTTGAATGACCTTAGATCTTCTTGGCAGTTTAGAAACCGCTAGCCATGTTAACACCTAAGACTATCATCGACCATTTGTGTATGTAATATAACTTGAAAAGGCTCAAGTCCTCACTCGCATAAACAAAAACTGTTGAACCTGGTAACCTGATCCCCATCAAAGATAAGGACTATAACCCTTAAGCATCAATCTGTATCACGATATGAAAATTCTGAACCTCTTTGATCACGAACTAACAAATCTAGATTTTCTATATCCCCTGTCAGAACAACCCGAATACAGTTGTAGAGTCACGAATTTCACTCATTTTTTCAAATTCTGACCGAACCAAATTTTTCACTGAAATTCCCCCACAAATCCGGAATCTTCAGTTTTTAACAAATGCGGATTTAACGTTAAGACTCATTAGTAATCACTATAGCAAAATATCATCATTTTGTATCTGTATCAATGACTACCCCGTTATATTCAAACAATTGTAATCGTATCATCAAATTTGTACTCTGAAGATCTAGACAGTGTCTCTGAACAACCCGAATTAGATGTTAAAATCTCAAGAAAATTTGCAATCACCAAATTTTTTGTGGACACTCGTCTTGGCAATACGATCAAAAAATGCAATCATCAAATTTTTTTTGGCATCCAGGTTCACTTCGTACGAGCTGAACTTCACTTCGTGCAAGGTGTCACCTCGTGCGAAGTGTCACCTCGTACGAAGTGCCTCTTCTTACCAACACGCCTGATTACATTTTTCCATCCAAAATCTTCATTTAAGCGAATTTCACGATGAATCTAGCACAGACTTGGTCAAAAATCAGTTTCTGAAAATCCTATAGGTTAAATTTTACTTTTGTACGTGGATTGTCGGTTTATTTGATAATTTACGTCTAAAACTCCTCAATCGTCCAAAAATCTCCAAAATTCATGAGCTTAGGTGACTCATCATGTCACACCCTCAATTTCCACTTGCGGGGTATTACCGCGAGGCGTGTGATCAAACCAGAATCTCAGACACTAGCAATATCGAATGACTCTATATGATATATTTATACGTTTTCCAAAAACATTTGTTGTAAACATGCAAAGTCATTTTCAAAATCTCAAGGTTTCAAAGTTTAGCGGAAGCATTAAAATAAAGTAACAGGCGCCAACATAAACGCCAAAACCAAAATCCCAAAAATTATTCGTAAATAGAGACTCGATAAAAATTGTCTTGATCAAATGCAAGTGAGTGCACCTAGCGCTCCTAGCGTCCTGAGAAACATGCAAAGAAACAAGTGTCAACATTAAAGAAGAGTGAGTTCACAGGTTTTTATAAGTTCACAAGTTCGGTTTAAAAGATTGTTTTCCCCATTATCCCTAACCCGGGATAACGACATAGTTCCATTATTCCTAACCTGGAATAATAAGGTTGGTTCGTAAATAAGTTCAATGTTAACATGTAGCTAGCGAGCCTAAAGTTACGTAACGTAAGAGTTCGCGATCGAAGCTGACTGTTGTAGCCTCTGTGTTGTCAGGTCTATCACTGACCATGGAGAAAGTTAGGCCAAATTAATCACCCGTTGACCATTCTCGGTCGGCTAGCGCGACTAGCTCGGGTGGGTCTTGTCGGGCCCAGTAGTAGTACTATAATTTCCCCGTTATCTAACCCAATACTAACGATCCGAGAGTTGGTTAAGGACTTCCGTGATAAAGCTACTTAGTGACATAACGTACATTAACATTAACTTAGTTACCGAATAGTTAACGGCGTTATTTTCGCATAACGTAAAAAGATTGAGTTGTAGAGCGTATACATGTTTCACCCCTGTTGTTCTAAAACTGGATAAAATAGGGGCCGTGAACTCACCTTAAATTGCTCGTTAGATAAACGCAAAAGAAGCAAATGATGAACCGCTAATCGCGTCCTAACATGTCAACCGATTCAAATTTAGTGTGTGAACACACTGACACAAAACCCTACCCATAACTAACACATAGTACGGCACACGTAATAACCAATTCGAAACCATAATCATGCATCCAAAGTATCACCATACAAAATAACAATCAAAACAACTTGTCATAAACACAGGATAACTCATACAACACGTAGGTACATACAAACGCAAGTTATCATGTTTCAGCTTGTACGCTCATAACTGGGCTGTTTTCGTGGATTTTTATAAAATAGTTCCAACGTTCCAAATATTCCAGTTTTTATACAGAAGGTATCAATTATACTGTAGAATTTTGTGTGAAATTGTCAAATCCTAAATCTTTACCAATTATTTATAAATATTTATATACTAGGCTGCAGTCAGATTCGTCGCTTTCTGACTACAACCCACGAGAAAAATTATTTAAAAATCATCGTTCATCCGATTAACGAAATTCCAGCGGGAGATTTTCGGAAATTACCGTCTCCAGTTACTATACAGATTTCGTGACCTAACTCCATACAAACTATGAGATCCTACTCGATAAACAACCTGGAAATTCTGCAGAATTTACGCAGCTTCAGCTGATGCACTTAATGACAATTTAAAAATAGCAAACGAACTCAGAAAAATATGAATCCGGTGCTATTTGAAGCAATTTTCAAAAATACACGTTTTAGGCTTCAGAAAATCCACTTTTCGATAAATAATGATCAGGTTACAGCCAACTGAAGTTGGCTGTAAATGTCAATCAGCTTACTGTTTTCGACTTTATCGCATTAGAACATGTGTAAACGGCCATGATGCTTAGTTGTATTGATTAACAGCAGGTTAACTTGTCAAATATCATCTTATATATCAATATTCATGCAAACCGTAAATATATATCATGATCTTTATTGATAAAACGCAGCCTACGATTTTAATATTCAAACATATCATCCCAACCGCAAAGATTCGCATATTCATCCGAACTAATCATACACCACAACGCTTTTTCATAATAATATCATACATACACATAATCATGATCAAGATTACAGAAAACCTAGTGTGAATCGCAATACAATTAAATCCTAACCTTGAAACGATGATGATTAGTGAACCGGGACAAGCTTGGAATCGATCCGAGAGGTGTATAACTTGCGTGACCGAGAGAGAGGGGGGGGGGGCTGCCGTCGACCTCACTAGAGTGTTAGGGTTTAGTTTTTTTTTGAAGGTTTTCCACAACATGCATGTATAGGTGATATAAGAGGGTGTCGCATAAGGGGAAGGTTTAGGTTAGTTCCTTGGGCCGCAAGGGTGGGCCGCAAGGAAGGTTTTTTGCGCAAGGGGGTATGGGTGGCGGGTTGGGTTTGCTTGGTCGCGAAGTCGAAATGTTTCACAGGCTTGGTTTGGTTTATAAATAGAAGTTACTAAAATATCATTCGCGACATGGAGTTTATAAAATATTAAATCACGTTTTTGGAGTGAGACGCAATAGATTCACAAACGTCTAATAACACATAGCACGTAATTCAGATACAACCCGTCTAATAACACATAGCACGTAATTCACCCAATAGATTCACAAAGTTAGCGTAGTTATTGCGAGCGTGTAATTTAATTCTCCAAATTAAATCAGCGTAGGATGAATAACAATAAATTAGCGCGTTTAAGATACCTGAAAAGCCGGGATGTCACATTATCCCCATGTTGAAAGAATTTTCATCCCGAAAATTGAGTTAACGCGGTTTAGAATGCAACGCACAAAGATTCAGTTTGTTTGAATGGTACAAGTAAATCCCAGGCTATCATATCATCCTCATGTTGAAAGAATTTCGTCCAGAAATTCAGTTGGCGGTAACGTCAGGTTGCTGCTCAGCTGCGAAAAGGTGTGGATATTTGCTATTCATACGGTCCTCTCTTTCCCACGTGAACTCCGGTCCACGCTTAGAGTTCCAACGAACCTTGACGATCAGTATCTTGCTACGCCTTCGAGCCTTGATCTCACGGTCCATGATCTCGATAGGTTGTTCCACAAAATGCAGTTGCTCATCCACTTGAATCTCATCCAATGGAATGACTAGGGTCTCATCTGATAGACACTTCTTCAGATTGGACACATGAAAAATGTTGTGAACTCCACTGAGTTCGGCAGGAAGGTCTAACTGTTAAGCTACGGGCCCGATACGCTTCGAAATCACAAATGGGCCTACGTACCGTGGATTTAGTTTGCCTCGTTTCCCAAAACGAATTACACCCTTCCAGGGTGACACTTTCAGTAAGACGTGGTCACCTACTTGAAATTCGAGCGGTTTGCGTCGTTGATCAGCGTAACTTTTCTGTCGATCTCGTGCCGCTGCCATGCGGTTTCTCATTTGCACAATCTTTTCAGTAGCCTCAAGTATCAACTCAGGACCTGTGAGTTGACTGTCACCGACTTCTTCCCCAACAGACCGGTGATCTACATTTGTGACCGTACAATGCTTCAAACGGTGCTGCCTGAATACTCGTATGGTAACTGTTGTTATACGATAATTCCACCAAAGGCAGATGGATTTCCCAACTGTTCCTGAAGTCTACCACACATGCCCTAAGCATGTCCTCCAAGGTCAGAGTGGTCCTTTCACTTTGACCATCCGTCTGAGGGTGTTATGATGTGCTCATATCTAAGCGTGTACCCAACGCTTTCGGAAGTGACCGCCAAAAGTTGGACGTGAAACGAGCATCTCTGTCTGAAATGATGGACGTTGGCACCCCGTGCCGAGAAACTACTTCCTTAATGTAGATGCGAGTCACTTATCCATTTTATCTGTTTCTTTGGTCGCTAAGAAGTGTGCAGACTTAGTTAGACGATCCACGATTACCCAGATGGCATCACAACCACCCGGAGTTCGCGGGAGTTTAGTGATAAAGTCCCTCAAGATCTGATCCCATTTCCAAACTGGGATCTCAGGTTGTTGAAGTAGCCCTGATGGCTTCTAGTATTCCACCATGACTTTCACACAAGTCAAACACTTGCTCACGTAGGTGGCTATGTCCGCTTTCATGTTGGGCCACCAGTACGCGGCTTTAAGGTCTTGGTACATCTTATCCGAACCAGGATGGACAGAGTATCGGGATTTGTGAGCTTCGTCCATAACTAGCTTCCTGAGGTTTCCGTAGAGAGGTACCCATATACGATTTATGAAATACCGGGTACCATTGGGTTTCACTTCCCAATCGCGTTCCATCCTTCCCACAGAATCGGCCTTGATGTTCTCTTCCCTAACTGCTTCAAGCTACGCGTCGCGTATCTGTTCGGGTAACCAGAATGAATTGTGAACTGTAGTGCTCGTACCCGACGAGGTTTCAAGTGCTCCTACTGACTGAGGGCATCAGCCACCACGTTAGCTTTTCCCGGGTGATATTGAATGGCACATTCGTAATCATTCAGGAGTTCGAGCCAGCGACACTGTCGCATGTTCAACTCCTTCTGGTCAAAATTATGCTGGAGGCTCTTGTGATCCGTGTAGATTGTGCACTTTGTTCCATATAGGTAGTGTCTCCAAATCTTAAGTGCAAACACAACTGCTCCCAATTCCAAGTCATGTGTCGTGTAGTTCTTCTCGTGGACCTTCAACTGTCGGGATGCATACGCGATGACCTTATCACGTTGCATGAGCACACATCCCAATCCCTAATGGAAACGTCACAATATACCACAAAATCATCCGTCCCTCTGGCAAGGACAAAATGTGTGCACTGCAAAGCTTCTGCTTCAGTAATTGAAATGCTGCTTCCTGTTTGTCACCCCACGCATACTTGGTGCCCTTCTGAGTGAGAGTGGTAAGCGGTTGTGCGATCTTGGAAAATCCCTCGATGAAACGTCTGTAGAAACCAGCCAAACCCAAAAATTGGCGGATCTCTGTCGGTGTCCTGGGTGCTTCCCAGTTCTTGATAGCATCGATCTTGGCGAGACCAACGTGTATACCCCTTTCATTCACGATATGCCCGAGGAACTGAACTTCCTGAATCCAGAAATCATACTTCAAAAACTTGGCATATAGTTTCTCTTGTTGAAGTAGTTCCAGCAATAACCGCTGATGCTCAGCATGTTCTTCTTCACCCTTAGAGTAGATGAGTATATCATCGATGAACACGATGACAAACTTGTCGAGATACGGCTTACACACGCAGTTCATGAGGTCCATGAACACCGCGGGTGCATTGGTGAGACTGAAGGGCATGACCTAGAACTCATAATGGCCATACCGAGTGCGAAATGCCGTCTTGGAGATATCCTCCTCTCTGACCGTAGCTGGTGCTAACCGGACCGTAGATCAATCTTGGAGTAGTAGCTTGACCCCTGAAGCTGGTCAAAAAGATCGTCGATGCGAGGTAACGGGTACCGGTTCTTGACGGTAACCTTATTGAGTTCCCTGTAGTCGATGCACATGCGGAAGGTCCCGTCCTTCTTCTTGACAAAAAGGACCGGAGCTCCCAATGGCGTAGTACTGGGTCGAATAAATCCTTTTTCCAACAGTTCTTGAAGTTGAGTAGACATCTCTTGCAGCTCTGCTGGAGCTAAGCGATACGGGGCCTTGGCGATAGGAGTCGCATGGCTCGCCAATTCGATTTCCAACTCTACTTGTCGATGTGGTGGAAGACCGGATAACTCCTCTGGAAACACATCAGGAAAGTCACGGACGATGGGGATATCTTCAATCCGCTTCTCGTCCTTAGACTGTTCGGTGACCAGTGCGAGCAAAGCAAAAGAGTGGTGGAAGACCAGGTAACTCCTCTGGAAACACATCGGAAAAGTCACGGACGACGGGGATATCTTCAATCTGCTTCTCGTCCTTAGGCTGCTCGGTGACCAGTGCGAGCAAAGCGAAGGAGTTCTTTCTCCGAAGATACTTCTGAGCTTGCATGTAAGAGATAATGTTCGTGACGACGCCTGCCTTCTCGCCTTGCACCATCAAGACTTCGTCGTTAGAGAGCGGAATACGGATAGCTTTCTCGAAACAGAGAACTTCAGCTCGGACGTCGGATAGCCAGTCCATTCCGGCTACCACATCAAAACTACCCAGAGTAGTTGTCATCAGATCAATGGTAAAGGTGTGACCTGCGAGTTTGAGTTGACAGCTGGTCACTAGATGAGTCACATCTAAAGATTTACCATTGGCTAGTTCTATGACGTAAGGGGTCTCTAGGGGTTTAGGTGTGAGATTTAGGTTCTTTTTAAAAGATTCAGATATAAAACTCTTATCCGCACCCGTATCAAAAAGTACAGTAGCAAAATGATCGTTAAGTGGAAACTTACCGGTGACCACATTCGAGTCGTTTCTGGCCTCTCCACGGCCTAGCGTGAATGCTGTCCTTTGGCACCTCCTGTGCCACCATTTCCATTGTTGCTATTGTTGTTATTGTTGTTGTTGTTGTGGTTGTTATTCCCACCTTTGTTGTTGTTGCGAAGTTGCGAGCAGTCTCGCTTGAAATAGGCAGTGCTACCGCACTGATAGCATTCCCGGTTATTACCTTGCTGCTGGCCCTGTTGCTGGTTCTGATTCTGTCGTGACATAATCTCCCCGCGACAATCTTTGCCGCGTGACCTGCTTTACCACATCTTTGGCAGCGATTTCCGGCGCAAGGGCCGTGATGATGGAGGTTACAACGATTACATTGTGGCTTTCGACCCGCATAGCCGCTCGAGTTCCGGGTGTTGTTGGCAGACTGATTGTTATGAGCCCGATTGTTGTTGAAGTTGTTGGACCGCTTCTGGTTTCCTTGTTGTGGCTGGGCTGATGAAGACTGCCGAGTAAGTGAGTCTTTAAATTTCCTTTTGTTGTTAGGGACAATTTCAGTTGCACCCCTAGGTGGCAACTTCCTTTGCTCCACCGCCTAATCGGTGACTTTATGTACCAGGCTAATTGCGTATTGCTCCGTCGTAGGTTTGCTACACATTACCATGCCATGGATCTCAGGGACCAGACCCCAAGATAAAATTCAAGTCGTTTAACGACGGTGTTAGCCAAATCAGGACAAAGGAACACCAGATCATGATGTCTTGCCGTGTACGCTTCAATTCTGACCCGACCATCTTATGGTTCCATAATGCTTGTTCAAATTGCTGAACTCTGTCCCGCAGACAGTATTCCTCCTTGATTAGAGCTTTGAACTCGGTCCAGGCCATTGCGTTCGCCGCAGCAAGTCCACGCGTTTGGACTTGTGCGTTCCACCAGGTTAATGCCCCATCTTCCAACATCGAGGCAGCATACTTGACCTTATTAGCTTCGAGGCAATTGCACATTTCAAAAACCGATTCAGACTTTTCGACCCAACGGACCAGTCCTATGGGTCCTTCAACTCCCGTGAACCTGCTCGGTTTCGCATCCAAGAACATCTTGTAGGGGTTAAGACCCCCTCCTGAGGATAGAGGATAGGTAGTCAGCGCGAAAGTCTGCTAGCCAAACTACTAGATTTTCCCATGAAAATTTAATAATGGTTACCTGCTAGTGGGTTAGGAACACCTGCCAGAGCAGCATTCACGTTTGTTGGATTAAGGCGGCCAATTCTTCCTCTGACATGTTGAGATTTCCGTGGCGACCGGTTGCCATTTCAGATCTTCGCAAGACAACACAAACACACACCGATAAGTATATATCCAATATAGTTATCATATTCCACACTTCAATGATCACACAATTTATGTCAACCCAACAAATTAAACAATCAAAAGGAACATTCAATTAAATAAATTGTAATGTCTCAGAAAATACCAACCAAACATATCAGTTTAGTTATAAAATTTCCATGTTCAAACATAAGTGGAAACAAAACGGAGATTGGCGAGACGAGTTAGTCATCTATGTCTCCATCTCCCAAGTCGCTATCACTGCCGTTTTCCTCTTCAGCGTTTTCAGCTTCAACAGCCGGGTCCTGTTACGGCTCTTCTTCCTCCGGATCCTCCTCCGGGTCTTCCTCTGGATCCTCCTCTTCGTCTTCTACTGGCGCTGGAGGGGCCGGTGCTGGTGCGGGTACTGGGATAGGTAGTGCTTGGTTCTGCTCCAGTTCGTGAATCCTCCAACTGGACTCAAGAACTCTGTCTTCGAGCCAGTCAGCCCTCAGCTGCTCAGCACGAAGGTCCTTAGCTAAAATGCTTCAAACTCTCCTTTTCTAATCTTGCTCTTCCTCGAGCTCTTCAGTTTTACCAGTCAGCTGACGTATCAGCCATCCCTGTGCTTCGATAGTCTCTTGCATTCTCTCCAGCTGTTCCTGTTGTTTCCTTATAAAAGCTCTAAGTAGATCGTCCCCCACTCCTGAAGAGTTGACCGGTTTGACCGGTACAGCAGTGGTTGGACGGGAGGACGACTCCCCTCCTAGAACAAGTCTTTTCCTGGCAGCTGAGCGTGTCTCCACACCACGAGGTGGTGAGGGTTCGACCATGGGTGCCTTCCCCGGCGCCCTTGATTGTCGAGATCGGTCGGATGATGATGATGACATAGCCTGCTGGGTTGGCGTAGTTAGTTACGAGCTGCGTATATCACAATATACATATATATATCACATGGAACAATTGTAGTATAACACTTAACAAGATATCACAGTTTGGTGCTAACAAAGTCTAGTGTCGTGTAACAGCTATAGTTTAGGTCTACTTTAAATGCAAACCTGGTTCTCTATAACTAGAGGCTCTGATACCAATCTATCACACCCTCAATTTCCACTTGCGGGGTATTACCGCGAGGCGTGTGATCAAACCAGAATCTCAGACACTAGCAATATCGAACGACTCTATATGATTTATTTGTACGTTTTCCAAAAACATTTGTTGTAAACATGCATAGTCATTTTCAAAATCTCAAGGGTTTCAAAGTTTAGCGGAAGCATTAAAATAAAGTATCGGGCGCCAACTAAAACGCCAAAACCAAAATCCCAAAAATTATTCGTAAATAGAGACTCGATAAAAATTGTCTTGATCAAATGCAAGTGAGTGCACCTAGCGTCCGGAGAAATATTCAAAGAAACAAGTGTCAACATTAAAGAAGAGTGAGTTCACAGGTTTTTATAAGTTCACAAGTTCGGTTTAAAAGATTATTTTTCCCCATTATCCCTAACCCGGGATAACGACATAGTTCCATTATTCCTAACCTGGAATAATAAGGTTGGTTCGTAATAAATTCAATGTTAACATGTAGGTAGCGAGCCTAAAGTTACGTCACGTAAGAGTTTGCGATCGAAGCTGACTGTTGTTGCCTCTGTGCTGCCAGGTCTATCACTGACCATGGCAAAAGTTAGGCCAAATTAATCACCCGTTGACCATTCCCGGTCGGCTAGCGCGACTAGCTCGGGTGGGGCTTGTCGGGACTAGTAGTACTACTATAATTTCCCCGCTACCTAACCCAATACTAAAGATCCGAGAGTTGGTTGAGGACTTCCATGATAAAGCTACTTAGTGACCATAACGTACATCAACATTAACTTAGTTACCGAATAGTTAACGGCGTTAATTTCGCATAACGTAAAAATATTGAGTTGTAGAGCGTATACATGTTTCACCCCCAGTTGTTCTAAAACCGGATAAAATAGGGGCCGTGAACTCACCTTAAATTGCTCGGTTAGATAAACGCAAAAGAAGCAAATGATGGAAACGCCAATCGCGTCCTAACATGTCAACTGATTCAAAGTTAGTGTGTGAACACACTGACACAAAACCCTACGCATAACTAACACACAGTACGGCACACGTAATAACCAATTCAAAACCATAATCATGCATGCAAAGTATCACCATACAAAATAACAATCAAACCAACTTGTCATAAACACAGGATAACTCATACAACACATAGGTACATACAAACCCAAGTTTTCATGTTTCAGCTTGTACGCTCATAACTGGGCTGTTTTCGATGATTTTTATAAAATAGTTCCGACGTTCCAAATATTCCAGTTTTTATACAGAAGGTATCAATTAGACTGTAGAATTTTGTGTGAAATTGTCAAATCCTAAATCTTTACCAATTATTTATAAACATTTATATACTAGGCTGCAGTCAGATTCGTCGCTTTCTGACTACAGCCCACGAGAAAAATTATTTAAAAATCATCGTTCATTCGATTAACGAAATTCCAATGGGAGATTTTCGGAAATTCTCGTCTCCAGTTACTGTACATTTTTCTTGACCTAACCTCATACAGACTATGAGATCCGACTCGATAAAGTACCTGCAAATTCTGCAGAATTTATGCAGCTTCAGCTGCTGCAATAAATGCCAATTTAAAAATAGTAAACAACCACAGAAAAATATGAATCCAGCGCCATTTGAAGCGTTTTTCAAAAATACACGTTTTAGGATTTAGAAAATCCAGTTTTCGATAAATAATGATCAGGGTACAGCCAACCGAAGTTGGCTGTAAATGTCAATCAGCTTACTGTTTTCGACTTTATCGCATTAGAACATGTGTAAACGGCCATGACGCTTAGTTGTATTGATTAACAACAGGTTAACTTGTCAAATATCATCTTATATATCAATATTCATGCAAACCCTAAATATATATCATGATCTTTATCGATAAAACGCAGCCTACGATTTTAATATTCAAACATATCATAACAACCGCAAAGATTCGCATTTTCATCCGAACTAATCATACACCACAACGCTTTTTCATAATAATATCATACAAACACATAATCATGATCAAGATTACACAAAACTAGTGTGAATCGCAGTACAATTAAACCCTAACCTTGAAACGATGATGATTAGCGAACCGGGACAAGCTTGGAATCGATCCGAGGGGTGTATAACTTGCGCGACCGAGAGAAAGGGGGGGGGGCTGCCGTCGACCTCACTAGAGTGTTAAGGTTTTGTTTTTTTGAAGGTTTTCCACAACATGCATGTATAGGTGATATACGAGGGGGTCGCATAAGCGGGGGCGGTTTGGGTTAGTTCCTTGAGCCGCAAGGGTGGGCCGCAAGGAAGTGCGGGTCGCAAGGGGGTGTGGGTGGCGGGTTGGGTTTGCTTGGTCGCGAAGTCGAAACGTTTCCCAGGCTTGGTTCGGTTTATAAATAGAAGTTACTAAAATATTATTCGCGACATGGAGTTTATAAAATATTAAATCATGTTTTTGGAGTGAGAAGCAATAGATTCACAACAGTCTAATAACACATAGCACATAATTCAGATACAACCCGTCTAATAACACATAGCACGTAATTCACCCAATAGATTCACAAAGTTAGCATAGTTATTGCGAGCGTGTAATTTAATTATCCAAATTAAATCAGCGTAGGATGAATAACAATAAAGTAGCGCGTTTAAGATACCTGAAAAGCCGGGATGTCACATTATCCACATGTTGAAAGAATTTTCGTCCCGAAAATTGAGTTAACGCGGTTTAGAATGCAACGCACAAAGATTCAGTTTGTTAGAATGGTACAAGTAAATCCCAGGCTGTCATACATCAACTATTAGATTGAATGAATCGGTGCAGTAGCTCTAATACCAATTGTAGGTCTGGGATCCGGCGGTTCTAGACGGAAGTTTGGGTAGGGATAGTACTAGTTCGGTATAATGTTAATTAAGAAAGGAGTAGAAGCAAAGTAAGCGGAGGCATTCATTCATACTGAAGAATATACATCTTGTCAAGATAGCAAAATCCTAGAGAGAAACTCCAAAACATCCAAAACAATGAACACACAACACACACACACACATATATATAGACATGACCAACTCGTACGAAGTGAGTTCTCTTTGTATGAAGTGTCCACTTCATACGGAGTGAAATAAATGCTCCTCTCACGTTCGCACTTTGGCTGTGTGTTCTTATCTAATCTTTACAATATTCAACTCACGTTCTATCTAGCCAATTCGCACAGTGACGGACATAAAGTGCACCAACAAAAACAAGTTGGTGTTTATAATTGTTGCACATGGACTTGTTTGGCCTAGTTAAAATCATCAGTCTTAAAAAGAAGAGATATTATTTTGTTATAATTGATGATTTTTCAAGGTTTACATAGACTTACGTTTTGAACTCCAAAGAAGAAACTGCAGGTATTTTGCAAGACTTTGTAAGAAAAGTTGAAAAGCAATTTGACCTGCCACTTAAAAACTTTAGGAGTGACAGTGGAACATAGTTTAGAAATAAGGAGTTGGATGATTTCTGGGTATCAAAAGGGATTGTAAGGCAATACAGCATCCCAAGGATAACAGAACAAAATGAGGTGGTTGAAAGAAAGAAAAGAACTCTAACTGATGCTACTAGAACCATACTTGTAGACTTAGGTTTACCACTATCTTTTTAGGTAGATGCTGTAAACACTACTTGTTATGTACAAAACAAAGTTTTGACTAACCCGAGACATCGAAAGACTGCTTATGAAACTCTTTACAAGATCAAACCACTGATCTCTTTTTTCAAAATCTTTGGCTGCCTTGGTTTCATTTTAAACTTAACAGATTCCATCTCAAAGTAGATTGTGGTTATTTTCTTGATACTCAACTACTTCCAAGGCCTATAAAGTGTTTAACACAAGGACCAGGTGTGTAGAAGAGACTTTGAATATAAAGTTCAATGAACTTTCTTCTTTAACATTCCTAGAAAATCCTGCAGATTTGTTTGATTTAGATAAATTTACATTTGAAGATGTGTCTGTCAAGACTAACCATGCAGGTACACCACAGTCTTCTCTTCAAGATTATGAATTTGGTGATTCCTCAATATAAAGTCACTTTCATCATAAGAGGAGTAGATGTTACCAACAACTATGAAAACGATGTCACCATAGCATCAATTGTTGTTGATCCTCAAACCTCTTCCAGCTCATCCAGTCAAACAACTGTTGACAGAAGTCCATTTTGTGTGAACAAAAGTCAACCACTTTTACCCATATCCCACCTATGCCTCCACCTCTATTTCAAACATATGTTAGCACTTCAAAATTGCCAATAGCTGTTAGCTCAGATGATTCCCATCTGTAGCCTTCACCTCAAAATTCCATTGTTCCATACAAGGGAGATCTAATCTACCTTAAAAATCATCCACCAGACCAAGTTATTGGTAACATCAATGAAGGGGTGCTCATAAGAAGTCAATCCTAAAACATTTGTCTTTTTGCTTGTATTCTGTCTCTCACACAACCTGTCAAGTACCAACAGTTCTTGAAGTTGAGTAGACATCTCTTGCAGCTCTGCTGGAGCTAAGCGATACGGGGCCTTGGCGATAGGAGTCGCATGGCTCGCCAATTCGATTTCCAACTCTACTTGTCGATGTGGTGGAAGACCGGATAACTCCTCTGGAAACACATCAGGAAAGTCACGGACGATGGGGATATCTTCAATCCGCTTCTCGTCCTTAGACTGTTCGGTGACCAGTGCGAGCAAAGCAAAAGAGTGGTGGAAGACCAGGTAACTCCTCTGGAAACACATCGGAAAAGTCACGGACGACGGGGATATCTTCAATCTGCTTCTCGTCCTTAGGCTGCTCGGTGACCAGTGCGAGCAAAGCGAAGGAGTTCTTTCTCCGAAGATACTTCTGAGCTTGCATGTAAGAGATAATGTTCGTGACGACGCCTGCCTTCTCGCCTTGCACCATCAAGACTTCGTCGTTAGAGAGCGGAATACGGATAGCTTTCTCGAAACAGAGAACTTCAGCTCGGACGTCGGATAGCCAGTCCATTCCGGCTACCACATCAAAACTACCCAGAGTAGTTGTCATCAGATCAATGGTAAAGGTGTGACCTGCGAGTTTGAGTTGACAGCTGGTCACTAGATGAGTCACATCTAAAGATTTACCATTGGCTAGTTCTATGACGTAAGGGGTCTCTAGGGGTTTAGGTGTGAGATTTAGGTTCTTTTTAAAAGATTCAGATATAAAACTCTTATCCGCACCCGTATCAAAAAGTACAGTAGCAAAATGATCGTTAAGTGGAAACTTACCGGTGACCACATTCGAGTCGTTTCTGGCCTCTCCACGGCCTAGCGTGAATACTGTCCTTTGGCACCTCCTGTGCCACCATTTCCATTGTTGCTATTATTGTTATTGTTGTTGTTGTTGTGGTTGTTATTCCCACCTTTGTTGTTGTTGCGAAGTTGCGAGCAGTCTCGCTTGAAATAGGCAGTGCTACCGCACTGATAGCATTCCCGGTTATTACCTTGCTGCTGGCCCTGGTGCTGGTTCTGATTCTGTCGTGACATAATCTCCCCGCGACAATCTTTGCCGCGTGACCTGCTTTGCCACATCTTTGGCAGCGATTTCCGGCGCAAGGGCCGTGATGATGGAGGTTACAACGATTACATTGTGGCTTTCGACCCGCATAGCCGCTCGAGTTCCGGGTGTTGTTGGCAGACTGATTGTTATGAGCCCGATTGTTGTTGAAGTTGTTGGACCGCTTCTGGTTTCCTTGTTGTGGCTGGGCTGATGAAGACTGCCGAGCAAGTGAGTCTTTAAATTTCCTTTTGTTGTTAGGGACAATTTCAGTTGCACCCCTAGGTGGCAACTTCCTTTGCTCCACCGCCTAATCGGTGACTTTATGTACCAGGCTAATTGCGTATTGCTCCGTCGTAGGGTTGCTACACATTACCATGCCCTGGATCTCAGGGACCAGACCCCAAGATAAAATTCAAGTCGTTTAACGACGGTGTTAGCCAAATCGGGACAAAGGAACACCAGATCATGATGTCTTGCCGTGTACGCTTCAATTCTGACCCGACCATCTTATGGTTCCATAATGCTTGTTCAAATTGCTGAACTCTGTCCCGCAGATAGTATTCCTCCTTGATTAGAGCTTTGAACTCGGTCCAGGCCATTGCGTTCGCCGCAGCAAGTCCACGCGTTTGGACTTGTGCGTTCCACTAGGTTAATGCCCCATCTTCCAACATCGAGGCAGCATACTTGACCTTATTAGCTTCGAGGCAATTGCACATTTCAAAAACCGATTCAGACTTTTCGAACCAACGGACCAGTCCTATGGGTCCTTCAACTCCCGTGAACCTGCTCGGTTTCGCATCCAGGAACATCTTGTAGGGGTTAAGACCCCCTCCTGGGGATAGAGGATAGGTAGTCAGCGCGAAAGTCTGCTAGCCAAACTATTAGATTTTCCCATGAAAATTTAATAATGGTTACCTGCTGGTGGGTTAGGAACTCCTGCCAGAGCAGCATTCACGTGTTGTTGGATTAAGGCGGCCAATTCTTCCTCTGACATGTTGAGATTTCCGTGGCGACCGGTTGCCATTTCAGATCTTCGCAAGACAAAACAAACACACACCGATAAATATATATCCAGTATAGTTATCATATTCCACACTTCAATGATCACACAATTTATGTCAACCCAACAAATTAAACAATCAAAAGGAACATTCGATTAAATAAATTGTAATGTCTCAGAAAATACCAACCAAACATATCAGTTTAGTTATAAAATTTCCATGTTCAAACATAAGTGGAAACAAACAAACTAAAGGAAACAAAACGGAGATTGGCGAGACGAGTTAGTCATCTATGTCTCCATCTCCCAAGTCGCTATCACTGCCGTTTTCCTCTTCACCGTTTTCAGCTTCAACAGCCGGGTCCTGTTACGGCTCTTCTTCCTCCGGATCCTCCTCCGGGTCTTCCTCTGGATCCTCCTCTTCGTCTTCTACTGGCGCTGGAGGGGCCGGTGCTGGTGCGGGTACTGGGATAGGTAGTGCTTGGTTCTGCTCCAGTTCGTGAATCCTCCAACTGGACTCAAGAACTCTGTCTTCGAGCCAGTCAGCCCTCAGCTGCTCAGCACGAAGGTCCTTAGCTAAAATGCTTCAAACTCTCCTTTTCTAATCTTGCTCTTCCTCGAGCTCTTCAGTTTTACCAGTCAGCTGACGTATCAGCCATCCCTGTGCTTCGATAGTCTCTTGCATTCTCTCCAGCTGTTCCTGTTGTTTCCTTATAAAAGCTCTAAGTAGATCGTCCCCCACTCCTGAAGAGTTGACCGGTTTGATCGGTACAGCAGTGGTTGGACGGGAGGACGACTCCCCTCCTAGAACAAGTCCTTTCCTGGCAGCTGAGCGTGTCTCCTCACCACGAGGTGGTGAGGGTTCGACCATGGGTGCCTTCCCCGGCGCCCTTGATTGTCGAGATCGGTCGGATGATGATGATGACATAGCCTGCTGGGTTGGCGTAGTTAGTTACGAGCTGCGTATATCACAATATACATATATATACCACATGGAACAATTGTAGTATAACACTTAACAAGATATCACAGTTTGGTGCTAACAAAGTCTAGTGTCGTGTAACAGCTATAGTTTAGGTCTACTTTAAATGCAAACCTGGTTCTCTATAACTAGAGGCTCTGATACCAATCTATCACACCCTCAATTTCCACTTGCGGGGTATTACCGCGAGGCGTGTGATCAAACCAGAATCTCAGACACTAGCAATATCGAACGACTCTATATGATTTATTTGTACGTTTTCCAAAAACATTTGTTGTAAACATGCATAGTCATTTTCAAAATCTCAAGGGTTTCAAAGTTTAGCGGAAGCATTAAAATAAAGTAACGGGCGCCAACTAAAACGCCAAAACAAAAATCCCAAAAATTATTCGTAAATAGAGACTCGATAAAAATTGTCTTGATCAAACGCAAGTGAGTGCACCTAGCGTCCGGAGAAATATGCAAAGAAACAAGTGTCAACATTAAAGAAGAGTGAGTTCACAGGTTTTTATAAGTTCACAAGTTCGGTTTAAAAGATTATTTTTCCCCATTATCCCTAACCCGGGATAACGACATAGTTCCATTATTCCTAACCTGGAATAATAAGGTTGGTTCGTAATAAATTCAATGTTAACATGTAGGTAGCGAGCCTAAAGTTACGTCACGTAAGAGTTTGCGATCGAAGCTGACTGTTGTTGCCTCTGTGCTGCCAGGTCTATCACTGACCATGGCAAAAGTTAGGCCAAATTAATCACCCGTTGACCATTCCCGGTCGGCTAGCGCGACTAGCTCGGGTGGGGCTTGTCGGGACTAGTAGTACTACTATAATTTCCCCGCTACCTAACCCAATACTAAAGATCCGAGAGTTGGTTGAGGACTTCCATGATAAAGCTACTTAGTGACCATAACGTACATCAACATTAACTTAGTTACCGAATAGTTAACGGCGTTAATTTCGCATAACGTAAAAATATTGAGTTGTAGAGCGTATACATGTTTCACCCCCAGTTGTTCTAAAACCGGATAAAATAGGGGCCGTGAACTCACCTTAAATTGCTCGGTTAGATAAACGCAAAAGAAGCAAATGATGGAAACGCCAATCGCGTCCTAACATGTCAACTGATTCAAAGTTAGTGTGTGAACACACTGACACAAAACCCTACACATAACTAACACACAGTACGGCACACGTAATAACCAATTCAAAACCATAATCATGCATGCAAAGTATCACCATACAAAATAACAATCAAACCAACTTGTCATAAACACAGGATAACTCATACAACACATAGGTACATACAAACCCAAGTTTTCATGTTTCAGCTTGTACGCTCATAACTGGGCTGTTTTCGATGATTTTTATAAAATAGTTCCGACGTTCCAAATATTCCAGTTTTTATACAGAAGGTATCAATTAGACTGTAGAATTTTGTGTGAAATTGTCAAATCCTAAATCTTTACCAATTATTTATAAACATTTATATACTAGGCTGCAGTCAGATTCGTCGCTTTCTGACTACAGCCCACGAGAAAAATTATTTAAAAATCATCGTTCATTCGATTAACGAAATTCCAATGGGAGATTTTCGGAAATTCTCGTCTCCAGTTACTGTACATTTTTCTTGACCTAACCTCATACAGACTATGAGATCCGACTCGATAAAGTACCTGCAAATTCTGCAGAATTTATGCAGCTTCAGCTGCTGCAATAAATGCCAATTTAAAAATAGTAAACAACCACAGAAAAATATGAATCCAGCGCCATTTGAAGCGTTTTTCAAAAATACACGTTTTAGGATTTAGAAAATCCAGTTTTCGATAAATAATGATCAGGGTACAGCCAACCGAAGTTGGCTGTAAATGTCAATCAGCTTACTGTTTTCGACTTTATCGCATTAGAACATGTGTAAACGGCCATGACGCTTAGTTGTATTCATTAACAACAGGTTAACTTGTCAAATATCATCTTATATATCAATATTCATGCAAACCCTAAATATATATCATGATCTTTATCGATAAAACGCAGCCTACGATTTTAATATTCAAACATATCATAACAACCGCAAAGATTCGCATTTTCATCCGAACTAATCATACACCACAACGCTTTTTCATAATAATATCATACAAACACATAATCATGATCAAGATTACACAAAACTAGTGTGAATCGCAGTACAATTAAACCCTAACCTTGAAACGATGATGATTAGCGAACCGGGACAAGCTTGGAATCGATCCGAGTGGTGTATAACTTGCGCGACCGAGAGAAAGGGGGGGGGCTGCCGTCGACCTCACTAGAGTGTTAAGGTTTTGTTTTTTTGAAGGTTTTCCACAACATGCATGTATAGGTGATATACGAGGGGGTCGCATAAGCGGGGGCGGTTTGGGTTAGTTCCTTGAGCCGCAAGGGTGGGCCGCAAGGAAGTGCGGGTCGCAAGGGGGTGTGGGTGGCGGGTTGGGTTTGCTTGGTCGCGAAGTCGAAACGTTTCCCAGGCTTGGTTCGGTTTATAAATAGAAGTTACTAAAATATTATTCGCGACATGGAGTTTATAAAATATTAAATCATGTTTTTGGAGTGAGAAGCAATAGATTCACAACAGTCTAATAACACATAGCACATAATTCAGATACAACCCGTCTAATAACACATAGCACGTAATTCACCCAATAGATTCACAAAGTTAGCATAGTTATTGCGAGCGTGTAATTTAATTCTCCAAATTAAATCAGCGTAGGATGAATAACAATAAAGTAGCGCGTTTAAGATACCTGAAAAGCCGGGATGTCACATTATCCACATGTTGAAAGAATTTTCGTCCCGAAAATTGAGTTAACGCGGTTTAGAATGCAACGCACAAAGATTCAGTTTGTTAGAATGGTACAAGTAAATCCCAGGCTGTCATACATCAACTATTAGATTGAATGAATCGGTGCAGTAGCTCTAATACCAATTGTAGGTCTGGGATCCGGCGGTTCTAGACGGAAGTTTGGGTAGGGATAGTACTAGTTCGGTATAATGTTAATTAAGAAAGGAGTAGAAGCAAAGTAAGCGGAGGCATTCATTCATACTGAAGAATATACATCTTGTCAAGATAGCAAAATCCTAGAGAGAAACTCCAAAACATCCAAAACAATGAACACACAACACACACACACATATATATATAGACATGACCAACTCGTACGAAGTGAGTTCTCTTTGTATGAAGTGTCCACTTCATACGGAGTGAAATAAATGCTCCTCTCACGTTCGCACTTTGGCTGTGTGTTCTTATCTAATCTTTACAATATTCAACTCACGTTCTATCTAGCCAATTCGCACAGTGACGGACATAAAGTGCACCAACAAAAACAAGTTGGTGTTTATAATTGTTGCACATGGACTTGTTTGGCCTAGTTAAAATCATCAGTCTTAAAAAGAAGAGATATTATTTTGTTATAATTGATGATTTTTCAAGGTTTACATAGACTTACGTTTTGAACTCCAAAGAAGAAACTGCAGGTATTTTGCAAGACTTTGTAAGAAAAGTTGAAAAGCAATTTGACCTGCCACTTAAAAACTTTAGGAGTGATAGTGGAACATAGTTTAGAAATAAGGAGTTGGATGATTTCTGGGTATCAAAAGGGATTGTAAGGCAATACAGCATCCCAAGGATAACAGAACAAAATGAGGTGGTTGAAAGAAAGAAAAGAACTCTAACTGATGCTACTAGAACCATACTTGTAGACTTAGGTTTACCACTATCTTTTTAGGTAGATGCTGTAAACACTACTTGTTATGTACAAAACAAAGTTTTGACTAACCCGAGACATCGAAAGACTGCTTATGAAACTCTTTACAAGATCAAACCACTGATCTCTTTTTTCAAAATCTTTGGCTGCCTTGGTTTCATTTTAAACTTAACAGATTCCATCTCAAAGTAGATTGTGGTTATTTTCTTGATACTCAACTACTTCCAAGGCCTATAAAGTGTTTAACACAAGGACCAGGTGTGTAGAAGAGACTTTGAATATAAAGTTCAATGAACTTTCTTCTTTAACATTCCTAGAAAATCCTGCAGATTTGTTTGATTTAGATAAATTTACATTTGAAGATGTGTCTGTCAAGACTAACCATGCAGGTACACCACAGTCTTCTCTTCAAGATTATGAATTTGGTGATTCCTCAATATAAAGTCACTTTCATCATAAGAGGAGTAGATGTTACCAACAACTATGAAAACGATGTCACCATAGCATCAATTGTTGTTGATCCTCAAACCTCTTCCAGCTCATCCAGTCAAACAACTGTTGACAGAAGTCCATTTTGTGTGAACAAAAGTCAACCACTTTTACCCATATCCCACCTATGCCTCCACCTCTATTTCAAACATATGTTAGCACTTCAAAATTGCCAATAGCTGTTAGCTCAGATGATTCCCATCTGTAGCCTTCACCTCAAAATGCCATTGTTCCATACAAGGGAGATCTAATCTACCTTAAAAATCATCCACCAGACCAAGTTATTGGTAACATCAATGAAGGGGTGCTCATAAGAAGTCAATCCTAAAACATTTGACTTTTTGCTTGTATTCTGTCTCTCACACAACCTGTCAAGTACCAAGAGGCACTAAGAGACAATAGTTGGGTGGAGGCCATGCATGAAGAGCTCATACAGTTCAAAAGACAACAAGTATGGGAACTTGTACCATTGCCTTAGGAAGTATGTCCAATTGGCATAAAAGGGGTCATCAAGAACACAATAGATGAAAGGGACATTAATGTTAAAATCAAAGCTAGGCTTGTGGTTTAAGACTATAGAGAAGAAGAAGGCATTGATTATGATGAAACATTTGCTCCTGTAGCAAGACTAGAGGCCATCAGATTGTTTTAGCTTTTGCTGCCAACCACAAAATCACGGTGTATCAAACGGATATCAAATGTGTATTTTTGTATGGTAAGATCAAGGAAGAGGTATATATGTATGCCAAACCCCTGGTTTTGAAGATGCTTTTTATCCAGATCATGTCTGCAAGATAAACAAATCTTTGTATAGCTTGAAAAAAGCACTAGAGCCATATATGAAACTCTATGTACCTTTCTCTTATCTTTAGGCTTCACAAGAGGTAAAATTGATAAAACTTTATTTTTATAATGGAGAGAAAAGAATTTGATGCTTGTCCAAATTTATGTTGATGACATCCTTTTTGGATCCACTTGCACTACCATGAGTGAAGAGTTTAGAGAACTCATGAAAGCAGAGTTTAAGATGAGTGCTATGGGTGAAATCCAACGCTTTCTTGGTCTCCAAATTAAGCAATTGCAAAATGGTACATTCATTCATCAAAGTAAGTATGCCAAAGAACAACTTACAAATTGTGATATGAATGACTGTAAACCATGTAGTACTACTGATAATAAAGATGACTTGGTTTATCAAACACTTTATAGAAGCATGATTGGGTCTTTATTGTATCTAACTGCATCAAGGCTAGACATCATGTTTGCAACGTGTGTCTGTGGCAGATCCCAGTCAGCACCTAGAAAGTCCAACCTTATAGTTGCGGAAAGGATATTCAGATACATAAAAGGTGCTCCCACACTTGGTATCTAGTATCCTGCTAATGGAAATATTGAGCTTTCAGTTTATTTAGATAGTGACTTTGCTGGTTATCATGCTACAAGGTCCACATCAGGAGGATGTCAGTTTCTAGGCAATTGCTTGGTTTCTTGGCAAAGCGAAAAGTAGGTTGCAGTTTCCACATCCACAACAGAGGTTGAGTATATTGCTACTGCAAGTTGAACTCCTCAACTTCTATGGCTTCAAAACCAATTGTTGGATTTTGGTGTAACTGCTCTAGAGACTTCTCTCATGTTAGATAGTTAAGCAACTTAAAACATCATTAAAAATCCAATTTCACGTTGCATAACTAAGCTCATTGACATCAGACATCACTTTGTGAGGTATTTCTATGAAAAAAGGTTTGATTTCTTTGCATCATGTTCCAACTAAGGATCAACTAGCAGATGTGTTGACAAAAGCTTTAGACATATCTACCTTTTAAACCTTGATCGCTAGGATTGGCATGCTAAACATGGATTAAAAGCAGCATTTTGTTTTACATGAATAAAAAGCATTAAAATGATTTCAGAAAATCAAAAATCCATCCTTAAAAATAGATTTAAAATTGAAAATTTCTCAATAGATCCTTAAAGTCTGATCTAAACCACTCTTTTTAAAACCTCTGATTAATTAAAGTTCTATCCACTACTAAAAGGTATCCTCTGTTCTCATTTACACTGTTTCTCCTAACCCCTGATATGTATCCTCTAATAGAGTAAAATCACCACTATTCGTATACACTGTTCCTAACCTCTGTTGCTTTCCAGCAGACGTTATCAAACAATTGTCGTCCATTATCCAATAGAGGTTGCCACGTGGACAAATTTTAGCCATCAGATCTTTCAAAACTGTTGCCACGTTAGCATTCACTTATCCCTTTATATATCCCTGTTCCATTCCAAACAGAGCTTTTCACTACCGACTTGAATTCAAAATTCATAAAAACGGTTCCATTATCATCTTCTCCACTACTCTTCACTTTTCTTCTCCGATCATGGCTCTAAAAATCAAAGTTCCCAACCTTGGAGAAAATCGACAAAAATACTTCGTTTCACTCAATAATTGATGTTCTTACATCATGAAAATGCTTAACCATCATGCTTGCTGATGCACCTATACATGTGGATACTCTCCGATAATTTTTGGCAAACGCTAAAATTGAATCTCTAAACAAAAAGCAATATGCTATAACTTCAAAGATCTGAGAAACTCTTGTCCAAATATCCCCATCTTCCATATCCATCACATTTGCATTGGACGACCAAGAAGGTAAAATTTCTTTTGAAAAGCAAGAACTTCACAGAGAACGCGGGTATGTAGGTCAATTGACAGGTGTTACAATTTTTAAACCAAAATTTCCTACCAAAATAAGCTATTTTTTTCCATACTTTCCTTATCTATCTTTTAGCCAAGGCCACTTCATTTAATGAAATTCCACAAAACATTCAAAATCTAGGATATGCTATTTGACAAAATCAGATTTTAATCTATTCCAGGCATTGTTTTAGGACTTGATTGCAAATATAAATAAAATAAAAACAAATAAAGCTTTTCATTTGAATCCTAGACTCTTAAGCTATTACCTTCAAAAGCAAGTATCTGAAAAGGACTTTTAACAAGGTGTAGTTTTTAAAATGAAGTCATACAAATGAAACTTTTACCAAAATCCTAAATCAAGAGTCAAAAGTTTCCAAAACACAAGAAAAGGGGGATGACTCTATTTTGGATGAGTCCACATCTACTACTCAAACCTCTGTTGCTGATCCCATTGCTCCTTGTGCTCATGACACCACAGCCGGTGTTGTGAAACCCACACCAGCAAAATCCAAAAAGAAACCTACGATATCCAAAAAGCCCACCAAACCAAAACAAAATAAAAAGGCACCTGGAAGATGAGATCTGAAAGGATAACCTTATGAAATCACCAAAGGCACTAGAAACCAGTGTTGTTACTTCCTCACAACAGATGGAAAGATCTCCACCCAAAAGCCAAGCTCCTTTTTGTATCCTCACAAAAAGATCAAGTTGTAAGCATAGGGACACCACACTATGAGGCAGATCATTCACTTGAAAGTATGTTTCACAGCCCCTCTCCAGGGGTTAAATTCTCTTTCAACTCCACAACCATCTCCTATAATTCCATCCCTCTGTTTTATGTAAATCTCAAAAACAAATAAGTTCCCCTCAATCGCCAGTCAAAAAGAGCAAACTTCCACAAGACCTAGAAACAGTTGAGGAGGCTACACCTCATGAGTTACATGTAACTCTTGGTGGTAGTTCAAGTGAAGCCGCCAATACAACTAATGACACAACAGTATTTTGGTTGGATAGTGTTAGATAAGTCTTCCTTGAAGGCAACAACTATTGAGGCCTCAATTGTAACCTCTGTTCCAGTTGGAAGTCCCAAGTACCAAGAAAAAAGGGCATTTAAGTCTATTAATTTGGAGTCTTCTCCTATTAAAGACTCAAATCCAACTACCACTGCTAGGGATTTAGATGATCCTATTAAATTAGGTGATGAACTAAGATATAAGGAATTGACGGAGAGGATGACTTTTATGGAATCTTCCAATGATGAGCCTAAAGGCACGATGAAACAATTGTTACAAACCTCTGTTTGTCAACCTTCTACTCAGAAAATTGCCAATGAGCTTTGGAAATCTGTGCAACCTATCATCCAAGCTCAAAGGAATTTGGCTACAATCAACCACAACACTCACATGGAACTTATTAGAAATATGGTTGAGGCTAGATATAAAGTTACTCAAGTAGATATTATGGCCATAAGAGAACACTTAGTAAAGACCACTAGCTCTGCCCCTGCAACAGTCCTTCAAGAAGAAGTAGAAGATGATGCCAAAAAAGGGAGAATGATAAGATGAGAAAGTTGCAGCAGATTCAAAGATGCAACAACAAAAACCAAGGTCTGCTCCAAACACTGCTCAAAACTAAACCTTGCTTAGTCATCAGATGCTGGAGTTCAAAAAGGGACTGATGAGACCCTGAACAAAAAAGGTAGAAGAAATTGCCTTAGAAAAGTAGAAAAGGCTTCCCAACTAATTGAAGAAGAACATGCTAAGCAGATGGAAAAAGAAGATATTGGCACTTCAAAAATGAGGAAGTCAACTAGAAAAGTTAGACAACTAATCACCACCTCTCCTAAAACTACTACTATGCACACAAAAAGTGTATCCTCTGCTCCAATCAAAACTAAACCATCACTTAAAAGGAAACCATTACCAACATCACCACTAACAGATGCTGGTACAACATCAGCAGATCTTACAAAACAAACATCACCACCAAATCAACCAACAGATGTTGGTACAATAGATGTACCAACAGATGTTAACCAAACTAATGCCATGATAACATTTCCTACACTAACACAACCATTATCCACATCACCAAGAATACCAACAGAAAATCAAATTCACACGCAAAAGAAAATCTTATGTAGTGCAAGAAGATGATGAGGGAATTCCATGACCAATTCCTTTATCATTAGCCCCCAACCAGCCACACCAATCTCATCACTTCCATCGGAATCCACTTCACTTCCACCTATCAACCATCATCTGTCATTCCAATGGCTTCTCAATATCCTCTAGAGATTCATGCTGTTAAAGGAGAAATTGAATCTTTTTATAATATAGAGGATCCATCACAAAGATCCTTTGTATCTCTCTATGGTTATTGAAAGCCTAGAAATGTAGATGAATATTTGAAGCTAAAGGCAAAATAGGATGAGAATATTTCTAAGGAGATGAGCAAAGGGAAGGATGACATGACAGTGCAAGGAATCTTATCAATAGAACTTGGCAAGGTAAGAGAGATAGAAGATTCTGCCAAGGACTTGTGGAAGTCCATGTTTGAGAAGCCAACAAATGCTGAGCTTCATGAAGAACTGAAACATGATTACCTTGATCACATCATGAAGCATAAACCATACAAAGCATCAAGAGCACAATTCAAAGACTAGTCATCAGATGCTCTTAAGGAAGAGATTGAAAGAATCCAAGAAATGCTCCAATATCCTTTACATAAGCCAATTCCATTAGTTTGTAAGAAAAGCCAATCAGTTGATCAAAACAAGGCTTTAAAGCTTAAGAGAATGAGAGAAGAACATGTTACTGCAAAGTGTGGTACTACTAGAGTTGTTGCTAAATGTTGAGAATGCAAAGTTGTTGAGACCTATAAAAGGCTGAAACAGTTAAGAGAAAAGGATGTTATAGTTCCAAGAAAACCAGTTTACCAAACAGTGGTTATCCCTCAACAGACCCATACTCCTAAAAAGCAGTTCACATCGTGTAGCTTATCCACGAGTGCCTTAAATCAAGTAAAAAGGCAAAAGCAGATGTCTGTGTCTGATGATCAATTGTATGAAGAACATAGAAACGAGGGAATAAAGAACAAACTTCTTTACAACACAAATCCTGCAAGTGACAAACATAGAGAAACAGTTAAAATCTTGTCAACAGGCCTCAATCACCAAACTTATAAGAATTAAATCTTCACCCAAGAAGACAAACTGATTCAAAAATTTTAAAGTGGAAGTCATCCTTAGACACCCATGAATTGACCTTGCTCAGATCAGGTGGTAAGATTCAAAGGCTAAAAATGGAGGATGCATACTAAATGTAGATGACCTCCAAAATCTGTTGAACCTTAAATTGCAAAGTGATTTTGAAGACATGATTTCCTTGAACATAGAACAACAATTCAAAGGGCAAATCAGGGAATTGTTGTAACACCCTAACCGCATAAAACAACGAACCGCGACGGAAACATCGGGGAGTCATGTCACAGAACTATTGTTTCACAACTCATGGAATTTAAAATTATGTTTGATTAGGTTAAATTTTTACATTGCCTTAGGATAAACAGAAACAACACATAAATAAATTGTATTTCATGTTTTAATTCACTAAGGCCCGCATCCATTCCTACGTGAAGCATGCATCATGTTATAAAGTATTGATTCCTGAAACATATGTGAAAAGAGAGTCAGCAAAAAAATGTCGACAAGTACATAGGTTTTGTGAGTTGTCAAATTCGTGGCCTTGTATACATGTTGCAACACCTCGTCCGAATTTAAGAGTCGTTAAGTGAAAACCCCGTATCAAAAGTTTTTGATTGCATTACAATTAACCAACTAAAACAAGTTGGTTAGAGTTGTGAAAACCTTATAGCCATGAATCTTGACAAAAACATTTCTTTTGTAAAAACCTTGTAATAGATTGATTCAAAAGAAAATTTTGTATGGTTTATATCATTAAGTGAAAATCATTGCGTGACATTGTTCAAAACAATTTGCCCGTGCTATAAACCATTTGTCCGTGTTATAGATCAATCGTCCGTGTCATTAACCAAATGTCCTAGTCATAAACAAATCGTCCGTGTTTTTAATTGTGAAAACTTTTGATCTTTCTTTAGTGAGCACAATCAAACCTTTGTTGACTATACCACCAACGGGTATCTTTAATAGACCACCAAAGGGTCTCTTTAACTAGACTAACAAATCAATAATTGATTTGTTATTCTGAAACAGTTTCTGTCATTACCCAAACTTCCACCAAATCCAGTGAACAGTCCGATAATTGGATTGTCAGTCCTATGTCACCATAACATACTACTGGTCGGCTTGGCCAAAGCTAATGAATGTCATTCGTGTTATGGATAACGCATCAACAAGTTGTTCACATTATTGAAATCGTATTGTTTTATATATAAACCATAGACATTGTTTTTGAAAACTTGAAAATGATAGCACATATGAGTCACCCCAAAAAATTTGCAAAACATAAAAGTGTGGAACTATGTACTCACTTTGAAAATCATTTTGTATTTATAAACCATGTATATTGTTTTGAAATTTTGAAAATAATTATAGGCACATATGAATCACCCCAAAACATTTGAAAATGTAAAAGGGGGGGGGGGGTATGTACTCACTTTGAAAATAATTTTGTATACATGAACCATGTATATTGTTTTGAAAGCTTTAAAATAATTATAGACACATATGAATCACCCCAAAACATTTAGAAAATGTATAAGAGGGGAACTACCAACTCACTTTGAAAATCATTTTTGTATACATAAATCATGCATATTGTTTTGAAATTTTGAAAATAATTATAGACACATATGAATCATCCCAAAACATTTGAAAACGTAAAAGAGGGGGGGCTATGTACTCACATAAGCCTTGCATAGTAAATATGTAGATTTGAAAAGATCGTTTAGCATATTTGAGTCACCCCAAAACATTTAAAACGTAAACGATGGGAGCTATGTACTCACTTTAAAACTCATTTTGTATATATAAACCATGTATATTGTTTTGAAATATTGAAAATAATTATATGCACAAATGATTCACCCCAAACATTTGAAAACGTAAAAGAGGGGGCTATGTACTCACATAAGCCTTGCGTAGTAAATATGTAGATTTGAAAAGATAGTTTAGCACATATGAATCACCCCAAAACATTTGAAAACGTAAAAGAGGGGACTATGTACTCACTTTGAAAATCATTTTATATATATAAACCATGTATATTGTTTTGAAATCTTGAAAATAATTATAGGCACATAAGAAAAACCACAAAATATTTGAAAACGTAAAAGAGGGGAACTATGTACTCACTTGGGATTGCGAAAGTGTTCTTGATCAACGAAATAAACAAAGCTCAAACGTGTCCTAATGTGTCAGATAAATATGTTAGCGTGTCGGGACTACAAACGGGTGATCAGATAGAATGAAGTCTTATAAACCAGACGAGTGTTGGAACTCATGTGATATGGTTTAAGAAACTTAACACTTTCTGATATAGTTTATGCTACTTTAACGGGTCATTAGCGTAAACACATGATCACATGGTTAACATGTCCTATGATAAGTCTTAAATGCCCAAACATGTTTGAAAATGTTATAACATCAGTTTATAGTAAAAAAATTGGTTACATGTGTTTAGAATGGATTTATGCGCAAAAGGGCATTTTGGTATTTTTTTTAAGAACATAGAAGTGACATATCATAACACTAACCAAATGATGTGACCATAAGGTATAACCTCAGTAGGTTATTCTCTATATGACTATAGTCACAAATATGTGTTTGGTAGGATCCTAAGATCGACCAAACCAGTCGGATTCGAAAGTCAAAGCGGTGGTCAAGACCGCCCGACTTACGACCCTAAATAAGCACTAAACTAGAAGTGACGAGTTAGACATGTCAAAATATGCCTAACTAAGTTTATAAAACAGATTTGGTATCAAAACTTGGTGTTTTGATACCCGAAAATAGTTTCGTCGTAAAATGCACATCATGTGCATTTTTTTCCGAAACTTTAACTCATCACTTCGACTAGTAAACGTGGTAATCAGAAGGTGAAATCGCTAGGGATTATAACCTAAGTGATTACGATCGCGTTGCAAAGTTCAATTGAACTTTGACTTGACCAGATATGGTCATAACCAAAAGTCAATCAGGAAGTCAAACTATTCGACTTTTAGCTCAAAATTAGCTAAAAAATTAAAGAACTAGGAAGAGTACTTACGGGTGTTCAAGAACACTTTCGGAACTCAAGATAGGCTTACAAAGGTTGGAAACAAGCTCTAAGAAGGATAGAAAGAAGAACTACACACTTTGATTTTAAGTGTTTTGAAGTGGTGTAAAAAATGGAAGAATCATGGGGTATTTATAGTATTTTGGGATTAAGGAGGTGATGACAAGTGTCCTCAAGTGTGGATTAGTGTCCTAACATGTGTTAACACCATATTAAGTGTGGCAAAGTGAGTGCTAGGTGTCAAAAATTGGAGATATGTGGCAAACTTGGTGAAAAAAGCAAAAATATTTATTATTTTTTTGACATTTTTGGCCCTTGGACTTGTATTTTCACTTGTTTGCCATTTTTAACCCCTTTAACCTAATATTTAGGTTATATAAAGGTGTTAAGACATGTGTAACTAGGATTATGCCCGAAAATGTCATGGATGTCAGTTTGTTCGGTTGTACGATTATGCGTTTAGCAAAATGCGTAAAACGCTTTAACGAACACCAAAATGATCGAAATTGTGCAACGATTGACATTTTTGCATTCTCAACAACAAAATACAAGATTTTATTGAATACAAAAATATTTGGAAATAAAACACAGGGTTTCATAAAAAATGAAATTGTTTGCAATTGTGCAATGATTGAAAAGGCACAAATGTCACAGTCTCCCCTACTTTTGGAAATTTCGTCCCGAAATTTAATTAGAGGAAACTTTGTGAAACAGATATGATATTTCGCTTTCATCTGATGCTCTCATTCCCAAGTAAATTCTGGGCCACGTTTGAATTCCCAGCGAACTTTAACTATCGGTATACGTCTACGCTTGAGTTTCTTGACTTCACGGTCCACTATCTCCATAGGTTTCTAGACAAAGTGCATAGTGTCTTCAATGTGAATTTCGTTGTGGGGAATGTGGAGGTTTGTATCAGCTAAACACTTTTTCAAGTTGGACAGTGGAATGTTGGGTGAATATTCCCAAGTTCAGGAGGTAGCTCAAGTCGGTAGGCCACCTTTCCGATTCTCTTAACGATCTTGAATGGTCCAATATATCGTGGTGCAAGTTTTTTTTTTTCTTTCCAAATCTAATCACACCTTTCCAAGGGGATACCTTGACAAGGACGTGATCACCAACTTGGAATTCCAAGGGCTTGCGTTGTTTGTCCGCATAACTCTTTTGACGGCTTCTAGCTGTCAGAAGGTAATCGCAAATTTTCTTGACTTTGTCTTTTGTGTCATGAATGAGTTCAGGCCCAGTGAGCTAAGCTTCACCAACCTCATTCCAGCAGACAGGTGAATGACATTTTCGACAACATAGAGCTTCGAAATGCGCCATATTGATGTTGGCGTGATAACTATTGTTGTAGGAGAATTCGACAAATGGTAGATGCGAATACCAACTACCACCAAAGTCTATCACACATGCTCTAAGCATATCCTCCAGTGTTTGAATTGTCCTTTTAGATTGTCCATCCGTTTGAGGATGATAAGCAGTGCTCAGATTGAGTTTTGTTCCCATGGCAGATTGCATGGTCTTCCAAAAGTGATATGAGAATCGAGCATCTCAATCGGATATGATGTTCAAAGGAACACCATGACGAGATACAATCTCATCAACGTAGATCTTGGCGAGTTTGTCAGCAGATAGATCCTCACAAGTTGCCAAAAAGTGTTATAACATTGTTAGACGATCGATGATTACCCAAATGGCATCATGACCTCTAGGTGTGCGCAGTTGTTTAGTGATGAGATCCATCGCAATGTTCTCCCACTTCCATACCCGTATTTGTGGTTGCTCAAGTAAACCAGATGGGCATTGATGTTCAGCCTTAACTGTAAGACAAGTTAGGCATTTAGACACATATAAGGCAATGTCCTTCTTCATACCCGACCACCAATACTAGGTATGGAGATCCTTATACATTTTGTCTGCACCAGGATGGATTGAATAACGAGACTTATGTGCTTCGTCCATCAATAAGGTGCGGAGATTGTCTTGACTAGGAATCCACAAACGGTTCTTATAGTAGAGTAATCCGTTATCTTTTGTTTCGAGTTGAAGTTCGAGATTTTGTGGCAGCTCATTTTTCAACAAGCTTTGGGTCACACATGTAAGTTGTGCTTGAAGGATACGTGTCTGGATATCAGATTGAACTCGAAGAAAATGAAGTTTGACACGTTGCTTACGACTAAGCGCATCAGCCACAACATTCGCCTTACCAGGATGGCGAATCTCGCAGTCGTAGTCGTTCATAAGTTTGACCCAGCGTCATTGTCTCATGTTAAGCTCCTTTTGATTGAATATGTGTTGGAGACTTTTGTGGTCAGTGAAAACCACACATTTCATACCGTAAAGGTAGTGTCTCCAAATAGAGCAAAAAGTACTGCTCCTAACTCAAGATCGTGAGTTGTGTAGTTCTTCTCATGGATTTTCAGTTGTCTTGATGCATAGGCTATGACTTTTTCTCTTTGCATGAGAACACAACCAAGGCCTAGGTTTGATGTGCCACAATAGACAACGAAATCATCTTTGCAGTCGGGTAAAGATAAAATAGGAGCATTACAGAGTTTTTGTTTTAGTGTCAGAAAAGCTTCTTCTGTTTAGGTCCCCACTCAAAAGGTAGATATGACAAAAAGACATGATCTCGCTCAACTAGCAGAGGTGGAATTCATTGCAAGAGAGGTAGATATGACAAACAAGACAGAACATACTGTTTAACTGCTTCTGATCTATTAAAGACGTTCAAGTTACAGACGCAAGTCAACAAACTGACAGAGTTTCACCGTATGAAATGACAAATCCCTTTTTAGCTCTAACACAACACTTCCCTATTTATAGGTCGACATGACTCGTACTGAAGTGCGTGTACTAACAAACAAATCACTATGATTCGTACGAAATTGTATTTCGTACGAGTGACTCACTCATACGAAACAGTCTCCTGTTTCGTGCGAATCACAGTGTAACAATACATAAATTTTACATTTTATTATTTAAACATTAACTTGTGATCTTTATAAACATTACGGATATATCCTAGACGTAGCCAATAGACATTATTCACCAACAAAATCCCCCTTGGATTTTGCCGTAGTCTGGATAATCTTCAAAACTTCAATTCGATTTGACTTTAACGCCCAAAAAATCTCTTTAACGGCTTTTGACGTTCCTCTGAAGCAATAGGCGTTTGATCGGTAAGAGGACGTCGTTTCAAAAACTGAAAATTCTTTAATGATGCTACTCTTGAATATTCAGCGATCCGAACTTCCTTTTCTTCAGTTTTATTCAACTCCTTCTTCTCAATCTTTCTCCAATTTGTCTTCCAATTCGATCCTGAATGAAAATCATTTGCAAAGCACACATTTACGACCTTTTGAAAATGGAGTGCTTGCTCCTGATCCTTTTCTTCAAAACTGATCTTGCTATAAGATAAACATTCAATTTCAATTTTTTTTTATTTTTCATTCATTTTATCAAAAAAATTATCTGTTTCAAAAATCCACTTGACTAACCAAGTCTAAGTTAGTGACCCTGGTTATCCAATTTGCCTTCCAAGTCCAAGTTAATGACCTTGGTTGACCATATTTGACCAAACAGATTTATTTTAACATGTAAAGTTTCAAATTAATGAACTTTCTTGACATTTGAGTAAACTTTGTTAAAAATTAGCTCCCAACCCATGATTCCAAAATTACTTCAGCAAGGTGTTGCAATGAATCGAACCATCAGTGTTTTTATCATCGGTAAACAAAAATAAAACTATTAAGCTAAGAAAACTAAAAATCTTTTGGGTTTTTAAGAAATTTTTAAAGAATAACATTTTTGTGAATTTTGTGTTTTCAGAGGATCATTTCAAGCATTCATATAAGTCATCAGTACCGTTAGACTAGACACACCTTTTATGCTTTTAAACAAATTTACATAGATTGCCAATATATTTGTCCATTTAAACCTCTTCTCGTTTCTCAAGTGTTTCAAGATATGGTAAGGTATTATTAGAAACATGAAATAATTGTGTTTCCGATCTCAGAATATACTCCCGTATCGAGATTCCCAGAATGTCATTTTACAGGTGAATATATCGAATTGATGTCTATATATAGGGTGAATGCAAGACCTTGAGAGTTCAGGTTAGTACTACCGTACAGACAAATGGATGAAGGCTCATCTTTGGGTGGTGTTCCATTAAGGAATCTTTTGTACGGCAAATGTCATAATTCCTTAAGACATAATCATTTTATGCAGCATTTGGGAAAATAATGCGAAAGTATTATATGAGTTCTAGGACATTGCTTCCACAAAATCAAAAGAACTTGAATAATACCCTAGATATCAATCAAATATAAAGACCTAGTATCGCAGAATGCTAGATTCTCTCAAATGAAATTTCGGAGTACTAAGTCCATAATCCGAGAGATGTTAACCCACAAGTTAATCAGTTTTTGTGTTTTAGGTTTATATCTCGATAACAATCTACTGAAGGAGTGAAGTCTATTGGCATATCCATAGTAAGATTTGCTTAAACACTTTTAAACAATACAATTCTTTAGCATACTGTGACTATCATTTTTTATTTACTATGATCACTCTTTTTACACAAAACTCTTTTTGATTTTTTAAATGTTTTTGTATTTTCCTCAAATATTCTCCCCCTAAAATCAAAAACATATTTTTGGATTTTTCAGAAATTAGAAGAAAGAATGTACGGAAAACGTTTAACCGATGACAAATTCACATCAAGTCATCATCATCCTCTAACTCAACCTCAAAAACATCCCCTGAGATCATATTTTTTAAACCATTAAGCTTTAACAAATTTTTGAACTTTGTTTTATCAAAAGCTTCGGTATAAAAATCTGCATTTTTTGTCATCAGTGTGGATTTTCTCAATTCGTACCCACTTTTTCTCGTAACAATCACGGATAAAGTGGTATCAGATCTCGATATGTTTAGTACGTGAGTGTTGACATGAGTTTTCTGTGATATCGATTGCGGCCTGATTATCAACATATATAGGCGTCAAGAAATTGCAAACCAAAATCTCTCATCTGTTGCTGTATCCAGAGAATCTGAGCACAACAACTAGATGCCGAAACGTATTCAGCCTCACAGGTAGAGAGCACAACCGCGGTTTGTTTCTTGCATTGCCACGTAACCAAACGGGTTTCGAAGAACTGGCAGCCGACCGTTGTAGATTTTGTATTTAGTTTTTTTCTGCATCCGAAATCAGAATCCGAGTAACCTGCAAGATTTAAATCATCATGTCTAGGGTACTACAAGCTGGTGGTTGGAAAACCCTTCAGATATCTCATTATGCGTTAACGATAAGCAGGTGTGACTCTTTTGGATTAGACTGATAACGGGAGCAGAGGCACGTTGGATACATGATATCTGGTCGAGAAGCAGTAAGATACATCAAGGATCCGATTATGGAGCGATATAAAGTTTCATCAACTTTTTCGCCAGTAAGATCTGGACATATGCCGTGATTTGGAGCTAACGGGGTCGATGCTGGTTTAGTTCCTTTCATATTGAATTTCTCCAATATGTCATGAACATATTTTGTCTGATGAATGAAAATACCATCAGGCAACTGATCAACCTGAAGTCCTAGAAAGAACTTCATCTCCCCCATTGCGCTCATTTCGAATTTGCGCTTCATGACTTCTTCAAAGCCTTTACACAGCTTGTCATTTCTCGATCCAAATATAATATCATCCACATATATTTGTATGATAATTAGATGCCCATCGACTTTCTTTGTGAAGAGGGTTGAATCTACTGTTCCCCTGATAAAACCATTGTCCAGAAGATGACTCGATAATGTTTCATACCAAGCTCTCGGGGCTTGATGAAGACCATATAAGGCTTTATTCAAGAGGTAGACTTTATCTTTGTGTACTGGATCAACGAACCCTGGTGGTTGGCCGACGTACACATCCTCTTTCACTTTTCCGTAAAGAAAAGCAGATTTAACATTCAATTGGTACACCTTGAACCCTTTCCATGAGGCAAAGGCCAAGAATATACGAATTGCTTCAAGACGTGCAACTGGGGCGTACACTTCAGTATAGTCTATCCCTTCTTGCTGATGAAATCCTTGAACCACAAGTCGAGCTTTGTTGCGCACGACAACTCCTCTATCATCTCTTTTACACTTGAAGACCCATCTTGTATTAGTCTTTTTGTGATGATCTGGTAAGTCAACAAGTGTCTAGACACCAGGTTTCTGGAATTGCAATAACTCTTCTTGCATCGCATCCACCCAACTTTCTTCTTTCAACGCGTCTTTCCAGTTTCCCGGTTCAACCTGAGAAACAAAATAACTATGAGAAAATCGGACTTGAAGTGGAGCAATACTAGTATAGAAACAGCTTAGATCTTTATTAATCTGATTGCGAGTTTGCACACCTGATTGTAAGCTTCCTATAATTTTCTCTGACGGATGACATGAAAGTGTCCTTGGCATCACTTCAGTTGGAACATCTACTTGTGATTGCAAATTTGAGATATTTTCATCGACAACTGGTATAGATGAACAAGCTTTATTCCTAGCATTAGACTGATCAGCCTGTTGGTTTAGAAGGTCATCAATCTGTTAAGATCCTTCATCAGAACTGGATCCTCCATCGTTGAAAGTGGGTTCCCGATTAGAGTCATCATCTTCATTTGGCTGGACAGAAGATTCAGCAACATTGACATTGGAAACAGGAACCGGATTTAGAACAGAAGAGCTTTGATCAACATCAAATGTGTTAACTGGTAAAGACGTAGAAATCACCAACGGTCGAGGAACTTGTTCTTGATTAGATAACTGATTTTGTTGAAATAACATAACAAGTTCTTCTTCAGTTGGCACATCTAGAAGATCAAACGAATCCCACAATCCATCTTAGTTAAACAGCCATGAATCCCCAGGCTTCTGCATAGGCGTTGTATTTCTTTGACAATCTACGTGTTGTGCTAGAACTACCTGGTTCAGACTCAGCAAGAAAACACGTTTTTGAGGAGTAGCATAACCAACAAAGAAACCATCCAAGATTTGGCTCCAAATTTACCAGCTGGCTCGAAGACGGTACACGGTGATCCAAAAGGTTTCAAAATAGCTAAGTTAGGCTTTCATTGATTTAGTAACTCAAAACATGTCTTTTTGTGAGGCTTAACTGCCAACACACGATTTAGGGTATAGCATGCTCATGCTACTACTTCACTCCAGAAACTGATCCGTAATTTCGAATCAGCTAACATTGTTCTAGCAGTTTCTATCAACGTGCGATTCTTTCGTTCAGCTACTCTGTTTTGTTGTGGAGTATAGGGGGCGCTGAATTCATGAAGAATCCCCTTTTCATTGTAGAAATCTTGCATCTTCTTGTTCTTGAACTCTGTTCCATTATCACTGCGAATTCTCTTAATGGGCAAATGATATAAATTCTCGAGCTTTTTGAAAAGGATCATAAGAGTTTCAAACGTTTCGTCCTTACTTTCCAGAAAGAATAACCATGAAAATCGAGAATAATCATCTGTAACGACAAGACAATATAGATCTCCAAAAATGCTTTTAACATTGACTGGTCCAAAGATATCCATGTGTAGTCTTTCTAGTGGTAGCTTTATCGAATTCAACAGCTTTCTCGAGTGTGATTTCTTATGCTGCTTCCCCTTTTTGCAGCTAAGACAATCATCTGATAAATGGAAACTTTTCAAATTTACACCCTCCACTAAGTCGTTATGCACAAGAAAATTCATCTTTCGAAGATGAACGTGCCCCATTTTCTGTGCCATAAAATTGACTCTTTTTCGGTAGCTTTGGAAACAAAGCATTGAACTTTCTTTAACGTAGTAGAAGCGATGCTCATATAAAGAACATATAAATCATTTTCTCACGGAGCTCGCATCAGAATCCATTCTTCTGGAATCTTGAAACCGGGTTTTAGAATTAGACATTCTTTGTCATCGAAATGTGTCGTGAACTTCTTGTCACAAATTTGCGAGATACTAAGCAGATTGTTCTCAAGTTCAGCGATATAGTTCACTTTATCAAACGATACAACACCGTTCGAGAGAATCCTTTCTCCGAAAATCCTACCTCCCTGTGTTCCAGCAAATCCAACATATCCTCCTCGAATAGCTCTAACATCATTGAGCAGCGCAAGAATTCCTGTCATGTGGCGAGATGCTCCACTATCCATGATCCATTTTGACTATATCGAAAGTTGGAGCCCCTGCACACATGATCAACAAAATTTATTTAAACAAAGAGACCCAAGCCTGTTTGGTCTTGGGTGGGTTTGGAATGTCGAACTTTGGACTCACTTTGTTCTTTTCAATCTTTTTAAGCTCAATGTTGTTTGGAACAGAAGGTTTAAGTTCAACCTTGGATGATTTGGTGTTAACAATTTTAGCAACCCATTTCTGTGTTTGTGGTTTAGCCTGTTTAACATAAAATTTTGAATCTTTTTGTTGAACTTTGCGTGATGTTTCACCAATTACAAATTTATGTTGAGATTTAATAATTGGTTTAACATTTTGATTAGATTCAGTTTTTCTTTTAAGAATATGTTTTGGCATAACCATGGGTGCTTTTTGCTGTTCATCCTTGGTGAACTTTTTCGAAGAAGAAACTGATTTTGAACTTTCTTGTCAACAATATCGTGCGATATGTCCAACTTTCTTGCATTTAAAGCATGTCCTGCTATCCTTATGAACATAGGTATTTAAAACCTGTTTTTGTTTTTGTTTCTCTTTTTCTTTAAGAAAATCATCATTTGATCGAGTACCAATAATTTCCTTTTCCTTCTCGGTTGTTGTCCCAAATACAAAATTAATTTTCTTTGTAAAATCCAATTTTTGGGACCTGTCGGTTTTATGTTGCTTCTGAAAACCCAACCCTGCACGCTTGTTTTCCGAATATTCTCCATTTTTTTATAGTAACGTCGGTTGTCAGTTTTTGATTTAGAATAGAAAGATGTATCATGTTTATCTAAATCATCATGACTTACCTCCATCAGCTTGAACATTTTATCAACACAACCTCTTTTCACATTCTTGATGAATTAAAATCCTCATCCGAAAATAGTTTGTCAGATCCTTTCATTTTATAAACTATGACATTAGGATCATCATTTAAACTATTTTTGGATTTGTCATCAGATTTTGACTTCTCAGACTTTTCAGACTCAGCCACTTCAGATTCATTTGTTAACACTTTTTCAATCACATTTTCTACCACTTTAGAATCACATTCACCATCATTTTTAGTGTAAGTTATATCGATATCCTCAGGCAACTGTTTGGTTTTCAATTTAAGATTTAGCGCCTTTTCCACCCCAGATGGATTTTTGCAAGCATAACTGTTCCACATGGGTGGAGGAACTCGATCATAACTTCCATTCTTTGTTTTACCAATTTTAGATTCCTCAGTATTTTCAATTTTTTGTAAAATGTGATCTATGACGTATGAGCTTGTGGAATAACTAATTAACAGTTTGTTAACTCGTTCGGTTTCAATTCTTATTTCCTCAAGCTCACTTTTGAGTGCAGCAATAATGTTTAGATGAATATTAATTGCCATTTGTTTATCCCTCACTATTGCTTTAAGCATCATAAGTGTTGCGTCATTTTCTCTGAGTGTTTTATTACATTGTTTAACAGACGCACTCAATTTGTCATATGCTTCCTCTGTGGCTTTGTAATTGCTTGACAAATTGTCTGTTAAACTTTGCAATTCAGCAAATCTTTTGTCTTTCACAAGACGCTCACCACATGGTTCATCACACTTTGAACAAGATTTTTCATTCTCAGATGACTTGTTTACCTCATTTCCATTTGCCATGCACGCTTTAATGATGTCTTCTTTCAGCAATTCCTTTTTCTCATCTACTTTGACATCTTCAACCGGTTTCTTTTGGACTTCATCTGTTGAATGTTGAGTAGGTGCGAAATATCCTGCAAAAGTTTTTAAAACATCGTTAAGCAAAAGATGTTTGAATGGACCATTCAACAGCTCATCTTCCTCTGATGAAATATGATAGTAATAATCATCATCCTCAGGTCCTTCATCAAAGATGCCTCCGATTCTTCTTCCGGTTCATCAATAATTTCAGCTACCAATGCCAAACTTTCTCCTTTCGAAATAAACTTGTTCGAATTAAACCCTTCGTCTTCTTGTGTAACAACCAAAGCCTTTTCTTTAGTTTTAGGTTGCTTGTCTTCAATCGGCACGATTCTTGTTCTCGGTTGTGGTGGGTGATAAATCGCTCTTTTGTAATAGTCATCTTGGAAAGGATTCTGATTCCCTTGAACCTCTCGGTTTTGACATTCTCTTTTAAAGTAACCTTTCTCCTGACACTAGAAACAAGTACCTTTAGATTTATCAAATCCAAGTTTCCCATCCAAACCTCCCAAATCTTCTTTACAAGTGATTTCCATAAATCGCTGTGCTCGTCAAACGATCAAAGCCATGGACCATTTTATATCTATCAACTCCATTGCAACAAGATCAATTTGATCGTAGTCTTCTCGTGTCATTTCAGAATTATCAATCTTTTCAGCAACAAGACTATCATATGACTCAAGAACTGAAGCAAGTAGAGACATATGTTGTTTTGCCGTCATTTTATCAAAATTTTGTGCGTTCTGAAAGTCAACGGCAATGTTGCATTGCAGAATTCTTTGACTTTCATTAGATGATGGAGTGGCTTGATTGTTCTGAGATTGTTTTGATCTGAAAGAAGACTGTTGACTAGAAGGTGTATTTGGATCAACTGGTAGGTATGATTGAAAACCACTTGACTGAGTTAGAGGTGTGCTTGGTGAGCTATATGCACTGAACGCAGTTTGAATCTTTGGCACTTGGGTTTGAGCAGCAGAACTTTTTTTGAAATAAAGATTAACATCTTGTTGCATTTGAACAGTTTTGTTTTTGGCTATCTTTTGCATCTCTAATTCATGACCTTCCAATCTCTCGTTGAGGCAATGAGAAATTGATGTATTCAACCCCATTCTTCAAAATGGTTTAGTAAGTCGACCATTCTCCTTGTGGCAAAGAATCAGCTAGTTTATCAACAAGCTCTTCATTTGTCTTCACAATTCCCATTATCTTCATATGAACCACCAGATGATAGTATTGCTCAATTAGCTGCTTAACTATTTCTCCTTTGATCAATGTGATTACATCAAAATATTTGCTTAATAATGCCCTTTTGCTTTTGCGGAGTTGAGCACTACCTTGAAATTTAAGTCGAAGAGAATTCCATAAATATTGCGCATCATCATCATGCTGCAATAAAGCCAAGATGTCTTCTTTGATCGATTGCTGAAGAATATTCATCATCTTCTTTTTGTTGATAAATCTTTCTCGTTCAACATCATAGAATTGGGCAAGGGTCTTTTCAAGCCCACTTTCACCAACTAGTGTGATGTATTTTGCCTCGATTGCAAACCAGCAAGTAAAATGATTAGCTTGCACCCGGTTCATAAACCTCTCACTCCAACTATCAAAGTCTTCCAAATTCATAAGCTTTTGAGGTTTAGTCATTGTTCCCATTTCATTCTCTAAATTGATGTTTTGAGCTGCTGCATTGGTAACAACCGATGTGGCGAACGCATTGTAAAATTACTCGGACATTTTTCCTGTAAAAAGTTAGAACACACTTCTGCAAAATAAACAAATCCGATTAGAAAACTTTTTGTGCGGTCAAAGATTACGTACGAAACCAGAATTTTGTACGATTCAAATTTTTTCACAAAAACTGCGATTTCGTACGAATCAATGAATCTTTTACTTTTTCATAAAAACGGCGATTTCGTACGAATCAATGGTTTTGTACCAAACAAGTGTTTTTAACAAAATGAATTTTGGTACGATTAAGTTTTTGTGCGATACAAGTCATTTTATACGAAACAAGTTGAAATTCTAAAAAATTGTAAGATTTGTGAAATTTAATCTGATTCGTACCAAAATCAAGAACAACTTAATTTCGTAAGAAACTCGTACCAAAACTTATTCAAACGATTCAAACTTCAAACTGACTAAATTTTATCAATTTTCAACATGATTTAGTTCAATTTTATGTCCGAATTATGGTATGGATTGATTAGATTGACGATTAACTTGAATTACTAAAATCCTAGTCCATTTTGTCCATGAATTTGTCCAAAAATCCAGCAAAGTTTAGAAAAATGATGAAGATGAAGATGAAGATATGTCCAAGTTTGAACAGTAACTACTTGTTGTCTATCTGTAGATCAGATCTCATGGCTCTGATACCACTTGTGGACGGGGATTGAGCTCCCGAAATGAGCAATCGAACTAATCTCGCTCAACTAGCAGAGGCGGAATTCATTGCTAGAGAGGTAGATATGACAAACAAGATAGAACTTACTGTTTAACTGCTTCTGATATATTAAAGACGTTCAAGTTATAGACGCAAGTCAACAAACTGACATAGCGTCGCCGTATGAAATGACAAATCCCTTTTTAGCTCTAACACAACACTTCCCTATTTATAGGTCGACATGACTCGTACTGAAGTGCGTGTACTAACAAACAAACAACTATGATTCGTACGAAATTGTATTTCGTACGAGTAACTCCCTCGTACGAAACACTCTCCTGTTTCGTGCGAATCACAGTATAACAATACATAAATTTTACATTTTCTTATTTAAACATTAACTTGTGATATTTATAAATATTACGGATATATCCTAGACGTAGGCAATAGTCATTATGCACATACAAACTCCCCCTTGGATGTTGCCGTAGTCTGGATAATCTTCAAAACTTCAATTCGATTTGACTTTAACGCCCTAAAAATCTCTTTAACGGCTTTCGACGTTCCTCAGAAGCAATAGGCGTTTGATCGGTAAGAGGACGTCGTTTAAAAAACTGAAAACTCCTTAATATTGCTAGTCTTGAATGTTCAGCGCTCCGAACTTCCTTTTCTTCAGTTTTCTTCAACTCCTTCTTCTCAATCTTCCTCCAGTTTGTCTTCCAATTCAATCTTGAATGAATATCATTTGCAAAGCACACACTAACGACCTTTTGAAATTGAAGTGCTTGCTCCTGATCCTTTTCTTTAATACTGATCTTGCTATAAGATAAACATTCAATTTCAATTTTATTATTATTTTTCATTCGTTTTATCAAAAAATTTATCTGTTTCAAAAATCCACTTGACTAACCAAGTCCAAGTTAATAACCCTGGTTATCCAATTTGTCTTCCAAGTCCAAGTTAATGAGCTTGGTTGACCATATTTGACCACACTGATTTATTTTAACATGTAAAGTTTCAAATTAATGAACTTTCTTGACATTTGAGATAACTTTGTTAAAAATTAGCTCCCAACCCATGATTCCAAAATTTCTTCATCAAGGTGTTGCAATGAATCCAACCATCAGTGTTTTTATCATCGGTAAACAAAAATAAAACTATTAAGCTAAGAAAACTAAAAATCTTTTGGGTTTTTAAGAAATTTTTAAAGAATAACATTTTTGTGAATTTTGTGTTTTCAGAGGATCATTTCAAGCATTCGTATAAGTCATCAGTACCGTTAGACTAGACACACCTTTTAAACTTTTAAACAAATTTACCCAGATTGCCGATATATTTGTCCATTTAAACATCTTCTCGTTTCTCAATTGTTTCCAGATATGTTAAGGTATTATTAGAAACATGAAATAACTGTGTTTCCCAACTCACAATATACTCCCGTATCGAGATTCCCAGAATGTCATTTTACAGGTGAATATATCGAATTGATATCTGAATATAGGGTGAATGCGAGACCTTGAGAGCTTAGGTTAGTACTACCGTAAAGACAAAGAGATGAAGGCTCATCTTTAGGTGTTGTTCCATTAAAGAATCCTTTGTACTGCAAATGTCATAATTGCTTAAGACATAATCATTTTATTCAACATTTGGGAAAATAATGCGAAAGTATTATATGAGTTCTAGGCCATTGCTTCCACAAAATCAGAAGAACTCGAATAATACCCAGATATCAATCAAATATAAAGACCTAGTATCGCAAAATCTAGCATTCTCTCAAACGAAATTTCAGAGTACTAAGTCCATATATCCGAGAGTTGTTAACCCACAAGTTAATTAGTTTATGTGTTTTAGGTTTATATCTCGATAACAATCTACTGAACGAGTGAAGCCTACTGGCATATCCATAGTAAGATTTGCTTAAACACTTTTAAACAATACAATTCTTTAACATATTGTGACTATCATTTTTTATTTACTATGATCACTCTTTTTACACAAAACTCATTTCGATTTTTTAGATGTTTAGTATTATATGTTTTTGATTTAAATTTCCTCTGATACCAGTTGTGGTCCCGTGGTCGGCGGCGGTTCTAGATGGAGGTTCTAGGGATAGAGCAGTTTCGGCAGAACAAACATAAACATTAAGCACACGAGATCAGCGGAAGCTTTTCATTTATTCATTCATACCGAAAGAGCTTACGTCTGGTCTGGCAGGCGGAGTTCCTGGAGAGTATCCGCCAGCGTTTCCCCTCAGGGAACTTCCAAAACTTACAAACAATGAACACACAATACCTATATATAGACATGACATTTCGTGCGAATCAAGCCTGAGTCACTCGTACTAATATTTCGTACGAGTGAGTCACTCGTACGAATATTTCGTACGAGTAAGTGATTCGTACGAATCATACATGATTCGTACGAAACAATACTTATTCGCACTTGGGTTGTGTGTTCGAATCTAATCTAATACAATATTCAATACACACTCTATCTAGTCTATTTGCACAGTGACGTCCATAAAGTGCATCAACAACCTTGTCTGTTGACAATGTGTCCCAAAAATTGAACTTCTTTTAGCCAAAATTCACACTTGGAGAATTTGGCGTAAAGTTGTTCTTTCTTCAGGAGTTCCATCGTTAGATGGAAATCTTGTTCATGATCGGTCGAGACTTAGAATAACTGAGGATGTTGTCTGTGAAAACAATGATGAACTTGTCTAAATAAGGTTTACAAACCCTATTCATTAAGTCCATGAAGACGACATGAGCATTCGTCAAACCAAAGGCATGACAGTGAACTCGTAATGGTCGTATCGAGTGTGAAAAGAAGTCTTGGGAATATCTTCTTTGAGTACACGAAGTTGATGATACCCAGAACGCAGATCAATCTTTGAAAAGTAGGTCGCATCTTGTAGTTGATCAAAGAGATCATCAATGCGAGTTAGGGGATATCGGTTTTTGATTATGAGTTTGTTGAGCTCATGATAATCGATACACATACAGAAGGATCCTTCCTTCTTTTTCACTAATAGGATAGGAGCGCCCCAAGGTGAAAAGCTCGGACGAATTAATCCCCTTTCTGAAAGTTCTTGGAGTTGCTTTGACAACTCTTGCATTTCAGACTGTGCAAGTCGGTAAGGAGATTTAGCAATTGGGTTGGCACCAGGTACAAGGTCAATACGAAACTTAACTTGATGAATTGGGGGTAAACCAGGTAGCTCTTCAGGAAACACCTCAGGATATTCCCAAACAATGGAGATGTCCTGAACGGTCTTACCCTTGCCTTTTTCTTCTACGATATGTGCCAAAAAGGCTACATAATTCTTTCTTAGGTATTTTTGGGCCTGGGTATAGGTCATGAGTTTTAGGCTACTAGAAGGTTTCTCTCCGTGAACTTCTAAGGTTTTGCCAGACGAAAGAGGTATACGAACAACCTTGCGAAACAGATCACCTCAGCATGGTGTTTAGTTAACGAATCCATTCCTATGATGATGTCAAAACTCCCGAGTTGCATTGGTGTAAGGTCAATGGGAAAAAGGTGGTTATCCAAGTTCAATTGGCAACTAAGAATGACATAGTCAAGCACAAGGGGTTCACCACTAGCTATTTCCACCGTTAAGGGTTTTCCTAGTTTAGTTCTAGGCATCAAAAGAAAAGGTTCAAAGGCTAGTGATATAAAGCTTCTATCGGCACCCGAATCGAAAAGAATAGAGGTAGAATAATTGTTAACAAGGAACGTACCATTAATAACTTCATTATCAGCACGAGCCTCGCTGGCATTAATGTTGAATGCGCGTCCACGGGCTGGATTTGCATTCGTGTTCACCAATTTTGGGCAGTTGTTTCTAAAGTGACCCGTCTCGCCACGGTTGTAGCAAGAACCAGGTCGGAACGGAGGTCTAGCAGGGTTGTCTTGGGGTTGAACAGGGTTCTGAACAGCTTGTTTTGGGACCAAACGACAAACATTTGCTATGTGACCGAATCTTCCACATGATGTGCATTGGCGACACTGTATGTGAGCTTGATGGTGACCATTGCACCGGTTGCACAACGGTGCAGTACCAACATAGGGTTTCCTTGCAGGAGGTTGTGCTGGCTAGTTTTGAGTGTTCTGGTTGGGTTGTGCAACAACTTCAATGTTCTGTGAAGCCTTACGCTTCCTCGACTTCTTGGAAGACTCAACTTTGTTCTCCTTTGATTTCTCTTGAGTGGTCTTAGCTGCCTGTTTCTTGTCGCCCTTGCGAAACAGTTTCCCCTTCTTGACCTGAGACTCAGTCAAGGTAGCAGCTAATTCTATAGCCTGTGAACACTGGTAGGGTTGCTACCAATAACACTGAACGGGGTCAGACAGGCCATCGATGTACTTCTTGATTGCTTTATCAAACGGGGTGACCATCGCGGGACACAACAAGCTCAATTCTTCCTAACGGTCAGTGTAGGCACGATGCTCTCTACTATCTTGTTTAAGATTGTAGAATTCATCTTCCAGTGCCCGTTGTTCATGACGTGGGCAGAATTCCCACATCGTTAGAGCTCGAAGCTCTTCCCATGTTTGTGCATTGCCACATCGGCACCCCTATCTCTCATCACACCATTCCACCATGTAAGTGCTCTTTTCTGGAATACACTCGATGCAAACTCGACTTTTCGCTCATTCAGGCATTGAACATGACAAAATGTGCTTTCGAGACTCTCAAACCACTGCAGAAGTCTAGTAGCTCCTTCGCACCCAGTAAACTTGAGTGGTTTAGCCGAGTTAAATTGTTTGTAGTTAAATGGTGCGGGTGCATTGTTGTTGTTATTATTGGTATTGTTTGCTTAGTTTATCTGGGTCACTAGGTTTGGGAGTACAGAAGCAATTTGTTGAGCGATCATAGCAGCCATTTCGGCATTTTGAGTTTTATTACGTAGAGGATGCATTCTAGAAGAAAACATAAGGGAAAATATGTGTGATTGACATTGGATAATGAAGAGAGATGTTAAAAATATCGATGAAATATAAAGTTGGTGGTCATTCGTTCATTACTTAAAAACAAACAAACGACACACGGTGACTAATCAAAGTAAATGGGTCTTTATAATGTATCGCGAGACATGCTTTAGCCTATAAGTGGACACTCACCCCAAGAGTTTCCAGGTAAGAGTGACTGGTCCGATAATGTGGATTTGTACGAACACTCTAGCCTTAGACAGAAAACTCAGGGTACAGGCATCCACCCTTCCAGATTGCACATGTTCACATTAATAAAACCCAAACATTGACGGGATTTTGAAAACTTACAAGGCTTTAAGCCAAAACAAATCATCAAAGAATAGATGATTGATTTTCAAAACGAATTTGTAACTTGTGTATTTGTTTTGGTAATCAGCTAAGGATAGGTGATGGTATAGTTTTAAGAATCTAAACGCAAGATAACTCGCATTAGGGTCCTAGGAAGGTTATAGTCTAGGTATAAGCATTACTAATAACCTAATTCCCTATAATCATAAGTTCTGATACCAATCTTTCTGTAACACCCCGACCGCGTAAAACCCCAAACCGCGGCGGAAACGTCGGGGAGTCATGTCACAGAACTATTGTTTACAACTCATGGAATTTAAAATTATGTTTGATTAAGTTAAATGTTTACATTGTCTTAGGATAAAAAGAAACAACACATAAATAAATTATCTTTAATGTTTTAAGTCACTAAGGCCCGCGTCCATTCCTACGTGAAGCATGCATCATATTATCAAGTATTGATTCCTGACACATATATGAAAAGAGAGTCAGCAAAAAAAATTCCGGCGAGTACATAGGTTTTGTAAGTATGTCAAATTCATGACCTTGTATATATATGGCAACACCTCGTCCGACTTCAAGAGTCGTTAAGTGAAAACCTCATATCAAAAGTGTTTAATATTGTAATACAATTAACCAACTAAAACAAGTTGGTTAGAGTTGTGAAAACCTTGTAGCCATGAGTCTTGACAAAAACATTTCTTATGTAAAAACCTTGTAATAGATTGATTCAAAAGAAATCTTCGTATGGTTTATATCTTTAAGTGAAAATCATTACGTGACATTGTTCAAAACAATTTGTCCGTGTTATAGATCAATTGTCTGTGTTAAAAACCAATTGTCCATGTCATAAACAAATCGTCTGTGTTTTTAATTGTAAAAACTTTTGATCGTTCTTCAATGAACACATTCAAACCTTTGTTGACTATACCACCAAAGGGTATCTTTAATAGACCACCAAAGGGTCTCTTTAACTATAATCTGAAACAGTTTCTGTCATTACCCAAACTTCCACCAAATCCGGTGAACAGTCCGATAATGGGATTGTCAGTCCTATGGTACCATAACATACTACTGGTCGGCTTGGCCAAAGCTAATGAATGGAATTCGTGTTATGGATAACGTATCAACAAGTTGTTCACATTATTGAAATCGTATTGTTTTATGTATAAACCATAGACATTGTTTTTCAAAACTTGGAAAAGATTTAGCAGATATGAGTCACCCCAAAAAATTTGCAAAACATAAAAGTGTGGAACTATGTACTCACTTTGATAATCATTTTGTATTTATAAACCATGTATGTTGTTTTGAAATTTTGAAAATAATTATAGGCACATATGAATCACCCCAAAATATTTGAAAATGTAAAAGAGGGGGGGGGGCTATGTACTCACTTTGAAAATAATTTTGTATACATGAACCATGTATATTGTTTGAAATCTTGAAAATAATTATAGGCAGATATGAATCACCCCAAAACATTTAGAAAATGTATAAGAGGGGAACTATGTACTCACTTTGAAAATCATTTTTGTATACATAAACCATGCATATTGTTTCAAAATTTTGAAAATAATTATAGGCACATATGAATCACCCCAAAACATTTGAAAACGTAAAAGAGGACGGCTATGTACTCACATAAGCCTTGCGTAGTAAATAAGTAGATTTGAAAAGATCGTTTTGCATATATGAGTCACCCCAAAACATTTAAAACGTAAACGAGGGGAACTATGTACTCACATTGAAACTCATTTATATATATAAACCATGTATATTGTTTTGAAATATTGAAAATAGTTATAGGCACATATGAATCACCCCAAACATTTGAAAACGTAAACGAGGGGGCTATGTACTCACATAAGCCTTGCGTAGTAAATATGTAGATTTGAAAAGATAGTTTAGCACATATGAATCACCCCAAACCATTTGAAAACGTAAAAGAGGGGACTATGTACTCACTTTGAAAATCATTTTGTATATATATAAACGATGTATATAGTTTTGAAATCTTGAAAATAATTATAGGCACATAAGAATCACCCCAAAAAATTTGAAAACGTAAAAGAGGGGAACTATGTACTCACTTGGGATTGCGAAAGTGTTCTTGATCAACGAAATAAACAAAGCCCAAACGTGTCCTAATGAATCAGATAAATATATTAGCGTGTCGGGAATACAAACGGGAGATCGGATAGAATGAAGTCTTATAAACCAAACGAGTGTTGGAACTCATGTTATATGGTTTAAGAAACTTAACACTTTCTGATTTGGAAAAGATCCTAAGTGCTTTGGATCCATTATGACTTGTTAAGGTAGTTTATGCTACTTTAACGGGTCATTAGCGTAAACACGTGATCACATGGTTAAACATGTCCTATGACCAGTAAACGTGGTAATCAGAAGGTGAAATCGCTAGGGATTATAACATTCGTGATTACGATCGCGTTAAAAAGTTCAATTGAACTTTGACTTGACCAAATATGGTCAGATTCAAAAGTCAATCAGGAAGCCAAACTGTTCAACTTTTAGCTCAAAATTATCTAAAAAATTACAGAACTAGGAAGAGTACTTACTGGTGTTGAAGAAGACTTTCGGAACTCAAGATAGGAGGCTTCCAAAGGTTAGAAACAAGCTCCAAGAAAGATAGAAAGAAGAACCTTCACACTTTGCTTTGAAGTGTTTTGAAGTGGTGTGAAAAAAATGGAAGAATCATGGGGTATTTATAGTATTTTAGGATTAAGGAGGTGATGACAAGTGTCCTCAAGGGTGGATTAGTGTCCTAACATGTGTCAACACCATATTAAGTGTAGCAAAGTGAGTGCTCGGTGTTAAAAATTGGAGATAGGTGGCAAACCTGGTGAAGAAGCAAAAATATTTATTATTTTTTTTTTTGACATTTTTGGCTCTTGGACTTGTATTTTCACTTGTTTGCCATTTTTAACCCCTTTAACCTAAGATTTAGGTTATATAGAGGTGTTAAGACATGTGTAACTTGGATTATGCCCAAAAATGTCGTGGATGTCGGTTCGTTCGGTTGTACAACTATGCGTTTCGCAAAATGTGTAAAACGCTTTAACGAACACGAAAATGATCGAAATTGTGCAACGATTGACATTTTTGCATTCTCATCAATAAAATACAAGATTTTATTGAATAAAAAATTTGGAAATAAAACAGGGTTTCATTGAATACAAATTGTTTGCAATTATGCAATGATTGAAAAAGCACAAATGTCACAATTGTTGATGAGGAATAAAGATCAGCAATAAAGAGGAGTTTTGGCATCATCTGTTCTAGGGGGAGATTGTTGGATCTAGCGGACCCCACAAAAGAATAGATTACTTGAAAGCCAAAATAATCTATAACATTTGATCAAGAATAACAATTCTTTGAAGATTTAACTCCTCCCATGGGCATCAACATCTGCTACTTAAAGGTCTGTTAAGCTAAAGTCTGTTACACAAGAACTGTTGAAGACCAGCTCTGCTCATTATCTAAAGTCTGCTAAAGAGAAACTCTACTAATGAAGATAAGGACTGTTGAAGCAAAGGTTTGATAGACCAACAGAGGTTAAACCTCCTCAGAGTTTTCTTCAACAGATGCTGGATCAACAGAGTTCATATATTATTAATATAATAGTGTTTAGCCTAGCAGATGTTAGAGTTTGTTAGGTCGTTAGATGTCACTGTCAAGGTGATGTTAGCTTCGATTCCTCATTGGTTTGCTTTGTACTATAAATAGAACCGTGCATGTACAGTTCTATTCATCACTTGTTCTTGACATTTCTTGTACGAACAAATCAGAGTGTTCAGGCTGAGGAGGAGTTTATATATCTTTCATTCATACATAAATCAAATTACTAAAAGCAGGTTGATGAAAACATTCTCTTCATTGTTGTGATTTACAAGTTCACATTTCGCTGCATTTATCATCTTTGTTTTATCATATTCAATTGATTTCCATCTTTAAAGTTTCACAACAATTAAACTCAAATCTAAACAAGGTGTATCGATACAACCTGTCGATATATAGCATGGTCTCATAGTGTATATCGATAGGTCTACATCGATATAGACTAGACTGTGTATCGATGTGGTGTTGTATGGTAATAGCCTTTGTATCGATGGGATAAATGTGTATCGATGGAGTATATCCTATCAATAGGATTGAGACCTATTGATAGATGAGATGTATAAATAAGGGTCTACCTTTCATTCTCTCCTTATTTCCCCCAAAATCGAAACCCTAGTTTTCTACTTTCCTTAATGAAACTCTACCAAAATATTTTCGAAACCTTATTTATCGATAATCTTCATCATCTAAGATATAAATTGCTCAAATCATTATCATTGGAACATAAATCATAATGATATCTTCCTATAATCTCAAAATTCATCAACCTCTTCATCTTTTAATAAAACCCTAAATCTAAATCGAAAAAATTAACTTAAAACATCTGATTTATAAGTTTTATTGGACCTTGATGAGACATAGAATGTGATTTTAGGGTTTTTGGATGTGAATTTAGGAATGTTGAACCATTATTTGAATGTTGATGAACAGCTACCATAACGTTTTTGATTTTGCCGTATTTGAATGTTGATGAACTACTACAGTAACGTTTTTTATTTTGGGAAACAAATTTGCTACAGTAACTATAACTGGTTGTTTGATTTTTGAAATTTGGGGAAGATGAATAATGTAGTATCGGTATATGGTGTATCAACAATATATTATTTGTCTGTATATCAATAAACCTTGTATCGATGTATGGTTTATCGACACACACTATATATATGTTTGTCTGTGTATCGATAAACTATGTATCAATAACGTGTGTATCGATGATAACTTACGTTTCGATATACTTGTATATCGATAGACGCTTGTGTATGGATAAACTTGTATATCGATGAACCCTTGTCAATCCTAATTACTATTGTAGACAACATTCAATATATAATGTTCATTATAACTATTCGATTTCTCATTACGCGTTAGTTGTGTGTTTGTAGTTATGGCACCAACACAGGAACAACAACGGTCATGAAGTAAGTCGGAACCAAAAAAGCAACAAGCAGATATAGTCTGATTCCTGAGATAACATGGTGGCGTTTCTTAGCGACGAAAACAAACCTTCAGCTAATTATGAAGGAATTTTGTAATTCCTAAGGCAGTCAATGATTCGTTTTGCTACAATTGAAGAACATACGACCTTCAAAAGTCATATAAAGGCATTTTGGGATTCGACGAAAGTTGAAAAGGTTGAGAATGTGGAGGGAAGAGTTGCTGAGGAAGATGTGAATGTAACGGAAGAGATCATCAGAATGAAGTGCAATGGAGATGTTCTAGCTACTCAGATCTTAGACAGATGCATTCAAGGGTATGTATTGAGGATAAAGTGCAATGGAGATGTTCAAGCTACTCAAATAAACAAAGTGACAATGTCGTTGCAATACAAGTATTTCCTTCCTATGTTAATTCAATGCCTGGGCAAGATAGAGGCTGGTATGATATGGCTAACAGCGGTGTGTTAGCAATGATGACCGCATTAACTCTAAACAAAGGCTTCAACTTCTCATGGATGATTTTTGAGGATATGAAGGAGAACGGCGAGAAGATGACACACAAGAGCTACATGTTTTGGATGTATCAAAGATTTATATAGATGATCATTAACTGGCAAATCGAGGGGCTCGTTAAAGAAGACAAGGACATTTTGAAGATTGAAGTTATGTCTAGTTTAACTTTGAAGATATTGAAAAGGATGATCAAGTACAAAAAAGGTGTTGTACCTTGAAAGATGATCGGTCTTCTTGGTGACCCGACATATAAAACACCTGCCAACGATAAGTGGAGAAATGCATATAGTGAATCAGATATTGAAGATACTTGTTGGTGCATAATGTCTATTGCCTATGCCTTAGGGTTGTGTCTGTATTTTGTAATAGGGCGAAATGTAAGATTTTAGGATGTTTGTATTTAACTTCGCACAAAGGTAGAGTCTACCCTTGCACAAAGGTAAATTTCCTTTGTGCAAAGATAAACTACCCTCACACGAAGGTAGCACGTCTATATATAGTTTGCGTGAGGTGTTAGTATATAGAACTTTTGCGACTGAGACGGCGAAGCTCTGTCAGATTTTCCTGATCATTTGTAACTGTTAAACATTGAAGGAAATCAGTTAAGTTATGAAATAATCTTGTTAATTGACAATAATTCATATGAATTTTGCATGTATAAACTAGTTACTCAAATGAGGACCTTTGCTATTGGACAAAACGATCCTACAAGTGGTATCAAAGCTAAGGGACCCTGATTTGAAGATAATTGTTCAAGATTCAGCCTAGAAGACTTCTTATTCTACTCGTTCTTCACTTTTTTAAATGAATCCATGGTCAAAATGAACTGATTTTCAAGTATAATATGTAACAACATGTTTAGATAAACCCTTGAGAAAATAAAGCTGCAAACAAACGAATTGATGTTGAAAATTGCAGAAAATGTCAACTTTTGAACCTACCTTCGCATGAAGGCGAACCTATCTTGGTACGAAGATAATTTTATTTTTGCGGGAAGATAAAAATTTGTAAAGGTTTAAAATCATTTACCTTCGCACGAAGATAAATCAATCTTCGCACCACGAGAAATCAATTTTTGACATTTTTACTTCACTTAAATTGAAATCTTAATCATTTTAGCATTTAACATTGTTTCAGGTTGATAAATGGAGAATGAATTTTACAATGCGTTTGCCATGTCAACTGTTAATGTATCAGCTTCATCCACACAGAATCTGAATTTGGAAAACGAAATGGGGTAATGGTGAAACCCCTAAAGTTGATAAATTTGGAGGATTATGATAGTTGGAGTGAATGATTTGTTAACTGGGTGCAAATGAACCATTTTAACTGCTGCTTTGCTATAGAAAAAAATATACCGCACCAATCGGGATAAATGAATTGGAGAAGACGTTGACTCAGTTCATACTGGCAGAAAAAGAAAAATTTTGTCAATGAGAAGAAAATGATGAGCATATTGCAACAATCAATCAAAGAAGATATCTTAGCATTGCTTCAACATGATGATAACTCACAATCATTATGGAATGCATTAAGGGTTGAAGTTCCAGGGAAGTTCACAAATGAGAAAGAGCAAAAAGGCACTGCTTAGAAAAGAGTTCGATATTTTCAACCTCTTGAAAGGTGAAACTATGAAGTAGTTGATCGAGCGTTACTGTCACCTAGTTGTTCAAATGGGAATTCAGAAAACAAATAAGGAGTTAGTCGACAACTTGGCAGATGCTTTAACTGAGGGAGAGTGGACTACGTACTTGATGATTCTGAAAAATGGTGTAGAGTATAGTCGTTACAGCTTATCAAAGTTTATAGAAAAGCTTAAAGGCCATGAACCAGAAGTGCGGAAGATGGCCAAATCAAAAGGTGCTCAAATGCATCAAGATGTAAACCTTTACTTTAAAGGCAATTATGTTGGTATTCAATGTCCGAAAGTACAAACCGCCTTTAGTGCTGATAGTCAGCAAGCCCATCTTCTAGTAAATCCAGTTTTCAATCATTTTCTAGCTTTGAACTAAATTTACCAAAAACACATCATTCTTCACAGAACTCAAACAATTTCCAAAGTCAACAATCTTGTCAATAAAACTCTAACTAGTGGATTTTACAGTGTAAGATAGCTGTGAATCTCCAAAATGCACAAGATTTTAAAGAACATACCACCAAGCAGCACATGTCGTTGCTCACATCTGTTCTTGAACCTAACGAAAGCCTGGTTGCTGGGAAGATAGGAAATCCAGATATGAGCAAGGAAGATTATGATCAGATAGATTCAAAAGAATTAGAGCTTATTGACATCAAATGGTGCATGGCTTCTATAGTTCAAAGAGCCCAGAAATTTATGGAGATTGCGGGCATAAATAGTTTGGGAGGTTGGATGGGAAGCTTGGATTCGATAAATCAAAAGTTACATGTTCAAATGCAGAGAAAAAGGACATTTCAAATGGGAATGTACTAACCAAGAAGTCAACAATAATCAAAGTCCTTTTGGTGATGATTACTACAAGAAAGCTATCTATCATAACCCGTTACCACAACAATCAAATTCAAGGATGATTCAAATAGAAAACAATCAATCTAATGCTAAAGACAAAGCTTTAGTAGTCACCCAAGAAGACGAAGGATTTAACTGGAGCAAGTACATTTCTAAAAACAAAAGTCTCGCACTTCTCACAGAGATAATCGAAGAGCCTGAACAGAAGATTATTCGGAAGCAATATTCGATGAAGCTCTTGAGGAATATGTTCTTGAAGGATATATTCATGAACAACGTGCTGAAGAAGAGAATATATTGCATAATGCTTTTCGAAATCTAATTCCACCTAATTTGTTTCCATCTTTTGAATGATATTTTGATTCAAGCTATCTAGTGCAAGCAGAAGAGGAATCAAAGTCTGAATGTGTGTAATTGATAGATGTGGAAAAAGAGATGAATGCCAAGAATTTGACAAAGATTGCAAATAAAGCAATGATGGTAAACCATAAAGAGGTAGTTTCTAATGAATTCAAGGAAGAGTCAGTGACTGAATTTGTCAAAGAGTCGTTAAGGGAGGTTATCAATGTTCTGATTATTGAGGTTCAAAAACCATTCAAGAGATGCCAAGAACCCTGCAAGGAATGGGTCGAGAAAGATAAAAACTATTCTGAACTGAAAAAAATTTTAGATAATTTGTCAAGTGATTATAACAAAACTAAACTAGCTTATCACAAATTATCTAAAGCAATTAAACAATATGAAAAGGTTAATAGTGAAGATAGTGCAACTTTGACGATGCTTAAAGCAACTATTATGGACAAACAAATGGCAATTAACATTCATCTGAATAAAATTGCTGAACTTAAAAATGAACTTCAAAAAAATTAAAATCGAAACAGAAAGGGTTAACAAATTGTTAATCAGTTATTCCACCAGTTCATATGTCATTGATCTTATTCTTCTGAAAATTGTAAAGGAAGAAAATGATAAGAACGGTAAGAACAAAAGTGTTGGTTACAACCGTGTTCCACCACCCATGTGGAAAAACTATGCTAGAAAGAAAGCATCAGGGGTGGAAAAGACGCTCAATCTAAATTTGAAAATTGAAAACAAAAATGAGGTGCCCGAGAACATTGATGTAACATACACTAAATCAGACAATGACTGTGAATCTGATGTGGTTGAAACAGTGGTTGAAGGGGAGCTTTCCAAGAATTATCTTGATACATCAGATTCTAGTTTGGATGATGATCCTACATTGGTTGCTTATACCATGAAAGGATCGGACAAACGATATTCTGATAAAAAATTTCCGATTCAGAATGTGAATCATGAGAAAGTAGAACAAGTGTTTAACCTAAAAAATCAATCTCTCTAAAGTGGAAAATTTTAATATGTCTTACTACTCTAAACTCAAAAGTTTTTGGAATAATGATCGCAAAGGTAAAAATTATCCTTAAAACAAGCCTAAAGGGTTGGGGTATGTTAAGAAAAAAAATGATAAGTTTCAAAAATCAAATTTTCAAAAGAAAGTAAACTTTGTGTTTGGTTCAAGCACAGTAAGTGAAAAAGAAACGTTGGGAAGGGAACAATCAAACGACGAGTTCCATGCAGAAAAGAAACGTCATGAGCAGAATTTGAGTTCATCTATTGATTGTGATAGTAGAACATGTTGGAAATGCAACAAAGTTGGGCATATTGTATGGCATTGTACTCAAAGCAACTCAAAATCTGTTTGCAACGCAAAGAAATCCACAAAAGATGTGAGACAAAAGAAACCTGAGTGTGTTCTAAAACTGATCTTAAAATGAAATAATGGATCTAACAAAATTGTGAACCGATAATTCTAAATGTTCTAAAATCTGAAATTGGTGAAACTTCAACCAAAACCGAACAAAAGGATTCCAAATTTTTTTCGAAAAGGGCAATTCTAAAAACACAAACTTGGGTGGTTAAAACCAAAACATATCAAAAGGCGTGAGATAATGTCAAATTTCCAACGTTTGATATTCCGAACCCACCCAAGACCGAGAAGGCTTGGGTTTCACTGTTTAAGTAATTGCTTATTTACATGTGCAGGGGCTCCCAAGGTCAATCATATCAAAATGGATAATGGACAGTGGAGCTTCTCATCACATTACAGGAATGTTGGCCTTACTCTATGATATTAAGTCTATTCATGGAGGCTATGTAGGGTTCACTGGAAATCAAAGTGGAAGGATTATCAGAGAAGGAAAACTTTCCAATGAAGTGGTCTCGTTCGACAAAGTGAACTACATTGCTGAATTGGAGAACAATTTACTAAGCATTTCACACATTTGTGATAATAAGTTTACAATGCACTTCAATGATAAAGAATGCTTAATTCTGAAGCCGATATTCAAAATTCCTGAGGAGTGGATTCTTATACGCGCTCCACGAGAGAATGATCTTTATGTTCTAGACATGAGTGTCGCATCCACTACATCGAAGTCGGCACAATGTTTTGTCACAAAAGCAAATAAAAAAGAATAAACCTTATGGCATCAAAAGATGGGGCATATCCATTTGAGGAAAATTTATTATCTAGTGCACAACAATCTAGTGGAGGGTGCTAATCTGAAAAGTTTCCATCTGAATGACGATTGTCTTAGCTGAAAAGGGGAAGCAGCATAAGAAATCACACCCAAGAAAACTTCTGAATTCTATAAAATTACCACTAGAGAGGCTTCATATGGATCTTTTCGGGTCAGTCAACGTCAAAAGCATATCTGGTGATCTATATTGCCACGTTGTGACAGATGACTATTCGAGATTCTCGTGGGTTATCTTCCAGGAGAGTAAAGATGAGACATTTGATAATCTTATGATTCTCTTCAGGAAGTTAGAGAACTTGTACCATCTTCCAATCAGACGAATACGAAGTGATAATGGTACTAAGTTCAAAAATAATTGAATCCTCGAATTCTGTAATCACAAAGGTATTCTTCACGAATCAGGGCCCCCATACTCCGCAACAAAATGGAGTAGCTGAACGTAAGAATCGTACTCCCATTGAAACTCCATGCACGATGCTCGCTGATTCAAAGTTACCTGTTAATTTCTAGAGTGAAGCCGTTGCCTCTGCATGTTACACATTGAACAGGGTTTTGACCATCAAAGCACATAAGAAGACATGTTTCGAACTGCTTAACCAATGAAAGCCGAACTTAGAATTTTTGGAACCATTTGGATATCCATGTACGGTCATTGACCCGGATGGTAAATTTGGTGCTAGATCTTTGGAGGGATTTTTTGTAGGATATGCAGGTGAGTTGAGAAGAGTATATTTGCCAAGGCTAAATCAAGTTATTCTTGCTCAACATGTTGATTGTTAGAAGTATACAATTCCTACTCAAGCGCCATGTGAATCCTTGTTGTTCAACTACGAGAGTCTATAGAATTCTTTCGATCTGCCAACAGAACCAAATGAAGAGGAACTTGTGTTATTTTATGAGCAACATCAAGCATCTAATCAAGCACAAGTTCCAAGACCGATGGTGGTTACTCAACCATCTGTTGGCACAAATGATTCTCGAACAGGTCAAAACCCGTCGTTGTACAAGTAGTGAATGCCACAGAACCCATTTTCGACCAATCTGACAATTCTAATTCAGATGTTGGGCCGACAAATGATCAACATGGTGAATCTAGCTCCGACGAAGGTTCTAAGAAGATAAAAAGTTTGTTAAAACAATCTGCAGGTCCTAGCACTAAGAATGAAGCTTCAACGAGTAATCTGTTTGCTGAACAGAACATTATGAATTCAGAGAGCGAAGTAAATGTTCCTAATGAAGTAATGCTGAAAAATTTGTCTTACCACCCTTCAGAGAATATTATTGGAGAGCTGCAATCTGGAGTGAAAACGCCCAATTAGATCAACAAGGATCTTAGTTGTTTTGATACCGAAATTGCATCAATTCAAGATATATGCTTACATCGTTGTTTAATTTTGCAAATTGAACCGAAATTAAATAAGGAAGCTCTTGTCGATGATAGCTAGATAAATGCAATGCATGAGGAGCTGCAACAATTTGAAAAACTTGGTGTTTGGAAGCTTGTTGACCTACCGGCTAATCACAAAGCTATTGCTACTAAATGGGCCTTCAAGTGCAAAAGAGATGATCAAGGAGTAATTATGCTCAATAAAGCTCGACTGGTTGTCAAAGGTTTTCATTAGCAAGAAGGCATTGATTATACAGAGGTTTATGCTCTAGTCGTAAGACTAACCGCAATCCGAGAATTTGCGTCATGGAAAGGTTTTAAAGTGTACAAGTTGGATGTTAAATTAGCTTTCCTTCATGGAAAAGCGAAAGAAGAAGTGTATGTTGGACAACCACTAGGGTTTTTTGATCTAGTGCACAAAGACAAGGTTTAATTACTTGATAAGGTGTTATATGGGTTGCATCAGGCCCCGAGAGTCTGGCATGAGACACTCTCTCAGCACCTGTTAAACAACGGCTTTGCCAGAGGCACTATTGATAGCCCACTCTTCACATGGGAAGCGAAAGCACATCTACTGGTCGTACAAATCTATGTGGATGACATAATTTTTGGCTCTATAAATGATGCATTGTGCAAATAATTTGAAGAAGTCATGAAAAAGATATTTGAAATGAGTTCAATGGGAAAGAATAAGTTCTTGTTGGGCTTCAGGTGGATCAGTTGCCTGATGGTATGTTTATCCATTAGACAATGTACGTCCATGATATCTTGGAGAAATTCGATATGTAAGGAACATCACCATTATCTATCCCGTTGTCAATTAATTATGGCATCTGTCCAGACAAACATGGAGTCAAGATATATTAAACCTTATATTGATGGATGATTGGATCACTGATGTATCTTACAGCATCAAGAGTAGACATCATGTATCCAAGATGCCTTTGCGCCCGATATCAATCGAGTCCTCGAGTGTCACATCTGATGATAGTCAAACGGATTTTCAGATATTTTAAAGGTTGCCCAAGCACCAGCTTGTGGTATCCGCGAAATGACAACTTCGACCTCGCAGGATATTCAGACTCAGATTTCGGATGCTAGAAACTTAATGCCAAAAAATAACAATGGTTGGTTACATGTTCTTCGGAACACGTTTAGTAACGTGGCAATGCAAGAAGAAAACCATGGTTGCTCTTTCTACTTGCGAGGTTGAATATGTCTCGGTTTCCAGTTGTTGTTCCCAAATTATGTGGATACAACAACAGATGAGAGACTTTGTATTGAAATTTCATGATACACCCATATATGTAGATAATAAGGTTGTGATTGATATAGCTAAAAACCTGATTCATCACTCTAAAACTAACCACATTGAAATTCGACATCACTTTATCCGTGGTTGCCACGAGAAAAAGTTGATTCGAATAGAAAAGATCCACATTGATGAACAAAAGATAGATTTTTATACCAAACCATTTGATCGAACTAGATTTAAATATATTTTGAGAATTATTGTATGAAAAAATTAACATAAGATGGGGAATTAGAAGTTGAATACGGATTGGATGATGAGCTTTGGTGATCCTCATCGGTTTGTCACATTTTATGTAGTTTTTTAGAATTTCTTTCTTTATAAAAATCCAAAAATATGGTTTTTTATTTTAGGGGAGATATGTTGTAGAAAATACAAAAACATTAGAAAATGAAAAAATGTATAAAAACATGAAAAAGACAAAAAGAGCTCTCATGTGAAAATAGGAAATGATAGTACATTAGTGGACTATCACGGTATGCTAAAGATTTGAAGTGTTATAAAGTTTAAACAGGTCTCACTGAGGGTGTGCCAGTAGGCTTCACACAATCACTAGATTGTTTGAGATATAAACTTAAAAGATAAAACTTCTGAATTAGTGGCTTAACATCTCTCGGAAATATTGTCTTAGTACACCGAAATTTCGTTTGAGAGATTGCTGGATTCTTAGATAGGTCTTTATAGATAATTTATATATGGGGTGTTATACAAGTTCTTATGATTTTGCGTCAGCAATGGACTAGAACTTGTAGAATACTTTTTCTTTTAAAACCCAAAAAACTTCAGCAATTTGTAAGTATGGAAAGACCAACAATTGCAATAAAAGATTCCAAATTGGAACACTACTTTCAAGACAAGCCATCATTTCTTTGTCAGTATGGTGATACTAACATGAGATCTCAAGGTCTAGCATTACCCAGATACAAATATCAGTTAGATATATTCACTTGTAAGATGAAATCTAAGGATCTTGATACGGGAGTGTATTTTGAGGTAGGAAACACCATTAAGTCAAGTTCCTAAAATTTACCTAAATATATCTCAAAGCAATTGAGAAATGTGTAGAGGTTTATGTGGACAAGTATACTGACAGTCTAAGTGAATTGTCTCACAAACCCATATGATCCACTAACACAAACTCACAAAAATATGTTTGTACATAGTTTATTACATCTTATTCCAGAAAAGCCCAAAAAGATTTTCAGAGTGGTTTTTGCATAAACTTTGGAAAAAGCCAAAAATATTTATTTCTATCTTAGTTTTGACTACCGAGGATGGAAAGCGAATCTTCAAAATCAATAGATGCCAAATGTTGAGAATTCCAGAAGACAACGTGTTGGGAGCTTATCTAAATTGTGAAAACGTTTTGAAAAGATTAAAAGTTCATTAACTTGATACTTTACATTGCCTAAAAACACCAGTTTGATCACCAAGTATTCAACTAAGGTCATTAACTTGGACTTGGAAGACAAATCAGTTAACCGAGGTCATTAACTTCGACTTGGTCAATTGAGTAGGTCGTTAAAACTGGTTAAAATGGACAGGATGTTAAAAATCAGTTTTATCTTCGCTAAAAGAAGTTATCTTCGCTCAAAGAAGTTATCTTCGCACGAAGATAACATGACTATATATATTATCTTCACACGAAGATAATTCATTTGTCACTGTTCATTGCTCTGAGCGAAGATAAAATTACAAAAAGATTAATTTCTTAGCTTGTAGTGGTCGATTGGCACACCACGAACAATGCCTAAGGTAGTTTGGACCGAATTGAACTCAAATTGAACCTTAATTTTAAATTTTCGGTAAAACATACATAAAAAACGTAGATCTAGGACAATCTAATGGACCAAAGATAAAATTGAACATACCATCATGTTAATCGGCTCTTTTAGGTTGTTTTAGTAACATCAGTTTCACGAAAATACAGGAAAAATATTCAAGTGTGAATAAGGTTACCTTCACAGGAAGGTAAATTACCTTCGCACCAAGGTAATTTATCTTCGCACGTAGAGAAAGTGCAAAATACGTATTTTTTTGATTATTTACGTTTGCATGAAGGTAAAGGTTCACTTCGCACTAGGTACCTTCACATGAAGGTAAAACATATTTTTCGGAAACAAATCTAAGTGTTTTCATGTTTGTGTTTATGCAGGAAAAGTAATTAAACTTCGACAAGAAACATAACATCTGTTGTGTTCTTGATAAGAGTATTCTAAAAATCGCTCCTTTCAAGTCAATATTAAAGTTTATGAGCGAGTTGCCAATTGTTAAAGCACTTACAGATCCTCATAAGGCCTATCGTTCACATATAGAGAGGTTCTGGGTGCATGCAAAGTATGTACCAGAGAAGAAAGCTATACAATCTTTTGTGTGGACTGGTAATGAAGATAAAGAGGTGTATATTGCTGAAGCACTGAATCGAAGAGTGTTAGATTTTAAAGATAAAGATGAAGATCCAATGATGTATATTGAACGTATCTGCAGAGGATAATTCTAAAGAATGGGCTATAAGGGGCATGTTAATACACAATTAAATAAAGCTTATCTCGGAAGTCCTTACAAGTTTTATGTACATTCTGTGATATCAGCTTTAAGTCACAGGAAAGGGGGAAGTGATGCTATAGTCGATTATCAGATGTCCATGAAGTTGCACTTGCGCTGAACAAGCCTTACAACTTACCAAGATGATATTCGAGCAGATGAAGTTAAACATGGACAAAGAAAAGGTCTTGCAATATCCTAGATTTGTGTAGATGATGTTGGATGATCAATTCCCAACTTAGTAAAAAAACAAAAATGATGTGTTGCCGGTAGATCACATGACAGGGTTATCTTTGGTAAGATTAAATTAATATCTAAAGCAGGCTACAGAGCCGGTGGCCAGAAAGTTCTTTGGAAGATTTAGCAACAATTGATACAAAGCACCTCCAAAGAATAAATGGAGAAATGAAGACAGTGGTTCTGAGAAGATGCTAAGAAACAGAGTACTCCAAAAGTCAAAGCTTAGAGAAGAAAGAGAGAAATAGATCTAGGTGATGAAACTAGCGATGAGGAAGTAGAGATTGAGCCAGTTACTGAGCAACATGTAGCAGTTGAAGTGAATGTTGAAGATGAGGTATTTTCTGCTACCTCAGATAAAGAAAAGGAAGGTGCATGTGGTGATAACGATTAAGATTCTGAAGATACATTTGACAGAGCAGAGAAAGCTGAAAGGTTGGCTCAAATAAAGAAGAAGAAAGTGGTTGGAGATAACCATGATGTGTATATACCGTCTGATAATGATTCAAAAGCTGAAAGGCCAATTAAGAAGGCATGAAGAGTTAACAGCAAGCCTAATGTTTAGAAAAAGACTATTGTGTCTCCCGCTATAAAGAAAGCTAGAAGGGGAATATATGAGGAAAAAGACATCAAAGATTGAAAGTGTTGAACAAAAATATATATCTCCTATTCACATTTCCTCACCACAACAACCACCATCACCACAAGATATCACATCCTCGCATAAAACTCCACCACAACAAATATCTCCACAACATCAAACATCTCCACTAACTCAAACAACCCCCAAACAACCAACACCTGAATCATCTCCAAGACAATCAAAGTCAGACAGATTTCCTACAAATTTTGGAGATATTCCATTTACAAAAGGGCTTGATGAAAACTATGATGCAGACATGTTCAATAACTTCAACATAGCAGAACTTGAAAGCAAAATCTAAACCTTGGAAGATAATAAAAATTTTGGAAGGCAGTGTGAATTTCTTGAAAATGACCGATAATATATGAAAGATGTGACTGAAAGTCTAGTGACTGATAATGAAAGGTTGAGACGGGTGGTAAATGATTTTGAGAATTCGGAATAATTTAAAATTTGATTTAGTTGAAAGGTATTGGCTAGCAGGTTGGGAATAGACTTTGAAGCTGAATTTGATCGTTTAGAAGTTGAAGAAGCAAGATAAAAAGCAGTTAAACGAGCTAAAAAGACAGTTGAAGATGCTAAAGCTTCAGTCAAGGGAAAAGAAAAAAATTGATGAGGTTCCTATGATAGAGTAATTTGTGCCAGAAGCTGAATCTTTGCAAGAAATTACTACTGCTAGTGTTGAGATTGAGGAGGATATTGATATAGATGTTGATGCTGAACCAGCTAATTTGTACTTGTTGGAAGACCGGTGGATGTTCTTATGAATCCTATGATTGAAAAGATTGCAGAGCGAAGGAGATTGTATGCTGAGATAGATGCTTAGTTAGATGAATTTGATGATGACGAGGAGGGTGATGACAAAGATAAAGATAATAGTAAAAAGGATGACGATGACAAAGGCGATGATGACGATAATTCACGAGGAACAGGGTTGGTACTTGAAACTCCAAAGATAAACAAACTTTTTGATTACGATGCTTATCTGATTTATTCTTCTAACCAAGAAGATGATACACATCGTTAGGGGGAGTAGACAGAGCAAACTCACAATGAATAACAGTCATGATTCCTCACAGCTACTCCATTTACAGCTATTACTGATTGTTATAAGCCTCGAATTTTGTAGTTGGAACATAATGTTGAGGAAGGTAAGTTCGTGCACAATTATACAATAGAAAAGATTATGCTTGGAGTTGATGATGAGTCGTTCGAATTTGACTTTGAAGAGGAACTAAATAACATCAGTGCATTCGAGCGAATGATTATGTTAACAAGCATATACCGGATGCTGACATGTATGATAGGGTGATTATTGAAGATGCGTCTGATGATGATGAAGCGATCAATTATTCTGGTGTAGGAAGTGATAACTTCCCAGCTTTTGAAGAATTATTCAGTAAAGCAAACGGTGACTTGTTAAAAAGAAGGATTTAAGAGATGGTTGCAAAGGGAAGTAATCCTAAACGTCTATCTAAAGAATAAGTTGCTCAAGCTAAAAAGATGAGGTTTAAAGAACTACCAAAAGTAAGGAAGTTAGGCGACCATTAGCATTCTTCACACGCGACAAAGATAAATCTTGGGTGATATTTTGAGTTGGGGATGGATTCCTGAGTTGAATGTATATGCGATCGAAAGAGAATATGGTGTTCAATACTTTAGGTACTTGAATGATTTGAAGACATTGCCATACTGGGATATCAAAAAGCTTGTACATATAAAGAGTATTAACTTCCAAATAAAATTTCATGATCAAATATTATTGAAGTTAATCAAATACGAAGCAGCTCATGGTTTTAACAAGTGGAAACCGTTGATAACGACGAAAAGAACAAAGATTGGCAAAGTTACGAAAGAGAAAGGGGTTATGCTTGTGATGAAACAACCACGTGTGATAAAAATATGTCGTTAATGAAGATCGAACATGATTTCCATGAATATTTTTAGTGGTGGCAAATGGTATTTGAAATGTGTGAAGCTGTTATTGTGTTGAAAGATGATGACACTTGGGATATTTCTAAAGATTTGAATCCAGAGATGATTGAATGAAAAAGGATATGGGGATTGTGGAGAACTATTCGTATACTAGACCCGATTTGGCTAGTTAACTGTTCGAAAGAAGATATCAAATGCTTGTTCTTTAACAAGATTTGTTTTGATGTAAAGGAGAAGACATAAGCCATGCAATACTAGGGTGTGATTAACGTATGCTATGCACATGGTATTAATTCTGGTAAGATGTGGGAATCATCATGGAGAGAGTTAGAGAAAGAAGAATTTCTGAAAGAGGAGCAATGTTTGTAAAAGATCGAAGAAAATTCAAAATAAGCTCGTTTAAGAAGATTTTAGTTCATGAAGTGGGCTCCTTTGACTGATCAAATGCTAATACCATCTGAAGAGCGTAGGAAGCCGCGCAAGAATTTCTTTGGGCGTTAGAGTAAAATATTTGACGATTTGAAGACAGACCAAGACTACGGCAACATCTGGGGGGAGTTGGTGCATAATGTCTATTGCCTGCGTCTTAGGGTTGTGTCTGTATTTTGTAATAGGGCGAAATGTTAGATTTTATAACGCTTGTATTTAACTTCACATGAAGGTATAGTCTACCTTCGCACGAAGGTAAATTACCTTTGTGCGAAGATAAACTACCCTCGCACCAAGGTAGCATGTCTATATATAGTTTGTGTGAGGTGTTAGTAGACAGAACTTTTGTGACTGAGACGGCAAAGCTCTGTCGGATTTCCTGATCATTTGTAACTGTTAAACATTGAATGAAATCAGTTAATTTATGAAATAATCTTGTTAATTTTCTAATTCCTATGAATTCCGCACATATGGACTAGATACTCAAATTAGGACTTTTCTATTGAACAAAACGATCCTACGATACTAAACTTGATGAACTGATTGAGCTGAAAAGAAAAGATGTCGAGGCAGGTGTAAGCAGGAAGGGTAAGGGAAAGACGGTCACGATTAAGGAAGGACGAGATGATGCTAGTGATGAAGATGACAAGAAAGATACAGTTCAGGATGAGGCTAAAGATGATAAAGGTGATGATGATGATGACGAGTCAGATTCAGATGACAACCCACCTGAACCTGGTTATGAGAAACTGCGTAACGACAAAGGATAATGGCAACTGATGTTCCGACAGTTGAACAATCAACTGAAACCCCTGCAGCTTAACAAGAGATGTTTACTGAAACTGAAGTAGCAAATATGCTTCAAATTGAACCACTACAGACACCCTAGTTGTTCAAGAACAACCTGTTCAAGCAGAACCAGTTCAAGCCGAACAGATAACATCCTCGGTGGTTTAGTTAGAATCAGTTCCTATTCCATAAAAAGTTGTTCAAGGTTCTTCACAAGAGCCTAGAAGAAAGAGAGGTGTAGAGTTAACAGATAAGGAGAAGATTGCAATGCTCATCCATCAGTTTGGTGAATTTTTTGCTCAATCTTCACGTCAAGGACATTTCATGACTGCTAATCGCAATATGTTGATAAAGAATCCTCCAGAAATGAATGCCATGAAGGCGATGATTGTTAGACAACAAGCTGATATCAAAATACTTTTAGATCCCATTGCTGCTAAGACAGTTGAATTGAGAAGTTAAAGGCTAAGAACGATCACCTTGAGAAGATAAACCAAGAACTGGCTGAGAAGAACCCTACTTTCCAAAAATGTCAAGAAGGTCGTGATGACAAGATACTTGATGGATTCATACATGCTATGAAAACTTTTGATGATGTTATAGGAAACTTTGATGTGTTATGGGAGAATCAGTGCAGACCACACAAAGTTCTAAAGAAAAGGGATGAAAATAGTAAGGATCTAGGAAATCCAAATAGTGTCCCTAGTGGCTCAAGAACCGATTCGTCTACCTCCACCTCAACCAATGGGTCATCTATGGCGATAGTCCTGTATAATCCAGTCACTACAACTGCACCAACTGATGAGTTTAAAAAGATTGGTGCATTGGAAGGAATTGGCAAATAAGAGCTAAACTACCATATTGACAAAGATGTTGTTGGTGGTATAGATAATGTGTTTGGTGCTGAAACGGACGAGATGGTTGTTGGTACGACTACAAAGGCTGAACTGCGTGCGTAGCACAAGAACCACAAACTCTTAGCAATAATACCTTCGGGGGAGTCATCTGATAAAGGGGATTCAGGAAATGGTAGTGAAGATGTTGGTGATCTTGTTATGAAATAATAGGAAGGGGATGGGGAAACTTCGAAGACTGTGGATCTCAAAATACATCCTTTCACAGGTGAACCACTTGAAGATGGAGAACTGGTGCATGATGTATCTGAGTCTCAGTTGAAAGCCTTATTTGAAATGGAAAACGTTGATGTATCTGAGGCTGAAGCAACTCCGATTGATAGTGAAGTAAGTGAACTGGTTGGTGTGGACGGGATTGAGTTTGTGTAATCTAATATAGAATCGGAGAAGTATGTTCATGATGATGGTAGTGTATTCCATCCAATTTGTAAGTCCCGAAACGAGATCACAACAATATCACACGAAGTTTGATTAGTGGCGGAATCACACAATAAAACTTGATTCAAGCAAAAGAAATAAGATGAAGTAGAAATGATCCAATAGATTAACATGCATATTGTAATCACCAAAGAACCACCAAACCCTAATACATCATTAACTATTTATAGGGAGGGTTTAGTCCACCACTCCCCTAAACTCTAAGCCCATTAGCCTCCCAAACCCATTCTAATACAAGCTTTCATTAAAAAATAAAACAAGCTAGCCCAACTATGTAACGTGACTAATGCATAAACCTTAAGGTCCTAACAGTCTCCCCTAGTTTTATCGCATTAGTGTTGTTTTAGCTTGAAGTTCCACCAGCTGCACCACCTCCAAACAGTGGACTAGCATCCACTTATAGCCTTGCACTAATCATGTTAGCCAATTAACTTGTCCATGCCATTGCACAAACTTCATACTGATCATTTGTTCGAATCTGATGTTGGCCTAAAACCTTGAGTTTTATTTTTTCACAATCAAAGCTTCAGCCATCTTTGGACCGTATGCCCAGAAGTGGAAGTTCTTTAGCACTCCTTTAGTAAACTTTGGAGCAGTAGGAATGACCTTTTCTTTGTTAGTTGGTGGGCACATGACTATCTAGATCGTTCGCTTTGTCTGTGGATCATGAACACCAGGAATTTTCTTCAAGTAGGATTTAGCGGTCTTCATTGTTGGAAAATTATTCTTGACTTCTCTTTCTAGCTTCGTGTGGAACGTCCAACCTCTGCCTTGTTTATACGGATCTGAGTCATGATAAGGAGCGCGTAGTAAGTTTTGCAGATCAATCTTCGTCCACAATTCGAACTGAGACTCCTTTGAGTAACACTCTATGTGTCCACTTTCTTGAGTAATAAACCATATATCTTTATCATTATCAAATCTCCAGTTTGCGACCATTGACTTGTTTCCGATCTTATCATAAAGACTCCATCCTAACTCTATAACATAGCGGTCAGACGTCTTTGTTGGATCCTTTGAATGGAAGTTTTCATTAAGAGGATTCACATCTTGATTCTTCATGATTAGCATTTGTTTGTTGTTCTGTGTCTTCAATGGCAACTTTCTTTTCTTTTTATGTGCTGGTGCTAGATATGCAGCTAACCCTGCTTCACGTTAAGCATCTTCGGCAGCTTTTTCTTCAGATGTTCCCTCGTGGTGAGCTACATTTATTGGATATCATCTTTATGAGCAAACTCACTACGGAAATTCTTCTCGAGATTCACTTTTAAGTCATAGACCACAATCATTAGCAAATTCACGTCACCTTGAAGCTGATCTATGGTTTGATCTCTAATGAACACTTGAGCTTGCAGGGACGATATCTGAGCATCTTTCAACATAGAGTCTTGCTCTAATATAATCACCATCTTTTCAAGCTTCACCACATCCACATCCACATCTACGTCATCATCACTATCGGATTGCTCAATAAACTTCATTTTGTCTGCAGCAATTCGCATCACCGCTTCATCATGTTCAGTTATCACCACTTGAACTACCGACATCTAACTGTATGCCGCTAGAGCTTTCTGGTTATGATCCAGCAGTTGTTTTGATGTTAAAGAAGTCTGGGATATTGGTATCCTAAACAGTGGCAGTGACTTCACGTATAACTTGCATAGTGGGCTCAGGCTCAACACTTGGACTTGTTTATTTAGGATTAGTAGTGATTTCTGGTTCAGTTCTTTGTTTCTTTTAAGATTCTTGTTCAGCACTTATGTTATCTTCAGCACATACATCTTGAGTAGGAACAATTGTAGGAGGGTTCTCGAGATTCTCCTTTAATGATTCGAGCAACGTTTGAAGATTCTCAGATGATATCATATTCAGGCCTCTAACAGTCTCTTCAACTTTCTCAGATTCCTTTTGTTCTAATTCATCCTAAGCATCTTCTTCGTCACTAACCAGGTCTTCAACTTCAATCACCGGCTTCTCTCCAACTTCTACAACTTGTACATCATGCTCCTCAGCTACCATAGTTTCAACGGTTTTGGTGCTGACACGATTGGCCCAAATTTCCATGCTTTTCAAGCAGAATCCTTCCCAAAAATTAATGTTTCTTTTAAGTATCATTACTCTTCTTCACCATATCAAAATAACCCTGACCCATTGACTTTAGGTTCAACAGATTTCCACTTTTGACTAAATCAGGATGCTTTTCATCAAGAATCATATGTATGAACCTTAGGTATAGCATGAAAATCTTCTTCTTGGGATTCTCGAGCATCTTCTTCATGTTGTCAAAAATGAAAGCCGAGAAGTTGTTATCGTAGTAGTTCACCAAAGCCACCAGTGCAGATGTTTAGGTTTGATTTTTAGTTGATCCAAACCAACTTTGTTTTCAGAAATGCATGGTAGGAACAAGTGCACTAATAATCTCAAGTATGGTGGAAAAAGCTTATTCAACACCGCTAGGTAAACTCCTTCGTAGCTCATACTTCTCGATGCCTTTATAACTCTGTCATGATCAAAATTTGTTGGATAATTTGATTGATCTCCAAACTTTAGCACTTCTTGAACTATAGCTTCTATGATGCGATATCCTTTCCTTGTACTTTGGTTCGATTGAATCTCCTCCTCATTTGACTTTGGCAGAGAGCCAAAACTCTTGTATCGTGTCTTGACAAATGACTGGATTGGTCTTCAGCGCATGAGTGATCTTGCAGGAATTCAGACTGACGATCATCAAGTTGAAGTAGTCGTAATGCTTTGCGGGTGGATCCGAGAGATATCCAGCCTGCTAATGAAAGGTTTCTACTTCCATTTTATGTTATTCAACCATTTTCTGAGCCATTTTCTACACAAAAACTAACCAAGTAAAGTTTTATGGTTAAAACTAACTAACATAGTTAACTAGTTGACCGGTCAACAAGTCAACAAGTCAAATAGGTCAGATTTGAAAGATCAAGGGGTCAAAAGCAATTTGAACCCATCAAACATTCATTCAGATGGTCAAAAGGGTCATTCACAATTTGAAAGGGTCAAACAGTAATTCGGATGAACAAAAGGTTCAAAGTAATTCGGATGAACCCTTTGTCAGATATCTGAAATGACTTGACATTTCGGATAGAAACTATCAGATTTCGGATAATCATATTGATTATCCAAAATGCATGTTGTGATCTGAGTCCCATCCGAATTGCATGTCGATAATCCAAAAACCATCTGAATTACGTCCGAAATCCATCCAAAAGCTTAGTTAACCTACAAACTTTGAATTTGATTATTAGTCCGAGAGAGAATCCGAAAAACGCAAATTGTTCGAAATGTAATTTGAATGGGCATTATAAACTGTTTCGAATTGGGCCTATCCGAAATAGTGGGCCTAGCCTAATTCAGAACAGTAGTTCAGAACAGTGGGCCTTGCACAATTCGGAACACTATGCCTTATCTGAATTGATGGGCCTATCCGAAATAGGTGGGCCCAACCGAATCTGTGGGTCCATCCGGAACAATGATCCGAAAGCCATGGGCCCATCCGTTGACCTGTTTTGAACAAGAACACCTTTTCAAAATCATCAATCCAACCAACCAAGAAACCTTTTCGAACACGAATAAAAAAATAATAAAATAATATATGATGAAGGAAAGAATTAGCTACGGGATCAATCGTCCTCGAACTGATTAAAGAACACTTATCAGCACACGCCTAATTGGACTAGTCCACGCGATTGCCAATATATTTTTCCTCTTAAACCTAACGCTCAATATTCAATTTTCAACCTTAAATTTAAACTATAAACATTCGTTTGTCCCATACCATGACATACGCTTGCGATCAAGGTAAGTACAACAATTCATCGTAGTGGGTGAGTATACTGAGTCTATCCTTTCATTTTTATAAAGTAAGACTTATTGGTGGACAGGTCAGTACATTCGTATAGAAGAGCAACACACAAATGTCTGACGAGGGTTAAACACATACCTCTTTTGGTACGAATTTAGCTTTGCAAGCACACATAAATCTCTTAATATGAGATTTTCTTCCTCATAAGGTAGTGGCCCTTTTGTGGCTCTTCTAGGAATCCTGATTGTGCCTAGGTCTGCATATAATCTATATGCAACAGAAGGACAACCCTAATATCCCGGATATGTCACACCTTGGTCGTAGCGGAAGCGCAAACGTGTGACTATGATGTAATCATTGCATCCAATCAAGTGAACAAGTATAAATCAACAACGATGCCATACTGTTATAAATTTGCATTCTATCATTTACAACTAACCAAATTAAATTTCATAGTTTTCACTGGTTTTACATTGTTATTAGAAAACATAGTTTGAATTATAATACTTCAAAATGAAAGATTGTTTTCATGGTAAATGCATGATGAGGTTTTGACTCCTATATGCCCATACGAGGTTGGGATAAGAGGCAAATCCTCCAAAAGGTAGCATTCGTTGTCATTTCATTTCCCATATCCCAAATTGTATCACCAGCTCATGTCTTGCGTCCTCAAATACATGTAACTTTAAAAAGTCAACATAAAGTTGGCGAGTTCATGTAGTTATTGTTTTCTCATAAACTGTCATGCTTGTAATCTAGTATTGATATCTGAGTATGTTATTAGCATTCATGGAGTTTAAGGATTTATCAGTGTGTAGCTAGCACCCTGACATATGTACCATAAGTAAGTAAGCAAACCGAGACAACTCTTGACATCATTTGGGATCACAAAAGCACTCTGAAGGGTATACCAACCAGGAGTGCAGCGTGCCTCAAACTCTATAGATCTATACCTTTTGCACCTTGGTCACTAAGTGATTAATGGTTACTCTTGTCATCATCTTACTTATGCACATTGATCATGTTATAAACTAAACCCATAGCTAACATACTGTTTGTTATGACATGTATTTCCCCTCGATAGTTTTAAAACAAAACTTTAAAATAATTGAAAGGAGGGACATGAACTCACAGCTTTGCGCTCCGTACATCGTACTTATCAAAGTTCGGTGTCCGTACACGTGTGTAACATACATGTCTATTAACTTCATTAGACACCTAGGTCTCGTTGGACCTCGTACTAGTTGTTCATCTTGATTTCTTGTTGTGTATGTATCTATCACATTAGAATAACTTTTGATGCTATCATAGTGTTGGTAGTTCGTTTGTTCGATTAATATTTTTATACGTATATTACTCAAATATATATATTGTTGTTCTTACATCGTGTGTGAATCTGGTCTTGCCCTTCACATGTCCTCGTGCCTTGCAGACGTGTCATTGGGCCCCCATGTCATCTACGTCATTGGGCCTAGCCCATGTTTTCATGTCATTGGGCCTAGCCCATGTAATTTATGTCATTGGGCCTAGCCCATGTCTTTATGTCATTGGGCCTAGCCCATATAATTTATGTCATTGGGCTTATTCCATGTCTTTATGTCATTGGGCCTAGCCCATGTAATTTATGTCATTGGGCCTAGCCCATGTAATTTATGTCATTAGGCCTAGCCCATGTCTTTATGTCATTGGGCCTAGCCCATGTAATTTATTTTCAAGAGTCTGTAATATATATGTATATAATTCTTCAAAAATATTTGAAGCATAGTGAACCTCGTTCACATGTATAAATACATTTGTTTCACTTTGTATGCACTTGTTCTATGTTATATGCAATTATTGCATCGTATATGCAAATTGTCTTATTATATGCACTTGCACCATTGTATATGCAAAAATTGCAATGTATATGTAAATTTGTTCTGTTGTATGCATTTGTTTCAAGGTATATGCAAATACTGCATTATATATGCAAATTGTTCCGTTGCATACATTTGTTTTTAAGTTATATGCAAATACTGCATTGTATATGCAAATTGTTCTGTTGTATGCATTTGTTTTAAGGTGTATGCAAATACTGCATTGTATATGCAATTTGTTCTGTTGTATGCATTTGTTTTATGGTATATGTAAATACTGCATTGTATATGCAATTTATTCCCTTGTATGCATTTGTTTTAAGGTATTGTATATGCAAATTGTTCAGTTGTATGCATCATTATATTTGTTCATCTCCAAGTATTTGAAGGTTCTAATGTGTGGTGTATCCGTATTTAGTAAGTATTTTCCTAACTTTCTAATACATACACATAAATACACACAAGGATTTACACATGGTTTTTGGTGACAAAATATGCATATTTTTATTTTCACAAGTATTTATATACAGATATATACTTGTTAAACACTTGGGTGTTTTGGGTTTAACCCTTGTTATTAGAACTTCCTTAATGACGATTTAAGTCACTAATCGCGTTTAGTCCTGCTAATCACCCCGTTAATCATACCTTAATTGCAATTAGATTTTTAGAAAATTTCGCCATAGTTTCTCCCTAAACTATTGCATTTTCCATGTTTTTAAAACGTATTTAAACCCTGTTTAAACTCATAATCAAGATCATCAAATAATTTAAAGCTTCCATAATATTTGTTTACAACTTATGTACATCATCATCCATAGCATTTTGGTAGTCAAAATCTTACCAAAAATATAATGTGATTTCAACCTTTATTAGCATTTTTAAACCATCATATTTGTTAATCACTAGATCAAGTCATTCATTTTAAACCCCTTTGATTACTTAACTATTTAAGATGGTTACATCTTAAATCATAGTGTTTATTCTTTATAAAAATTACTCATGTGTGATAAAATTACTTTTAGATTGTAGTAATCTTCATGGATGATGAAGTTAATGATCTTGTTTGGATTTAAGCATTACCATGTTTAAAACATGTTTTTCATGTTTATCCATACAAGATCATCTAACTTATACACTTACTTTAACATAAACAACACCATCATGCTAACTAGTTAACATATAAACACATAATCAACATTAAGTGTTATTATTAAGGTGAGATTTAGTGTTTTTAGGTTATCTTTTCTTCATTTTAAAGATGATCAACTTGTACTTCCTTAAAGTAATCATGATAATAAGCTAGAATATGAAGAGATTTTTCTTACAATGGGTGCACAAGTTTTGATGATCTAGGAAGAAAATGGAGCTCCAAGAAAGCCCTAATGGTCCTCCACCTTTGCTCATCTTGGATGGTCTTGAAATGACTTCAAAGTGGGTGAAATTAGGTGGTTAATGGTGGTCCTGTGGTGGTGGAATGGAGGTGGTTGTAGCCGTGTGAAAGAGAGAGAAAGATGGAAGATGGTTTCAAATTTTTGAAGTGAAAATGATGAAGATATGGAGTATAGGTTAGTATAAATAATTTCTATCTTTCACAAGTCAAGACATAATCTTACACCATGCTTCTAAACTCTCTATTTCAACATGAATCAAGTGGGAGGGGGTTAAGTGTAAATATTAATTATAACATGTGTTGAAAAATAGATATTTAGGTTTTAGGTTAAGTATTGTTATAAGGGGTTGGTCTTGTATCATTGGTAAGTAATTAGGGTATAGGGTGTTAATCAATGTTAATTAGTCCTCTTGACTAATTAGTATTAGTTTCGGATAACGAAAACGTCACTAGTTCTCTCAATGGTACGATATGGGCTAATATGCAAATCTTATTATTCCGTACCAGGAGCTTTGGTTTTCGACCACCATAAGTGCCATGGTGTCTATTTAGAGCATTTCCGACATAGAAATATGATTAACTAGTTCACTAGTGGAAAATATGTTGAGTTTGGATGGCCGAAACGCTTCCCATTGAATTATTCGCTCAATATCGACACTTATATATTTTGTGGTCGAACATTCCCGGGAGTTGTGTTTCCGTGACCTCAAGAGAGTTGAAAGGACTCCAAGTCTCAAATGAGGCTGAACTAGTTCTTTCGACTAATGTATGAGGCTATCAGCCATTGAGGTCTTTGTCGGTTCTACAATCGGTCGCTTTCCGGTCAAGTTGTGCACTGCTTGTCGTATGACCGGAAACCATGTCTTTTATGTATTTCTGATATTCTCATATTGTTTTAGGGTGTTTAACAGTGTTTTGTTATAATCCTGGAATCCAAAAAATACTGAATTAATTTTGCAAACAATTTGAAATTGTCGCCTTTTTTGGTCAGAACGGACAATTTTGTAATTTAGGCGTTGTACCCGATAGTTACGTATTTTTGAAATAGGTATTCATACACTAGTGTATTCATATATATATATATATATATATGGACCCAATTATGGCATCAGGATGCCGTTATTCGTTGTTCTGTTTTATTTTAGTGGTTTTGCTTACATGAATAGTGCAACCGTGAATAGTGCGCCCAACACTTTCTACCAACACTTTTAGGGCATTGTTTGGTTTGTTTCGCGTCGTAACGGAAACCAGTATATGTTATGATCTGCTTTACTTGTCCTAATACTTGTGATGTGATGTACGACTCAGTATCGAAATCAAATTTCGATAAAATGCATCAAATTATGTAATACATATAGTGATTAGATTGTACGGAATTACTTGTTATTTGCAATTTGTCACAGGATAGACTTACCAGCACAAAAACCAGAAACTTCAGACATTTAAGAGTTGGTAACAAAGTCTAAATTTTCTAAAAAGTATAAAAAGTCATAAAGCACCATAATATCAATCATAAAAAAACACCAAAAACCCACAAATAACATAATAAAGATTACTAAAATATCATATATGTAGATTTTGTGTTGTGTTTTGGATGATAAAGCTCTGATTATGGAATGAGAAGCATTATTATGTTTTATGTTGATTAGCATGTTGTGTTTTGTTTTTAGTTCTATGATGGTGGGCTGTCTATCAACGCAAGATTTAAGACCATGAAATCATATGCCGATGGTATGTTACCCACATAATGTATGGTTCATTATAATTATATCACTTCATATCATTCTGCCTTTTGAGTGCTAGGCCTATCGACATATCACAGTAGATCATTGTCTTTTGAGATTCAATACCTTACATGTGTTATTCAAATTATTTAGCACGAATATTTATTTCATTTCCCTGCACATATTTCTCCACCTAAATTTGTTCAAAAGTAAAATATTATATTCTCAAATTTAGTTATTCTATTATAAAAACCCCGGGTTTTTTGTTAATGCTTAGTCGTTGAAACGAATCATTTTTAAAAGATCCACAAGCACCTTGAATCTCAAGTTGCTATCAGGTTTTGTAAAAAGATCCGTTGTATTCGCATCAGTATGGATCTGTTCAAGTTTAATCAGTCCTCTAGCATAGCAATCTCGAATAAAATGAACTTTGGTATCAATGTGCTTGGTTTTGGATTGAAAAACATGGTTTTAAATAATTTGGATAGCGGCATCATTATCACAATAAATAGTAGTGTTATGATAAGTGAAGCCGTAATCCTCATGCTGGTGTTATATCCAAATAACCTGGGAGCAGCAAGCAGATGGCGCAACGTATTCTGCTTTCACAGTTGAGAGTAACACTGTTTGTTGTTTTTTTCGTTGTCACGAGATGAGTCTGTCTCCCAAGTATTGGCATCCAACTTATGTAGATTTCGTATCCCTGTCTGTACCTCCAAGTTTACTATTATTAGAAAAAGTGAACAGATCAAAGTTAGAATCTCTAGGATACTAGAGTCCAAGTTTTGGAGATCCCTTCAGGTATCTAAAGATTCTTTTAATGGCAGTAAGATGATAAAGTTTAGGATTAGCCTAATAATGAGCAGATTGACAGACGACAAACATAATGTCTGGCCGACTAGCTGTCAAGTACATCAATGAACCAATCATAGATCGTCCAATATCTGATTAACCAGGCTTCCTACAATATCCTCATTCAACAAAGGACGTTCAGCAATGGGGGAGTCCATGGGCTTTGAATTTGTCATGACGAATTTTGCAAAAATGTCCTTAACATATTTTCCTTGATGAATAAAAATTCCTTGACTGCTCCGATGAATTTGCAACCCCCAAGAACATTGTCATTTAACCCACGAGCTCATTTCAAACTTTTACATTACTTCCTTGAATTCCTTGCACAGATTTTCATTGGCTGACCCAAAAATAATATCGTCAACATAGATCTGAACAATAATAAGATCCTTGCCAACACGCTTGATGAATATCATTTGATTCCGGTCAAGTTGTACACTCTTGTCGTACGACCGGTAAACCATGTCTTTTTATGTATTTCTGATATTCTCATATTGTTTTAGGATGGTTAACATTGTTTTGTTATAATTTTGGAATCCGACCGAATTAATGTTGCGGACAATTTGAAATTGTCGCCTTTTTTTTCGTTGAAACGGACAATTTTGTAATTTAGGCGTTGTACCGGAAAGTTATGTATTTTGAAATAGGTGTTCCCACATTAGTGTTTTCATATATATATATGGACTCAATTATCGCATCAGCATGCAGTTATTCATTGTTCAGTTTTATTTTAGCGGTTTTGCTTACATGAATAGTGCAACCGCGAATAATGCGCCCAACACTTTCTACCAACACTTTAAGGGCATTGTTTGGTTTGTTTCGCGTCATAACGGAAACCAGTATATGTTATTATCTGATTTACTTGTCCTAATACTTGTGATGTGACATACGACTCAGTATCGAAATCAAATTTCGATAAAATGCATGAGATTATGTAATACAAATAGTGATTAGATTGTACCGAATTACTGGTTATTTACTATTTGTCACATACTCCCCCTGTTAAAAAGAATTTTGTCCCGAAATTCACCTTGAGGCATCCTCTAAAGGAGTCTCCTTGAACAGGTGAGGGTACTTTATCTTGATTTGATCTTCACGTTCTCACGTATACCCGGGTCCGTGACATGAGTTCAGCGAACTTTGACTAGTTTAATTCGAGTTATCCTTGTCTTTTGAACTTTCCACTCCATAACCTCAACGGGTTCCTCGGTAAATTGGAGTTTATCATCAATATGAATTCAATCTGCTAGGATGATAACCGTGTCATTAGTCGGGCTTTTCTTTATGTTGGACGCATGATACGTGTCGTGTACATTGTTGAGTTCTTCTGGCAGTTTTAGCGTGTAAGCCACTGTACCAACCTTTGCTAGCATTTAAAAAAAAGGCCCAATGTTCCTCGGGTTTAGTTTTCCACGCTTCAGAATCTAGCTACGCCTTTCAAGGTGAGACCTTTAGTAACACTTTGTCTCGGACCTCGAAGGATAATAGTTTACGTGTTCGATCTGTAACATCCGCCAAAAACCGGATTTACCAAACCCGCTCCGTTTATCAACCGAACAATCAGATAAAAAATTTCGTTGCGTATTTAATGCCCAAATTAATTTTTAACGATACATAACTAATAAGTCTATTAGAATATAAAATTTACTTTTGAAAATGTATTAAAAATAGTGAATTAAAAATAAATGGCAGAAGCCGGGTTTCGAACCCGGGTCAACCAGATACAAGCAACTACTTAACACACACACTTCCAACCACTCCGCCACTTGTGATGTTTGTTAATATATTGAACCAATTAATACATAAATCAGTCTGGAAATCAAAACCCAGTGCACAGCGCCTAAATCCGCTTTCGCCGGAAATTCCGACGAATTCGTCAATTATTGACGTTTTTCTTTTGTCATAACGGACGCACTTACTGTCATATCGGTTATAACCGAAACAAAACCATCAATTCCATTCATTTGCCTTAAATTTTTATTGAAACCGAAAATACAATTCAATTCCGGGATTTGTACCTTGTTCATCAGTTAGGCTCGCGAATTCTATCAAACACACTCAACATTTCGCTCAGAAAGCTTCGCCGGAAGTCGCCGGAATTCTCTGTGAATTGACTGGAAAGTTTCACCGGAAAACCGAAATCAACCCATCTTTTCTTCTTACCCAAAAATAAAATCATAGGGCTCGTACTGACATCAATCCCACTCACCTTAAACCTCTGAAGAACCTCTGTCACAAGAAATTGCACTCGCTGGAATTCTCTGCAAGTCGCCGGAAAACCGGGACTTTCATCTACCTGGTAATTATCTCGTTATTTCTGTTTCATTCCATTATAAGACGAATTCTAACACCATTTCATCGCTCATAATCAACCCCAGACGACATTGCCGGATTTTTCTATTTTCGCCGGAAAATTTCTGAAAGTTTCAGAATCACGCTGATAACCGGTATGATCATGTAATCTACTGATAATCATTACTCATTAGTTCAATTTCACATCTAATCCCTCCAAACTGCTAATTAACTCTAACAGTCGAAAGTCACCAGAACAGAGCCGATGAGCTTCGCCGGATTTTCTGAAGAAGACGATCTGTTCGGTATTTTCTTTCCCCAAACTCTTCGATTCAATAATTTCCAATTGTTCATCTTGTTTATTAACCGCATTAATCAAGTATCAGTTGCTCTGACTGATGTCTGTGTTTTGAACGAAGAAGACGAGTTCAGATATGACATAAGATTAATTAAAATCGGAATTATAAACGGGTTAGACACACAGTCCAGCGGTGGACTGTGTGCAAATAAAAAACATACACGTCCTGAGTTCGATTCTTGATACACACCTTTGCAGTAATAAAATGCATTTTTAGTTAAAACTGAACCGGGTTAACTCCGCTATATGTTAAGTATAATAAAAACTAGGATATTTACCAAGATAGACACACAGTCCAAGGGTGGACTGTGTGCCAAACTAAACCACAGGTCCCGGGTTCGAGACCTGTGGAGCACACCGAGTCGTTATGTTAAAACCTTTTTAAAATAAATGATTTCCGGATTAATCTAATTAGTATATAAATTTAATTAAAAACAGAAATATTTCGGGTTAGACACGTAGCTCAGTTGGTAGAGCTGCGTGCACACGAACGGGAGGTCTCGGGTTCGAGCCTCACCTGGCGCATACACTTACACAATAAAACCGGTCAACAAGTCAACGGTCAAAAGTCAACATTTTTTTATTATTTTTATTTATTTATTTTATTTAAAAATCAATTAAAAATACTTAAAAATAACATTTTTAAGGTTAGAAAATAGCCTAAAACTCACAAAAATATATCCAAAAATTCTATTAAAGTTGTTAATAATATCCATTTATTTACCTTACTTTTCATTATTAATTAGGTTAGTTATTCCTTGTCGAGCAATCCTCTAAACTCGTGCGCATTCATCATCATTCACCGAACGCACCCACTGTGAGTGAATCTCTACAAATTCCCCGTTTAAATCACGTTTTTGGGGTGTATCATGTGTCTTACTATTTACTATATTTAAATCATTGTGCATACATCATATCATGAATAAATGTGTATTCAGTTTGTATAAACTATTTGTGTGATTATTGTTTAGATTAAATTTATTATTTTCAGTACATGCAATACGATCGGCTCCGTTTGATTGAGCCTTGATCGCACAGTTTATTTATGATATTTATTTATGCCTGTTGATATGTTATTGTATGCTGTGGATTTGTTAATGTATGTTATTAATTGTTGTTATTGTATGCTGTTGGTTTGTTAATGTATGTTATTGTGTGTTGTGGTTTGATATTGTATGCTAATGGTTTGTTGTTGTATGCCAATTGATGTTATTGTATGTTTATTTACATTTGTTCATATATGAATATTGCACGATTTTTCCATATTAAATACCACCAGAAATAAATAATAACTGTTTTCTAACAAGGTTCACTCGCCAACTTTTTGTTGATCCAAAAACCATTTTTCCATATGATACAGGTGAACAGGATGAAGCAAGGAAAACATAGGAAATTGCCTTAGAAGAAAAATAATGAAGTTTAGAAGGATGAATTGAACATGTTGTATTTGTTTGATGTGATTGTATGACTTCTATTAAATTGAAATAATAAATATGAAACATTATAATAAATGTCATGATCTTTGATGATAACCCAATCATGCCCCGATCACCTTTTCCGCCGCGGGTCGGGGTGTTACAGATTGGTATCAGAGCCATGACTATAGGGATATAGGATAGGTTATTAGACCCTTAGAGCCTATACTATAGTTGACTAGATTTTAATTATTTATGTGGTTACATGCAAACTTATGATATTTATTTGTTTCATATTTATTACATACACAAATGCATGCAAACATTTCCAATATTACAGTTTGTGATACATAGTGAATTATACTTGCAGTCAAACATACATACTTACATACATATTCATCATACATGTTACAATATTCACATATTCAAATCATATTCATACTTCCGTTATTCAAGATTTTGTCGCATTTTTCATTTTTCAAATCTCATCAAAGTGAGTTCTGCGACGGGCATGTAGTAACTGTAAGGGTACAAGTACCGGTAGTCGGAACGTCTGTCTAGGTTGGCATTCGTATAAATCCAATATAACGGACCAGTTTGCCTACCTGGGGACTAACGATGAGAGTACGAAGGACCCATTAGGCCAAAGCATGCCACACCAAACGTCGTTCGAACTAACCCCACTTTGAGGTGTCACCGTGTCCACACCTGGACACATTCCGAATATCATACATTACATATTTCTCGATTTTCTCCGGGTTTTAGTGTACGTAATCAGGCTAACACGTGCGAACCATATGAAAAACCCGGTAATCATAGGGGCCCACGTGATTACAAAGGTGAAGTATGGCGGCATGCAAGGTCCAATTACGAGCAAAGCCCAAGACATCCTATGGATGTAGTAGGTTTATTTTGCTATGTTTATTTTATAAATGTTCATTCCTAAATACGACACATGATCCCAAAAGCATCCAACTCATACTCTTGATATGTATTCCTTGTAGATGTCTTCTAGTCTCACTCGTAGGAAGATGAGAGCAAGAAAAGCCCGCGAGCGCATGGCTACCCTAATCGCTCAACAAATGGCTGCCGTAATACCCAACATTGTAATTCAAGTCCAACAAGCCCTTACCGCTAATCCTGTCAATCAAGAAGTTCAAAATATTGTCAACCCTTCCACAAATACCACTAAATGCACCTACAAGCATTTCAAATCCTGCGACCCTACAAAATACGAAGGGACTGAAGGTGTCACCGCTCTTCTCTATTGGTTCAAAGAAATGGAAAACATTTTTCTAACTTGCGATTGCCCCGATGATCGCAAAGTGCGATATGCTACTGGTCGTTTATATGGAATAGCACTCACTTGGTGGAATACAGAGAAGGCCAAACGAGGTGTTGAAGATGCTATGACTTTGACTTGGGAAGAGTTGAAAGAAATCATGATAAGACGGTTTTGCCCAAGGAGCGAAATCAAGAAATTAGAGGATGAGTTCTATTCGTTGAAACAAAAGGAAGGCGACCACACCACGTACAACAAGAGATTCCTCGAGTTGAATCAAATGGTTCCCAACTTGTTCACTCCCCACTACCGTTTGATCGAACACTACATTCAAGGTCTTCCTTCAAAGATTCAAGACTCTGTAATAAGTGCCACACCTGCAACCTTGGAAGCAGCAATGGAGTTAGCTACAGAGCTCACCGAGAACCGAATCCGGAATGAAGACTTCAAGGAGGAGAAATAGAAGGATAAAGCATCGACTGAAACCTCCAACTACACCCAAACCGAATCCCCTTCTCAACCCATTTCTAAAAGAAAACGAGACGAGCAACTTTTCGCTGTCACCCAACGCAACCAACCAGTCTTACAAGCCGTACCCCTCCAAGCTATCCCAATCACTCAAGTGTCACCCAACTCAACCTACCCAAATAAGAAACCTTACCTTGGACCTCACCCTCGATGTAACACCTGTTTTTATCACCATCCATCTACAGTGCTTTGTCGACTATGTGCGAGTTGTGGACGCTATGGTCATTTGAGCAAGGTTTGCCGCACCCCTCAAAACCAAACCTCACCCCCTACTCAAAGCATGAACCAAACATATCAACAACCCCAATACCCCATGTTCCCATATGATCGAGCTTGTTTCAATTGTGGCGACCCTACCCACTTTAGAAACACGTACCCTCAATTGGTTAACATCATAAACGCCCAAGCTCAAGCAAACCCAGTTAACCAAGCAAATCAAGAAAACCCAATCACTAGGCCACCAGCAAGGGGAAGAGTTTTCAACATCAATGCCAATCCGGTTGAAGATAATGACGGCCCAAACGAAAACACTCAACTAGTCCCCTTCACCAACAATCAAGATTCAACTCCCACTGCTTAGTTTTATGCTTTCTTTATGTTATCTCAATTCTCACGTGTCTCAATTTTAAATTGGAAGTTTATCCAAGGATCTTAATGCGAATTATTATTTCAGTTATGTTTTATATTCATTGATTCAACATTCATACCATCATACATCTCAACGTATTTCAATCTCATTATTTAAAGAAGTTGGGCTGTGTCTCACTTCTGCATAGACTAACCTCTCCATCACAACAAACGAGAGAGGGACGGTCATCATTCAAACATGTATACTATCAGAATTATGACTCAGGCATTATTTGTTGTGTTATTTATGTTTTAGAGTCACATAGAACTAATCATAACTTAAGGATAAAGACAATGAAAATTTGACAAGAATATGGTGGATACGCCGTTGGTACTTCCTATATATAAGTATTCTTGTCAAAGGATCAGAGGCATATCAGACGGTTATGAGAAGTTCCATGTAGGATTTCGTTATGTTATGATTGAAATTTATTTTACACTCACTGGTTCAACATTCATATCAACTCGTCATTTAAAGAAATTGGATTGTGTTCCATTTTCTACATAGACTAACCTCTCCATCATAATAAACGAGAGAGGTATTGTCATCATTCAAGGACTCAAGCTCTGGTTGTTTTATTTGTTTATGTTTTAGAGTCGCATAGGACTAATCATAACTTACTGATAAAACCAATGAAAATTTGACAAGAATATGGTGGATACGCCACTGGTACTTCCTATATATAAGTATTCTTGTCAAAGGATCAGAGGCATTATCAGGCGGTTATGAGAAGTTCCATGTAGGATTTGGTATTGTCTTGATTGAAGTTTGTGTTATACTCACTGATTTAGCATTCATATCATCTCATCCTTTAAAGGAATTGGATTGTGTCATCAATCCAACATGTATGCTATCAGAATTAGGACTCAGATATTGGTTGTTATGTATATTTGTGTCTTAGAGTCACATCATAGAACCAATCATAACTAACTGATAAAACCAATGGAAATTTGACAAGAATATGGTGGATACGCCGCTGGTACTTCCTATATATAAGTATTCTTGCCAGAGGATCAGAGGCATTGTCAGGTGGTTATGAGAAGTTCCATGTAGGTTATAGTATTAGAAGTTTATTTTAGGATATAATCTAATCTTTCAAACGTACCCAAACTCATATGCATAACATCATACTTAGTCGATCAACTCTGTGTATCCATGTTCCGTATTCATACACTTTAGGCAACAAAAAGCGATTTCCTGTAGCAGGGTATTCAACCCTTACAAGGAACGTTACCGCCTCAAACAAAATTTAAACTCTTACCCTCTTCTAAGTATGTAAATTGTCAAATTAAAACACCATCCTTTTTAAACAAATATGCCACTACTTAAATTTCGGGACGAAATTTCTAAAAGTAGGGGATACTGTAACATCCGCCAAAAACCGGATTTACCAAACCCGCTCCGTTTATCAACCGAACAATCAGATAAAAAATTTCGTTGCGTATTTAATGCCCAAATTAATTTTTAATGATACATAACTAATAAGTATATTAGAATATAAAATTTATTTTTGAAAATGTATTAAAAATAGTGAGTTAAAAATAAATGGCAGAAGCCGGGTTTCGAACCCGGGTCAACCAGATACATGCAACGATTTAACACACACACTTCCAACCACTCCGCCACTTGTGATGTTTGTTAATATATTGAACCAATTAATACATGAATCAGTCTGGAAATCAAAACCCAGTGCACAGCGCGCCTAAATCCGCTTTCGCTGGAAATTCCGACGAATTCATCAATTATTGACGTTTTTCTTTTGTCATAACGGACGCACTTACTGTCATATCGATTATAACCGAAACAAAACCATCAATTCCATTCATTTGCCTTAAATTTTTATTGAAACCGAAAATACAATTCAATTCCGGGATTTGTACCTTGTTCATCAGTTAGGCTCGCGAATTCTGTCAAAACACACTCAACATTTCGCTCAGAAAGCTTCGCCGGAAGTCGCCGGAATTCTCTGTGAAATGATCGGAAAGTTTCGCCGGAAAACCGAAATCAACCCATCTTTTCTTCTTACCCAAAAACAAGATCATAGGACTCGTACTGACATCAATCCCACTCACCTTAAACCTCTGAAGAACCTCTGTCGCAAGAAATTGCACTCGCCGGAATTCTCTGCAAGTTGCCGGAAAACCGGGACTTTCATCTACACGGTAATTATCTCGTTATTTCTGTTTCATTCCATTATAAGACGAATTCTAACACCATTTCATCGCTCAGAATCAACCCCAGACGACATTGCCAGATTTTTCTGTTTTCGCCGGAAAATTTCTGAAAGTTTCAGAATCACGCTGATAACCGGTATGATCATGTAATCTACTGATAATCATTACTATTAGTTCAATTTCACATCTAATCCCTCCAAACTGCTAATTAACTCTAACAGTCGAAAGTCACCAGAACAGAGCCGACGAGCTTCGCCGGATTTTCTGAAGAAGACGATCTGTTCGGTATTTTCTTTCCCCAAACTCTTCGATTCAATACTTTCCAATTGTTCATCTTGTTCATTAACCGAATTAATCAAGTATCAGTTGCTTTGACTGATGTCTGTGTTTTGAACGAAGAAGACGAGTTCAGATATGACATAAGATTAATTAAAATTGGAATTATAAACGGGTTAGACACACAGTCCAGCGGTGGACTGTGTGCAAATAAAAAACATACACGTCCCGAGTTCGATTCTTGATACACACCTTTGCAGTAATAAAATGCCTTTTTTATTTAAAACTGAACCGGGTTAACTCCGATATATGTTAAGTATAATAAAAACTAGGATATTTACCAAGATAGACACACAGTCCAGCGGTGGACTGTGTGCCAAACTAAACCACAGGTCCCGGGTTCGAGACCTGTGGAGCACACCGAGTCGCTATGTTAAAACCTTTTTAAAATAAATGATTTTCGGATTAATCTAATTAGTATATAAATTTAATTAAAAACAAAAATATTTCGGGTTAGACACGTAGCTCAGTTGGTAGAGCTGCGTGCACACGAACGGGAGGTCTCGGGTTCAAGCCTCACCCGGCGCATACACTTACACAATAAAACCGGTCAACAAGTCAACGGTCAACGGTCAACGGTCAAGTCAACGGTCAAAAGTCAACATTTTTTTATTATTTTTATTTATTTATTTTATTTAAAAATCAATTAAAAATACTTAAAAATAACATTTTTAAGGTTAGAAAATAGCCTAAAACTCACAAAAATATATCCAAAAATTCTATTAAAGTTGTTAATAAAATCCATTTATTTACCTTACTTTTTATTATTAATTAGGTTAGTTATTCCTTGTCGAGCAATCCTCTAAACTTGTGCGCATTCATCATCATTCACCGAACGCACCCACTGTGAGTGAATCTCTACAAATTTCCCGTTTAAATCATGTTTTTTGGGTGTATCATGTGTCTTACTATTTACTTTATTTAAATCATTGTGCATACATCATATCATGAATAAATGTGTATTCAGTTTGTATAAACTGTTTGTGTGATTATTGTTTAGATTAAATTTATTATTTTCAGTACATGCAATACGATCGGCTCCGTTTGATTGAGCCTTGATCGCACAAACATTTTTCATTTTCAGTACATGCAATACGATCGGCTCCGTTTGATTGAGCCTTGATCGCACAGACATTTTTCATTTTCAGTACATGCAATACGATCGGCTCCGTTTGATTGAGCCTTGATCGCACAGTTTATTTATGACATTTTATTTATGCCTGTTGATATGTTATTGTATGCTGTTGATTTGTTAATGTATGTTATTAATTGTTGTTATTGTATGCTGTTGGTTTGTTAATGTATGTTATTGTGTGTTGTGGTTTGATATCATATGCTAATGGTTTGTTGTTGTATGCCAATTGATGTTATTGTATGTTTATTTACATTTGTTCATATATGAATATTGCACGATTTTTCCATATTAAATACAACCAGAAATAAATAATAACTGTTTTCTAACAAGGTTCACTCGCCAACTTTTTGTTGATCCAAAAACCATTTTTACATATGATACAGGTGAACAGGATGAAGCAAGGAAAACATAGGATATTGACTTAGAAGAAAAATAATGAAGTTCAGAAGGATGAATTGAACATGTTGTATTTGTTTGATGTGATTGTATGACTTCTATTAAATTGAAATAATAAATATGAAACATTATAATAAATGTCATGAGCTTTGATGATAACCCAATCATGCCCCGATCACCTTTTCCGCTGCGGGTCGGGGTGTTACACGATCTGCGTAGCTCTTTTGTCTATCTCAGGCCGTTTTGATACGCTCACGGATCTTGAATATTTTGTCTGTGGTCTCTTGAACTAGTTCGGGACCAATGGGTTGTCTATCACCAACTTCGGCCCAACATAGCGGAGATCGGTACTTTCATCCGTAAAGTGCTTCAAGTGGCACGGCCTTGATACTGGTGTGATAACTGTTATTGTAGGAAAACTCTACCAATGGTAGTTGAGTATCCCAATTTCCGCCCAAATCCATCACACAGGCCCGAAGCATGTCTTCCAACGTTCGGATGGTTTGGTCGCTTTGACCATCGGTCTGCGGATGAAAAGCTATGCTTAAATCTAAGAGAGAACCAAATGAAGTATGAAATGATTGCCAGATCCGCGACACAAAGCAACCATCTCTATCAGAGATTATCGAGATTGGCACTCCATGACGTGCCACGATTTCCTTAAGATACAGTTCAGCCAATTTCTCGGTACTGTCTTTCTCACGGATGTGTAAGAAGTGAGCTGATTTGGTTAACCGATCAATGATAACCCAAATCATGTCATGACCTCGTGAGGTCCGTGGTAGTTTGGTAATAAAATCCATTGGGATTTGCTCCCATTTCCAAACAAGGATCTCAGGTTATTGTAGTAAGCCAGATGGCTTTTGGTATTTGGCCTTGACCATTTGCAAAAGTTAGGCATTTCCCAACATAGGTCACAATATCTCCCTTGAGATTGATTAGGCCACCAATTATACTCCTTTAAATCCTTATACATTTTATAGCATCCTGGGTGTATCGAGTATTTTTGACTTGTATACTTCGTCCAGAACCAAACCTCGTAGATTGCCAAAATAGGGAATCTAGATCCTTCCCATGAAATATAAAGTTCCATCCTTGTTTGGTTCCATTTGTTTTTCCATTCAGCTTCTTGTTGTGCATCATGCACTCGAATGGTAAAGTTCCTCTAAATAGTCATTTCTAAAGCTCGAACGCGTAAAGTTTTCACTCGTTCCTTCCAGCTCAAAGCATCTACCACTACATCTGTTCTGTTCGGGTGATACTTCAATCTCCCATTCATAATCATTCAACACTTCTACCCAACGCCGTTGGCGCATATTTAGTTCCTTTTGAGTGCATATGTGTTGAAGACTTTTATGATCTGTGAGTATGGTACACTTAGTGCCACATAAATAATGACGCCATATTTTTAATGTAAATACCACTGCACCTAGTTTTAGGTCATGAGTGGTATAGTTCTTTTGGTGAACTTTCAACTGACGAGACGCATACGCAGTGACTTTTTCACGTTACATTAACTCGCAACCCAAGCCTTGATGCGATGCATCACAATACACCACAAAGTCATCCGTACCGTCTGGAAGTGATAATATCGGTGCCTTACATAATTTTATCCTTTAGTAGTTGACATGACGATTCTTTCTTTCTCCCCAATCAAACTTTCGATCCTGCTGTGTAAGCGAGGTTAGCGGCTAAGCAACTTTTGAGAAGTTCCTAATAAATCTCCTGTAATATTCCGCTAAACCTAGAAATTGTCGTTTTTCCATGGGTGTTCTTGGCGCGGTCTTTATATCCTCGCTCTTTGAGGGGTCAACATGTATTCCGTTCTCGTTCACTACGTGATCCAGAAATTGTACCTCGCGAATCCAAAATTCGCATTTTGAGAACTTGGCATATAATTGCTCCTTCTTTAGCAACTCTAGTATAGTTCTCAAGTGTTGTTCGTGTTCTTCCTTTGTTTGTGAGTATATCAATATGCCGTCGATAAAGACGATCAAGAACTTATCGAGGTATGGTTTCCATACCAAGTTCATCAAATCCATAAATACTGCAAGGATATTTGTTAGACCAAAAGACATAACAAGGAACTCATAATGACTGTAGCGAGTCCTAAACGCCGTCTTAGGAATACTTTCCTCTTGGGTTCTCAACTGATGATACCCGGATCTTAAATCAATCTTTGAGTAAAAACTCGACCCTTGCAGTTGATCGAATAGATCGTCCATCCTCGGTAATGGGTACCGGTTCTTGATGGTTAACTTGTTTAGCCCGGTAGCCTATGCACATTCGGAAGGTTCCATCCTTCTTTTTCACAAACAGCACCGGAGCACCCCAAGGCGAGAAATTTGGTCTTATGAATCCTTTGTCTAACAACTTCTGAAGTCGTGGTCTTTGCATTTATGACGGAGTTAATTGGTATGGAGGCTTCACTACTGGTGCTGCGCCTGGCACTAAATCAGTGCGAAAGTTGGCGTGTCATTGCAGAGGTAATCCAGACAAGTCTGATGGAAAGACTTTGAGGGAATTCCTTCATAGTGGTTACATTCTCCAATTTTGGCTCCTCAGTTTCCTTGTCCACTAGTGAGCTAGAAAGGCTATGCAACCGTTGTGTAGGCAGTTCTTGCCTTCATGCCATCAATGACTTGTAAGGGCATCTCGTGCTTCTCTCCGTGTACTACAAGTGTTTCTTCGTCTGGTAGGGGGATGTGGATAGTTTTCTAAGGACAACCTACTTCCGCTCGGTTATACGTCAACAAGTCTATGACAAAAGCTACGTCATAACAACCCAGATAAATGGGTAAAAGATCAATACTAAATTCTTGTTCTCCATGTTCCAAAGTGCCTTCTTTTTAAATTTCCCCTGACTTGACTAATTTACCGTTGGCAAATCCTATAGAATGAGAGAACGTCTATCTTACTTGACTCTAGGTCAAGTATATTTTGAATTCTATGGAGATGAACTACAATCAGCATAGGTATCAAACAAGTTGAATGCGAGATGTTGATTGATAGGAAACGTGTTGGTGACCTTCTAATATGACTCAGGGATCAAAACAGTGCATCTCAGATCTTTGGTATTGATTTCGGAGCATCTCGGATTACTGTTCCGAATTACATCTCGGATACCTTATTTTAAATTACATCTCAGATACGTTATTAAGGACGGATTCTCATCTCGGATCACCATCTCGGATAGCAATTCAGATTACCATCTCGAATCACCAACTTACATAGCAATTCGGATTACCATCTCGGACTATTGTCTCGAATTTGGTACTGTTCCGAGTTGAACTCGAGAAGGTGGAAAGTTAACCGGCTGAGTAATATATGTTTTTGGTGTAGGGAAATTGATCTGTAAACAATTTTACAAACCGATTACACAGTTAGAATCGTGTGATTTTTAGGAAAAAAAATTTGGACATTATATATCATTGGATTCGTATCGACGAGACAAGTCTAACGCTAATTCTCCATTAGCTAACTTGATAACTTGTCTAATTTACAAGACTCTAATTCCAGTATAAGCTTAACACCTAAAGACACTAGCTAAGCTCGGTGTTGGTATAAAAAGAATTTGCACTAATGAATGTAGAATAGAACGTACGCATGACGACATCAAGATCTTGTGGGGTATCCATAGTTTCTTCTCACTCACACTTTAATTCACTTGCCTGATTCATTCTTGACATGTTCGTGCTTGAAGTGGCCTTCATGCCACACTTAACATCCTTTTTCTTGGATGAGTCTTACGAACTTATTGATTTCTGTTTTGTTTCTTGATTCCACACACTTCTACTCTTGGCACTTTTGCAAGTGCCCTCTTGAGGAAATTTTCCCTTATCAAATTTAGGATTTCAGTAAGTTATCAGCATATTTCTTGGTGTCGGTGTCAATTATGGCAGCCATTGCCTTCGTTTCTATCATCACGGGAGTTCCCCTTTCGTTGGTTACTCCCTCTCGATCTTGCCTTAAGGGATGAGTATTTTCGACTCCCGTCGCTAGTAGGTTCCACATGCGTTTCCTTCCTTTCCGCACCTTTGTTTGATAATTCTCATTCTCACCGCATCCTTGGTGAGACTAACTTTGAGAGTTACTGTTTGAGTGATGAAAGTAGGGTGGGATGTTGTGGTCATGTTTTGGTTCTTAGCGGCTAAACCCGAAATGTAGCACTCAACGCGTTTGATTTCAGGTGTTCCCAAGTATAGAACAACCCTTGAGAGATCGTGAAAGCATTGAGTTGAACCAACAATGTTGGCTAAAATCATGATCGAGTTCTAGGATCCCGTTTCTACCCTTGGAATTCCAGCCAGCGAGCAATACTCTTCTCGCATAAGAATCTTGAGTTCTTTCCATGATAATCTCTTCGTAGTATCACTCCTTAAAGTTTTTACTTGAGGATTTCACCATGTTAATGTTGCACTCAGCAGGAGACTCTTTGTTTACCTAATCGTTTACTCAGGAGTGCATTTACTAGCATTGCTAACCGATGTTGTCTTTATTTAGCGGACCTAACCTACCGCACCTCTCGCACCAATGAGGTCTCGCGGCTTACCATCCGGGAAGGCCTTAGAATTTAAAATCTTTTATGATCGCATCTTCAAGTGTAGTGATGCCACTCGTTCCCAATCTATTGGGATCCGAACAATTTGAATTACCGGTACCACCAATTTCGCCACTAGTGTCAACTAAGTTACACTCGTGTTGTGCGATTTCCACAACCGTATGTCCTTCCATAAGAACTCTAGTTCGGCTTACCCAGTAAGTCATGGATTAACTAACCCCTTTCGGGTGTAACCTTCCTTTTAGCGCCATGTTTCTTCTTAATACCCAATATTAAAAGAAGCTGGACATATATTTTGATAAATATAGTCTACCATGTAACTAAGAATAAAGAATGCCATTGGTCATGGAAACCTCAAGATTGTATTGTTCATACATGTTTGAAACAATAATAACATGAACAACAATGATCCAAAATTCGTAGTACCTTTTACATGTATCAGTCATATGTCTAAGTGGAAAGGAAATAACTCATTGAGGAGGAGAAACCAAACGGTTGTCTCCAACCTTATAGCATGTACCCCATACTCCATGGAATTCGATCGTCCAAAGTAGGAAAAAATCCTTCGCCAAACCAACCCGTGTGACGAATACGTTGATATCCCTTGAGCTCCTCGAGCTCCAGCTAGATTGTTATAATTTCCATAGATATCGAATAGAATGCAATGAGGCTGTTAAAGCATGGCTCATGTCGTACCATCCCTTGGAATAAGACAAATGTCACACGACGAAGTTTAATGTAATCTCTTACCAATAAATAAGATGAGGTGCCATAGACACCATGGAACGAACCCATGTACATGAACTCTAGACATTTGAGGAAATATCCTCCTTGGGTGGCCAACTAGTTTTTGTTTGTTTAGATGACTAGTCTCAATTGACTCGTGATATAGATCAGATGTTAGATGCAAACAAATACGTGTGCTGTTTCCGTATCGTAGGATGTTATAGCAACACCCCGGTTAGTGTCTCACTAGATAGAAACTCGAACAACTTTACAATTTCCAATGGGTAGTGATCTTTAACTTGACCCGAATGCTCCACCAGAATTCTCATCCACTGCAAGTTATTATTGTGTGGGCCCTGTAATAATAAATTGCCTTGCATGGTCACCCTAGTGTTCTACCGTTCAAAGGAGAGTATCAGTCAGAGAGAGGATGCTATTGTCAACATACCTTCAACAAAGAAGGGACCTTCATGATGGTCCACGTGCTATCGTTGTTGGTGCATATTTGTGGCAACAGCTTAGACTTGGTCTTTGGATATCTTGTAATTAGTAAAATGATAAACGGTAAGCGGGTTTAGTTTTGAAATAGTTGATTAGAAGTAATTGGGCTAAACTAGACACAATATACACATGGTAGGCGAACTGGGCTTTAAACCCATTAGAAGTCCATGTAGTAAACCCTAGCCTAGTTGCACAACCTATCTCTATATATAGGGAGGTTTGCATTAGGGTTTAGGTTGCTGGTTCTATTGCTGTGTTGCTATTTTAGTTGTTCAGAGAGTTCCGAGAGAGTCTTGAATTGATTGTAAACCATTATGTTGGATAATCAATAGTAGACACTTTGAAGGAAATTGTTCTTGTTAGTGTTCTTGTTTCTGTGAAATCTGATCTAGGGGATTCGGCACTCTAGATTAGATAGACCATTCTGTCAAGATCCATAAGGACTAGGGGACCTACAATTGGTATCAGAGAATTCGGCTATTGATTTTGCTCGGTTCAGAATTGTGACAACAGAAAAATTGGATTTTTGGACGTTTTGGAGTTTGTGATGGCTGAATTAGGGTTTCGAAGTCTGTTCTAGGGTTTTCTAACAATTTCGGATAAACTGCAAGGTATTTCGGAGTGAAGACTTGCATTCCGGATCAAAAAGTGAAGAATTTCAGATTACAGACTTGAAATTCGGATCTGAAAACTTGCATTTCGTATCAGAGAGGTGTCATTCGGATATGAAAAGCCCATTTTGGATTCCATTCCGCGATTGAATTTCGGATCAGAAGTCATTCCGGATTCCATCTCGGATCAGAACTATTCCGGATTCCATCTCTGATCAGAATAGTCTATTCCGATTTCCATTTCGGATCAGAAAAGTGCATTCCGGATTTCATCTCGGATCACTATTCCGAATCACCATTTCGGATTATCAATTCGGAATACTGTTCCGGATTTTCATCTCGGATTGTCAATCAGAGTTACTATTCTGGATTTGGTAATGTTCCGAGTTAGGATTAAAAAGGTGGAAAGTTAACCAGCTAACGTAAAACGTTTTCGGACCTAGAATTTGATCCATAGGCAATTTTGACGAACCGATTGGACAGTTAGACTCGTGTGATTTTTAGGACCAAAAAAAATCATAATCGGACAATACACATCATTAGAATCGTATCGCCGAGACGAGTCTAACAGTATAATTTGGTAACCACTCATTTCGGACAAGTTTTAACGTTTTTAACGCGCCGATTCAGTAAAATGACGAATATGTCTAATCTAAATGAATGGTTAAGAATGAAGCACGAGGCTAGCACCACAAACAAACCTCCAGAGATGTTGAAGGTAGAGAATTACCTTACATGGAAGGCAGGTTTCAATCCTTTATTGAATATCAGGACACACGGATGTGGATCTGTATTCAAGATGGGTATGCTAACCCAACGCATGATTTTGAGGGCAGACAACATGTTACTGCTTATGTAAACATGTCTGAAGCTGAAAAGAGGATGTATGAGTCTGAGAAGAAAGCCTTAGCTGCTATAAAGATGTCATTACCTGATGGTATCAAACATACATTCAAGCGTTATACTGCATCGAAGGAGATGTGGGATGCCCTAGAGAAAAGGTATGAAGGCAATACCGATGTGAAGAAAAACAAGGTTGATCTGTTAAAGAAACAGTTTGCTGTAATGAGAAATGAATTCCTTGAAGATATTATCACGAGATATTATCATCTAATGTCAGAAATAGATAATTATGACATAGAGGGATACACGGATGTGGAGATAAACGACAAGTTGCTAGATGCTTTACCTTTAAAGTGGGATATCTATTCTTTGATGATAAAAGGTGAAGCTGATTATGAAAAGAAAGACTTGGAAGAGGTTGTTGGGTAATTGAGAGCTTATGAGCTCAATATGAAGAAGAAGGAGACTGGATATGATCAGGTTCAAGATCCGGGGATTTATAAAGGTCTTACACCTTCATCTTCCAAGAATGCTTCAAGTGATAGTGCAATTGCATTTCTCTCATGTGAGAATGAGCAGATCTTGACAAATGCTGAGGGTGAAGTATGTTTTGTTGCTGCTTCAGGAGTCTCGTCAGCTCAAGTAACAGTAGTTCTATGTCTATGCCTCTTAGTGTCAAAAGTGCTGAAGATCACCTGGCATTGCTTGCTTCTTTCGTTGCTTCCTACGAGAACTATATTCAAGGAAAATATCTGATCCTGCTATGTTTGATGAAGATTATGATCAGATAGACCCTGATGACTTAGAGGTGATGGATTTGCAATGGTAGATGGCCATGATCTCTAGAAGGGTGAAGAGGTTCATGAACAAAACGGGCAAGAAGTTCGTTGGAAAGAGTATGGGCTTTGACAAGTCAAAAGTGAAGTGTTACAATTGTCACAACTACGGACATTTCGCTAGAGTGTGTCAAAGACCTAAGTCTGAATCTCGTTCTAGTTCATCCTTTCATGATTCTCCTGGTCATGGTTCAAGCAACAGGAATGCGTCAAACAACATTGGGTCAAAGGCCCTTGTCACACCCTCAATTTCCACTTGCGGAGTATTACCGCTAGGCGTGTGATCAAACCAGAATCTCAGACACTAGCAATGTCGAACGACTCTATATGATTTATTTAAACGTTTTCCAAAAACATATATTGTAAACATGCATAGTCATTTTCAAAGTTCCAAAGTTTAAAAGTTTAGCGGAAGCATTAGAATAAAGTAATGGGCGCCAACATAAACGCCAAAATCAAAATCCCAAAAATAATCGTTAATAAAGACTCCATAAAAATGTCTTGATCAAATGCAAAGTGGGTGCACCTAGCGCTCCTAGCGTCCTGAGAAACATGCAAAGAAACAAGTGTCAACAATTAAAGAAGAGTGAGTTCACAGGTTTTAGAAGTTCACATATTCGGTTTAAAAGATTGGTTTCCCCGTTATCCCTAACCCGGAATAACGGCATAGTTCTATTATTCCTAACCTGGAATAATAATGTTGGTTCGTAAATAAGTTCAATGTTAACATGCTGGTAGCGAGCCTAGAGTTACGTCACGTAAGAGTTCGCGATCGAAGCTGACTGTTGTTGCCTCTATGTTGCAAGGTCTATCACTGACCATGGCGAAAGTTAGGCCAAATTAATCACCCGTTGACCATTCCCGGTAGGCTAGCGCGACTAGCTCGGGTGGGGCTTGTCGGGCCCAGTAGTACTACTATAATTTCCCCGCTATCTAACCCAATACTAACAATCCGAGAGTTGGTTGAGGACTTCCATACTTAGTGACCATAACATACATTAACATTAACTTAATTACCGAATAGATAACGACGTTAATTTCGCATAACGTAAAAGATGGAGTTGTAGAGCGTATACATGTTTCTCCCCCTGTTATTCAAAAACCGGATAAAATAGGGGCCGTGAACTCACCTTAAATTGCTCGGTTAGATAAACGCAAAAGAAGTAAAGAATGGAACCGCTAATCGCGTCCTAACATGTCAACCGATTCAAATTTAGTGTGTGAACACATTGACACAAAACCCTACGCATAACTAACACACAGTACGGCACACGTAATAACCAATTTGAAACCATAGTCATGCATGCAAAGTATCACCGTACGAAATAACGACCAAATCAACTTGTCACAAACACAGGATAACTCATACAATGCATAGACACACACAAACGTAAGTTATCATGTTTTAGCTTGTACACTCATAACTGGGTTGTTTTCGAGAATTTTTTTAAAATAGTTCCCATGTTCCAAAAATTCCAATTATTTTACAGAACGTGCCAATTAGCCTGTAAAATTTAGTGTAAAATTTTCAAATCCTAAATCTTTATCAATTATTTACAAAAATTTATATACTAGGATGCAGTCAGATTCGTCGCTTTCTGACTGCAGTCCACGAGAAAAATCATTTAAAAATCATCGTTCATCCGATTAACAAAATTCCAGCGGGAGATATGCGGAAACTCCCGTCTCCAGTTACTGTACAGATTTCGTGACCTAACCCCTTACAGACTATGAGATCAGACTCGATAAATAGTCGGCAAATTCCGTAGAAATTACGCAGCTTCAGCTGCTACACTAAATGATCATTTAAATATAGCAAACGACCTCAGAAAAATACGAATCTGGCGCCATTTGATGCGTTTTTCAAAATACACGTTTTAGGCTTCAGAAAAACAGTTGTTCGATAAATAACGATCAGTTTATAGCCAACTGAAGTTGGCTGTCTTTGAGCATCAGCTTACTGTTTTACTCTAGAACTCAACCCGAAACCCTCCTAATGATCACCACGACCCATAATAACGATTTGCAGCAGATTATACTTTAATTATCATGCATCTATATTCATAATATCAAAAACCTAATCATCTATCATGATCTTTATAAAGAAAACGCAGCCTACGATTTTAATACTCAAACATATGATCACAACCGCAAGGATTCGTATATTCATCCGAACTAATCATACACCAAAACACTTTTTCATAACAATATCATAGAAGCACATAATCATGATCAATACTACACAAAACCTAATGTGAATCATAATACAATTAAACCCTAACCTTGAAGCGATGACAACTAGCGAACCGGGACGAGCTTGGAATCGATCGAGGGGTGTGGGGCTGTTTGCGCGACCAAGAGAGGGGGGGCTGCTGCTGTCGCACACCACAAGGGAAGAAGGTTTTAGGGTTTGCGATTTTTTTTGAAAACCCCATGCATACATAGTATACATACATAAGAGGGCAAGGGGGCGGTTTGGGCTTGTCCTTGGGTCGCAAGGAGTGTGGGCCGCAAGGGGAGTGTGGGTGACGGGTTGGGTTTGCTTGGTCGCGAAGTTGAAACGTTTCACAGGCTCGGTTCGATTCGGCTTATAAATAGAATTTACTAACTGATAATTATAACCTGACAAATAACTACACACAATACGACTCGACAATTATTCGCGACACGAAGTTTATAAAATATTAAATCACGTATTTGGAGTGTGACGCAATAGATTCACAAACGTATAATAACACATAGCACGTAATTCAGATACGACCCGTTAGAATTTCCAAACATTGTGTATTTCCGAAATACTAAAGTTAGCGTAGTTATTGCGAGCGCGTATTTAATTCTCCAAATTAAAATAGCGTAGGAATGAATAACAATAAAGTAGCGCATTTAAAGTACCTGAAAAACCGGGATGTCACATTATCCCCATGTTGAAAGAATTTTCATCCCAAAAATTGAGTAAACACGGTTTAGAATGCAACGCATAAAAGTTCAGTTTGTTAGAATGGTACAAGGAAATCCCAGGCTGTCATATCATCCCCATGTTGAAAGAATTTCGTTCCGAAATTCAGTTGGCGGTAACATCAGATTGCTTGTCAGCTGTAAAAAGGTGTGGATATTTGCATTTCATTTGGTCCTCTCTTTCCCACGTGAACTCCGGTCCACGCTTAGAGTTCCAACGAACCTTGACGATAGGTATCTTGCTGTGCCTTCGAGTCTTGATCTCACGGTCCATGATCTCGATAGGTTGTTCCACAAAATGCAGTTGCTCATCCACTTGAATCTCATCCAATGGAATTACTAGGGTCTCATCTGATAGATACTTCTTCAGATTGGACACGTGAAAAACGTTGTGCACTCCACTAAGTTCGGCAGGAAGGTCTAACTGATAAGCTACGGGCCCGATACGCTTCCAAATCACATATGGGCCTACGTACCATGGATTTAGTTTGCCTCGTTTCCCAAAACGAATTACACCCTTCCAGGGTGACACTTTCAGTAGGACACGGTCACCTACTTGAAATTCGAGCTGTTTGCGTCGTTGATCAGCGTAAGTTTTCTGTCGATCCCGTGCCGCTGCCATGCGGTTTCTGATATGCACAATATTTTCAGTAGCCTCAAGTATCAACTCAGGACCTGTGAGTTGACTGTCACCGACTTCTGCCCAACAGACCGGTGATCTACATTTGCGACCGTACAATGCTTCAAATGGTGCTGCCTGAATACTCGTATGATAACTGTCGTTATACGAGAATTCCACCAAAGGCAGATGGATTTCCCAACTGTTACCGAAGTCTACCACGCATGCCGAAGCATGTCCTCCATGGTCTGAATGGTCCTTTCACTTTAACCATCCATCTGAGGGTGGTAAGTTGTGCTCATATCTTAGCGTGTACCCAACGCTTTCTGAAGTGACCGCCAAAAGTTGGACGTGAAACGAGAATCTCTGTCTGAAATGATGGACGTTGGCACCCCGTGCGGAGAAACTACTTCCTTAATGTAGATGCGAGTCAACTTATCCATCTTATCTGTTTCTTTGGTCGCTAGAAAGTGTGCAGACTTAGTTAGACGATCCATGATCACCCAGATGGTATCGCAACCACCAGGAATTCTTGGGAGTTTAGTGATAAAGTCCATTGAGATATGATCCCATTTCCACACTGGGATTTCAGGTTGTGGAAGTAGCCCTGATGGCTTCTGGTATTCCACCTTGACTTCCGCACAAGTCAAACACTTGCTCACGTAGGTGGCTATATTCACTTTCATGTTGGGCCACCAGTACGCGGCTTTAAGGTCTTGATACATCTTATCAGAACCAGGATGGACAGAGTATCGGGATTTGTGAGCTTCGTCCATGACTAGCTTTCTGGGGTTTCTGTAGAGAGGTACCCATACACGGTTCATGAAATATTGGGTACCATTGGGTTTCACTTCCCAATCGCGTTACATCTTTCCCACAGATTCGGCCTTGATGTTCTCTTCCTTAACTGCTTCTAGCTGCGCGTCGCGTATCTGTTCGGGTAACCCAGAATGAATTGTGAACTGTAGTGCGCGTACCCGACGAGGTTTCAAGTGCTCCTTCCGACTGAGGGCAGCTACCACGTTAGCTTTACCCGGGTGATGCTGAACGACACATTCATAATCGTTCAGGAGTTCGACCCAGCGACGCTGTCGCATGTTCAAATCCTTCTGGTCAAAAATATGCTGGAGGCTCTTGTGATCCGTGTAGATTGTGCACTTGGTTCCATACAGGTAGTGTCTCCAAATCTTAAGTGCAAACACAACTGTTCCCAATTCCAAGTCATGTGTCGTGTAATTCTTCTCGTGGACCTTCAACTGTCGGGATGCATACGCGATGACCTTATCACGTTGCATGAGCACACATCCCAATCCCTGAATGGAAGCGTCACAATATACCACAAAATCATCTGTCCCCTCTTGCAAGGACAAAATGAGCGCACTGCAAAGCTTCTGCTTCAGTAATTGAAATGCTACTTCCTGTTTGTCACCCCAAGCATACTTGGTGCCCTTCTGAGTGAGAGTGGTAAGCGGTTGTGCAATCTTGGAATGTCCCTCAATGAAACGTCTGTAGTAACCAGCCAAACCCGAAAATTGGCGGATCTCTGTCGGTGTCGTGGGTGCTTCCCAGTTCTTGATAGCATCGATCTTGGCAGGATCAACGTGTATACCCTTTTCATTCACGATATGCCCAAGGAACTGAACTTCCCGAATCCAGAAATCACACTTCAAAAATTTGACATATAGTTTCTACTGTTGAAGTAGTTCCAAAAATACCCGTAGATGCTCAGCATGTTCTTCTTCACCCTTAGAATAGATGAGTATATCATCGATGAACACGATAACAAACTTGTCGAGATACGGCTTACACAGGCGGTTCATGAGGTCCATGAACGCCGCGGGTGCGTTGGTGAGACCGAAGGGCATGACCAAGAACTCGTAATGGCCATACCGGGTGCGAAACGTCGTGTTGGCGATATCCTCCTCCCTGACGCGTAGCTGGTGATAACCGGACCATAGATCAATCTTGGAGTAGTAGCTTGACCCTTGAAGCTGGTCGAAAAGATCGTCGATGCGAGGTAAGGGGTACCGGTTCTTGACGGTAACCTTATTGAGTTCCCTGTAGTCGATGCACATGCGGAAGGTCCCATCCTTCTTCTTGACAAAAAGGACCGGAGCTCCCCATGGGTCGGATAAATCCTTTTTCCAACAATTCCTGAAGTTGGGTAGACAGCTCTTGCAGCTCTGCTGGAGCTAAGCGGTACGGGGCCTTGGCGATAGGATTCGCATGGCTCGCCAATTCAATTTCAAACTCTACTTGTCGATGTGGTGGAAGACCGGGTAACTCCTCTGGAAACACATCTGGAAAGTCACGGACGATGGGGATATATTCAATCCCCTTCTCGTCCTTAGGCTGCTCGGTGACTAGTGCGAGCAAAGCAAAAGAGTTCTTCTTCCGAAGATACTTCTGAGCTTGCATGTAAGAGATGATGTTCGTGACGACGCCTGCCTTCTCGCCTTGTACCATCAAGACTTCGTCGTTAGAGAGCGGAATACGGATAGCTTTCTCGAAACAGAGAACTTCAGCTCGGACGTCAGATAGCCAGTCCATTCCGACTACCACGTCAAAACTACCCAGAGTAGTTGTCATCAGATCAATGGTAAAGGTGGGACCCATGAGATTGAGTTGACAGCTGGTCACTAGATGAGTCACATCTACAGATTTACCATTGGCTAGTTCTATGACGTAAGGGGTCTTTAGGGGTTTAGGCGGGAGATTTAGGTTCTTCCTAAAAGACTCAGATATAAAACTCTTATCTGCACCCGTATTAAAAAGTACAGTAGCAAAATGACAGTTAAGTGGAAACTTACCGGTGACCACATTCGAGTCGTTTCTGGCCTCCCCACGGCCTAGCGTGAATGCACGTCCTTTGGCACCTCCTGTGCCACCATTTCCATTGTTTCCATTGTTGATATTGTTGTTGGTGTTGTTATTATTCCCACCGTTGTTGTTGCGAAGTTGTGGGCAGTCTCGCTTGAAATGGGCAGTGCTACCGCACTGGTAGCACCCCCGGTTATTACCCTGTTGCTGACCCTGGTGCTAGTTCTGATTCTGTCGTGACATAATCTCCCCGCGACAATCCTTTGCCACGTGTCCTCCTTTTCCACATCGTTGGCAGCAATTTCCGGTGCAAGGGCCATGATGATGGAGGTTACAATGATTACATTGCGGCTTCCGACCCGCATAGCCGCTCGAGTTCTGGGTGTTGTTGGCAGACTTATTGTTGTGACCCCGATTGTTGTTGAAGTTATTGGACCGCTTATGGTTTCCTTGTTGTGGCTGGGCTGATGAAGATTGCCGAGCAGGTGAGTCTTCAAATTTCCTTTTGTTGTCAGGGACAATTTCAGTTTCACCCCTAGGTAGCAACTTCCTTTGCTCCACCGCCTTATCGGTGAGTTTATGTGCCAGCCAAATCGCTTGTTGCTCCGTCGTAGGGTTGCTAGACATTACCATGCACTGGATCTCAGGGACCAGACCACCAAGATAAAACTCAAGTCATTTAGCGATGGTGTTAGCCAAATCGGGACAAAGGAACACCAAATTCATGATGTCTTGCTGTGTACGCTTGAATTTCTGACCCGACCATCTTGTGGTTCCATAACGCTTGTTCCAATTGCCGAACTCTGTCCCGCGGACAGTATTCCTCCTTGATTAGAGCTTTGAACTCGGTCCAGGCCATTGCGTTCGCCGCAGCAAGCCCACGCGTTTGGACTTGTGTGTTCCACCAGGTTAATTCCCCATCTTCCAATGTCGAGGCAGAATACTTGACCTTATTAGCTTCGAGGCAATTGCACATTGTGAAAACCGATGCAGACTTTTTGACCCAACGGACCAGTCCTATGGGTCTTTCAGCTCCCGTGAACCTGCTCGGTTTCGCATCCAAGAACATCTTGTAGGGGTTACGACCCCCTCGTGAGGATAGAGGATAGGTAGTCAGAGCAAAAGTCTACTAGCCGAACTATTAGATTTTCCCATGAATATTTAATAATGGTTACCTGCTGGTGTGTTAGGAACACCTGCCAGAGCAGCGTTCACGTGTTGTTGGATTAAAGAGGCCAATTCCTCAGCTGACATGTTGAGATTTCCGTGACGACCGGTTGCCATTTCAGATCTTCGTAAGACAACACAAACACATACCGATAAGTATATATCCAATATAGTTATCATATTCCACACTTCAATGATCACACAATTTATGTCAACCCAACAAATTAAACAATCAAAAGGAACATTCGATTAAATAAATTGTAATGTCTCACAAAATACCAACCAAACATATCAGTTTAATTATAAAATTTCCAAGTTCAAACATAAGTGGAAACAAACAAACTAAAGGAAACAAAACAAAGATTGGCAAGACGGGTTAGTCATCTAAGTCTCCATCCCCCAAGTCACTATCATTGCCGTCTTTCTCTTCAGCGTTTTCAGCTTCAGCAGCCGGGTCCTGTTCCGGCTCTTCTTCCTCCGGATCCTCCTCCAGGTCTTCCTCTGGATCCTCCTCTTCGTCTTCTACTGGCGCTGGAGGGGCCGGTGCTGGTGCGGGTACTAGGATAGGTGGTGCTTGGTTCTGCTCCAGTTTTTGAATCCTCCAACTGGACTCAAGAACTTTGTCTTCGAGCCAGTCAGCCCTCAGCTGCTCAGCACGAAGGTCCTTGGCTAAAATGCTTCGAACTCTCTTATTCTCATCTTGCTCTTCCTCGAGCTCTTCAGTTTTACCAGTCAGCTGACGTATCGGCCAACCTGTGCTTTGATAGTCTTTTGCATTCTCTCCAGCTGTTCCTGTTGTTTCCTTAGAAAAGCTCTAAGTAGATCGTCCCCCACTCCTGAAGAGTTAACCGGTTTGACCGGTACAGCAGTGGTTGGACGGGAGGACGACTCCCCTCCTAGAGCAAGTCTTTTCCTGGCAGCTGAGCGTGTCTCCACGCCACGAGGTGGTGAGGGTTCAACCATGGGTGCCTTCCCCGGCCCCCTTGATTGTCGAGAACTGTCGGATGATGATGATGACATAGCCTGCCAGTTTGGTGAAGTTAGTTACGTGCTGCGTATATCACAATATATATATATATATATATATATATATATATACATACATATATCACATGGAACAATTGTAGTATAACACATAACAAGATATCACAGTTCGGTGCCAACTAAGTCTAGTGTCGTGTAACAGCTATAGTTTAGGTCTACTTTTAATGCAAACCTGGTTCTCTATAGCTGGTGGCTCTGATACCAATGTGTCACACACTCAATTTCCACTTGCGGAGTATTACCGCGAGCCGTGTGATCAAACCAGAATCTCAGACACTAGCAATGTCGAACGACTCTATATGATTTATTTAAATGTTTTCCAAAAACATTTATTGTAAACATGCATAGTCATTTTCAAAGTTCCAAAGTTTCAAAGTTTAGCGGAAGTATTAGAATAAAGTAACGGGTGCCAACATAAACGCCAAAACCAAAATCCCAAAAATAATCGTTAATAAAGACTCCATAAAAATGTCTTGATCAAATGCAAAGTGGGTGCACCTAGCGCTCCTAGCGTCCTGAGAAACATGCAAAGAAACAAGTGTCAACAATTAAAGAAGAGTGAGTTCACAGGTTTTATAAGTTCACATGTTTGGTTTAAAAGATTGGTTTCCCCGTTATCCCTAACCCGGAATAATGACATAGTTCCATTATTCCTAACCTGGAATAATAATGTTGGTCGTAAATAAGTTCAATGTTAACATACAGTTAGCGAGCCTAGAGTAACGTCACATAAGAGTTCGCGATCGAAGCTGACTGTTGTTGCCTCTGTATTGCCAGGTCTATCACTGACCATGGCGAAAGTTATGCCAAATTAATCACCCAGTAGTACTACTATAACTTCCCACTATCTAACCTAATATAAATGATCCGAGAGTTGGTTGAGGACTTCCGTGATAAAGCTACTTAGTGACCATAACATACATTAACACTAACTTAGTTACCGAATAGCTAACAACGTTAATTTTGCAAAACGTAAAAGATAGAATTGTAGAGTGTATACATGTTTCTCCCCCTGTTGTTCAAAAACCAGATAAAATAGGGGCCGTGAACTCACCTTAAATTGCCCGGTTGGATAAACGCAAAAGAAGTAAAGGATGGAACCGCTAATCGCGTCCTAACATGTCAACCGATTCAAAGTTACTGTGTGAACACACTGACACCAAACCCTACGTATAACTAACACACAGTACGACACACATAATAACCAATTTGAGACCATAATCATGCATGCAAAGTATCACCATACGAAATAACAACCAAATCAACTTGTCACAAACACAGGATAACTCATACAACACATAGACACACACAAACGTAAGTTATCATGTTTCAGCTTGTACACTCATAACTGGGCTGTTTTCGAGAATTTTTATAAAATAGTTCCCATGTTCCACAAAATCTAATCTTCTTACAGAGGGTGCCAATTAACCTGTAAAATTTAGTGTAAACTTTTCAAATCCTAAATCTTTACCAATTATTTAAAAAAATTTATATACTAGGCTGCAGTCTGATTCATCGCTTTCTGACTGCAGTCCACGAGAAAAATTATTTAAAAATCATCATTTATCCGATTAACGAAATTCCATTGGGAGATTTCCGGAAACTCCCGTCTCCAGTTACTGTACAGATTTCGTGACCTAACTCTATACAGACTATGAGTTCCAACTCGATAAACAGCCTGAAAATTCTGAAGAAATTACGCAGCTTCAGCTGCTGCACTAAATGATCATTTAAAATTAGCAAACGACATCAGAAAAATACGAATCTGGTGCCATTTGATGCGTTTTTCAAAAATACACGTTTTAGGCTTCAGAAAAACAGTTTTTCGATAAATAACGATCAGTTTACAGCCAACTGAAGTTGGCTGCATTGAGCATCAGCTAACTGTTTTACTCTAGAACTCCACCCGAAACCCTCCTAATGATCACCACGACCCATAATAACGACTTGCAGCAGGTTATACTTTAATTATTATGCATCTATATTCATAATATAAAAAAACTAAGCATATATCATGATCTTTATAAAGAAAACGGAGCCTACGATTTTAATACTCAAACATATCCATATTCATCCGAACTAATCATACACCACAACACTTTTTCATAACACTATCATACAAGCATATAATCATGATTAAGGCTACACAAAACCTAATGTGAATCGTAATACAATTAAACCCTAACCTTGAAGCGATGACAACTAGCGAACTGGGACAAGCTTGGAATCGATCCGAGGGGTGTGGGGCTGTTTGCGCGACCGAGAGAGGGGGGCTGCTGCCATCGCACACCACAAGGGAATAAGGTTTTAGGGTTTACTTTTTTTTGAAACCCCATGCATACATACGTATACATACATAAGAGGGCAAGGGGGCGGTTTGGGCATGTCCTTGGGCCGCAAGGAGTGTGGGCTGCAAGGGAGGTGTGGGTGGCGGGTTGGGTTTGCTTGGTCGCGAAGTTGAAACGTTTCACAGGCTCGGTTTGGTTCGGCTTATAAATAGAATTCACTAACCGATAATTATAACCTGATAAATAACTACACACAATACGACTCGACAATTATTCGCGACACGAAGTTTATAAAATATTAAATCACGTATTTGGAGTGTGACACAATAGATTCACAAACGTCTAATAACACGTAGCACGTAATTTAGATACAACCCGTTAGAATTTACAAACATTGTGTATTTCCGAAATACTAAAGTTAGCGTAGTTATAGCAAGCGTGTATTTAATTCTCCAAATTAAATTAGCGTAGGAATGAATAACAATAAAGTAGCGCGTTTAAGGTACCTGAAAAACCGGGATGTCACAGCCCTGATTTCTACTCCTAGAGAGGGTTCTTATGATTGGAGTGTTCATCTGGAGAGTGATAACAATGCCTCACAGGCGTTCATGGCTGAGATAGCCCCAGTTGTTAATGAAGAAGTGAAAGCTGATGCTGAGGGAGAGCAAGAGAAGGTAGATGAGAAAGCTGTTGGAGAACAGAATGCTACAGAGAAGAAGATGGCTGCTGATTTTGATGCTTTCATGGCTGATCTAAGCAAATCAACTGGTGAGGTATGTTCTAACTCTAGTAGTTCTGTTTGTTTGAAGTGTCATGTACTACAAAGTGAAGTTGACACATTAACAAAGCAAAACCAAAGTCTAGCTAATGAGCTCTCTAACCTAAAAGAATCAAACTTTTTCGTAAAACGAAATGAGTCATTATACTTGAAGAAAATTAAAGGTTATGAAGAAGAAATCAATATTCTAACCTGTAAGGTTAATGAAAAAATTCAAGTAATTGACTTAGCTCATGATACGATGAGTGAGAAAACAAAAGAGATTTCTGAAAAGTGCAAAGAGTTGTCTAAAGCACAACTTAAAATTTGTGAGCTTGAAAAGAAATTAAATCAATTCAGAGATTCATCTTTTGCCATGAAACACACGATGAATGGCTTGAAGAAGAGTAATGATAAGACATGTGTGGGATTCAAAGGTTTGAATAAAGTTCCACCACCACTTGGTCATGACTATTCTTTCTTGCTAGATGAAGAAGAGCTTACAGACTTTGTGTCAACTACACCTGGTAGTTCTACATCAGGAAGTGTTGATGGTTCTAAGAATGCCAAGAAGGATATAACAGGAAACCAGTTTTGAAAACAAAGACTACACACCCTAAGAATCAAAAACAATTTTTTGTTAAAAGGATTGATTTTGTTAAAGGGCGTGACATGAATGAAGAGGTCACTGTTATTGCTAAAGAGTCTAATGTGCAGTTTGCTAAAAATAAAACCAAAGAAAAATCAGAAGTTAAGCAAACTAAACAAGATCCTTCGAAGGCATCGTCATTTTCATCATCACCGTCACCTGATGAATCCAAGCAAGAGGCTTCAATTAAGAAGTCTTCGGCAAGAAAATCATGCATCAAATGTCACGAAAAGGGACATGTAGCTAGCTGTTGTCCTAACAAAAAGAGTGAAGCATAGGTAAGTGAGAGGCAGAGAGAAAAATCACCAGAGAAAATTAGTGATGGTGAGAAGAAGGTTAACTCACCAAAAATATCTTCTACCAAGCAACAGAGTGTTGTTGTTGGTGTAGATAAGGCTGGAAAAGGAACTCACCAAGTTCCTCGCTTTCAAAGAAATCAACAAAGACTTCAGCCTGCATCTACATCAGGCATATATGATAGACCTAGAAGTAGTTCACCAAGAATGAATAACTTTCATGGTCAATCAAATAATTAAAGAAGTCAAGGTCAATATCAAAATCGATACCAGAATGTTGGTAGTCGAAATTCTTATAACGATGGCTTTAGAAATTATCATCATCAAAATTCATGGAATCAAAATCATAATTTCCAAAGGTCGCAAAGTCCAAACATATTTAGGAAACCTCAGACCATACACCTAGTGGAAATCAAAAACCATTTCCATCAACAGGTCTAAGATCCAAGACTCCTGTTAGGAGTGATAGATATTGGATGGATGTTCCCGTAGTTGATGAATCTGGAAGCCCCAAGACCATTAAGGCTTGGGTCCCCCAATCTAACTAATTTATGTTGCGTTATGCAGGAGCTGCTAAGGAGGATTATCAACTTATGGTTGTTTGATAGTGGCTGTTCCAGGCACATAACGGGGGATGCGAGGTTGCTGACTGAGTTTGAGAATATAGATGGTGGTTATGTGAATTTTCCAGGTAATAAAGGAGGGCACATTACAGGTCGGGGAAAAGTAACTAACGGGAAGATCACACTGGACAAAGTGAACTATGTTGAGTAGCTGAAGCACAACTAATGAGCGTATCTCAAGTCTGCGACAAGGGTCACTCGGTCCACTTTACAAAGTCTGAAGCTTTGGTGTTGAAACCTGGTTTGGTGATACCGGATGATTGGATAGTGATGAGAGCGCCAAGGAGAAACGGCACTTATGTCATGGACATGGGTGCAAAGGATTCTTCAACAATGGTGGCGTGTCTACTATCAAAAGCATCTGAGGTTGAGTCATTGTTGTGGCACAGACGCATGGCCCACATCCACTACCAAAAAATGAATTATATTATTAAAAATCGTTTAGTGGAAGGGGTGCCAGTGCGGAGGTTTCACGTGGAAGATAAATGTCTTCCATGTCAAAAGGGAAAACAACATAAGAAACCTCATAAGTCTAAAACAGTAAATTCCATAGATACCCCTTATGAATTACTTCATATGGATCTATTCAGTCCAGTGAACGTAAGGAACATAGGTGGAAAGTACTATTATTTAGTTGTCATAGATGATTACTCACGATACTCATGGGTTTTCTTTTTAGGTACAAAAGATGAGACATCGGAGATGCTGATTGATCTTTTTACAAAATTGGAAAATGTCCATGATGCACGGATCAAGAGGATAAGGAGTGATAATGCACGGAGTTCAAGAATCAGATTCTGGATCTCTATTGTCTTCGCAAAGGAATTAAACATCAATTTTCTGCTCCTTATACACCTCAACAGAATGGAATCGCTGAGAGGAAAAACAGGACGTTGATTGAAGTCGCAAGGACTATGCTATTTGATTCAAAGCTTCCAGTTCTTTTCTGGGGAGAAGCTATGAACACAGCTTGTTATGTCCTGAACAAAGTTTTGACGGTTAAACAGTTTAACAAAACATGTCACGAACTATTGTTTAACCGAAAACAAAACTTAAAAGGATTTGAACCATTTGGATTACCCTGCACCATTGTGGGAAACAAAGATAAGCAAAAATTCGGTGAGGTAGCTGATGAGGGTTACTTTCTAGGCTATATGCATGGAACATCAAATAAAAGGGTTTTTAATCTAAAAACTGGTAAAAATGAGGTGGTGTTTAACATGGAAATCTCTAGCTATTCACCTAACAATCAATGAGTGGTCGTGCTATATTATATGATTATGACAGTGTTTTTAAATCATTTAATATTCCTGAATTTTCCAATGCAGATGAGTCTCAAGTGATCCATACTGTGATTAGTGAAGATGAAGAGTGTGACTTCATGCCTAGATCGAGTGTATCGATGACAGATGCTCCCGAAACTTCTTCCAGTGCAGCCCTAGAGGACTCTAGTTATAGTGAGTTAGTGAGTCTGAACCTATTCAGGGGGAGGACTTCACTAATCCGTTAACATTCAGGGGGAGGTTGGATCTAATCTAGGAGATAATCTGGTTGTTGACACCATTGCTACCACATGTGTACACATAGATCATCCAGTTGAAAACATCATAGGTGATGCTTCTGCAGATGTTCAGACAAGAAGAGGTGTGCTCGAAGGCTCCTGTTTGTTTACTTTGATTCAGAAGACTGGGTTGATTCATGAATGTTTATAAAGCTGCTTTATTGCCCAAGAGGAGCCAAAGAATGTTCATATGGCTCTAAAAGACAATTTTTGGGTAGAAGCTATGCAAGAGGTACTAGCTCAGTTCAAGAAGTTGAAAGTTTGGGAGCTAGTGGACTTGCCTGAAGGAGAGAAGGAAATAGGCACCAAGTGGGTGTTTAAATGCAAGAAAGACGACCGATGGATCATGATAAGGAATAAGGTTCGGTTGGTGGTAAAAGGGTTCAATCAGCAAGAAGGGATTCATTACAATGAAGTGTTTGCACCAGTAGCAAGGTTGGAAGCAATTCATTTATTCCTAGCCTTTGCTTCATTCAAGGGCTTCAAAGTTTACCAACTTGATGTGAAGAGTGCATGTCTTTACGGGAAAGTCCAACAAGTGGTGTATGTCTCACAACCAGACGGGTTTACTGATCCAGACTATCTAGATCAAGTATATCGACTTAATAAGGCATTGTATGGATTGCATCAGGCACCTAGGGCGTGGTATGAGACATTGTTAGCACATTTGTTAAAACATGGTTTCGAAAGTGGTCAGATTGATAGTACACTTTTTATTAAACGGAAGTAGGAAGACTTTCTGCCGGTACAAGTATACGTAGATGACATCATTTTTGGGTCATCTGATGACAACATGTGTCATGACTTCGAAGAGGTAATGAAGAGCAAGTTTGAGATGAGTGTGATGGGTGAATTATCCTACTTTTTGGGTTTACAAGTTGAACAGAAGAAGGATGGGATGTTTATACACCAGACGAAGTATGTGTATGACATTTTGTCTCGTTTCAAAATGGAAGATTGCGCTACTTTCAATACACCTATCTGTGAGAATCACAATCTTGGTCCAGATCATGTGAGTGTGGAGGATGTCGATCCAACTCAATATAGGGCAATGATTGGTTCTCTGATGTACTTCACTGCTTCAAGACCTGACATCATGTTCGCAGTATGTCTTTGTGCCAGATATCAAGCGTATCCAAAAGAGTCACACATGAAAGCGGTCAAGCGGATTCTTCATTACTTGAAGGGGAAACCTAAACTTGGGTTATGGTATCCAACTGCTAGTGATTTGAAGTTTGTTGCTTTCACTGATTCGGATTTTGGAGGATGCAAATATACAAGGAAGTCTACCACAGGTGGTTGTCAGTTCTTAGGAGGAAGGCTCGTTTCATGGCAATGCAAGAAGCAGTCTTACGTGTCTACCTCGACATGTGAAGCTGAATATATTGTTACGCGTAGCTGTTGCTCTCAGGTTCTCTGGATGCAACAGCAGATGCACGATTACGGTTTGAATTTCACTCGTACTCCTATTATGATAGGCAATAATTCCAATTTTTCAATCACTAACAATCTCATAAAACGCAGTCGCACAAAACATATTGACATTCGTCATCATTTTATACAGGATTGTGATGAAAAGAAATTAATTGAACTGCATCGAGTCGACACACTTGATAACCTGGCCGATCTTTACACAAAAGCATTTGACAGGGTACGTTTTGAACATTTAGTCGAGCTCAACGGGATGAGGAATCCTAAATAACCATTTTTCCATAAAACAATTATGTAAATAAATTTAGTGCTTTTCAAAAATCAAAAACATAAAAAAATAGAAAATCAAAGATGAGTTTTTCACTGTGTGAAAAAGAAGAAATGATAGTACATCAGCAAGTTAGACTGTCACACTAAAATTAAAAGTACATTGCTTAAGTGTGATAGCAGCTTCATCAGATGATGTACCAGTAGGCATAAAGCATGAAATAATCAACTTACCTTTGTGATACAAATATAATAAACTGTGTATGAGTGGCTAGCATATCAGTGGCGTATGGTTTTATAACCTTAAATCTTGCGTTGATAGATTGCCAAAATCTGAGGTTTTAGGTCTTTATATTGTTATTTCATCCGGGGTATCAAGGTTGTCCTTCTGCTTCATCCAGATATATGCTGACCTAGGCACAACAAGGATATCTTAAAAGAGCTAAAATGTCAAATCCCAAAAATTGAAGAAGCTCTCCTAGAGAGTCATTCAAATGTGCAAGTGGCATTATTCGTACCAAAATTTGGTATTTGTCCTAACCCTCGTTGGATATTGGTCTCTTTGCTGTACGGAAGTACTGACCTGATCACCAATTATTTAACGTTGTAAATCAAAAGGATGAATTTCGGTATACTCACCTACTACGATGAATTTTTGTGCATACCTTGATCCCGGGGGTATGTCCTGAAGTGGGACACACTAGTCTATCGTATAAATTATCTAAACAGATCACGAGGTAATGGTACTTGAAATGTTCATATATTTTGTTTAAGTGGATAAACAATACTGGTAATCGTCTTGAACTGCTTTTCATGAATATTGCATATAGAATTATAAAATGGTGTGAAAACAGTTTGATGTTGCTGATATGATCTTCTTAATGGTGATTCTCACAAAAACAGAGTGTTTATTATTTTGTTATTTATTTGCTTTCAGAAAATATAAAAATCCAAAATTAGTTCATTTTCTTGTAAATTCTTAATGCACGGATATTGGTTGTTCAAGGAGGAGTTCTTACCGATAGGGGGAGACAGGTGTTAGAAGATGAGTTCAAAATTTTTACGATCTTGCGGGTTATGTGTGCTTAAAATTTTGAGTATGTGGTTTGAGTTGAGAAGTGCTTAATCTGTGATACAATTTTACTATCTCTTGAATAATAATAATTTGTTTAACTTGTGTTGAAAAATTTTTATGGTTTCTCGAGATGTTTGTTTTATAGTAATACAGATTTATAGTATACAAATTGTGTTAGTAAGTTGCTGAGAAGTTTGGTGAAGAGGAGTTTGCTTGGATGCATGGTAGAACCACCTTTCTACATTGCAGACAAAGTTGAAGAGTTTTGAAGATTGCTATGCAAGTACTAAACAAGTTGTTAAAGCTGAAGCTATCCAAAGACCAATGTTTTTCAAAGACGTTGTAGATTGCAAGAAGACTGAAGACAAAGTTATTTTAAAAAGCTATTGTCAAGGGGGCGTTTGTTGGTGCATATTTGTGACAACAGCTTTGATTTGGTCTTTGGATATCTTGTAATTAGTAAAATGATAAACGGTTAGCGGGTTTAGTTTTAAAATAGTTGATTAGAAGTAACTGGGCTAAACTAGACACAATATAACACATGGTAGGCGAATTGGGCTTTAAACCCATTAGCAGTCCATGTAGGAAACCCTTGCCCAGTTGCACAACCTATCTCTATATATAGGGAGGTTTGCATTTGGGTTTAGGTTGCTGGTTCTGTAGCTGTGTTGCTGTTTTAGTTGTTCAAAGAGTTCGGAGAGAGTCTTGAATTGATTGTAAACCATTTTGTTGGATAATCAATAGAAGACAGTTTGAAGGAAATTGTTCTTGTTAGTGTTCTTGTTTCTATGAAATCTGATCTAGGGGATTCCGCACTCTAGATTAGATAGACGATTCTGTCAAGATCAATAAGGACTAGGGGACCTACAATCGTCCCAAGACTGTCATATGACTCAAGAACTGAAGCAAGTAGAGACATATGTTGTTTTGCTGTCTTTTCGTCAAAATTTTGTGCGTTTTAAAAATCAACGGCAATGTTGCATTGCAGAAATATTTGATTTGCATTGGATGATGGAGTGGTTTGATTGTTCTGAGGTTGATTTGATCCAAAAGAAGATTGTTGGCTTGAAGGTGTATTTGGATCAGCTGCTTGAAATGATTGGAAGCCACTTATCTGAATTGGTGGTGTACTTGGTGAACTATATGCACTGAAAGTAGTTTGAATCTTTGGCGCTTGGATTTTTGCAGCAAAACTGTTTTTGAAATAAAGATTAACATCTTATTGCACTTCACCTCTAATTCATGACCTTCCAATCTTTCGATAAAGCGAGGCAGCGAGAAATTGCTGTATTCAACTCCATTCTTTAAGATGGTTAAGTAAGTCGACCATTCACCTTGTGGTAGAGAATCAACTAGCTTGTCACAAGCTCTTCATTTGTCTTTACAATTCCTATTCTCTTCATATGAACCACTAGATGTCAATATCGCTCAATCAACTACTTTACCGTTTCTCCTTTGATCAGTGTGTATACATCGAACTCTTTGCGTAATAACGCCCTTTTGCTTTTGCGGATTTGAGCACTACCTTGAAATTTGAGTCGAAGAGCATTCCATAAAGATTGCGCATCATCATCATCATGTTTCAGTAAAGCCAAGATGTCTTCTTTAATCGATTGCTAAAGAAAATTCATCATTTTCTTTTCGTTGATAAACCTTTCCCGTTCAACATCAGAGAATTGAGCAAGGGTATTTTCAAGTCCATTTTCACCAACTGGTGCGATATATTTTGCCTCGATTGCAAACCAGCAAGTAAAGTGATTAGCTTGTAAGTTTTCAAAATCCCGTCAAAGTTTGGGTTTTATTAATGTGAACATGTGCAATCTGGAAGGGTGGATGCATGTACCCTGAGTTTTCTGTCTATCGCTAGAGTGTTGGAACAAATTCGCATTATCGGACCAGTCACTCTTACCTGAGAACTCTTGGGGTAAGTGTCCACTTATAGGCTAAAGCATGTCTTCGCGATACGTTATAAAGACCCATTTACTTTGATTAGTCACCGTGCGTCGTTTGTTTGTTTTTAAGTAACGAACGAATGACCACCATCCTTATATTTCGTCGATATTTTTAACATCTCTCTTCATTATCCAATGTCAATCACACATATTTTCCCTTATGTTTTCTTCTAGAATGCATCCTCGACGTAATACAACTCGAAATGCCGAAATGGTAGCTATGATCGCTCTGCAAATTGCTACTATACTCCCAAACCTAGTAACCCAGATAAACCAAGCAAATAATTACAATAATAACAACAACAATGCACCCGCACCGTGCAACTACAAACAATTTAACTCGGCTAAACCACTCAAGTTTACTGGGTCCGAAGGAGCGAGTGGACTCCTGCAGTGGTTTGAGAGTCTCGAAAGCACATTTCGTCATGTTCAATGCTCGAATGAGCGAAAAGTCGAGTTTGCATCGAGTGTATTCCAGAAAAGAGCACTTACATGGTGGAATTGTGTGATGAGAGATAGGGGTGCCGATGTGGCAATGACACAAACGTTGGAAGAGCTTCGAGCTCTAATGATGAGGGAATTCTGCCCACGTCATGAACAACGGGCACTGGAAGATGAATTCCACAATTTTAAACAAGATAGTGGAGAGCATCGTGCCTACACTGACCGTTACGAAGAATTGAGCTTGTTGTGTCTCGCCATGGTCACCCTGTTGGATAAAGCAATCGAGAGGTACATCAATGGCCTGCCTGACTCCGTTCAGGACATTGTTACTGGTAGCAACCCTACCACTGTTCGATAGGCTATCGAATTAGGCTGCTACCCTGACTGAGTCTAAGGTCAAGAAGGGGAAACTGTTTCGCAAGGGCGACAAGAAACAGGTAGCTAAGACCACTCAAGAGAAAACAAAGGAGAACAAAGTTGAGTCTTCCAAGAAGTCGAGGAAGCGTAAGGCTTCACATAACTTTGCAGTTGTTGCACAACCCAACCAGAACACTCAAAACCATCCAGCACATCCTCCTAGGAGGAAACTATATGCTGGTACTACACCGTTGTGCAACCGGTGCAATGGTCACCATCAAGCTCACATACAGTGTCGTCAATGCACATCATGTGGAAGATTCGGTCACATAGCCAATGTTTGTCGTTTGGCCCCAAAACAAGCTATTCAGAACCCTGTTCAACCCCAAGCCAACCCTGCTAGACCTCCGTTCCCACCTAGTTCTTGCTACAACTGTGGCGAGATGGGTCACTTTAGAAACAACTGCCCAAAATTGGTGAGCGCGAATGCAAATCCAGCCCCTGGATGTGTATTCAACATCAATGCCAACGAGGCTCATGCTGATAACAAAGTCATTAATGGTACATTCCTTGTTAACAATCATTCTGCTTCTATTCTTTTCGATTCGGGTGCAGATAGAAGCTTTATATCACTAGCCTTTGAACCTTTGCTTTCGATGCCTGTAACTATACTAGGAAAACCCATAACAGTGGAAATAGCTAGTGGTGAACCCCTTGTGCTCGACTATGTCATTCGTAGTTGCCAATTGAACTTGGGTAACCACCTTTTTCCCATTGACCTCACACCAATGCAACTCGGGAGTTTTGACATCATCATAGGAATGGATTGGTTAACCAAACACAATGCTGAGGTGATCTGTTTCGACAAGGTTGTTCATATACCTCTTTCATCTGGAAAAACCTTAGAAGTTCATAGAGAGAAACCCTCTAGTAGCCTAAAACTCATGACCTGTACCCAGGCCCAAAAATACTTACGAAAGAATTATGTAGCCTTATTGGCACATATCGTAGAGGAAAAAGGCATGGGCAAAACTGTTCAGGACATTCCCATTGTTCGGGAATATCCTGAGGTGTTTCCTAAAGAGCTACCTGGTTTACCCCCAGTTCGTCAAGTTGAGTTTCGTATTGACCTTGTACCTGGTGCCAACCCAATTGCTAAATCTCCTTACCGTCTTGTACCGTCTGAAATGCAAGAGTTGTCAAAGCAATTCCAAGAACTTTCAGACAAGGGATTCATTCGTCCGAGCTTTTCACCTTGGGGCGCTCCTGTCCTATTCGTGAAAAAGAAGGATGGATCCTTCCATATGTGTAACAATTATCGTGAGCTCAACAAACTCACAATCAAAAATCAATATCCCCTACCTCGCGTTTATGATCTCTTTGATCAACTACAAGGTGCGACCTATTTTCAAAGATTGATCTACGTTCTGGTTATGATCAACTTCGTGTACTCGAAGAAGATATTCCCAAGACTGCTTTTCGCACTCGATACGGCCATTACGAGTTCACTGTCATGCCTTTGGTTTGACAAATGCTCCTGCTGTCTTCATGGACTTAATGAATAGGGTCTGTAAACCTTATTTAGACAAGTTCATCATTGTTTTCATCGACGACATCCTCATTTATTCTAAGTCTCATGCCGATCACGAAGAACATCTTCGTCTAACGATGTAACTCCTGAAGAAAGAACAACTTTACACCAAACTCTCCAAATGTGAATTTTGTCTAAAAAGAAGTTCAATTTTTGGGACACATTGTTAACGAACAAGGTATACATGTAGATCCCGCCAAAATCAGTGCGATTAGGGATTGGAGTACACCTACTACTCCTACCGAAGTTCGTTCATTTTCTTGGTCTTGATGGATACTATCGACGATTCATCGTGAACTTTTCAAAGATCGCGGTTCCCCTCACCACTTTGACTCAGAAGAATAAACCTTTCGAGTGGGGACCCAAACAAGAGGAAGCCTTTCAAACACTGAAACAAAAACTTTGTGAAGCTCTTGTTTTACCCGACGGCAACGACGATTTCGTTCTCTATTGTGACGCATCAAACCTAGGCCTTGGTTGTGTTCTCATGCAAAGAGACAAAGTCATAACCTATGCGTCAAGACAATCTCCACACCTTATTATTGAACGAAGCTCATAAGTCTCGTTATTCAATTCATCCTGGTGTAGACATAATGTATAAGGATCTTTGAACCCATTATTGGTGGCCGAGTATGAAGAAGTACATTGCCTTGTATGTGTCTAAATGCCTAACTTGTCTTAAAGTTAAGGGAGAACATCAACGCCCCTCTAGTTTACTAGAGCAAACAGAAATACCGGTATGGAAGTGGTAGAACATAGCGATGGATCTCATCACTAAACTACCACGCACACCTAGGGGTCATGATGCCATTTGGGTAATCATCGATCGTCTAACAAAGTCAGCACACTTTTGGCAATTCGTGAGGATCTATCTGTTGAAAAACTCGCCAAGATCTACGTTGATGAGATTGTATCTCATCATGGTGTTCCTTTGAACATCATATCTGATCAAGATGCTCGATTCTCATCTCACTTTTGGAAGACCATGCCATCTACCATGGGAACCAAACTCAATCTAAGCACTGCTTATCATCCTCAAACAGATGGACAATCTGAAAGGACAATTCAAACACTAGAGGATATGCCTAAAGCATGTGTGATCGACTTTGGTGGTAGTTGGGATTCGCATCTACCATTGGTCGAATTCTACTACAACAATAGTTATCATGCCAACATCAATATGGCGCCTTTCAAAGCTCTATACGGTCGAAAATGTCGTTCACCTGTCTGCTGGAATGAGGTCGGTGAAGCTCAGCTCACTAGACCTGAACTCATTCACCACACAACAGACAAAGTCAAGAAAATTCACCATAACCTTCTGACGGCTAGAAGCCGTCAAAAGAGTTATGCGGACAAACGATACAAGCCCTTGAAATTCCAAATTATTGATCACGTCCTTGTCAAGGTGTCCCCTTGGAAAGGTGTGATTAGATTTGGAAAGAAAGAAAAACTTGCACCACGATATATTGGACCATTCAAGATCGTTGAGAGAATCGGAAAGGTCGACGACCGACTTGAGCTACCTCCTGAACTTGGGAATATTCACCCAACATTCCACGTGTCCAATTTGAAAAAGTGTTTAACCGATACAAACCTCCACATTCCCCTCGACAAAATTCACGTTGATGACACTATGCACTTTGTCGAGAAACCTATGGAGATATTGGACCGTGAAGTCAAGAAACTCAAGCGTAGACGTATACCGATAGTTAAAGTTCGCTAGGAAACCAAACGTTGCCCAAAATTTATTGGGAATGAGAGGATCATATGAAAGCAAAATATCCACATTTGTTTTCACAAAGTTTCCTCTAATTAAATTTCAGGATGAAATTTCCAAAAGTAGGGGAGACTATGACATTTGTGCCTTTTCAATCATTACACAATTCAAACAATTTCGTATTCAATGAAACTGTGTGTTTTATTTCCAAATATTTTTGTATTCAAAAAAATCTTGTATTTTATTGATGAGAATGCAAAAATGTCAATCGTTGCACAATTTCGATCATTTTCGTGTTCGAAAGCGTTTTACGCATTTTTGCGAAACGCATAACCGTACAACCAAATGAAATCAACATCCACGACATTTTTCGCGCATAATCCAAGTTACACATGTCCTAACACCTTTATATAACCTAAATATTAGGTTAAAGGGGTTAAAAATGGCAAACAAGGGAAAATACAAGTCCAAGGGCCAAAAACGTCAAAAAAATAATAAATATTTATGCTTCTTCACCAAGTTTGCCACCTATCTCCAATTTTTGACACCTAGCACTCACTTTGCCACACTTAATATGGTGTTGACATATGTTAGGACACCAATCCACACTTGAGGACACTTGTCATCACCTCCTTAATCCTAAAATACTATAAATACCCCATGATTCTTCCATTTTTTTCACACCACTTCAAAACACTTCAATGCAAAGTGTGAAGTTCTCTTTCTATCCTTCTTGGAGCTTGTTTCCAACCTTTGGAAGCCTCCTATCTTGAGTTTCGAAAGTGTTCTTCAACACGAGTAAGTACTCTTCCTAGTTCTTTAATTTTTTTAGCTATTTTGGGCTAAAAGTCGAACAGTTTGGCAACCTGATTGACTTTTGGTTCCGCCATATTTGGTCAAGTCAAAGTTCAATTGAGCTCTGAAACGTGATCGTAATCACGAAGGTTATAATCCCTAACGATTTCACCTTCTGATTCCCACGTTTACTAGTCAAAGTGACCAATCAAATTTCGGTCAAAAGTGCGCATGATGTGCATTTTACGACCAAACTATTTTTAGGTATCAAAACACCAAGTTTTGATACCAAATATGTTTTATAAACTTAGTTAGACGTATTTTGACATGTCTAACTCGTCACTTCTAGTTTAGTGCTTATTTAGGGTCGTAAGTCGAGCGGTCTTGACCATCGCTTTGACTTTCGAATCTGACCCGTTTGGTCGATCTTAGGATCCTACCAAACACATATTTATGACCATAGTTATATAGGGAATAACCTACTGAGGTTATAACTTATGGTCACATCGTTTGGTTAGTGTCATGATAAGTTACTTCTATATTTTAAAAAAATATGACCAAAATGCCCTTTTGCGCATAAATCCATTTAAACACATGTAACCGAACTTTTCACATATAAACTGATATTTTAACATTTTCAAAGATGCTTGGGCATTTAATACTTATCATAGGACATGTTTAACCATCCGATCACATGTTTAAGCTAATGACCCGTTAAAGTAGCGTAAACTACCTTAACGAGTCATAATGGGTCAAAAGCACTTAGGATCCTTTCCAAATCAGAATGTTAAGTTCGTTAAACCATATCACATGAGTTCCAACACTCGTTTGGTTTATAAGACTTCATTCCATCCGATCTCCCGTTTGTAGTCCCGACACGCTAACATATTTATCTGACACATTAGGACACGTTTGAGCTTTTTTTGTTTCGTTGATCAAGAACATTTTCGCAATCCCAAGTGAATACATAGCCCCCCTCTTTTACGTTTTCAAATGTTTTGGGGTGATTCATATGTGCCTATAATTATTTTCAAAATTTTAAAAACAATATACATGGTTTATTTATACAAAAATGATTTTCAAAGTGAGTACATAGTTCCCTCTTTTACGTTTTGAAAATGTTTTGGGGTGACTCATATGTGCTAAATCATTTTCAAGTTTTCAAAAACAATGTCTATGTGTTATATAAAAAATAATACGATTTCAATAATGTGAACAACTTGTTTATGCATTATCCATAACACCAATAACATTCATTAGCTTTGGCCGAGCCAACCAGTAGTATGTTATTGTACCATAGGACTGACAATCCCATTATCGGACTGTTCGCTGGATTTGGTGGAAGTTTGGGTAATGACAGAAACTGTTTCTGAAATCATTTTTTGATTTGTTAGTCTAGTTAAAGAGACCCTTTGGTGGTATAGTCAACAAAGGTTTGAATGTGTTCATATAAGAAGCATCAAAAGTTTTCACAATTAAAAACACGGATGATTTGCTTATGACATGGACAATTGGTTTATGACACAGACGATTGATCTATAACACGGACAAATGGTTTATAACACGGACAAATTGGTTTGAACAATGCCACGCAATGATTTTCACTTAAAGATATAAACCATATTAAGTTTTCTTTCGAATCAATATCTTACAAGGTTTTTTTACAAAAGAATGTTTTTGTCAAGATTGATGGCTATAAGGTTTTCACAACTCTTACCAACTTGTTTTAGTTAGTTAGTTGTATTGCAATATCAAACACTTTTGATACGAGGTTTTCACTTAATGACTCTTGTAGTCGGACGAGGTGTTGCAATATGTATACAAGACCACGAATTTGACACACTCACAAACCTATGTCGCCGGCATTTTTATGCTGACTCTCTTTTCACATATGTTTCAGGAATCAATACTTGATAATATGATGCATGCTTCACGTAGGAATGGACGTGGGCCTTAGTGACTTAAAACACGAAAGACAGTTTATTTATGTGTTGTTTCTGTTTATCCCAAGACAATGTAAACATTTTACTTAATCAAACAAAATTTTAAATTCCATGAGTTGTGAAACAATAGTCCTGTCACATGACTCCCGGACGTTTCCGTCGCAGTTTGTTGTTTTACGCGGTCAGGGTGTTACAGCACAAGTTTTGATGATCTAGGAAGAAAATGGAGCTCCAAGAGAGCCCTAATGGTCCTCCACCTTTGCTATCATCTTGGATGGTCTTGAAATGACTTCAAAGTGAGTTAAATGAGGTGGTTAATGGTGGTGGAATGGAGGTGGTTGTAGCCGTGTGAAAGAGAGAGAAAGATGGAAGATGGTTTCAAATTTTTGAAGTGAAAATGATGATCGGGGGGGGAGGGGTTAAGTGTAAATATTGGTTATAAAATGTGTTGGAAAAAATTGATATTTAGGTGTTTAGGTTAAGTATGGTGATTAGGGGTTGATCTTATATCATTAGTAAGTAATTAGGGTTTAGGGTATTAATCAATGTTAATTAGTCCTCTTGACTAATTGGTATTAGTGTCGGATAACGAAAACGTCACTAGTTCACTCATTGGTACGATATCGGCTAATATGCAAATTTTATTATTTCGTACCAGGAGATTTGGTTTTCGACCACCATAAGTGCCATGGCGTCTATTTAGAGCACTTCCGATATAGAAATATGATTAACTAGTTCACTATTCGAGTATATGTTGAGTTTGGATGGCCGAAACGCTTCGCGTTGAATTATTCGCTCAATATGGGCAGTTACATATTTTGTCGTCGTACATTCCCGGGAGTTGTGTTTCCGTGACCTCAAGATAGTTGAATGGACTCCGAGTCTCAAATGAGGCATAACTAGTTCTTTAGACTAATGTATGAGGCTATCGGCCATTAAGGTCTTTGTCGGTTCGACAATCGGTCGCTTTCCGGTCAACTTGTGCACTGCTTGTCGTACAACCGGAAACCATGTCTTTTATGTAGTTATGATATTCTCATATTGTTTTAGAGTGTTTAACATTGTTTTGTTATAATTCTGGAATCCGAAAAATACCGAATTAATGTTGCAGACAATTTGAAATTGTCGTCTTTTTTTGGTCGAAACGGACAATTTTGTAATTTATGTGTTGTACCGAAAAGTTATGTATTATTGAAATAGGTGTTCCTACATTAGTGTTTTCATACATATATATATATATATATATATATATATATATATATGTATATATAAGTGTGTCCAACAGTTTCTACCAACACTTTTAGGGAATTGTTTGGTTTGTTTCGCGTCGTAACGGAAACTAGTATATGTTTTGATCTGATTTACTTGTCCTAATACTTGTGATGTGACGTACGACTCAGTATCGAAATCGAATTTCGATAAAATTCATGAGATTATGTAATACAAATAGTGATTAGATTGTACATAATTACTTGTTATTTGCCATTTGTCACAAGATAGACTTGCCAGCATAAAAACAAGAAACTTTAGACGTTATCAATTGGTAACAAAGTCTAAATTTCTAAAAAGTATAAAAAGTCATAAAACACCATAATATCAATCATAAAAAACACCATAAATCCACAAATAAGATAATAAAGATTACTAAAACATCATTTATGTAGATTTTGTGTTGTGTTTTGGATGATAAAGCTCTGATTATGGAATGAGAAACATTATTGTGTTTTATGTTGATTAGCATGTTGTGTTTTATATTTATAGTTCTACGATAGTGGGCTATCTATCAACGCAAGATTTAAGACCATGAAATCATATGCCGATGGTATGTTACCCACATAATATATATGTTCATTATAATTATATCACTTGGTATCTTTCTGCCATTTGAGCGCTATGCCTATCGACATATTGCGGTAGATCCTCGTCTTTTCAGATTCGATACCTTACATGTGTTAATAAATTATTTAGCACGAATATTTATTTCATTTCCCTGAACGTATTTCTCCTCCTAAATTTGTGCAAAAGTAGAATATTATATGCTGAATTTAGTTATTCTATTATAAAAACCCCGGGTTTTTTTGTTAATGCTCAGTTGGTGAAACACATCATTTTTAAAAGATCCACAAGCACCTTGAATCTCAAGTTGCTTTCAGGTTTTGTAAAAAGATCCGCTGTATTTGCATCAGTATGGATCTGTTCAAGTTTAGTCAGTCCCCTGTCATAGCAATCTCGAATAAAATGAACTTTGATATCAATGTGCTTGGTTTTGGATTGAAAAACATGGTTTTAAATAATTTGGATATCGGCATCATTATCACAACAAATATTAGTGTTAAGATAAGTGAAGCCGTAATCCTCATGCTGGTATTGCATCCAAATAACTTGGGAGCAGCAAGTAGATGCCGCAACGTATTCTGCATTCATAGTTGAGAGTAACACTGTTTGTTGCTTTTTTTCATTGTCACGAGATGAGTCTGTCTCCCAAGTATTGGCATCCAACTTATGTAGATTTTATATCCCTGTCTGTACCTCCAAGGTTACTATTAGAAAAAGCGAACATATCAAAGTTAGAATCTCTAGGATACTGGAGTCCAAGTTTTGGAGATCCCTTCAGGTATCTAAAGATTCTTTAACCGTAGTACGATGATAAAGTTTAGGATTAGCCTGATAACAAGCACATTGACAGACGGCAAACATAATGTCTGACCGACTAGCTGTCAAGTACATCAATGAACCAATCATAGATCGTACGATGTCTGATTAACCGCGCTTCCTTCAATATCCTCTTTCAACAAAGGATGTTCAGCAATGGGGGAGTCCATGGGCTTTGAATCTGTCATGTCGAATTTTGCAAGAATGTCCTCAACATATTTGCCTTCATGAATCAAAATTCCTTGACTGCTCTGATGAATTTGCAAACCTAAGAACATTGTCATTTCACCCAACGAGCTCATTTTGAACTTCTTTTTCATTACTTCCTTGAATTCCTTGCACATATTTTCATTGGTTGACCCGAAAATAATATCCTCAACATAGATCTGAACAATAATAATATCCTTGCCAACATGCTTGATGAATATCATTTGCTCTATCATCCCCCGAGTATATCCATAAGCAAGTAGATGCTCTGTTAAGGTTGTATACCATGCATGAGGTGCTTGGTGTAGCCTACATAAAGCTTTATCTAACTTATAGGCATAGCCTTGTTTCTCTAAATCAACGAACCCATGGGTTGAGCGACATAAATTTCCTCCTTGACCTTCGCGTACAGAAACATCGTCTTCACATCCATATGGTAAATAGTAAATCCCATGTAAGATGCATATGCCAAGAAGATGCGAATGGCTTCCAGTGGTGCCACCGGCGCGTACACCTCGTCATAATCTAGTCCCTCTATCTGCCGGAAACATTGAACCACTAATCTTGCTTTGTTTCTCATGATCAGTAAAATGTGATGTTTAATGGTGGAAAAGTGGTGATTTAGAGTGGTGGTGGTAGCCGTGAATGGTGAGGGATTTCAAGGGGTTTCTTTTTATTTTTTTTTGTGAAATGATATAAGGAAGCATGATGATGATTTATATAAATCTTCTAGTCAAACTCACATCTTTCCACCATACGTAGATCTTTATTTTTCAACATAATCAAGTGGGTGGGGGCCCACTTGAAATTGCCTACAAGACGGGGGGGGGGGGGGGTTAAGTGTAAGCTTTTATTATAACATGTGTTGAAAAGTAGATATTTATGTGTTTAGATTAAGTATAGTGATTAGGGGTTGGTCTTACATTATTAGTGAGTAATTTGGGTTCAGGGTGATAATTAATATTAATTAGTACCCTTGACTTATTAGTATTAGTTTTGGATGACAAGAACACCACTAGTTTGCTCATTAGTACGATATCGATTAATATACGAACTTTATTGTTTCACACCGGAAGCTCTGATTTTAGACAACCATTAGTGCCCCGATGTTTATTTAGGCCATTTCCGGCTTCGAATTATGGTAAACTAGTTCGCTAGTCGAGAAGATGTTGAGTTTAGGTGACCGAAACGCTTCCCGTTTCATTATTCGCTTAATGTCGACACTTATATATTTTACCGTAGAACACTTCCGGGAGTTGTGTGTCTGTGACCTCAAGATAGTTGAAGGGATTCAGATCTCAAATGAATCTTAACTAGTTCTCTAGATTAATGTATGAGGCTATCAGCAATTGAAATCTTTATTAGTTCGACAATCGGTTGCTTTCCGATCAAGTTGTGCACTGCTTGTCGTACAACCGAAAACGATGTCTTTTATGTATTTTTCATATCCTTATGTTGTTTTAGGGTGTTTATCATTGTTCTGTTACAATTTCGGGATCTGCAAAATACCGAATTAATGTTGCGGATGAATTGAAATTGTCAACTTTTTAGCCGAAACGGACAATTTTGTAATCCAGGCGTTGTACCTAAAAGTTATGTATTATTGTAAGATGTGTTCCCACATTAGTGTTTTCATGTATATATGGACTCAGTTATGGCATTAGCATGCCGTTATTCATTGTTTTGTTTTGTTCCAGCGGTTTTACTGACATGAATAGTGCAACCGCGAATAGTGTGCCCAACACTTTTAGGGCATAGTTTGATTTGCTTCACGTCGTAATGGAAACCAATATATGTTATGATCTAATTTACTTGTCCTAATACTTGTGATATGACGTACGAATCAGTTACGAAATCAAATTACGATATGCATGAGATTATGTACCAAAAGTAGTGATTAGATTGTACGGATTTACCAGTTACTTGCCATTTGTCACATTTGAGACACTCGTTTTAGACACAAAAGCATCTTAACGATCTGTTTTTGTTGTCGTTAAGAGTGGGGCTCGCCAAAACCCAATAGATCTATCACATTCGTTCCTTGGTAATTGATTATTCATTAATAGTCCCTTTATATTATCCTATCCGCATGTGATCTATAATATTTTCATCTTCAAGCTTAATCATATCAATTGTAACATGTATACTTCCTTGAGCGTTTAAAACTATCAACGTTTAAATAAAAAGGGGAAACATGAACTCACATATTTGCGTCCTATGCAAATCTCTAGGCGATGTCTGATTCTGCGTTTGTGTCTCAACCTACAAGTGTTATATTCTCGTTAGACACTTAGATTTATGTTTGTTTTGGTACAAGTCTTTCATCTTGAATTCGTAATTAGACTTATATTTGTTTGTTTTTCTTTGTTTGTATTTATATATATTATATATTATTTTTGTTTTGAATGGGCCTAGCCCATAAGTTAAGTTTAATAGCCCAATTCATATGTTTTGTTGTATGAGCCTAGCCCAATTGAATTTTATAAGAGTGAGCCTAGCCCAAATGAATTATAAAAGTGGGCCTAGCCCAATTGGTTTATAAAAGTGGGCATAGTCCAATTTAATTTATAATAGTGGGCCTAGTTGATTTATAAAAGTCGGCATAGCCAATTGAGTTTATGAAAGTGGGCTTAGCCCAATTGAGTTTTTATAAAGTTTGCTTAGCCTAATGTTTATGTAAATGAGCTGTGTCCATGTTTAAGATTACTTGTATATAAAAATTTAGTTTTGTAAAAACTATTAGATATTTTATATAACTTATTTTTATAAGTTCTAGTATATATAAACTTTAGTAAATATATATATATATATATATATTTCGTGTGACGGTTCGTTTGTTGATTTCAACCGTTTCGTTCGTGTCGTTCGTTTCGTTCGCCTTCGTTCGTTTCATTTGTGTCATTTGTTTTGTTCATGTCGTTCATTTTTTTCATGTGGTTCGTTTCGTCCATTTTGTATATTTTGTCCGAATTGTCCGATTTATTTATTTTGTCCAAGTTTGGACACTATGTGTTATACTTGTCAAATTTGAAGTATATTTATATTTGTATTTTGTAAGTATTTAAATTAGTATGTATTTCCTAAACTTTTATAAATACATACAATAACTACACACATTTAAAAACACATATTTTTGGTAATTTAAATATATATTTCATATTAAATATATATTTAACTTATTTTTAGTTTAAGAAAAGTCTAATGATGTTTAATCTTAAATATTTTTCACCCAAACCTTGTATAATCATGATTAAAATCTGTAATAATTTTTAATCAAAATAATCTTTAGTTTAAACATACTTTAATCATAATTAAATTTTATAAAAATTTGCGGTAGTTTCCCTAAACTATGGACTTTTCACATGTTTTATAAACATGATTTTATATACTTTTTCAAATCAACAACTTTTCAATATAAACTAAAAATCTTAAATTAAAGCATTACGAACTTGTATGTAATCTTGTCTAGTTCAAAAAATCATATTTTAAAGTGTTCATCTTTACTTTTCTCAATATGTTCATGTAAACTTTTTAGTTGAACAAAAGCTTTATGTAAACTTGTTTATATATCTTCAAGACTTTACTTTTATAACATGATTTTTATATAAATCTATACCTTACATGCTTTATAAAAATATTTTTAAACAAGATTTCAAGTTCATAATATTTATAAACATGCATGTGTTTAGATCATACTTTTAAACATGATTTTGCAAGATCAAGTTTACTACAAAAACACAACTTCATAGATTATCAAGAATCATAAAGATAACATATAATCATCTTATTTTGTTTAGTTTTTGTTAGTGTTTCATGTGATTTTTAAATAAGCTTCAAGATGATTACTTATACATTTGTGTTTAAATATAAAATCAGAAATGTAAGTACAAGATTTGAAGCTTACTATTAGCTAGAGATGAACTAAATGAATATGATGAAAAGATGAAGATTCAAAGCTTCAAGTCTTGAGAAAATGCTTGAAATAACTTATATCAACTCACAAAGAAGAGGTGAGTGGGTGGGGGACCCACCATAACTGATTGGGGGGGGGGGGTTGGTTTAGGTTTTATTTTTTTATAAAGTTTGTTATATTTTATAAACTTTATAAATTTGGATGATTTAGATGGTTAACTAACAATTCAATACATTATAGTGATGTTAAAATTTGTTTAAATAGTTCACTAGACTTTTCGTTTTGTTGTTCGGATGATGGATTCGGCTCATGTTTGGTACCGGTTCAAAAACCGACAATTTATACTACTATCGTGGAATTGTTTACATATTCATCTTTTTGATATTTTTTATGCCCAAAATTCATTATCTAGTTCGTTGGACTAATAAATTTGGTATTTTGGTCATAGTTTTTTTTTACAAGCTTTGTTATCGGGTAGCTACCGAATGAGTTGTGTAGCTTTAACCGGTAATGTTTATATAGGGATTTTTGTGTTGTTTTTAATACCCTATATATTTGTTATGATAAATATTATTTATTTTTGGATTTTGGACATTTGCTGTTTTGTTCTGTGTAATGCTGTACATTTATGTAGAATTGGTGAATATCTCTGCGGACTAGACAATTTAGTGTTTGTTTAATTTTTCTTGAAAGTATTATTTGTAAGTTGTTTCTAACTAATGTTTCTATGTAATATTTGGTGCGGACATATTGTTATGTTTCGTTTTTTCCATGTCGGGCTGTACTACAACTAGTCCTGACAGGAATAGTGTGTTTGTATTTCTGCCACCAGTCTAGGACATAGTTTTGTACGGTTTCTAATTGTGGCGGATTTGTTATCATACAAAGCTATGATATTGTTAATTGCTAGACTTTTAAGACTTAATTAAATAAAATTAAGTTAAATATGTGAAAATAAATCATATAATAAATGTTTATGTTGTATCAAATTATCGGTATTTTTGCCGAGTGTCACATGAATCTTATCATTTTCTTCAACCAGACGACCAACCGTGGTGAGTTGATGACAAATGTGCTTGTGTTTTCTCCCAGACTCGGTAACTAATGATGAGCCTTTCATAGTTTCTGTAAGTTGGTCCCTTAGATTTTGGACACACTCAATGCAAGTATTACTATATGTGGAGTCGAGTGCAGCCACATTGAATAGGGGGGGAGTGGTGAGACCAATAACTTTAGCAATAGCTTCTTCGTAGAGAGGGACATTTGGTATCATAATAGTTTTTCGGCCATTAGCGACCCACAAAGTGAACTGAGGATTGGTGATTGTTTGTCTCCTTGACCAAGTTTAGGGGTGGGGGCAATAGAAGTTGCATCAACATGGGAGGCGAGGTCTTGAAAAGCAAGGATTAGTAGGATTTGACTACGCCAATAGAGGTGGTTGGTAGAGGTAATTTTGATAGAAAGCATATGCATGAGGGTGTTAATGGAAAGTGAGGCCTTAGGTGAAGTGGAGGATGATGCCATGGTCGTTGGAGTGGGAAAGAGGGGGAGAGGATCAGTGAAAGAGAAGAAGAGAAAGGGTTGGGATGTTGGAAGGAAAAGGCTCTATACAATGTGATAATGTAAATGCCTACCTCTCAATGATCAGGTACAAGAATATATAAACTTGAATAAGATACATCAGTGTACAAATTAAATGAAGAAATAATACCTAACTACATTAAGGGTCTAACTTTGTTTGACAATTACGTATGTTCCAAATATCTCTTTGTGTTTTGGAGGTTTGGGTTGTTGGATATAGGATGTTTATGATCGATTAATCAAAGTTACTATTAAGGTACAATTTGAATAGTTACACTTTGAACTACAAACAAGTTATAATATTTAATTTGTTAATTATTAGTTCATGAAATGCGGATAATTAGTTAAGGAAATTAAATATTTGGTTAAATATTTCATTAAATAATTAGTATAGAAATAATTTAACATTAATCATTAATAGAAACATTTAATAGATATGAGTGATTATTATTTAATTGTTAAATAATAATGATAATTAGGTTCATATTTATCAAATAAATATAAACAAGTGGAGTGTTTATATATGATTAAACTAGATATACGCCCAAGTACGTTGGTAGCCATCATGATTAATCGCAAAAAAAAAACATAGTAAATATTTAACACTAAACAAGATTTCAATTCAATGTATCATAGTGGATGACAAAATTAATTTTAAAAGTGAAGCGAATATAATTTCGTATTTTCCTAAACCATAACGACTCCTAAGTTAGCCTATGTGAAATGAAACAAAATGTTACCAATAGACATAAACAAATCTCTTCTGTAGCTGCACTCGAGTGATATGCTAGATAAAGACTGTGACTTATAACTTGATTCAAATCACCATTAGGCTTAGAAAAAAAATCATTATTCTAGTTGCGAATGATATACATTCGCCGTGCGATAACAACACCATTACCTTGAAACCATCCACACTAGGTATACACGTGCCAACAAAAAAGTCTGCATATGAAAATGTCGACATACGATGCTGATATAACCAATCTAGAGAAGTCGGAAAGATAAACGCGTGTACCGCAGACGTGTAGGCTAGGTTAAGAGCCCACTCAAGCAATAAACCAAAATAATCAAACACAAAAGCTCAAAAGACAACCATACAAATCCTAATAAAGCAATAATGCAAGTAGTACAACAACATGAGGCACAATCAAGTCCGTAATTCATAGTATATAATACAAATCCTAACTTTACAGCTGGAGTAAAAAATCAAACTAGCCACAATTTCATATGATTAATAGCAAGAAAACTATATTGCTTCACAAGAGCTACATAAACCTAAGCATGCAAAAAGTAAATGGTAAAAAAAGAAAAACAAAGGTACTGTGAAAAGCGGTACATTTGGCAATACACGTGGCAAGGACAAAATGGAGTACAATTGCTATAGCAACGCGTACAACATGGACATTAAAAATGCACTAAACATGCGGAGAGTACAAGTACATGATCATATTTGCAGGCTCGGGCGATATAGTAGGCATGGTTGCTTTTAAAAAGCCATCTCGGCCTACTACCTTAAATGATTATCATCATCGCATAGATTAGGGCATATAACATCAAAGACTCAACAAATCTTCATCGCCTAACTTTACAAACACGTCAAACGAAACCAATGCTACACAATACATAATTATACCATTGAGGGTCATACATATATCAAAACACAATACAGTTGACTAACCAACACACAACACTCACATATTCAAACACTTTGTTGATGTAGAATATCTATCGCCTACTTCTTTGGGTCTTGTCCGTGTCTGTAATAGGGCTAAATGTTAAGTTTGTGTTTTGTATGTTTAACTTTGCGCGAATTGAAAGTTCACTTCGTACGAAGGTAGCATGTTAGGTTCGTGCAAAGATAAACTATCTCCGTACGAAGTGAGGACTCTATTCTTGCACGAAGTGCAATATCTATATATAGGTGTGCTAGGGTCTTGAGTCTGTAGCTATTTTGTTGATTGATACGGCGAAGCCCTGTCAGATTTCTCTCAGGATTGTAAACGTGGATTTGAATTAATGAAACATAGAGATTAAACGGTAAATCTTGATATTATCACTGGTTTAAAATGAATTACGCACATAACGAACTACGTAAAAAAACTAGGATCGAGCTTATTGGATGAGCAGATCCTCACAAGTGGTATTAGAGCTAGAAGGCTTGATTTGAAGACATTTGATCAAGATTTTACTTCTGTTCTACACATTTTTTTTCATCTTTTTATCATTTCTCAGAGTTTGAACTGACAAAATGGACTAATTTTTACAAGAACTACTTAAAATTGACTAATAACAAACTCTTGAAAGAATCAAGCCTAATCAACTGAAATCATGATAAAAACATCAAAAAACGTGAAATTTTGAAACTTACCTTCGCACGAGCTTAAAAGTCACTTCACACGAATATAAATTTATGTTCGCATGAAGAGAAATATTTCTTAAAAGTTGAAAAAGTTACCCACGTACGAAGTTAAAACTCACTCCATATAATGTGAAACTTTTACAAATTTTGGATTTTATCTTCGACGAAGATAGATCTGAAAATTGGTATTTTTACTTCCTACGAACTTGAGATTTAATCGTTTTGTATTTATCTTCGTCCCAGGTTAACTTCGCACCAAGCAAGTTTTTGACAAAAATCTCGACGAAATGAATACCGAACTTTTCAACGCATTCGCAACATCCGTAATCGACAGTAGTAGCTCAAAGTCTAAATCTCGACAATGAAATGCGGTGTAACATCCGCCGAAAACGGATCTTACAAAAAACCCGACTTATTTTGTAACCTGGATCCGAAGTGTCATAATGAGACCGTAACATTCGTAAAAAACGTACCCTAAACCCCGTTTACTTGATTAATATATTTAGTTAAGATATAATAATAATAATAATGATAATAATAATAATAATAATAATAATAATAATAATAATAATAATAATAATGAAAACACCAATAATATTGAATTAATTATGGATGATGGTAGTTTAAACTTCATACGTTTAAACTTGAAATGAAGTATTTTAGTATTATTTGTTATTGTTGAAAATGGTACACATTAGGAAATCGAAAGCTGCATAAATATATATATTTATAATAAATCGGCTATTTACTTTTGCCTTATAGAACATAAATATATGCATGTAATCAATGAGTTTAAATTGTACACTTTATTTTTTTTCCACCGTATGTTTTTCCTTTAAGTAATTGATGGAGTCATTAAAGCATGCAATAATAACCAATTTGAAACATCAAATTCTTTGTTAAATGATACATGCAAATCTGTAAGAACACAATGATACCAACATCATAGGAAGACTCCTCACAGTCACAAAATCTACCTCACGATCACACACACTCTTACCCTTTTTTCGGTCTTTCTGCTTGGTTTCCACCCACCGCTTATGACGATTGTCGCTGCTGGCTGTGAACGAACCGAGTCTTCTTTTGACCTTTGGTGCTGCTACGGGTTATTGGTGGTCATTCAACGAGCAAACACGTTCTCTCTATTCGCAGACAACACGAACCCCAGCCGACAGTCAACCTTTAATGGCCATGACATACTTTCCGAGTCATCGTCCATACAACATAGTTTCCTAGGTGCGTCTCACAAACCATGGTCAACGGCTCCGAAACACAACACCCGGAGTGTTGTCGCGCTACTGTTAGAACCTTAAATGGTCCTAACTACCCCTTTTTCTACTTCGTTTAAGGTATTATATCAATCCCGACTTCTGTTAAAAAGATCATCCTTTTTCTTTCACACACGAAAGTGACACAAAACTTGAAACTTATTATGTTTTGGGGGAATAATCATGAAAATCAACATATTCAATATATTATCATTAATAAATACATATAAAACATAATAATGTATAATTGGCGATGGAAGTTAATTTACACTCAACAAATATAAATATTTGTTTATACATATTTTTCTATAATAAATCTATTTTTCTATAAGCCCCCAAAACTAATACAGTGTGTCAAAAATTATTGTATAAGACTTATAAATTGGTGTTAGTTTTATATTATGTCTATAGCTCTAGAACAATGCTTTTTATGAATAGCAGACGAAGGGAATTGGTTGTTTATATATTTATCAAAGGGAACGGACATAATATGTTAAATACAAATCTCTTATAAAATATATGATTTTTTAGATAGCTTTATATAACTACAAAATTGAATTATTGGGAAAGCTTTATTAAATCCAAAAGTATTTTTTTATGTTTGAAAATACAAGTTTGAATTTTATTTATCTGTTTCGAGACAACACTTCTTATTCTATTCTCACCCATTTTCTTAGTTATTAAATTATAAATTTAAAATATAAATAATTTAAATTGAACTTTACATAACTCGATATTTTACAAAACCTAGATGTAACTTATACATCGTTTCTTTTAAATTGCGAACACATTTTTATAAGTATGCAAGAACTTAATTAGTTTTTTATAAAGAATGATTGTGCTTAAATATTTATTTCACTTAAAACACACGAAACATTAAAGGAGCGGTTCGCAATATTGATTTTACATAAAATTATCTATAGGTTATTATGAATCTATGCCAGAGCATGATAGCGCTTGGAAAATATATCGTTGTCTTTTGGAGCTTGTCATTTCCTTCTTGTGCGATATTACTCGTGGAATCAATCTTTGCAAGCTGTTACTAGATTCGACTATTTTCTCTATTTTTGACATTAACTCTTTTAGGGTGTATCTAGTACTTTATTTTAAATTTACTATTTAAATTGATAACATGCTATTCGATATGTTTGTGTGTCACTTGATGCTAAATTCTATTGTTTCTCAATACGTGCATCTATGTGTTACTCGTTTTGTGTCATAGGTTTTGCATGGATCCGCCTGGCTGACCGGTTCTCCACGGCCATGGGTCGAACTCGGTATCTCTATCATTGTTTCGCGGATTGCCTTTCGGGGCTTGAATCTCTATATGTCTATGGTTACTATTATTGTTATGGTGTGTTGCTTATGAGATATGGGTTGAATTATTGTTATATTGAAAGAACTAGTTTCACATTTAATAATGCATGTTATAAAATAACGTTTTTCAAGAAATAATAAAACAAAAATGTTTCTAAATAAAAACCAAATCTATTCACCAACATGTTTGTTGACCCAAAACTCTTTTACGCGTGATACAGGTACACGAGGGTGGACATATTTTGAGTTGAAGACATGTAGGATTGCCTTAGTAATAAACCAGCTATGATATGTTGCTTTTATTTATTTGATTTTGTAACTTGGTATTAATATTTGAATTCTATCTTATGTGTAACAATTTAATATTTATGCTTTAATTATTTAAACTTATAATAGTGTCATAAGCTATGGGCAATCATCATACCCCGTACCTTTCCGCTACAGATCGGGGTGTGACATGGGGACTATGACTAAACCCCCAAAGTTGATGTGTTTAGAAGATTACTATGATTGGAACGAGAGGTTCGTTAACTGGGTACAAGTAAATCACTTCGATTGCTGGTACGCCATTGAGGAGAATACGCTGTACCTGGTTGTGAAAACGGGCTTGAAAAGACATTAACACAATTTACTCAATGAGAGAAAGATAAATTGTCAGGGAAACGAAAATGATTAACATCTTGCAGCAAGCTTTTAAAGAAGATATATTTGCTCTTTTGCAAAATGACAGTGACTCTCAATTTGTTTGGAATGCTTTGAGGGTGAAATTTCAAGGAAGCACCCGGATGATTGGAAGCAAGAAAGCGTTGTTGAAAAAGGAGTTTGATATCTTTAATCTTCTCAAATGTGAATCAATGAAGTAGTTAATTGAAAGATATTGTCACCTGATGGTCGAGATGAAAAGATTGGGAATCCAAAAGGAGAACGAAGTGTTAGTGGACAAACTGGCTGATTCACTACCTGAAGGAGAATGGTCTACCTATCTGACAATTTTGAACAACAGTTAAGAATATGGTATTCTCACTTTGTCAAGATTCATAGAGAAACTCGAAGGTCACGAGCTTGAAATACAAAAGATGGCTTAGATCAGAGGTTCACACATTCAGCAAGACGTGAATCTGTACTACAAAGGATGTTCAGTAGCCAATACTCAAAGTCCAAAAATACATACTACTTCCAGCGCAGATAGTTCTTCAAGTACCGGTTGAAACATTGGTGGTGGTATTAAGTCATTCTCAACTTATGATCCCAATTCACCTTAAACACCATAATCTTAACAAAATTCGAACAATTACCAAAGCAGCCAAAGCAACCAAACCAACTCTAACCAGCGAATCTTACAGTATATCACAGTTAATTCAGAAAATGCTCAAGATTTTAATGAGAACAATTCTAAACAGCACATGGCGTTACTTGCATCTATGCTAGAATCATACGAGAGTCTAGTGGCTGGAAAGACTGGCAATCCGAACATGACGAAGGAAGACTATGACCAAATTGATCCAGAAGAGTTGGAACTCAAAGATATCAAATGGTGCATGGCTTCAATTGTTCGTAGAGCTCAACGGCTCATGGAGATCACAAGAAGGAATAGTTTGGGAGGTCTAGATGGAAAGCTTGGGTTTGACAAGACGAAAGTCACGTGTTTTGAATGTCGAGAGAAGGGAAACTTCAAGAGAGAATGTCCAAACTGCGAATTGAATGGAAATCAGTATCCGTTTGGAGATGACTACTACAAAAAGGCGATTTATCATGGGCCTTAACAACCTCAGAGTACATCTAGAATAGTTAAAATCAAAGATGGGTCATCTTGTTCCAAAGATAAAGATTTAGTTGTTTCTCAAGAGGATGAAGGGTTCAACTAGAACAAGTATATTTCAAAATCAGAGAGTGTCGCGCTTTTGGTAGAGATTATAGAAGAACCGAAACCAGTTGAAGAAAAATATGTTGAGGCATCTTTCGATGAAGCTCTAAAGGAAGAATGCTATTATGATCCTTCTACTGAGGAAGAAGATCTTTTTCACCGTGCATTGTGATGAAGAGCCTAAGCCTGAGGTAGAAGAATTGTTTGATGTTAGCAAATAGATTAACGTTGAGAATCTCACTGAGATAGCAAATAAAACAATGATGTTAAACTTGAAAGAGATAGTTTCTAGAGAAGTCCAGAAGGTCAACATTGAGTCAGTAAAAGAGTCGGTCAAAGAAGAGAGTAAGGTTCAGATAATCGAAGTCGAAAAACCTTGCAAGAAATGCATGGAGCCTTGCAAGGAATATGCTGAAAATGATAAAAACCGAAAAAGCTCACCGATAGTTTGTCAAGTGACTATAAAGAAACAAAAGAAGCATATGACAAATTAAGTAAAACTATTAACCAGTTCCAACAAGCAAGTAGGAAAGATAATGCCACACCTTCGATGATTAAAGCAACTGTTATGGACAAGAAAATGGCCATAAACATTCAAATTAACACGATTGCTGAGCAAAAAGTTGAATTAGAAAAACTGAGAATTTAAAAGGAACGGGTTAATCAATTATTCAACCACTTAATATGTCATTGATCATATTCTTCCTAAAACAACTAGAAAAAAATTGAAAAAGAAGAAAATGATTGAGTGGTATTAACAAAAGTATAAGCTACAATCGAGTTCAACCTCCATGTGGGAAAGTTATTCGAGGAAAAAAACATCTGGGAAAGTTATTCCATGTGGGAAAGGCGCTCAATTTAAACTTAAAACTCTAAAGAACAACGAGCTGCCTGAAAACATTGATGTAACTTACACTAAGACTAACAATGACTGTGAATCTAATGTGGTTGAAAATATTTTGGGAAGTGAGAGTGATAGCACTAAATTCGAGAGTGCTGAGTCTAACTTGGAGAAAAAGAGTTCAAGTTAACCTTCTGAAAATGATGAAAGTTTTCAAGTTCGAGTTACGATCCTAATATGTCTGCATACAAAATGAAAGGATCTAGCAAACTATATTCTGATGAAGAGTTTCTGATTGAGAGTGTGAATCATGAAAAAGTTGAAAAAGTGTTTAAATTGATTGAAGTGAGTTTCTTGAAAGTCTAAATGCATCATATTATTCCAAACCCAAACGTTCTTACAATAACAATTACAAAGGAAAGAATTATCCCGAGAAGAAAACATTATTTTCGGAACTAGCTCAGAGAGTGAGATGGAAAGTTTGGCCAAAGATCTGTCAAATGATGAGTTTTATGATGAAAAGAAACATCGTGAGTAGGTTTAGAGATTCTCTGTCGGAAACGAAAGTAGGACATACTTCAAATACAGTCAAGTCGGGCATACCGCATGACAATGTCCTCAAAACAACTCTAAACATGTTTACAACATTAAGAAATCTCTAGAAGATGTGAATAAAAAATCCATAAAGTTTGTTCCAACACAAATTTTAAAAAGAAACACCGAATCTAACAACAATGTGAAACCAGTAAATGTTAATGTTTCAAACAAAGAAGTTGGTGAATCTTCGATTAAGATAGAACAAAAATATTGGAAAATTTATCCTAAAAAGGCAATTTCGATACAATAAACTTGGGTGATTAAAATAAACCCATCTTCTAAAGAAGTTAAAGCAACTGTTCCAACCATGGTCGATAAAAAGACTGAGTCAAAGGTTGAATAGGTTGTTGAAATCAAGAAAGAAAGTAAGAGTGTTTGTGAACCAAAATTAGATATCCCAAACCTACCCAAGACTTACAAGGCTTAGGCGCTATTCAAATAATCGCTTAATTACATGTGGGTGGGCTCCCGAGATCAATAATTTCTAAGTGGATAATGGATAGTGGAGCTTCCGACACATGACGGGAATGTTGGCCTTGCAATACGATGTTAAATATATCCGTGGAGGCTACGTTGGGTTTGTGGGTAACCAAGGAAGGAGGATAGTCGGCGAGGGGATTCTAACAAACGGTGTGATGTCATTCGATAAAGTCAACTACATAGCGGAGTTTGAAAACAACTTGTTGAGTATCTCTTAGATTTGTGACAAAAAGTTCACGACACACTTCATAGATCGAGAATGTCTCATTTTGAAGCCGGATTCAACATAACTGAATGGATCCCGATGCGAGCTCCACGAGAGAATGACTTGTATGTCTTAGAGATGAGTGTTGCAACAATAACGACAAAATCTGCGCAATGCTTCATGTCCAAAGCAACATAAAAATAATCAATCATGTGGCATAGAAAGATAGGGCACATCATGTCAGAAAGATGAACTTTTTAGTACACAACAATCTAGTTAAGGGAGTTAATCTGAAGGGTTTTTACTTGCGTGACGACTGCATAAGTTGTAAAAAGGGCAAAAAACATAAAAAGTCACATCCAAGGAAGCTCCTTAACTCAATCAAGCTCCTGCTAGAGAGAGTACACATGGATCTCTTTGGACCTGTTAACGTTCGAAGTAATTCAGTAGATCTTTATTGTCTTGTTGTAACTTACGATTACTCAAGATTTTCGTGGGTGATGTTGTTAGAGAGCAAAGTTGAAACTTTTGAGAGTTTGATGATCTTATTTAGAAAATCGGAGAACGTGTATCACTTACCAATTTGTGGCATTCGAAGTGACAACGGTATAGAGTTCAAAAACAATCGGATGACAGAGTTTTGTAATGAGAAGGGAGTTTTGCATGAATTCAGTGCACCATACACACCACAGTAAAATGGTGTAGTTCAACTCAAAAACATAACCCTGATAGAGACAGCAAGAACTATACTCACTGAATCTAAACTCCAGTCTTGTTTTTGGAGAGAAACAGTGGCTTCTGCATGCTATAATTTGAACAGAGTGTTGAAATTTAAGCTACACAAGCAAATGTGTTTCGAGTTACTGTTGATGCAGAATGTCTATAGCCTACATCTTCGGGTTATATCGAGTCATTGTAAAAGGGCTATGATTGATAGATTTGAGTTTTCGATGTTTTGTATATCAATTCACATGAAGTGATGTTCACTTCGTATGAAGTGAGTTCACCTCGTACGAGGTGGCAAGCTCAACTCGTACGAACTGGTTTGTCTCTATATAGTTGAGTTGATGTCTTGAGTCTGTAACAGTTTTGTAGAGTGTACCATGAAGCCCTGCATAGTTTGTTTCAGGATTGTACACGTTATTCACATTTATGAAACAGTAAACTTCAAATAGTAATCTTATTATTATCGCTTGTTATAAAATGGATTCAGCATATGTTATAACTAGTTAATCAGATTAGGTCATATGCTTATTGGAAAAGAAGATCCTACATGTGGTATAAGAGCTACCGATGGCCTGATTTGAAAAGTTGATCAAGATTCTACACTTCTATTCTACTCATATTTCTCATTTTTTTCATTTTTCAACAATTTCACTGACTGATTTTTCATTACAATACGTAAAATCCACTATAATCAAACCCTCGAAAAGATTAGAACTAAAAGCAACAAAAATCATGACAAAAGTTGCAAAAAAACATGAAATTTTAGACAAACTTCGCACGATCTCATACCTTACTTCGCACGAAGTGACATTTTGCTGATATTGAAATTCTCACTTCGCGCGAGGTGGACTCCAACTCGCACTAAGTGAACATTAATCTGTGTTTTTGTTGTTTGAAGTTTCAGATTGCACAAAGTGTCACTTCGCACAAGATTCACTTCACACAAAGCATATTTTGACCAATTTTTCGGCAAAATGGAAAACGAGTTCTTCAATGCATTCGCATCATCCGCCGTTACAATTGCAACCACACAAAATCTGAATCTTGAAAATGAAATGGGGACTATGACAAAACCCCTGAAGCTGATGAACTTAGAAGATTCGTTAATTGGGTACAAGCAAATCATTTTATTTGCTGATACGCCATTGAATAAAAATACGTTGCACCAACCGGTGAAAATGGTCTGGAGAAGACATTGACTCAGTTCACAACAATAGAAAAAGACAAGTTCGTAAATGAAAAGAAAATGATAAATATATTACAGCAAACATTTAAAGAGGATATTTTTGGCTCTTTTGCAACATGACGATGATGCTCAATCGCTATTGAATGCTTTGAGAATTAAGTTTCAAGGAAGCTCTCAAATGAGAAATAGTAAAAAAGCACCACTGAAGAAAGAGTTTGATATCTTTAAACTACTAAAGGTGAAAGCATGAAGCAGTTTATCAAGAGATATTGTCATCATGTGGTTCAGATGAAAATCACGGGGATTTAGAAAACCAACAAAGAGTTAGTAGGCAAACTAGTCGATGCATTGCAAAAGGGAGAATGGACTACTTATTTGACAATTTTGAAAAACGGTTCAGATTATGGTTCTCTCAACCTGTCGAGGTTCATAGAAAAGCTAGAAGGTCATAAGCTGGAGATGCTGAAAATGGCGAAAACCAAAGGTTCTCAAATACAGCAAGACGTAAACTTGTATTACAAAGGTAGTTCTATAGCAAAACACTCAAAGTCCGAAGATACATACAACTTTCAGTGCAAATAATTCTTCGAGTCCGTCTTCAAACCAATCTGGAGGTTGTTGGTTCACAATGTCTATTGCCTACGTCTAGGATATGCCGGTCGTATAAATAGGGCTTATATTTGTTAAACGTTAAGTTTTATAGGTTTTTTAAATGGTTCGTACGAGTGAGTATATATGGCTCGTACGAGGGACAATTTGTCACTCATACGGAGCACCACTCATAGGAGTCAGCACTCCCACTCCTTGTGCGAGCCATGTTGGCCGATATAGTTGTTGATGTGTGACTGAGGAGAAGCCCTGTCCGTCTGTTTACGCGTCTGTAACTTTCCATGTTTATTAATAGAAGAAGTAATGACGTTTAAGCAGTATACTCTATTGTTAGTTTGTCAAACTCTCTAACAATGAATTCCGCCTCTATTAGTTGAGTCAAGTCGGTTCGGTGCTCGAGGAGAGGCGATCCTTTTCCATAAGTGGTATTAGAGCCTTGAGGCCGACAAATAACAAGTTTCAGCATTTGAAAATCAAGATTATACCATTGAAGATTATCTACTCTTTCTTCATACATACTTCAGATCTAGAGAATTTCATAGACGAATTGGACTAGGATTTTAGTATAACACGTTGAAATCAACAATAACAAAACCCCTGAAACATACAGATCTAAAATCAAACAAATCATGACGGAAATTGTAGAAATCATCCGTTTGATGACCTAAGCTACTCATATGAGCAGAAGGATTCGTACGAATAGCCACTCGTACGACCAGTCACTCGCAAGAAAATGTTTTTTCCTAAAAAATTTAAATTTCTAAAACAATCACTCGTACGAATATTGTTTCACACGAAGAGTCACTCGCACGAGTAAATTTCTAAAAAAAAATGTTTTTGTCTCCTCGCACTAGGCCTTGCTCGCACGAGGCACCTGACTCGCACGAGTCTTAGTTCACTCACACGAGGGACATTCTAAAGAGTTTTCTTAACTATCGCATTCTTGTCAAATTACATCTAATCAGTGTTGTCAAAAGTTTCTTTTTTCCGAAAAATTGCTGATATAACGGAAGAACGATTTTTTTAACGCGTTTGCTGCTTCAGTTGTTACTACTACCGCATCATAAAATATGAATCTCGAGAATGAAATTGGAACAATGACGAAGCCTTCAAAGCTTATGAATCTGGAAGATTCTAATAGCTGGAGCAAAAGGTTCATGAACTGGGTTCAAGCTAACCACTTCATTTGCTGGTTTGCGATTGAGTCTAAATATCAGGCTCCTGTTGGAGAAACTGGTCTTGAGAAAACGCTAACACAACTCTCAGAGCTCGAAAGAGAAAAATTCATTAATGAAAAGAAGATGATGAATATTTTGCTGCAAGCCATTAAAGAAGATATCTTGGCAGTATTACAGCACGACGACATTGCTCAGTCTTTATGGAATGCCTTACGTTTAAAATTCCAAGGAAGTTCGCAACTGCGAAAGGGAAAGAGAGGACTACTGAGTAAAGAATTCGATATTTTACTCTTATCAAGGGAGAGACAGTGAACAGTTGATTGAAAGGTACTGTCACCCGGTGGTACGGATGAAGCGTATGGGAATTTTAAAAACAAACGAAGACTTGGTCGATAAACTTGTAGATTCTCTACCTGAAGGAGAATGATTCGCTTATTTGGCTATTCTAAAGAACAACACAAGGTATAATAATTTCTTATTGCCTAGATTCATCAAAAGATTAGAAGGGCATGAGCTGGAAATGCAAAAGATGGTAAAAAGCAAGGCCGCATAGATACAACATGATGTGAATCTATACGACAAGGGTAGTCCTGCCGCAAACATACAGAGTCCCAAGATTCAAACTGCCTTTAGTGCCAACAACACAGCAAGTCCACATTCAAGCTAAACCAGTGGATTTCAATCATTTGCTTCCTGATCCAAGTACGCCTCAAGGACCACAATCATCCCAAAACTCAAGCAATCCACGGAACACCGAGCACAATCAATCTAATTCCAATCAATGAATCCTACAATGCAATATCGTAGTAAACCTCCAGAATGCCCAAGACTTTGACAAAAATACCGCGAAGCAACACATGGCCCTACTTGCCTCAGTACTGGAATCGTAGGATAGTTTGGTAGCTAGAAGAATTGGGAATCCAAAAATGACAAAAGAGGATTACTATCAAATTGATCCAGGTGAAATGGAATTGATCTATATCAAGTGGTGTATGGCTTCCATTGTCCGAAGAGCTCAACGCTTTGGTAAGTCCAAGGTTCGTGCTTTAAATGCCGCGAGAAGGGGCATTTCAAAAGAGAATGTCCAAATCGAGCGGTCAAGAGCAATCGGAACCCTTTTGCTGATGATTACTACAAAAAAGGCTATATATCATCGACCTCAACCTCAAACTAGAATGGTGCAAATTAATGACAGTCCGTCAAACTCAAAATATAAAGCACTAGTTGTCACTCAAGAAGACGAAGGTTTTAATTGGAACAAGTACATCATAAAGAGTGAAAGTCTGGCATTGTTAGCTGAAATTATTGAAGAACCTAAACATACTGAAGAAAATGTAGAGGCATCCTTTGATGAGGCACCCGAAGAATTTTATGGAACTTCATCTAAGGTAGAAGAACTTCTAAACAATGCGTTTAAACATCTTTTGCCTACTGATATTCTTAAAACTTTTGAAGGATATTTCAATTCAAGCCATCAACCAATATGTGATGAAGAACTAAAGTCAGAAGTTGTCAAATTAATTGATGTAACCAAGGAGATGACCATCAAAACTCTGACTGATATTGTTGATAGAACTTTAATGGCAAATTTGAACGAGGTAATTATTGAGCAAGCCTAGGTAGAAAGTGGTGAATTGGTATATAAGTCGGTAAGTGAAACTGTGAAAAAGAATGAAGATACTCATAATGTCGAATTGGAAACTCCATGCATAAAATGCAAATTTCCATGCAAGGAGTGTGTTGAAAACGACAAGAAATATAAAAAACTCAAAACACATGCAGATCATTTGTCATATGATTATATCACAACAAAAGAAGCATATGACAAATTAAGCAAAACAATTCGACAATATGAGAAAGCAATCAAAGAAGATGACAATACAATTTCTATGCTCAAAGCAAGCCATAAACATGCATATAAATACGATTGCTGAGCTGAAAGGTGAACTAGAGAAAATGAAAATTGAAACTGAATGGGTTAACAAATTGTTAATCAGTTACTCTACCAGTTCACAAGTCATTGATCACATTCTTCCGAAAATCGACGTTAAACAAGGAAAGAAAGTTGATAATCACCGAGGTAAAGGTTACGATCGTGTTCCACCACCCATGTGGAATGGCTATGCAAAGAAAAGCAAGATGAGGTGGAAAAGGCGCTAAACTTAAATTTGTTTACCAAAAAGAGTAACCAGTTACCTGAAAACATCAATGCAACTTATACCAAAATAGAAAAAGATTATGAATCTGATGTGGTAACCAAAGTGGTCGAAAGTGTTTTCAAAAATGAGTCTGACAGTACAGTTTATGAAAGTGCAGAGTCAAGCAATGAGAAGTCTGAGTCAAGTTCACTTTCTGGAAGTGAGAAAAGCTTTCACGAGAACTTCATTATAGCATCATAGAATGGTTTAAATAGTGATCCTAATGTAGTCGTCTACAAATTGAAAGGATCAGATAAATTATACACTGATGAGGAATTTCCAATCCAATATTTAAACTTACACCGCGTTGACAAGTTCTTTAAGCTGGCTGAAGTCAACACCTCTGATCTTGATAAGCAAGATGCCGCTTTTTACTCAAACCAAAAAGGTCCCAAAACATACATCCGAGTGGTAGAAACTATCCTGAGTACAAAAGGGATGGGATATGGTATGAAAAGAAGAAAAACAACAAATTCCAAAAGCAAAATGTTACAAGAAAATTGACTTTTTTTACGGAACTAACATTGTTAATGAAAAGGAAATCATTGGTAAACAATCAAACAAAGAATTTGAGCAAGAAAGAGAACTCCGTGAGCAAGTTTCGGAAGCCTGTTGGAAATGACAGTAGGACATGTTACAAATGTAACAAAGTTGGCACATTGCACGTTAATGTAAACCAAACAAAACAAAACATGCTCATGAAGTTAGAAAATGCACATAAGATGTTAAAAGGAAAATTCTAGAGTTTGTGTCAAAACAAATTTTGAAACGAAATGCTGAGTCCAATTTAAATGTGAAACCAATCACTACAATTTTTTCTAATTTTGAAGTTGGTGAATCATCAAAGAAAAATGAAAATCCTAAGTTCTACTTAAAGAAAGCTTTTTCAAGTGCACAAACCTGGGTTGTTAAGAACAAATCATCTTCCGTTGCTGTGAACACCACTGCTGTTACAACTAAACATAAAACTGAAAAGAGATCAAAGGTTGAACAATGGGTGAAGTGATGAAAGAGGTTAAGAAAAACGCCGAGCCGAAATGTGATATCCCAAACCCACCAAAGACCAAAATGGCTTGGGTTTCTCTGTTTAAGTAATTTCTTATTCACATGTGTGCAGGGGCTCCCGAGGTCAATTATTTCAAAGTGGATTATGGACAGTGGAGCTTCTCGACACATGACAAGGATGTTTGCGTTATTGTATGATGTGAAAGCTATCCGAGGAGGATATGTTGGGTTTACAGGTACACAAGGAGGTAGGATTGTTGGTGAAGGTATTCTCACTAACGGAGTGGTGTTATTCGACAAAGTGAACTATATCGCTGAGCTTGAGAACAACTTACTAAGCATCTCGCAAATTTTTGACAAGAAATTCACTACCCACTTCAACGACAACGAATGCCTAATTCTTAAACCAGGATTTTAAATTCCCGATGAGTGGATCCTCATGCGCGCTCCATGACAAAATGATCTCTATGTCTTAGACATAAGCGTTGGATCCACTACTTCGAAGAAGGTTCAATGCATTTTATCAAAAGCTCCCGAGAAAGAGTCAACTCTATGGCATCATAAGATGGGGCACATTCACCTAAGAAAGATGAACTATTTGGTGCATAACGACTTAGTGGAGGGTGTTAATCTCAAGAATTTTCACTTGATAGATGATTGTTTTCAGCTGCAAAAAGGGGAAGCAGCACAAGAAATCACACCCGAGAAAGCTGCTTAACTCCATCAAGCTTCCAATAGAAAGGCTTCATATGGATCTCTTTAGACCAGTATTCGTGAAAAGTATCTTTGGAGATCTATACTGCCTAGTCGTGACAGATGACTACTCAAGATTCTCGTGGGTTTTCTTTCAAGAGAGTAAGGATGAAACATTTGAAATCTTATGATTCTCTTTAGAAAGCTGGGAAACCTATATCACTTACCAATAAAAAAATCGGAAGCGATAATGGTACTGAGTTTAAGAACAGGAAAATGCTCGAATTCTGCAATGCTAAGGGTATTCTTCACGAATTCAGCGTCCCCTATACTCCTCAACAAAATGGAGTAACTGAACATAAGAATTGCACACTGATTGAGATGGCAAGAACAATGCTCACTGATTCAAAACTTCCTATTAGTTTCTGGAGCGAAGCCGTCGCTTCTGCGTGTTACACCCTTAACCGTGTTTTAACAATTAAGTCTCACAACAAGACATGTTTGAACTACTGAACCAACGTAAGCCGAATCTAGTGTATTTGGAACCATTTGGATTGCCGTGTACTATTCTAGACCTGGAAGGTAAATTTGGGGCCAGATCCTTGGAAGGACTTTTCGTGGGATATGCTAGTCCACAAAAGAGAGTCTTCTTTCCCAGACTAAACCAGGTTATTGTAGCCCAACATGTTGATTGCCAGAGATATACAACGCCTATGCAGAAACCTGGTGATCCTTGGTTGTTCAATTACGACGGGTTGTTGAACTCATTCGACCTACCAGAAGTACCTTCTAAGGAAGAACTTGTCATGATATATCAACAGCATCAAATTTCCAATCAGGAACAAGTTTCAAGACCATTGGTGATATCCCCATCACAACCTGTCACAATCTCATCTAAAGCAGGTCCGAGCAACAATCAGCAAGAACCAGTGGATGAACCAAAGTTGAATGCCGTAGAACCATCTTCCCATCAGCCAGTTGATGCTGACTCTGATCGAGAACCTACTTTTGATGATGGAGGAACCAGTTCCAATGAAGGATTAGAATAGATTCAAAGCTTTCTAATCAATCAACTTGCAGAATCCAGTAATAGAAATGAAGCTATGTCCTCAGAATAGGTTGCTGATGAAGTTGTCACAAATCTACAAAGTAAAGTAGATGTTCCAAGCGAAGTGATGCCAAAAACACTCTCTTACCATCCGTCAGAAAACATTATTACCAACTTACAAACTGGAGTGAAAACACTAATTCAGATCAACAAGGATCTTAGTTGCTTTTATACAAAAGTTGTTCCACCTCAAACCAGATTTTCTCACAGTTGTTTTGTTTCTCAGGTGGAACAAGGATCCTAGAAAGACGCTCTTATGGAAAAAAGTTGGGTGGATGTAATGCAAGAAGAATTGTACAATTCCAGAAACTTGGAGTCTGGAAGCTTGTTAATCTACCTAACAATCACAAGAAGATTAATACTCGATGGGTCTTCAAGTGCAAAAAACGATGATAGACGTATTGTAGTTCCCAACAAAGCTCGGCTCGTAGTACAAGGCTTCCATCAACAAGAAGGGATAGAGTACAACGAGGTCTATGCCCCAGTCGCACGTCTTGAAGCGATCCGCATTTTCCTGGCCTTTGCATCATGGAAAGGTTTCAAGGTGTACTAGTTGGATGTGAAGTCTGCATTCCTTTACGGGAAGGTAAAAGAGGAGTGTACGTCGGCCAACCACTTGGGTTTGTCAATCCAGTATACAAGGGTAAGGTCTATCTTCTAAACATGGGGTTATACAGACTACACCAAGCCCCGGGAGCCTGTACGAGACGCTTTCCAAACATCTTTTGGGAAGCAGCTTCTCCAGAGGAACAGTAAGTACCCTCTTTACAAAGGAAGTAGACGGACATCTGATCATCCTCCAAATATATGTGGACGATATCATCTTGGGATCAACAAATGAGAAGCTGTGTAAGGACTTTGAAGAAGTCATGAAAAGGAAGTTTGAAATAAGTGCTATGGGGGAGATGAAGTTTTTCTTAGGACTTCAGGTCGAACAATTGCCTGATGGTATCTTCATTCAACAAATGAAGTATGTTCATGATATGTTAGAGAAATTTGACATGATAGGAATTAAGCCAGCATCAACTCCATTAGCCACCAACCACGACATTTGTCCAGACGCTCATGGAGTCAAAGTCGATGAGACATTATATCGGTCCATGATCAGATCCTTGATGTATCTCACAGTTTCAAGACCCAACATCATGTATCCTACATGCCTTTGTGCCCGTTATAAGTCAACTCAAAGAGATTCACACTTGTTTGCCGTCAAAAGAATCATGTGCTACTTGAAAGGATGCCCAAGCACTGGCTTGTGGTATCCACGACATGACGAATTCAATCTCGTGGGTTATTCAGATTTTGATTTCGGATGTTGTAGGCTCAATGATAAATCTACAACGGCTAGTTGCCAATTCTTCGGAACCCGTTTGGTAACCTGGCTGTGCAAAAAACATATCGCGGTCGCTCTCTCTACTTGTGAAGCTGAATATGTTTCAGCATCCAGCTGTTGTTCCCGATATTGTGGATACAACAGCAAATGAGAGACTTCGGACTGCTATTTCTTGACATGCCCATATACATAGATAACAAGGCGACCATTGATATCATTAAAAACCCGGTTCAACACTCATGCACTAAACACCTTGAAATTCGACACTTTTGGACTGCAATTTCTTTATCCCTAATTGTTACGAGAAAAGTTGGTTCGAATTGAGAAAATCCACACTAATGACCAAAAAGCAAATTTTAACACCAAAGCGTTTGATAGACCAGGATTTAAAAATATTTTGAAATTAAATGGTTTAAGAAATCTGACATCAGGGGATGTAAGTGAGGTTGAATTCGAGGATGACGAGGACTTAACGTGATCCTCATCGGTATGAGAAAATCCACACTAATGACTAAAAAGCAGATTTTAACACGAAAGCGTTTGATAGACCAAGATTTAAAAATCTTTTGAAATTAAATGGTTTAAGAAATATGACATCAAGGGATGTAAGTGAGGTTGAATTTGAGGATGACGAGGACTTAACGTGATCCTCATCGGTATGACACATGTTTCTATGTGAATATTTTTCTTACTTTCTTAAAAAAAATAAAATCCAAAAATATGTTTTTGATTCTACCGGGAGAAAAAGTTGTGAAAAAATACAAAAACATTAAAAAAAGAGACAAAAAAGAGTTTTGTATAAAAGAGAAAATAATAGTACATCAGTGGACTATCATAGTATGCTAAGGAAATGGAATAGTAAATTGTTTTTCAAGATATAAAGTTAAAAGAAAAAAACTGAGTAATTTATGGGTGGACTCTCTTAGATATATGGACTTAGTACTCTGAAATTTCATTTGAGAGAATATGAGCACTTGTTGGTAGGAGGGTTGCCGATGTTCTGGTCTTCTTGCTGGGAAGGATTGGTGGGATTTGTGGCGAGAGCTTGTTGTACTTGAACCACAATGTCAGGAAGTACCGCGGCCATTTGTTTTGCGATTTGAGTGGCCAAGCGTTCGTGTGACCTTCCTGATCTTCTACCCCCTCGTTGTTGTCTAGCCGACATCTACAGGAACATACATAAGAAGGTTGTGAGTTTATGGAGTCTTTTTAGGTGTCATGTGTCTTAAAGAAAATGAAAATAACATAAATATCAATAATGCAACTACATCCATAGGATGTCTTGGGTTTGCTCATGTTGGGCCTCAAATGTCCCCCATACCTTCACCTGTATAGTCATGTGGGCCCCCATGACTATTGGCTTGGTAGGATTCACATTAGTATTGGCGGTTTAACACTCGCATTACCCGAATGAAAACCACGAAATATGTTTACGAGATGTATGGTCGGAATGTGTCCAGGTGTAGACACAATGACAACTCAAAATGGGGTTAGCTCACACGACGTTTGGTATAGCATGCTTTGGCCTAATAGGTACTTCGTACTCTCATCATTAGTCCCCAAGTAGGCAAACTGGTCCTTTATTTTGGATTTATACGAATGCCAGCCTAGACAGGACGTTCCGACTACCGGTACTTGTACCCTTCCAGTTACTACATGCCCGTCATGAGAACTCACTTTGATGTGATTTGAAAATACAAAAAAATCATTGCAAAAACAATCATGAAAATGATGTGGTGTGTGCTCGCATGGATATGATATGTTATGAGAATATGATTCATGATAGGCATTATATAATAATATGTACTTATGAACATGCTTGCATAACATTGAATGTAACATTAAACATAAAACATATAAACATCATGAATTTTGCATGTAACACACAAAAATCTGAAAAAATTTGAAATCAACTATAGTATAGGCTCTAAGGGTCTAATAACCTATTCTATATCCCTATAGTCATGGCTCTGATACCAATCTGTCACACCCCGACCCGCAGCGGAATAAGAGTCGGGGCATAATTGGGTTATCACCAAAGCTCATGATATTTACTAATATGTTTCATATTTATTTAAGTCAAAATTACATCCTCAATAATCCAAACATGTTCATACAAATACAAAGAAAAATAACCAACTAAACAATCCAAGCTCTAAACCAGTTTATTCTTCTAAGCCAATCCTATGTGTTTCTTGCTGCAGCTGGATCACCTGTATCATGTGTAAAAATGGGGGTTTTTGGGTCAACATAAGTTGGCGAGTGAACCTTGTTAGATAAACATTTATTATTGATTTCTTGTTATCTTTATCATGGAAAAATTGTGCAATAGTCATATGTGAGCAAATGTAAATAATCAAACAATAACAATAACAACCACAAACAATAACATATGAATTTGCATGAATATATAACATGAATGAAAATTGTATATGTTGGCAACGTCACGTTCATGCTCATAATGTAATGGGGAACTGACGGCCTATGATGAATGTCTGTGCGATCAAGGCTCAATCAAACAGAGCCGATCGTATGTTGGCAATGCCCGGTTCACGCTCATAATGTAATGGGGAACTGCTCAACGCTCATAATGTAATGGGGAGCGGCGGCCTATGATATTGCATGCACTGAAAAAAATAAATTAAATCTAAACAATAACCACACAAACAATTGATACAAGCTGAATACACATTTGTTCATGATATGATGTATGCACAATGATTTAAATATAATAAATGGTAAGACACATGATACACCCCAAAAACGTGATAAAAACGGGGAATTTGTAGAGATTCACTCACATTGGGTGCGTTCGGTTGGAGATGATGAGATGCGCACGAGTTTGAAGGATTGATCAACGGGGATTAACTAACCTAAATAATAACGGAAGGTATAGTAAATGAGTGGATTTTATTAATAACTTTAATAGGATTTTTAGATATATTTTTGTGAGTTTAAGGCTATTTCCTATCTTTAAAAACATTATTTTTAAGTATTTTTAATTGATTTTTAAATTAAATTAAATAAATAAAAAATATAAAAAAATGTTGACTTTTGCGTTGACCATTGACCGTTGACTGTTTGACTATGACTGTTGACTGTTTGACCGGTTCTATTGTGTGTATGTATGCGCCGGGCAGGACTCGAACCCGAGACCTCCCGTACGCGTGCACGCAGCTCTACCAACTGAGCTACGTGTCTAACCCGAAATAATTCCGTTTTTAATTATATTTATATACTAATTTAGTTTATTCAAAATTCTTTTATTTTCAAAAAGTGTTTTAATCATCGAACCGAAGCGTGCAACAGGTCTCGAACCCGGGACCTGTGGGTTAGTGTTGCACATAGTCCACCGCTGGACTGTGTGTCTAACCTGGTTAATATACCGATTTTTATTGTACTTAACAACTACCGTGAGTTAATCCGGTTCCGTTAGAAAAATAAAACATCTTTATTACAGAGCATACGTGTGTGTCAAGGATCGAACTCGCGGCGTGTGATATATGTGTGCACACAGTCCACCGCTGGACTGTGTGTCTAACCCGAGATAATATCCAAATTATATTAAACTTATAATCAACCTAACTTCGTCTTCTTCGTTACAGAATCACAGACTACGATTACTCTATTGTTTCTTGATTAATTCGATAGACAAACATTCAAATGACTAAAATGAAATGGCAGAGAAGATTTCGGAAGTAAACATACCGGAGAAACAATTTATCTCGTACTTCTGGCGAAGTCGTCGGCTCTGTTTTTACGGATTTCGTCTGAGCGGACAGATTAACAAGTTTGATTAGCTAGATGCGGAATTAAAACACTGAACAAGAATTACCAGAAGATTTAAAAGGCTATACCGTTTCACATCGAGAATTGGGAACTTTCAGAAGTTTTCCGGCGAGAGTGAATTATCCGATATCGACGTCTGAAACTGATTCCGATTGAAGGGTTTGAATTAGCAACAGCTTAATAACTGATAGACGATGAAAGAAATGAGAGACTTACTGATTTAATGGAAGACACGGTTTTCCGGCGAAAGTCCAGCGAGTTCAAATAGCTTTTCCGACGAATTGAAAGTAGTGCGAAAGTGAAATTTGAAGGTCTGCAGATGTGTTTGAGTCGCGAGAGGGGACTATGATTGGAGTAATTCAGAAAATGCAGGTTTTCGGTTATTAAAACCGATCAACTCTTGAATTCAAGTCCATTCAAAGCTAAATTGATTGGAGGTGTCGGGGTATCGGTTATTGACAGAAACCGCGAACGCTCAAACGTCCAGGACGTTTGGAAAACCTATTACAGTTACAATTGGCGCAAACAGATCGATTCATGGTTGAACATAAGGTTTAATTGATTCCTAGGACTAACAGAAAACATCAAGTGGCGGAGCGGTTATGTGTGTGTGTGTTAAGTCTTATGCTTACCCGGCTGACCCAGGTTCGAATCCCGGCAGCCGGTTTTCTTTTTTATTTTTTTTTATTTTTACTTTTTATCAATTATAACTTTTATATTCTAGTTTATTTATTAATTATGCATCGTTTAAAATTTAAATTAACATAAATACGCAACAAAACATTTATAACTTGATATTCGATTACAAACGAAGCGGGTTTGGAAAACCCATTTTTGACAAATGTTACAATTAGTCGGACTTTTCTTCAGATTAGACACATGAAATGTGTCGTGTACATTATTGAGTTCCTCTGGTAGTTTCAACTTGTAAGCCACTGTACCGATCTTTGCTAGAATTTCGAATGGTCCAATATATCTCGGGTTTAGTTTTCCGTGCTTCCCGAATCTAGCTACGCCCCCAATGTGAGAGCTGTAATAATACTTTGTATTCGACCTTGAAGGATAATGGTTTGCGTTTCCAATCTGCGTAGCTCTTTTGTCTATCTCGAGCCACTTTGATACGTTCACGGATCTTGAATATCTTGTCTGTGGTCTCTTGTACTAATTCGGGACCAATGAGTTTTCTGTCATCGACTTCCGCCCAACATAGCAATGATCGGCACTTTCGTCCATATAGTGCTTCGAATGGCGCGGCCTTGATGCTGGTGTGATAATTGTTATTGTAGGAAAACTCTACCAACGGTAAATGAGTATCCCAGTTTCCGCCTAAATCCATCACACGGGCCCAAAGCATGTCTTCCAACATTTGGATGGTTCGCTCGCTTTGTCCATTGGTCTGTGGGTGAAAGGCTGTGCTTAAATCTAAGCGAGAACCAAACGAATTTTGAACTGATTGCCAGATCTGCGACACAAAGCGACCATCTCTATCAGAGATTATCGAGATTGGCACTCCATGACGTGCCATGATTTCTTTCAGATACAGTTCAGCCAACTTCTCGGTACTATCTTTCTCACGGATGGGTAGGAAGTGAGCTTATTTGGTTAACCGATCAATGATAACCCAGATCATGTCATGACCTCGAGAGGTCTGGGGTAATTTTGTGATGAAATCCATTGAGATTTGCTCCCACTTCCAAACAGGGATCTCAGGTTGTTGTAATAGACAAGATGTTTTTTGGTATTCGGGCTTGACCTTCGCACAAGTTAGACATTTCCCAACATAGGTCGCAATATCTCCCTTGAGATTAGGCCACCGATAATACTCTTTTAGATCCTGGTACATTTTATCAGACCCTGGGTGTATCGAGTACTTGGACTTATGTGCTTCATCCAGCACCAAGTCTCGCAAATCACCATGATAGGGAATCCAGATCCTTCCCATGAAATATAAAGTTCCATCCTTGTTCGGTTCCAATTGTTTTTCCATTCCCCGTAGTGATTCTGCTGGAATGTTTTCTGGTTTTAAACCTTCTTGTTATGCATCATGCACTCGAGCAATAAAGTTTCTCTAGATCGTCATTTCTAAAGCTCATACCCGTAATGTTTTGATTCGCTCTTTCATGCTCAAGGCACTGCCACAACATTTGCCTTGCACAGGTGATACTTGATCTCACAGTCATAATCATTCAACAGTTCCACCCACGTCGTTGGCGCATATTCAGTTCCTTTTGATTGAATATATGTTGAAGACTTTTATGATCCGTTAATATGGTACAGTTAGTGCCATACAAATAATGACGCCAGATCTTCAAGGCAAATACCACTACGCCTAATTCTAGGTCATGTGTGGTATAATTCCTTTCGTGGACTTTCAGCTAACGTGACGCGTACGCAATGACTTTTTCGCGTTGCATTAACACACAACCCAAGCCTTGATGTGATGCATCACAATACACCACAAAGTCATCGGTACCATCTAGGAGTATTAATATCGGTACGTTACACAATTTCTCCTTTAATACTTGAAACGCCAATTCTTGCTTTTCTCTCCAATCAAACTTTCTATCCTCCTGTGTAAGCGAGGTTAGCAGCTGAGCAACTTTTGAGAAGTTCTCAATAAATCTTCTGTAATATCCTGCTAAACCTAGGAGTTGTCGTATTTCCATAGGGGTTCATGGTGTGGTCCAGTTCTTTATAGCCTCTATTTTTGAAGGGTCAACATGTATTCCGTTCTTGTTCTCTACGTGACTGTGAAATTGTACTTCACGAGAACTTAGCATATAATTGCTCCTTCTTTAGCAACTCCAGTATAGTTCTCAATTGTTGTTCGTGTTCTTCCTCAGTTCGCGAGTATATCAATATGTCATCTATAAAAAGGATCACGAACTTGTCGAGATATGGTTTACATACCCGGTTCATCAAATCCATAAACACTGTAGGGGCATTTGTTAGGCCAAAAGGCATAAAGGAACTCGTAATGAGCGTAACGAGTCCTAAATGCCGTCTTAGGAATACTCTCCTCTTGGATTCTTAACTGATGATACCCGGATCTTAAATCAACCTTTGAGTAGAAACTCGACCCTTGCAACTGATCGAATAGATCATCGATCCTTGGTAATGGGTACTGGTTCTTGATAGTTAACTTGTTTAGTTCCTGGTAGTCAATGCACATACGAAAGGTTCCGTCTTTCTTCTTCTTCACAAACAACACCGGAGCTCCCCAAGGCGAGAAACTCGGTCTTATGAAACCTTTGTCAAGCAACTCTTGCAACTGAGTAGATATTCCTGCATTTCCGAGGGTGTTAGTCTATAAGGGGCTTTCGCCACTGGTGCGGCTCCTGGTACTAAATCAATACGGAATTCGACCTGTCTTTGTGGAGGTAGTCCTGGCAAGTCTTCCATAAAGACTTCGGGATATTCCCTAACTACGGGTATGTCCTCAATCATGCGCTCCTCGGCCTTCTTATCCACCATGTGGTCAAGAAAGGCAATGCATCCTTTCCTCAAACATTTTTTAGTTTTCATGCAGTTTATGATTCGTAGTGGCGTGTCATGCTTCTCACCTTAAATCATGAAATGCTCTCTGTCGGATAAGGGGATGTAAATGATTTTCTCATAACATAAGGCTCGATTATCGGATAGCCAGTCCATCCCAATAACGACATCGAAACTACCCAGTTGAACTGGTAATAAATCTATATCAAACTTTCGTTCACCCAATTCTAACGTACATTTCTTTATAATATCCCCCGACTTTACTAATATTCCATTAGCTAGCTCATTCGAGTATGGAACATCTAATTTACTCGACTATACCCCAAGTATATCTCTAAATTCTTTAAAAACAAAACTGAAATCTGCCCGGTATCAAAAAGAATAGATGCAAAGTGATCGTTGATAAGGAACGTACCGGTGACCACATACGGGTCCTGGAGAGCATCCTTAGCTCCAATCACGAATGCTCTTCCCCGTGCTTGGTTTTCTTTAGGCAATCTTTCTTGAAATGCCCTTTGTCTCCGCATCCAAAACAACCTTGATCTCTAGTATTTGTTCCCCGGCACACATCGGTGCAATTTCCAAACCTTCCACATTTTCCACACTTGGGGCCTCGACATTCCCGTAGTGGTGGAAATGGTATTTGGGGCATTTTGGTGCTCCCCCAGTATAAGATTTCTTAGCAGCAGCGTTTCTGGTTGTGGTAACATATGCCTTAGTTTCTTTGACTTCTCTCGTGGCTTGCTTTTTGAAACTGTTATTATTACGTCGAGAGGCTTTCTCAAAATGGGAGAATTTTCTTTTGTTGGAGTTCGTAGTCTCCTTAGTAGTTTCCTTCTTGTTCCCACTACATTTAGGCAACCTTCCCTGACATACAGCCTCCTTAGTAAGGCTTACAGCTAGATCAATTGCTTCTCCAATTTTAGTGGGTTTCGAAGAGGTAACCAGACTCAGAATTTCAAGGGTAAGTCCCCAGATGTACCTCTCAATCCGCTTAAATTCAGGCTCCACTAAGTATGGCACCATTCGAGACAAGTCATGAAATCACTGCGTGTACCCAGCAATATCTGAACCAATCATCTTTAAATTCCATAATTCCGTCTCCAACTTTTGAATTTCCGATCTTGAGCAGTACTTCTTTCTCATAAATTCTTTAAGTTCCTCCCAGTTCAGGGCGTATGCAGCATCGTCGCCCTTAGTTTGGACCTGGAGGTTCCACAAAGATAAAGCTCCATCGACAAAGAGTCCAGTAACATAAGTGACTCCTTGCTCCGCAGGGCACTTGCTCATCCGGATGACTGAATCAGTCTTCTCAGTCTAACGTACGAAGGCTACAGCACCTCCGGTACCGTCGAAATTCAGAGGTTTGCAGTCTAGAAATTGCTTGTAAGTGCAACCTGAAATCATTGGATACACCGTTAAGCATGAGTAACAAAATAACATGAATAGATTAAATGAGAGTATCGTGCGATTTATGAAAAATCATGTATTACTAGTTGGAGGATTGCCTCCGGTGGAAGCTCTGGCACCACCGCTATGTTCGGAGTTGTTAGCTTCATACTGTGCAATTGCCTGTGAAATGCGTTCATCTAACTCTGCTTGTGTTGTCGGCAATGTATTATTGTTGGAACTCCTTCGGTGGGGCGGCATCGTCGTCTAATATAAAATGTCGCTCACAATTAGCCGAATTATTTAATAGTAATTACATATTTATTATTATATTTATTTATTTATTATTATTATATATTTTTTTTCTTCAAACATAAATGTATAACACATAGGTACATAATAAATAAGAAAAATATATGCATACGCTATACGCACACCCATCGTCATCATAAACACAAAACTCATCGCATAGATAGTCGCCACATCACAAAATATCAATCATAGTATCACCACGACACAATACATCAACTGTAATATCACCACATCATAACACTATCAACCATAACATAAAAGAGATACAATGTGAAATAAAGAAAAATACACTTTTTACAATGACAACTTGTTACATTTTGTTCGTGAAGATCAAAAGGACTTAGGGATACATAACCCTAGTCAGTACAAGATTTTACTTTACAAAAGTAAGATTTTCTTCTACATTGCTTCCTTACGTCACCAAGTTGTCTTCTAAAAGTCGGGATCTTCAAAGCTGAGTCTTCATGAGCTAAGCCATCAAAAGTACATCTGATCCCCAAAAGATAATCACAACATACTACTGAGGTGTAGGGGGTGGTGGAGATAGTGTTCGGTGGAGCATACCGCGATGGTAAGCCACCTCCTTCTCTAGGTCAGAAATACGCCTAGTAATCAGTCTGAAACTGCTTTAACTCCTACACTCGCGCCTCAGATGGGCATGTCGAGTGGTGAAATGGATAGTAGAAGGGTGGGGTCGGTGGTGGTGATAGTGGTAGTTGTGGTGGTGATGGTGGTGGGTATGATGGTAGGAGTGGTAGTGGCGATGATGGTAATGGGGGTGTGGCTCTAGCAGCGGCATGAGCACCGCGCTAGGTCTCTAATTTCCAGATGCTATGAAAGATCAAGGAGAGCTGAAGATCATGCGAAGTCACTCTTTCCTCCACAGGAATCGGAGGAAAGTGTGAGGGGTGGTAGGGATCAAAAGGGCTCATACCCGGTGGGGGTATCGAGGTAGACATACCTGCAGTAGGTGGTATGGGGCATGTGGCATGCATGGGTGGCGGTCTAGTCGAGAAAGAAGGTCCTGCCATGTGGGAAGGTCCAGCTGCAAATAGGTTGTACATTGATACAGGTGTATCTGGGGGTGAGTACATTGATACAGGCGTATCTGGGGCGGCAGAGGAGGCATCGTCTGCTATATGCTCACTCTGGGTGGCAGCTGAGGATGACGAGTTGTCGACAACTGGTATGACAGGGGGTGGGATCTCAAGTATAGCTATGTCATCGAAGACCTCGCCTTCTCCGAGGTCATCCTCCATATGCTCGACATGGAACACTGGTATGTCATTATTATCAACATCCAGATCAATGACTGGAGGAACCATGGCAAGAGGTACGGCTAGGTGTACTATCGCATGCTCTCCCTCCGGAAGGCCATAAACAACATCGTGGGGATGCTGCGGAATGGCTAGCACGTCGTCTGCCAGTAGGGCATCATCCTCCATAGGATCAATAAGAGCAAACGGCTGAAAGTCATGGAGGTCTTCATGGTCGGCTCCATCCTCAAGGGGTAGGGCCTTAGCATCAGGGTCGTATCCATAGTCGGACACATACACCATAGGATCCTCCTCGTAGCTTGACGAAGAAGACATAGTCCTGGAAAATAATCCGTACAATGCATATATATACATGTTAGTAATCTATTATTACTAATGATATATTTTATATTAATCACCACTTCTCATGCAAGACTTGTTTTCTTTTGTTTTCACGTGTAATCTTAATGTTTCGTGTCTATCCATTATAGACTAGTCATGTACTAATCCTTGCTCGTTACTTATTGTTGAGCTCGTGTGATAGATCCTTATGTTATCGTGACACAATGAAAACCTTTTTGTTATTTTGTCAGAATTCCGAAAACATTTCTGTTATGTTTTACACTTTCTTTTCATCTGTGAGCCCTTGATGATTGTAGACCAAACTTTAATAAAAAGTTTTTCCCTGGTTCACTACAATCGGAGCTCTGATACCAACCTGTCACACCCTGGTCGTAGCGGAAGCGCAAGTGTGTAACTATTAGGTAATCATTGCATCCAATTTAGTAAACAATTATAATTTAACAATGATGTCATACTGATAATAAGTTTCATTCCCATAATTACAACCATTCAAAAGTGATTTCATAGTTGAACTGTTTTCAACTGATCATCATAAACATAATTCAACATATATTACTTCAAAATAAGGTATTGATTTTCATGGTTACTAGCATATAAAAATGTCATTCTTGAAATCCAATAATGAAATCCGAGTATGTTATTAGCATCATCGAGTTTTAAGGACCTATCAGTGTGTCGCGAGCAGCCTGACATATATGCGCCATAAGTAAGTAACCAAACCGACACAACTTTGACATCATTGGGATCACAAAAGCACTCTGAAGGGTATACCAACCAAGAGTGGAGCACGTCTCAAACTTAGTAGATCTACTTCTTTTGCACCTTGGTCACTATGTGATTGATGGTTACTATTGTCATCATCCTACTTACGCACGAATGATCGTGTTATCAACTAAGCCCATAGCTAACATACTGTTTGTTATGGACATGTATTTCCCCTCGATAGTTTTAAAACAAAACTTTGAAACAATGAAAGGAGGGACATGAACTCACAGCTTTGCGTTCCGTACGTTGTACTATTCATAGTTCGGTGTCCGTACACGTGTGTGTATTTAGTTTATTAGACACCTAGGCCTCATTAGACCTTGTACGAGTTGTTCATCTTGAATTCCTGTTATGTATTTCGTTATTACAATAGAAAAACTTTTAGTGTTATGGTAGTGTTGGTAGTTTGTTTGTTCGATTTATATTGTTATATATATTTCTCAAATATACATATATATATATATATTGTTGTTCTTAGATCGTGTGTGAACTGGGCCTTGCCCTACACATGTCCTCGTGCCTTGCACGCGTGTCATTGGGCCTTGCCCATGTCATATATGTTATTGGGCCTAGCCAATGTTTTCATGTCATTGGGCCTAGCCCATGTAATTCAGGTCATTGGGCCTAGCCTATGTAATTCATGTCATTGGGCCTAGCCCATGTTTTTATGTGATTAGGCCTAGCCCATGTTTTTATGTCATTGGGTCTAGCCCATGTTTTTATGTCATTGGGCCTTGCCATGTTTTCATGTCATTGGGCCTAGCGCACGTTTGTATATCATTGGGCCTAGCCCATGTAATTTATGTCGTTGGGCTTAGCCCATGTTTTTATGTCATTGGGCATAGCCCATGTAACTTATGTCTTTGGGGCTAGCCCATGTAACTTATATGTTTTTGGGCTTTGTCCATACATTTTATACATTTGGGCCTTGTCCATATATTTTATACATTTGAGTCTTGTCCATATATTTTATACATTTGGGCCTTGTCCATATATTTTATGCAATTGGGCCTTGCCCATGTCTTTTGTAAATGGGCCTAGCCCAAATCATTTACAAGAGTCCATTTTCTTATAAGTCTTTTACTTATAACTTTTTACTAAGTATAGAGTGTAAGTATATATTTTTATACTTTTAATAAACCCCTTAGTAATTTCTTTTATATTCTTAACTTTTCGGGTTTTGATATCGATAACATATATTTATGTTAAGTGTCTAAATATATATTTTAGACTTGTCACCGTGGTCGTTTATTACATGCTTTTTCTTGTCGACAATCGCCCGTCGTCGTAATAACTCTTCATGTTGGCGATTTATTCGTTGGTCGAAAACGTAACAGTATAATTGTGAACGTTCGCCCATCGTCCGCATTGCTTCGTTTGTCCGATTATTGTTTCGACGTATTGTAGAAATGCATTTATTTTAGTCACCAACACTTGGTATTATTTCAAGTGTTTGTAGTATTTTGTATGTAGTTGGGTAGTTTTTTATGGTGAATACCCTAAGCTTCTAAATACTTACACATACAATACACATGTATTTATACAAAATTCTTGGTGACAAAATATGTATGCATACTTTTATTTTCAAAAGTAACTATATATATTTATAAGGATTACTTATTTTTACTTGTAAATATAAATATATACTTGTTGAACACTTGAGTGTTTAGGGTTTAACCCTTGTCATTAGAACTTACTTAATGATGATTTAAGTTACTAATCACGTTTAGTCCTGCTAATCATCTGGTTAATCATATCTAATCGCGATTAGATTTTTAGAAAATTCGCCATAGTTTCCCCTAAATTATGGCGTTTCCACGTTTTTTAAACGTACTTAAACCCTGTTTAAACTCTTAATCAAGATCAACAATTTACTTCACGCTTTCATATCATTTGTTAATGTGTATCATCATCCATGGCATTTTGGTAGTCATAATCTTATTAAATCATGATGATACTTCAACATTATTAGCATTTGTAAATCATCATTTTTGTTACATCATTAGATCAAGCCCATTACTTTAAACCTCTTGTTTACTACACTTTTTCAGATGGTTACATCTTAAATCATAGTGTTTATTTCTTATAAAAATTGCTCTTATGTAGTAAAATTATTTTTAGGTTGTAGTAATCTTCATGGATGATGTAGTTGATGATCTTGTTTAGATTTAAACATTATCATGTTTAAATCCTCGTTTTCATACTTGTTCATACAAGATCATCTAACTTTTACACCTTACTTTAACATAAACAACACCATTATGCTAACTAGTTAACATATAAACACATGATCAACACAAAATAAACCATATTTAGTGTTATTATTAAGGTGTGAGTTAGGGTTTTTAGGTTATCTTTTCTTCATTTCCAAGATGATCAACTTGTACTTTATGAAACTAGACATGATAATAAGCTAGAATATGAAAGGATTTTCCTTACGACGGGTGCACAAGTTTAGTGATGATTTAAGAAAGAAAATGAAGCTCCAAGATAGCCCTAATGGTCCTCCACCTTTGCTAGCTTCTTGAATGGTCTTGAAGAGGCTTTAAAGTGAGTGTAATGTTGTGGTTTATGGTGGTTTAATGGTGGTTATGTGGTGGTGTTGTAGCTATGGGTTTTTGGAAGGAAGAAGGGCAAATGGTTGCAATTTTTTTAAGTGAGAAGTGATGGAAATGTGAGGTGATGTTATTTATATAATTGCCATCTTTTCCAAGATCACCTCGTATCTACACACCATGCTCTTAATCCAACATTTTCAACAAGCATCAAGTGGGTGTGGGACCCACTTGAGCCGTGAACATGAAGAGGGGGTAAAGTGTAAAATTTTTATAACACATGTTTTATTTATTAGATATTTTTGTCATTAAGTTAAGTGTTGTGATTAGGGGATTGATTTTGCATTCTTAGTATATAATTAGGGTTTAGAGTGTTATTCTATGATCATTAATCCACTTGATAATTTTATATAAGTTTCGGATGACGGAAACGTCGTTAGTTCGTTCATCGACACAATATTCGCTAATAAATGAACTTTATTATTTAGCACCGGAAGCTTGTGCATTTGACCACCACAATTGCCATGGCGTTTATTTAGTGCACTTCCGATCTAAAAATAGACATAAGTAGTTCGCTAGACGAATATATGTTGAGTTAGGATGACCAAAATGTCTTTCGTTCGGTCGTTCGCTCGATATCGCCACTTTTATATCCTGCCGTCGAACTTTTCCGGAAGTTGTATTTCTGTGACCTCATGTTAGTTAAATGGATTCGGAGTTCCAAATGAGGCTTCACTAGTTCACTAGATGCATGAATGAGGCTATCGACCACTAAAATGTTCGTCGTTTCGACAAACGGTCGCCTTCCGGTCGAATTGTGCACTGTTTGTCGAATGACCGGAAACGATGTCTTTTATGCATTTTTACTATTCTCATATTGTTTTAGGATGTCCAATATTGTTTTGTTATTATTATGACATCCGGAATCCACCGAATTAGTATTGCGGACAAACTGACATTTGTCGTCTTTTGGTCGAAACGGACAATTTTTGCAACTTAGGCGCGGAAAGTTATGTATTTTTGTAATGGTTGAGCTCATATAAATGTTTTCATTTATATATGGACTCAGGTATGGCATTAGCATGCCGTTATTCGTTGTCCTGATTCGTTTTAGCGGTTTTGCCGACACAATTAGTGCCACCACATATAGTGCGCCCAAGACTTTCTACCAACACTTTTAGGGCATTGTTTGGTTTGTTCCGCGTTTTAATGGAAACCAGTATATGTTATGATCTGATTTATTTGCCCTAATCCTTAGGATATGACTTACGACTCAGTTACGCAATTAAATTGCAATAACATGCATTAGATTATGAACTAAAATAGTGATTAAATTGTATGAAATTTCCAGTTATTTGCCATTTCTCACAATGTAGGAGTAAGTAGCTCAGTTTAAAAAGTTTAAAGTTTGAGAGTTAGTTGATTTACCAGAGGGAGAGAAACAAATTGGCACCAAGTGGGTGTTCAACTGTAAGAAAGACGACCGAGGTATCGTGACAAGAAATAAGGCTCAGTTAGTGGTAAAAGGTTTTAATTAGCAAGAACGGATTGATTATAATGAAGTGTTTGAACTAGTTGCAAAGTTGGAGTTTGTTTCTAGCGTTTCATCTTTTAAGGGTTTCAAGGTTTATCTGTAACACCCTGACCGCGTAAAAGAACAAACCGCGGAGGAAACGTCGGGGAGTCATGTCACAGAACTATTTTTCACAACACATGGTACATAAAATTTTTTATATTGAATTTAATTGTTTAAATTGTCTTGGGAGGATGAAATAAATAAAACATAACAATTGTCTTGCAAATTTTAAAGTCCCTAAGGCCCAAGTCCACCCTATGTGAAGCATGCTTAAAGTCAAACATTAGCTCCTGAAACATATGTGAAAATAAAACGTCAGCATAAAATGCCTGTGAGTAACATAGGTTTTGTGATGAAGATTCATGGCTTTGAAAGTTAAAAGAAATGTTCAACTATTATAATAGTAGCCATGATCCTTAACAAAAATGTTTCTTTTATGAAATCATATGAAAATCAAATGATTAAAAAGATATGATGCATGGTTAACTTAATAACCAAAATAACCCATGCCTTATATAAAATATGTCATGTCTTACATTTTGTTTGAAGTGGTTTAGATACGCTACGTTATGTAATATAATGAAAGCACTTATATATAGGAAGTACCAGCGGTGTATCCACCATGCTTTTATCATATTACACACGTCTCATTATTTAAATCACTTACCATGAGCTAACAATTGAGATGTCTTGTTTAAACCAATGTCATGTATAAACCATGCCATGTATAAACCAAATGTCTTTTATAAACAAATGTCTATATATAAACCAAATGTTATTTATAAACAAATGTCTATGTATAAACCAATGTCTTGTATGGCAAACAAAAGTCTTGTTTAAACCATAAAATAAATGTCTTATATAAAATAACCGAAATGTCTTGTCTTGTCAAAATGTCTTGTCCTGTCGAAATGTCTTGTATAAAACAGGTGTTTTGAATAACAAAGCTCTTGTTTAAACAAAAACTCTTGTCTTATAAATCAACTGCTTTTATTGTGTAGACACATATATATATGGATTGTTGGCGAATACATTCAAGCATAGTTGACTGTCGGAAAAACCTAATAAAGACAAAGGTTTATCAAATGTTCATCGGATTATGTCATTCCCTAAAGTCACTTCCAAACAAACCTAGGAAGCGGGAATGGGATTGTCAATCCTATGGTACCATTACATACTACCGGTCGGCGTGATCAATGTTAATGAATGTATCATTGTATATTCAACGCACCAATATGTCTTGAATAATGTAAGCATGTCATGAAAATGTGTTTGAAATCATGTACTTGGCATACTAAGTCAATATACCAAGCAAAAATGTCTTTGAAATCATGTACTAGGTATGCTAAGTCAACATACGAAGCAAAAATATCTTTGAAATCGTGTACTCGGTATGCTAAGTCAACATACAAAGCAAAATGTCTTTGCAATAATGTACTAGGTATGCTAAGTCAACATACGAATAAAAAATGTCTTTGAAATCGTGTACTAGGTATACTAAGTCAACATACAAAGCAAAAATGTCTTTGAAATCATGTACTAGGTATGCTAAGTCAACATCTGAAGCAAAATGTCTTTGAAATCATGTACTATATGTACTAGATAAACAAAACATCTATAATGTCATGAAAATAAGAAGGTAGTGATAGGCATATATGAATCACCCTTAAACATTTGAAAACGTAAAAGAGGGGCTATGTACTCACTTGGGATTGCGTAAATGTCTTACTTAATGATCAAACAAAGCTCAAGGATTGAAGAGTTCAAGTGTGTCCTAATGTATCAGAATATTATGTTACAGTGTTGAGACTTTAACGGAAGATTAATTTGGTCTTATAAACCAACCAAGTGTTAGGACTCGTATATATGGTTTATAATACTTTAAATTCTGATTTGGAAGAGTTTCTAAGTGCTTTGACCCGTTACAACTTGTTAAAATGGTTTACACCACTTTAACGGGTTGCAAGCGTAACTATAGGTTTTGGATGGTTAAATAAGTCCTATGATGATTCTTATATGTTAAAACAAGTTTGATTATGTTATAATATCAGTTTAGATGTCAAACTATGGTCTTACATGTTTAAAACCATTTAATGCGCCAAAAGGGTGTTTTGGTCATTAAATAACACAATTTACGATCTTATATGAAAACTAAGTTTTTGATCAGTTTAATAACATCAAAATATGTTAATTACATTAACATATCAGTACATAAGTCATTTGCAAGTTCGTTGTTTATTAAAACCTTATTTCTTGCAAAAAGGGCATTTTGGTCAAAGTATGGCATCATATCGAAACTTGTACAAAAACTCAGAATACGATTATGATCACGTATTATAACCTCAAAGGGTTATGCTATATTAAATTATGATCATAATGCAACCTTAAGTCAGTAGTAAACTAATCTAAATCGGGTCTAAGCTGAAAGTCAAAGCAATTATCGAAATTGCTTGACCTTGGGCTTTAAAAGCCTAACAAACGAAAATTTAGCTGAAAGGAGCACTTACAAGTGATCCTCAGATGAAATAAAATTGAATGGGAAGCTCTTAAGGACTAGGAACTCCAGAAGTGATGCGAGGAGTATTTTTTAAGAAGGTGCAAGTTTAAAGTGTTGCAAACACTTCTATTTATAGTGTTGGAGCTTGAAGGAGGTGGTTCCAGGTGTTAGCAGAAGTTAGAGGGTGATGACAAGTGTCCTAGAACGTGGCATAGAAGTCTTGAAGCCCCTGGTTTCGAGTTAATGGTTTTTGGTAGCTTTGTATGGGCAACAAGCCAAAATATACTGTAACATCTGCCCAAGTAAAGCTCTGCTGAAGTCTAAATGTCCAAGGTCTGCCATAGCAAAGCTATGTTGAAGACAAAGCTCTGCTGGTCTAAGCTTTGCTGAAGTCTTAAACTCTACTGAAGTCAAACAGAGGATGTATCATCAGTGTTTTCTATCAGTCCTTGTAATGTTTAGCGTATAGCAGTGGTTATCATCAGTGTCTTCTATCAGCAGTGGTTAGCTTAGTAGTGGTTATCATCAGTGTTTTCTATCAGCAGTGGTTAACTTAGTAGTGGTTATCAACAGTATTTTCTATCAGCAGTGGTTATCATCAGTGTTTTCTATTAGTCCTTGTAATGTTTAACTTTTATATAAATTCACAAATGGTCCCTCTCGTCCAACAAGTGGCTCATTGGAAAGTATGGTTACATGTTTCGTAAATAAAGTATAAAATTTATCGAACACGAAAATGACCGAATTTGTGTAATGGTTGATATTTTTGTATTCTTACTAATAAAATGCAAGATTTTATTGAATAAAAATGTCCGAGATTGTATAATGATTGACAAATATACATTCTTGCAAATAAAACACAAAATTTTATTAAATACGAAAATGTTTCGGAATTGTTCAATGACTAAAAATGTATAAATGTCACATTATCAGCTTGACGTGAAGAGTGCATTTCTTTACAGGAAAGTCAAAGAACTAGTATGTCTCACAACCAGATGGTTTACTAATCCAGACTATCCAAATTGGGTTTATAGATTAGATAAAGCACTGTATGGATTACATCAAGCACCCAAGGCGTAGTACAAGACACCGTCGACTCATCTTTTGGCAAATGGCTTTGAAGAGGTCAGATCGATAGTACACTTTTCATTAAGAGAAAGAATGAAGATTTTTTGTTGGTACATATATACGTGGATGACATCATATTTGGTTCATCTGATGAGAGCATGTGTCATGAGTTTGAGATGGTGATGAAGAGTAAGTTTGAGATGAGTGCAATGGGTGAGTTATCATTCTTCTTGGGATTGCATGTTGAACAGAAGAAGGATGGGATCTTTATTCATCATATGAAGTATGTGTATGAAATTTTGACTCGTTTCAAGATGCAGGATAGCTCAACTTTTAGTCCACCCATTTGTGAAAATCACAATATTGGTCTAGATTGTGATAGTGTTGAAGATGTTAATCCATCTCAATATATGGCCATGATCAAGTTGTTGATGTACCTTACTGCTTCAAGACCATACATTATGTTCGTCGTATGTCGTTGTAGAAGATGTCAAACAAATCCAAAGGAGTCGCATATGAAGGCGGTGAAGTGAATTCTTCGTTACTTGAAGGGAAAACTTAAGTTTCGGTTATGGTACCCTGCTGATAGTGACTTGGAGTTTATTGCATACACTGATTCAGTTTTCAGAGGATGTAAATCAACCAGAAAATCTACAATAGGTGGTTGTTAGTTCTTAGGGGGGAAAGTTATGTCATGATAATGCAAGAATCAAGCTTGTCTGTCTACGTCTTCAAGTGAAACTGAATATATTGCCGCTGGAAGTTGTTACTCTCAGGTTCTGTGGATGCAACAGCAAATGCGCGATTACAGTTTGAATTTCACTCGCACCCCTATTATGATAGACAATAATGCCACACTCACCATAACAAATAATCCCGTAAAGCAGAGTAGAACAAAACATATTGACATTCGTCATCATTTTATAAGGGACTGTGCTGAAAAGAAATTGACTGAACTGTATAGAGTTAACACATTAGATAACCTTCGAGATCTTTATATAAAAGCATTTCATCGGGCTTGTTTTGAACATCTAGTCAAACTCGACGGGATGAGGAATCCTCAACAACCAGTTTTTATAAGAATTTTGTAAATAGTTTATTACTTTCTTAAAAAATCTGATTTTAAAAAAAATAGAAAACCATAAAAATAAAAAAAAATCTAAAATCAATATATAATAATAATAATAATAATAATAATAATAATAATAATAATAATAATAATAATTATTATTATTATATTAATGTTTTGTTATATTTATAATTATACTTATATTTAATATAAATGATTAAAAAATGATAAATGTAAAAAGATTTTGGAAGAAAATGATAAAAACAAAATATAAATGTGAAGTGAAATAATACCTGTCATTAAGCTGAGTTTTTTTATTTTTTTTGACAGAGTTGATATGTTAGACAAAAGTAGGAAAAAAATAGCAAGAATCGAGACCAAGAGGAAAAAAACTATTTAGATTGAAATGTCAATTTGGGTCAAAACTCAGCATGAAAATGGCAATTTAGTCTAACAGAATTTAATGCTTACCGTATATTTAATAATCCAAAGACAAAATAAATAAATAAATAAATAAAACCACGAAATCAAGGCAAAAAGCTTGCTTAAGTTATAATCCAAACAACCAACCGCCAACATACCCAGACCACCTTTTTGGTCACATCCATGGCTACTCTTGGTGATATTGGGGTTTCTGCAGTCATCAACATCGTCACCGCCTTTGCTTTCTTGCTGGCTTTTGCTCTGCTTAGAATCCAACCCATTAATGACGGGGTTTACTTCCCCAAATGGTACCTAATCAGGGCCAGAGCCAGTCCAAGACACTCTCCCAATTTGGTGGCTAAGTTTGTTAACCTTAACTTCAACACTTACCTCACCTTCCCCTTAACTGGATGCCAACTCTGCACATGAAGGAGCCCCAGATTATTGACCATGCTGGCCTTGATTCTGCTTCCTTCTTGAGGATTTACATTCTTGGGTGGGTACTTCATGCTTTTTTATAACACAACTTGAGTTTGTTTGGGATCTTTTAAACTTGGCTACTCTTCATTATTTTTATACATATTGTGTTAAGGTAGGTCAAATGCTTGGTTGTTGATTGTGAATTTGTTGTCAAGGTTGTGAAATATGGAATTTTCTACTATTATGTTTGGATGTATTTTGGTACTACTAGATCTTATGTTAAATCATGAGACTTAATTCTGCATATATGAAATCATTTTGCGTGTTGGTGTCTTAAATTCTTTTGAAAATGATATAACACAAGGAAACAGTTATTGAAAATTTTAATAAACACATAGATTTTGATTCGAAGTTTTATAAAGATAGAGGTGGCAGAATGCCGGGAAGGTTAACTGGTGGGGAGTGGTAGCATTAGGTCTTATCTTTACTTGAATGTAATGGATAATCAACATTTTGATCAACTAAATTATGTTGTTACAGCAATACATAAATCCAATTTGTGAAATAAAAAGATCTACGGGGTATTATGATTCACATTGGTGGTGCTCGTTCTCGTACTATTTATAAATTTCCATTAGTGGCAAATCATAATTTTCTACCTCTACTACTTATGTAATATTCTCTTGGACAACATCCAGGTTAAAGATTTTTGGGCCAACTGCAATTATGGCATTCTTGGTTCTTATTCCAGTTAATGCATGGGGTGGGACGTTGTTTTTCCTCAGCAAAGATTTGGTCATCAGTGAGATCGATAAGCTTTCAATATCAAATGTTCAGCCCAAGTCTCCAAAGTGAGCTCAAGCTAAACTTCTCATTCCTATGAAATTGAAATTGGCTACTCGTATGAATAGCTGAACACAATTCATGCGTATTTTCTTGTATCCAATCGCGGTTGCTGTTTTGCAATTTCCTCACACGCATATTTCACTAAATTTATAATTGGGCAATGTCTTTTAAATTTCAGGTTTTTCGCACACATTTTTATGATGTATTTGTTCACATTTTGGGCATGCTATATGCTCTACAAAGAGTATGATGTGGTAGCATTGATGAGATTGAACTTTTTGGCTTCAAAAAGTAGGCGAGCCGAGCAGTTTACGGTGTGTGTATGCGTAGTTCCTTTTCGTTCTTTCACTTTGTCTCAAAAGAATATGACAAGTAAAATGAGTTCCTCTTGACTTTTAAAATTAACTTGATTCATTTGATCCCCCAAGAAGAAGTCACAACATATTGACTTGTTAAGAAATGATTTTTTTAGGAATTTGAAAAACAAAATGTGTATGTACTGTATAACCCATATTGAATTTAAAATAAGTCAGATTTGAGTTTTCAAAATAAAAAGTTTTAAATTATGAAATATTTAACTTTTTTGTTGGTCCTGGTTAGAAATGTTCCTCATGTCCCTGGCCATTCTGTGTCTGATACAGTGAAGTGTTTTTTTAAAAAGAATCACTCAACTCACTATCTTTGTCACCAGGTCATCTCTCTCTTCTCTTCCATCTGTGTGTATATTCCGTAACCATGATACCATTTCATCTTGATCCAGACTGTCTAATGCAAACAATTATGCAAGAGCAGTAAGGAAAAGGCAGAAATTGCAAAATAAATTAGATTACAACCAGCTGAAGTTGGAAAGACATCCCAACACACGCCCAACAAGAAAGGTAGCACTCAAAAACCTTTACAAATAATAGAGGTGGGTTGGGTAATGGCTCGGACCATGCACCATTCATACGGTTCGGATTGGGTTGATCCGGGAAACTTTTTATCCAAATTTAATGAACAAATGTGTAAATTTGATCTCAAAAAGTTATATTATTACAAATATAATAAGGGAGTGAGAGAGATTTAATGTACTAAGAATACACTTTGGGCCATTTCCAACCCATTTGACCTGTTAATACATAATCCAATTTGCCCCTCATAAGTGAAATGGACAAAGCTGCCACCTCTAAATATATAACCTCTTTATATACCGTGAAGTATTGATATTTCCAAATTATGTAAACCTTCAGACGGGCTTGCTTGGACTTTGGGGTGAGAAACTAGATTCCATAGAATACTATCAACAAAAGATTAAAGAGCTCGATGAAAAGGTAAGTCAAAATAGGCTGAATCGTACCTGCAATCTCTATTTTATCTTTTTGAACATTTGTAGTTGATAGCTATATTCAAATTCATAATATTACAAAAAGGAAAGGTTGCTTCGTGTTTAGTTTGTCATCTAATCCATACAAAAGTTAAAGTTATAAGATCCAATAGGATCTTCTGTTTTAGTCCTGTACTCCTACTTGGTTCCTTCCATACAAAAGTTAAAGTTATAAGATCCAATAGGATCTTTTGTTTTAGACTACACTCCTACTTGGTTCTTTTAACTGAACTGAACTTTGAAAGCGTAAAAATTTAGCATAGTTTAAAGTCATTTCTTGTTTTCTTGCAAGTAAATATGATTACTTTACTGAGTTATGATTATGTTACAAGATGATTTAATTTTTACTAACCCGTTGAAAATAACATGACAAACGACCTTTGACTTGCATTTGTTTATTGGTTACAGAAGTAAATGTTTTTTATTTTTATTTTTATGTTGAGAAACCAGAAGTAATTTAGTTAAAGAGTTAAATGGATAAGTAAGGTATGTTGGGTAACAGGTCAAAACGTCTTGGGTTTGATAGGTTAACCTGCCAACACTTTATTGTTCAACATGTTTTGATTGTTATGATAACTTAATTTATTAAGATTTGTTTACATATTGATGAAATACTATGTAATCGTTCTGAATAAATTGATTTAGGAGGATGAAAACACCTGATTAGAACGTTGAGCAACTTCATTGGTTAAAACTTGACCTTTTTTTCCGTTGGGATTCAAAATTATCACCCAATTGAACCCATTATCAAAGATCCAATAGAATTACTTTAGTTTTAAATTTACCATTTGAGTTTTTCCTGATTTGTTTAGTTTATCATCTAATTTGTAATGTGTTGTTGAAAAAGTTGTTAACAATGGAGCATCAGAAGATTCTGAAAGACCCGAAACGCATAATGTCAGCCGCATTTGTATCATTCAACTCCCGGTGGGGTGCAGCGGTGTGTGCTCAAACACAACAAAGCAAAAACCCGATCTATGGTTGACAGATTGGGCCCCTGAACCTCGTGACGTTTACTGGAAAAATCTTGCTATACCCTTCATTTCTTTGAGCATCCGTAAACTAGTTATATCATTGGCAGTCTTTGCTTTAGTGTTCTTCTACATAATACCCATTGCATTTGTTCAGTCACTGGCCAATCTTGAAGGTTTTGAAAGAGTTGTTCCTTTTCTCAGGCCCATTCTTGAATGGTAAGTAAAGTTTTAATCTTTCTGCAAAGAGTAGGCAATTTCAGCCCCTTTACTAATAAATCGCTTGGTTGGGGTTATGCTTTTAGTCGTTTTACCTATCGATTCCTTGATTTGTCACAACATTTTACCTATTACAAATGATTGAATCAACTGATTCTTAAATATGTAATCACTTATGAATCTGCGCAGGAGCTTTATCAAGTCCTTCCTTCAAGGTTTTCTTCCGGGTCTTGCTAGGTTTTTCTATGGCTTCTTCCTGGTATTCTTATGACCATGTCAAAAATTGAAGGGCACGTTGCATTTTCCGTATTGGAAAGGAGTACGGCCGCCAAATACTACTTTTTCATGCTGGTAAATGTTTTCTTAGGGAGTATTGTCACTGGAACAGCAATTCAACAGCTTCATTCTTTCCTTCATCAATCTCCCACACAGTAATATTCCCTTACAAAATCCTTTTAGAGGGTGATTGTATTATAACTTTTTTTAATTTAATGATAAATGAGCTTGTTTTTATAGGATTCCAAGGACAATAGGGGTATTGATTCCAATGAAGGCTACTTTCTTCATTACATACATAATGGTTGATGGATGAGCAGGTATGGCTGGGGAGATTCTTCGGTTAAAGCCTTTAATCATGTTTCATCTCAAGAACACGTTAATGGTAAAAACCGAAAGAGATAGACTAAAAACAATGAACCCCAAAAGCATAGATTTCCCTGAAGCTATTCCATCTCTTCAACTATACTTTCTTATGGGAGCCGTTTATGCTGTTGTCACCCCCATCCTTCTACCTTTTATACTCATCTTCTTTGCATTTGCATACTTCGTTTACCGTCACCAGGTAAACCTGGAGATTCTTGGAACTGATTATATGTTTTTAATGTTTGGCTATACAGATTTTGACTGTTAGGACTTAATAGTCTTATTTTAATGTTTGTTTAAGTATATCTTCTGCTTCTGATTATCATTTTATTTAGGGGTTGAATAAGTGAAATGTACTTATTTACCCGTTTTAAATTTAACTTGATGGATTTAATAAAAGTGTCCTTTTTGGTCATTTTAAAATTCTAGTATAATATAATGATAGTTTTTTAAACATGACATATGTTTTATTATCATATAAGCACACCCAAACACTATTTTCTTGGTCTATCATTTATAAATCAGACTTGAAACCTTTCCCTGAATATTATATGTGACCATGTGTAGTGTTTTTGTACTTAGGGTATATGTGTAATTTTGTTTTTATATTTGGAGGCAGGTAATTAATGTGTACAATCAACGGTATGAGAGTGCTGCTGCATTCTGGCCACATGTTCATCATAGGATAATAGCGAGCTTGTTGATATCTCACCTTCTTTTGTTGGGACTTCTTAGCACAAAAAGGGCTGCAAATTCTACTCCTTTGCTTGTCGTATTACCGATTTTGACTGTGACGTTTCATTAATTCTGCAAGAGCCGGTTCAAACCTGCTTTCCGAAATACCCTCTGGAAGTAAGCTCACAGTAATGGCATCTAAAACAGTAAAGGAGATATTTATGTGCGGGTTATTAGATATAAGATTTGGTCAAACCCTCGGGCTTTGACCCATTTCCTTTTTATCTACAGTCTTTGCACTGGCCCGTTTGGGAACCTGGCCCATTCATAATAAATGGATAAAAAATGCCACCTCTAATCAATCATTCAGTTCTGAAAGAACTAAACAAGCAGTATGATTTGACTATTGGTTTGTTGTGGTTCAGGAAGCCGTGGAGAAGGACACACAAGACGAAGTTTCTGAACCTGTAAACGACATGAAATCCTACTTGTGTGAAGCCTACTTACATCTAGTTTTACGTTCCATTGAAGAATTCGAGCTTTTCGAGCTCGGCGTTGACAATAATCGAGCTCACATCCCAAGTCAAGTAGCCACCGAACTGGAACCTGTTTCTGGTTCACATTCCCCAGAACAAGAACACAAAGTGGCTCCTAAGAGGCAGGATCTTGAAGTTGTAGTTGAGCAACATGACAAGACTTGAGCCTAAATGTTGATGGTATGCACCAGGCCTGACCTTTAACTGGATGTAGCTTCCATAACTGTGGCTAACCTAACAGTGTCAGAAGTAGGGTTTTGTAACCACTCCAGACTGCTATAACTTGCTCATGTTTTTTTGTTTTTTACAAGTCAAAGGAAAAAAAATTAGTAATTTCCGTGTGAGGGATCATAAAATCAGTATATGTTGGTAAGCGTTATTTTTTTAAGTTGTATTTTTTTAAAGTATAATAATATATAAGGGTAACTTTATAGAATATTAACCAAGTTTTAAACATGTTCCAATTAGGTCACTCAAGTTTGAAAAGTGTTCTAATCAGGTCACTCAACATTCATTTTTTATTAAAATTAAGGGTTTTTTCATCAATTTCATAGGTAACCGTGGTGATGTGAATTTTTGTTTCTTTTTTCCCTTTCATTTGATGCTAACGTCCAGTGATGACGCATATTTTAACTTGTTTTTTCAATTTTTAATGTAATTAAAGTTTTTTTTATTTTTAATAAATAAAATTTCATATATTAATATAATCCGACCCTAACATCTTATGCTTCATTTTTCTCTTGACACATGGAAAAAAGGACATGACTCGATTTGAATGTTAAGTTATCTAATTGGGACAAAAACGATACGAGTGACCTAATTAGAACACTTTTGAAACTTGGTTACTATTCTGTGAAATTTTCCCTAATATATATGTTCTAATTTTTGTAGCCAACTATCAAACACTACCCCTTTTTTTGGATTAAAATTCGAGAAACCTTTTTTGAGGCGATGGGTAAAGGGGAATATCGGGACAGTGATTCGTTATCAAACAAAGGGAATGGTATAAATGTCAAATGCCATGTGTTCAAGAAGTTTTCCAACACATGAGAAAAAGTTAGGGTAGCCGTTGAAGCGATGCAGATATATTAGCAAAAGCATTGGAGGAGTTCATTGCAACAAGAGGGGTATTCGCATACATGAAGTGTTGGGAGTTCTACGTGGAAGTTCTAAATGGTTTAACGTACCGACCCAGTATATATGTTGGACCTTTTGAGGCATTATAGATTATGGGAGGCAATTTAATTGGTCAATAAAAATGAATACTATGATTCGCATTTCGAACAAGTATGAATACGGGATCTATAGGATAACTTCCATCTTGAAAGGTATTTGGCGCTTTTATAAGATATCCACGATCTAGTGGTAGGCGTAAAGCAAAACAGTCCAAAACCTCCTCTTCGGTTGATCCGGAAACACCCACTTCCGATGCTCAAAATGTCGATTTAAAGAATCCTGTTAATATTAATGACGACGAGGAAGTGGAGTTGTCACACCCTCAAAATCCACGCCCGGAGTTTTACCGCGAAGCGAGTGACAAGTCAGGATCAAGTCACTAATCATGTTGAACCATTTCAAAATAATTGAAAACTGTTCAACTACCACATTCAACATTAACAGTGATACTAGGTTCAAATGTGTGAATTCGTAAGTTTAAGTTGAACAGTGGAAGCAAAAGTATAAAATCCATACATAATTAAAATCCTACTATTGTTTAGCATAGTTAAGGAAAACAGTTTCATAAGAAGCCATGACACTCTCCAAGCTGCAAGTTCCCATCTGAATTGTACCTATCATCCTGTAAAGCATGCTCAAGTGTATCAACAAAAAAGTTGTCGAGTTCATAGATGCAGTTCCAAGCTAGGGATGTCGTGGTCCCGTACTAGGGATGATGCAGTCCCAAACAAGGGATAATGTAGTCCCAACCTAGGGATGCATGCTTTTAGTAAAGTAGTGAACTAACCTTAGATTTGCTCGGCTAGAATCTTAGTGACTAGAGTTAGGTGTGGTCAACCATGTCGTGATACCGTTTTACTATTACTTGCTATTCACATAAGTCAATAGAATTCTACACGTATACTATCACATAATATGCATACACGTTGACACTTAGTTACACGTTCGTGTGGTTATGTGCATGTGGACACCTCATAACATGTAACACATTTAGTGATGTTCGTTTGGATATCAAATAACAATTATTACCTCGTAGTAACAAGCAAATGCATTTATAAACACTTACATCAAGTTTTAGCGGGTTTCACCTCAACGTCCGTGGTTTAGCTGTTTTCGTAAATTTTGTTTAAAATACTGAACATATTAGAAAAATTACAAATAATTTATAAGACGTGTCATTAATCCATTTGACCTTGCGTATTTTCTCAAGGTTTGAATGTTCATAGATGAATCGTTAAAATCATTTAGTACATAAAGGGCAAATTCGTCACATTTTGTCGACAATTTACGATTTATTTTATATAAAAATCCTCGTTGATGCGTTTAATGAAATTCCAATTGGAGCATCTCCTAGATTTATCAACAATAAAAATTTCAAGTATTAATTCTAACTATTGTTTCATAGTGGACTGCAATTTTTGCTGAAAAACGCAGCCTGTACTTGTGTTTGCATTTTAATCTTTTGTCTAACCTAAACTTGTTGAAAAATTATGAAACCAGTGGGGTTTGAAATCTATTTCATTGAACTTCGTTTTGGACTCAAGAACCATTCGATTTCGTTATGTTTTGACCAAAAAACAGTTGGTGCAACTTGGCTTAAATTTATGTGTAGAAGTTGTTTGTTCACAGCAATTTGCAAAAACGTTTTTATGATGATTTATCAAACTTTTCGACAACTAGCAGGTATGTAAGACCCTTGCTGAATTAATTGAAATTCTATAAAAATTTTGCATTTATATATTTATAATACAAATACACGTCCATACATATTTTCAAGTTTCATAAAAAATACTTCCTAAGTATTAGGGCATTCATCATGTTAACGTTGTTCCGTTTCGTAAACGACTAAACCAACATGCAGAAGCTTGATCTTTGACTGTGTTTAGTTCTTCGCTATGCTTGATCATCGTTCGGTGCTTCAAACCATTACCTATATTTCATAAATCATGAAATACGTTATTTATAAGGAGTTTATAACGTATCTAATTAACCCGAATGCCAAAAATAACAAAATCAACATTTTTCAAATCTTGCCCGCCGTAAGCTATGGCTCCTTGCCGTAGCTTACGGCTGCTTCTGACTGTTTTTAATAGCTGCTCCCTGCCGTAACCTACGACAGGTTGCCGTAGCTGACGGCAGTTGAGCTATAGATTTTCCAAACATGCCTTTTTTACGAAAAGTTTCGTGACTTCCCGAGTACTCATCTGTTTCGTTTCATACTTGTTTTTAAATGACATCAAGACATTTGTCTACGTACTTGACCCAAATCCTCAACCTGGATTCATAAATTTATAGATTACACAACCATTACCCGGTTTATGCTTATATTTATTTTAGCCCGTTAAGGGATTTAAGCACTTAAGCTTAAATCTCGCTCCTTGTTTCCTCACCTCCTATTTCCACACTAAAACTTCTATTTATCGTCCACCATAACTATGTTTGTGGTGGATTTGTTATAGTAAAATCTATATTCCGAATTCTACCCTTCGGTTTGATAATTTACGAAAAAAGACCTCTTAGGAGGCATTAAACCAAAAAGGCTTATGCCTTTCACTTTTACACTACCTAAAGGGTATTCTCAATTATAAAACACATATTTAAACTCCCTTATGGGTCGGTTGCGCAGTTCATCATTCTTTGGCGTTTTAGTCAATATTAGTCCTCGTAACTACGAAGGACTTTTAAAAGCTTGTTTTGACCAAGTGGGCACTTTTTAACCCATATTCTATTTAAATCACTATGTTCCTAAGAACATGATATTCTCCAATTTAGATTATTAGATATACCTCACTTTAGGTAATCCATGTCCACCCATGACTCGGTTAACTCTCATCGGACATTAAGTACTCATTGAGAGTTTGACCCACTACACATACCTGGCTCGGGTCATAGCATTAACCTGATTTAATGCCTTGCACTATTAGTTGTTAATTAAAAGCAATGCAATCCATAAGCTGTTCTTCCTGTAAGCATGAAACTCGACAAGTGACCGTTAGTCACTATTGTCAAATGGTGATAACATCACCATTTGAACCGTTTGGCCTAAATAACCATTTTATCATTGTTAGATAATATTTATTTGCCATCTCACCCATTTAGCCCATTTCAACTTACACCATATGATCATATTACTTAAAAGTTTGTTAAGATCTGAGTTTGATTGTTGTGAAATTTTAAGATGAAATAATGAAAGATGATAAAACAGAAATGATAAATGCAGCGGAATAACAAACTTTTGAATCACAACAATAAAGAAATTGTTTTCATCAACATGCTTTTATAAATTATGATTTACGTATGCATGAGGATATTACAAACTCCCCCTCAGCCTGATCACTCTAATTTGTTCGTATAAAAATGTCAAAGGAAAGTGATGAATAGAACATTGAAGGCACTGTTCTATTTATAGTACAAACAAAACCTCTGAGGAATCTAAGCTGATGTCAACTTGACAGTGACATCTAGCAAACTCCTAACATCTGCTAGAGCCTAAGTACTATTAAATTGAAATTACAGATAAATTATGTTGATAAACATCTGTTGAAGGAACCTCTGTTGAGGTTTATCCTCTGTTGGTCCAGCAGACCTTTGCTTCAAAAGTCTTTATCTTCATTAGCAGAGGTTCTCTCTTGTAGACCTTATCTTCAACAGTCTTTTGTCTTCATCAGTTCTTGTAAACAGACTTTAGCTTTGAAAGACTTTAGAGCAACAGATGTTGAGTCTTTGCCATTGGGAGGAGCCGATCTTCAAAATACTATTATTTGTGATCAAATGTTATAGAATATTTGGCTTTCCAATCATCTGTTCTTTTATGGGGTCCACTAGATCTAACAATCTCACTGTAGAACAGATGATGCCAAAACCCTTCTTTATTTCTGATCTTTATTTCTTATCAGCATTTCACTTCTTTGACCTTTGAACTGTAATTCAAAGTTCATGGAAAGCATGTCTTCAAAATCCCTTTCAAGTTCAAGTTTCAACAGATCTTGGAGGTCATTTGCATTCAGACCATTTGCATCCTCCATTCTAAGCTTTTAAACTTCACCATCTGATCTGAGCAAGGTCAATTCATGGGTGTCTGAGGATGACTTCCACTTTAGAATTTTTGAACCAGATGATTCTCTTGGGTGAAGAGTTATTTTTGATGAGTTTGGTGATTGGGGCCTACTTACTAAATTTGCAAGTGTTTCATGTAGTTTGGCACTGGCAGGATCATTATGATATAGCAACTGTTTTTTCAATCCCTCTTTTCTGTATTCTTCAAACATCTATTCATCAGCCTAAGACATCTGCTTCTGCCTTTTTGCTTGATTTAAGGCAGCTTTGGATAAGCCAAATGCTGAGGACTACTTTTTAGATGTAAGGGTCTGTTTAGGGATAACCACTGCTGGATAATCTGGCTTCTTAGGAACTGTAGGTTACTTTTCTCTCAACTGTTCCAGTCTTTTGTAAGTTTCAACAATATTTGACTCTGACCATCTGGTAACAACTCTAGTTGTACAATACTTAGCAACAACAAGTTCTTCTTTCATTCTTTTTGTAACACCCCGACCGCGTAAAACAACAAATTGCAGCGGAAATGTCGGGGAGTCATGTCACAGAACTATTGTTTCACAACATATGGTACATAAAGTTTTGTATGATTGAATTTAATTGTTTATATTGTCTTGGGAGAATGAAATAAAAAACATAAGAATTGTCTTGCAAATTTTAAAGTCACTAACGCCGAAGTCCACCCTATGTGAAGCATGCTCAAAGTCAAACATTAGCTCCTTAAACATATGTGAAAATAAAACGTCAGCATAAAAATGCATGTGAGTAACATAGGTTTTGTGATGAAGACTCATGGCTTTGAAACTTAAAAGAAATGTTCAACTATTACAAAAGTAGCCATGATCCTTTACAAAAATGTTTCTTTTATGAAATCATATGAAAATCAAATGATTTAAAAGAAATGATGCATGGTTAACTTAATAACCAAAATAACTCATGCCTTGCATAAAATGTGTCATGTCTTGCATTTTTTTTGAAGTGGTTTAGATAACGCTACGTTATGTAATATCATGAAAGCACTTATATATAGGAAGTAATAGCGTCGTATCCACCATGCTTTTATCATATTACACACGTCTCGTCATTTAAATCACTTACCATGAGCCAACAATTAAGATGTCTTGTTTAAACCAATGTCTTGTATAAAGCAATGCCATGTATAAACCAAATGTCTTTTATAAACAAATATCTATGTATAAACAATGTCATGTATAAACCAAATGTCTTTTATAAACAAATGTCTATATATAATCCAGTGTCTTGTATGGCAAACAAAAGTCTTGTTTAAACCATAAAATAAATGTCTTGTATAAAATAACAAAAATATTTTTTGTCGTCAAAATGTCTTGTATAAAACAGGTGTTTTGAATAAACAAAGGTCTTGTTTAAACAAAACTCTTGTCTTATACATCAGTTGCTTTTATTGTTTAAACACATATATATAGATTGTTGGCGAATAGATTCAATCCTTGTTAACTGTCAGATATACCCTTACAATGATAAAGGTTTATCAAATGTTCATCAGATTCTGTCATTCCCTAAATTCACTTCCAAACAAACCTATGAAGTGGGAGCGAGATTGTCAATCCTATGATACCATTACATACTACCGGTAGGCGTGATCGATATTAATAAAGTATCATTCTATATTTAACACACCAATATGTCTTGAACAATGTAAGCATGTCATGAAAATGTTTTGAAATCATATACTTAGCATACTAAGTCAATATACCAAGCAAAAATTGTCTTTGAAATCATGTACTAGGTATGCTAAGTCAACATACGAAGTAACAATGTCTTTGAAATCGTGTACTAGGTATGCTAGGTCAACATACAGAGCAAAATGTCTTTGAAATCATGTACTAGGTATGCTAAGTCAATATACGAAGCAAATATGTCTTTGAAATCATGTACTAGGTATGCTAGGTTAACATACGAAGCTAAAATGTCTTTGAAATTATGTACTGGGTATGCTAAGTCAACATATGAAGCAAAATGTCTTTGAAATCTTGTACTATATGTACTAGATAAGCAAAACATGTATAATGTCATGAAAACAAGAAAGTAGTGATAGGCACATACGAATCACCCCAAAACATTTGAAAATGTAAAAGAGGGGGCTATGTACACACTTGGGATTGCGTAAATGTCTTGTTCAAATGATCAAACAAAGCTCAAGGATTGAAGCGTTCAATTGTGTCCTAATGTATCAAAATACTATGTTAGTGTGTCGAGACTTTAATCAGAGGATTGAATAGAATGAGGTCATATAAACCAAACAAGTTTTGGGACTCGTATGATATGGTTTATAATACCTTACATTCTGATTTTGAAGAGTTTCTAAGTGCTTTGACCCATTACGACTTGTTAAAATGGTTTACGCCACTTTAATAGGTCGCAAGCGTAACTATGGGTTGGATGGTTAAATAAGTCCTATGATGAGTCTTATATGTCAAAACAAGTTTGACTGTGTTATAATATTAGTTTAGATATCAAAACTATGGTCTTACATGTTTAAAATCATTTTATGCGCCAAAAGGGTGTTTTCGGTATTTTAAAGGTACAAAAAATTGACTCATCATATAACTAACCAAACCATATGACTATAAGGTATAACCTTAGAGGGTTATTCCCTAAATTACTATGGTCAAAAAAATGCGCTTGGTCGAATCTTAAGATTGACCAAACGGGTCAGATTCAAAAGACAAAGCAGTAGTAAAACCACTCGACTTACGACTAAGAAATAAGCACTAAACTAGAAATGGCGAGTTAGACATGTTTGTACATGTCTAATAATGTTATAATACTAATTTGGTGTCAAAACCTTAAGTTTTAATACCCAAAAAAGTTTTCCTCATAAAATGCATTTTTATACATACCTACATATATATATATGTGTATATATATATATACATATATATATATATATATATTATATATATATATATATATATATATATATATGTATATATATATATACACATATATATATATATAATGTTATTGTACTCTTAACTCGTAAAACTTTGACTCGTCATCTCGCCTACTAAACACGGTAATCATAAGATGCAATCGAAAGGGATTAATACCTTTGTGATTACGATCATGTTGCAAAGTTCAATTTGAACTTTGACTTGACCAAAGTGGTCAAACCGAAAGTCAAACAGGAAGTCAAACTGTTTGACTTTTAGCTCAAAATAGCTAAAATAATGAAAGAACTAGGAAGAGTACTTGTGTTGAAAAACACTTTCAGAACTCAAGATAGGAGGCTTCCAAAGGCTGGAAACAAGCTTCAAGAAGGATAGAAAAAAGAGCTTCACGCTTTACTTTGAAGTGTTTTGAAGTGGTGTGAAAAAATAATCAAAGGGTATTTATAGTGTTTTAGGATCAAGGAGGTGATTACAAGTGTTACCAAGTGTGGATTAGTGTCCTAACATGTGTCAACACCAAATTAAGTGTGGAAAAATGAGTTCAAGGTGTCAAAAATGGAGATAGGTGGCAAACTTGGTGATAAAGCAAACTTTTTTGACAATTTTGGCCACTGGGCATGTATTGTCGCGTTTTGTCATTTTTAACCCCTCTTAACCTAAAATTTAGGTTATATAAAGGCGTTAAGGCATGTGTAACTTGGATTTTGTCCGGAAATATCGTGGATGTCGGTTTGTTAGATTGTATGATTATGCGTTTCGTAAATAAAGTTTAAAACTTTATCGAACACGAAAAATGACCGAATTTGTGTAATGGTTAACATTTTTGCATTCTTACTAATAAAATGCAAGATTTTATTGAATAAAAATGTCCAGGATTGTATAATGATGATAAATATACATTCTCGCAAACAAAACACAAGATTTAATTAAATACGAAAATGTTTCAGAATTGTTCAATGACTAAAAATGTACAAATGTCACAGTCTCCCCTACTTTAGGAAATTTCATCCCGAAACTTAATTAGAGGAAACTTGTGAGAAAATATGTGGGTATTTCACATTCATTTGATCCTCTCGTTCCCAGGTAAACTCTAGGCCATGTTTGGACTCTCAGCGAACTTTAACAATCGGTATGCGTTTGTGTTAGACTTTCTTGACTTCATGTTCCAATATTTCCACAGGTTTATAAAAAAAGTGCATTGTGTTATCAATGCGAATTTTATTAAGAGGGATGTGGAGCTTTTCATCAGCCAAATACCTTTTCAAATTGGACACGTGGAAAGTTGGATGAACATTCCCAAGCTCAGGAGGTAGCTCAAGTTTGTAGGCCACCTTTCCTATCCTCTCAAAGATCTTAAATGGTCCCACATATCGAGGTGCAAGTTTTCCTTTCTTTCCAAACCTAATCACACCTTCCCAAGGGGATACCTTGAGAAGGACGTGATCACCAACGTGGAATTCCAAGGGCTTGCGTCGCTGATCCGCATAACTCTTTTGACGGTTTCTGCTGTCAAAAGGTTATCGCGTATTTTCTTGACTTTGTCTATAGTCTCTAGAATGAGTTCTAGTCCAGTGAGTTGAGCTTCACCAACCTCATTCCAGCAAATAGGTGAACAACATTTTCGACCGTATCAAGCTTCGAAAGGAGCATGCTAATGCTGGAGTGATAATTATTGTTGTTGGAGAATTCAATCAAAGGTAGATGCGAATCCCAACTACCACCAAAGTCGATCACACAAGATCTAAGCTTATCCTCCAATGTTTGGATCGTCCTTTCGGATTGTCCATCCGTCTGAGGATGATAAGCAGTGCTCAAGTTAAGTTTAGTTCTCATGGCATATTGCATGGTCTTCCAAAAGTGAGACGAGAATCGAGCATCACGGTCTGACATGATGTTCAAAGGAACACCATGTCGAGATACTATCTCATCAACGTAGATCTTCACAAGGTAGTCAGTAGATAGATCCTCACAAATTGGCAAAAAGTGTGATGACTTTGTTAAACGATCAATGACTACCCAAATGGAATCATGACCTCGAGAAGTACGTGGTAGTTTGGTGATGAGATCCATAGCAATGTTTTCCCATTTCCAAACCGGAATTTCTGGTTGCTCAAGCAAACCAGATGGATGTTGATGTTCTGCCTTAACTTAAGACAAGTTAGTCATTTGGATACGTATAAGGCAATATCCTTCTTTATACCCTACCACCAATATTGAGTATGAAGATCCTTGTACATTTTGTCTGCATCAGGATGAATTGAATAATGAGATTTGTGAGCCTCATTCATCAATAGGATGCAGAGATTGTCTTGGCATGGAACCCATAAATAGTTCATGTAGTAGAATAACCCATTGTCTTTTGTTTCAAGCTGAAGCTCGAGATGATGGGGTAGTTCGTTTTTCAACAAACCTTGGGTTACACAAGTGCGTTGGGCTTCAAAAATACATGTTTGGATATCAGATCGAACTTAAACACAATGTAGCTTGACAAGTTCTTTACGACTAAGAGAATCAGCTACGACATTCGCCTTACCAAAATGGTAGCGAATCTCGCAGTCATAGTCGTTTAGAAGTTCAACCCAAGGTCGTTGTCTCATGTTCAGTTCTTTCTGATGTGTTGGAGCCTTTTGTAGTAAGTGAAAACTACACATTTTGTACCATAGAGGTAATGTCTCCAAATTTTGAGAGCGAAAACAACAGCACCTAACTCAAGATCATGAGTTGTGTAGTTCTTTTCGTGGATTTTCTATTTTCTTGATGCATAGGCTATGACTTTGTCTCTTTGCATGAGAACACATCTAAGGCCTAGATTCGATGCATCACAATATACGACAAAGTCGTCGTCGCCATTGGGTAAGGATAAAATAGGAGCATCACAAAGCTTTTGTTTCAAGGTCTGAAAAGCTTCTTCTTGTTTGGGTCCCCACTCAAAGGTTTATTCTTTTGAGTCAAAGTAGTGAGGGGAACCGCAATCTTGGAGAAGTTTGCGATAAAACGGCGCTAATAACCAGCTAGACCGAGAAATGAACGAACTTCGGTAGGAGTAGTAGGTCTACTCCAATCCCTAATCGCACTGATTTTGGCGAGATCTACAGGTATACCTTGTTCGTTGACAATGTGTCCCAAAAATTGAACTTCTTTCTACCAAAATTCACACTTGGAGAATTTGGCATAAAGTTGTTCTTTCTTTAGCAGTTCCATCGTTAGACAAAGATGACGTTTGTGATTGGCTCTGGATTTCGAATAAATCAAAATGTCGTTGATGAAAACAATGATGAACTTGTCTAAATAAGGTTTACAAACCCTATTCATTAAGTCTATGAAGACAACAAGAGCATTTGTCAAACCAAAGGGCATGACAATGAACTCGTAATGGCCGAATCGAGTGCGCAAAGCAGTTTTGGGAATATCTTCATCGAGTACACGAAGCTGATGATACCCAGAACGCAAATCAACCATGGAGAAACATGTAGCACCTTGTAGTTGATCAAAAAGGTCATCAATACAAGGTGGGGATACCAATTTTTAATCGTGAGTTTGTTGAGCTCATGATAATCGATGCACATGCGAAAGGATCCATCCTTCTTTTTCACGAGTAGGATAGGAGCGCCCCAAGGTGAAAAGCTCAGACGAATAAATCCTTTGTTTGAAAGTTCTTGGAGTTGTTTTGACAACTCTTGCATTTCAGACGGTGCAAGACGGTAAGGGGATTTAATAATTGGGTTGGCACTAGGTACAAGGTCTATACAAAACTCGACTTAACATGCTACGGGTGAACCATGTAGTTCTTCAGGAAACACCTCAGGAAAATCTCGAACAACGGGGATGTCTTTAATACTTTTACCCTTGCTTTTCTCCTCTACGATATGTGCCAAAAAGGCTATATAATTCTTTCATAAGTATTTTGGGCTTGGGTTACAATGAGCCAACAATTGAGATGTCTTGTTTAAACCAGTGCCATGTATAAACCAATGTCATGTACAAACCAAATGTCTTTTATAAACAAATGTCTATGTATAATCCAGTGTATTGTATGGCAAACAAAAGTCTTATTTAAACCATAAAATAAATGTCTTGTATAAAATAATAAAAATGTCTTGTGTGGTCAAAATGTCTTGTATAAAACACGTATTTTGAATAAACAAAGGTCTTGTTTAAACAAAACTCTTGTCTTATAAATCAGTTGCTTTTATTGTGTAGACACATATATATGGATTGTTGGCGAATACATTTAAGCCTTGTTGACTGTCAGATAAATGCTTATAAAGACAAAGGTTTATCAAATGTTCATCGGATTCTGTCATTCCTTAAGGTCACTTCAAAACAAACCTAGGAAGGGGGAACTAGATTGTCAATCCTATGGTACCATTACATACTACCGGTCGGCGTGATCAGTGTTAATGAATGTATCATTGTATATTTAATGCATAAATTTGTCTTGAACAATGTAAGCATGTCATGAAAATGTTATGAAATCATGTACTTGACATACTAAGTCAATATACGGAGCAAAAGTTGTCTTTGAAATCATGTACTAGGTATGCTAACTCAACATACGAAGTAAAAATGTCTTTGAAATCGTGTACTAGGTATGCGAAGTCAACATACGGAGCGAAATGTCTTTGAAATCATGTACTAGGTATGCTAAGTGAACATACGAAGCAAAAATGTCTTTGAAATCATTTACTAGGTATGCTAGGTCAACATACGAAGCTAAAATGTCTTTGAAATTATGTACTGGGTATGCTAAGTCAACATATGAAGCAAAATGTCTTTGAAATCTTGTACTATATGTACTAGATAAGCAAAACATCTATAATGTCATGAAAACAAGAAAGTAGTGATAGGCACATATGAATCACCCCAAAACATTTGAAAATGTAAAAGCGGGGCTATGTACACACTTGGGATTGCGTAAATGTCTTGTTCAAATGATCAAACAATGCTAAAGGATTGAAGAGTTCAAGTGTGTCCTAATGTATCGGAATACTATGTTAGTGTGTCGAGACTTTAATCAGAGGATTGGATAGAATGAGGTCTTATAAACTAAACAAGTTACATTCTGATTTTGAAGATTTTCTAAGTGCTTTGACCCATTACGACTTGTTAAAATGGTTTACACCACTTTAACGAGTCACAAGCGTAACTATGGGTTTGGATGGTTAAATAAGTCCTATAATATCAGTTTAGATGTCAAAACTATGGTCTTACATGTTTAAAAACATTTATGCGCCAAAAGGGTGTTTTTGGCATTTTAAAAGTACATAAAATCGATTCATCATATAACTAACAAAACCATATGACTATAAGGTATTGTCACACCCTGGTTGTAGTGGAAGCGCAATCGTGTGACTATGAGGTAATCATTGCATCCAATCGTGTAAACAAGTGTAAATCAAGAACGATGCCATACTTATATTAATTTGCAACAAAAGCTTACAAGTTTCCAAAAGTGAGATCATAAGTTTCCAACATTTTCACGTTATCATCAAAAATATAGTTTAGGCTTCATTACTCCATAACAAAAGATTGTTTTCATCATAAAAGCATGTTGAGGTTTTGACTCCTATGAAGCCATACGAGGTTTGGATATAAGAAGCAATCCTCCAAAAGGTGGCATTCGTTGTCATGTCATTCCCATTTCCCGAAGTGTTTCACCGGCTCAAGTCTTGCTACATGTAATTTTAAAAAGTCAACAGGTTGGCGCGTTCATGTAGTTATTGTTCTCTTATATAAAGTCATGTTTGTAATCTAATGATGAAATCTGAGTATGTTATTAGCATTCATGGAGTTTAAGGATCTATTAGTATGTCGCGAGCACCTAGACATATGTGCCATAAGTAAGAAACCAAACCGAGACAACTTTGACATCATTCGGATCACAAAAACACTCCTAAAGGTTTGCCAACTAGGAGTGGAGCGCACCTCAAACCCAATAGATCTATACCTTTTGCACCTTGGTCACTAAGCGATTAATGGTTACTATTGTCATCATCCTACTTACGCATATTTGATCGTGTTATCATCTAAACCCATAGCTAACATACCGTTTTTTATGACATGTATTTCCCCTCGATGGTTTTAAAAACAAGACTTTGAAATAATTAAAAGGAGGGACATGAACTCACTATTTTACGTTCCGTAAGTCGTACTTATTGGAATTTGAGTGTCCGTACACGTGTGTAACCTACATGTGTATTAACTTCATTAGACACCTAGGTCTCATTAGACCTCGTACAAGTTATTCATCTTGAATTCTTGTTGTGTATTTATTTATCATATTAGAACAACCTTAATGTTATTATAGTGTTGGTAGTTAGTTTGTTCGATTATTATTTATATACAAATATTTCACAACTATATATATATATATATATATTGTCATTCTTAGATCGTGTGTGAACAGGCCCCGCCCTTCACATGTCCTCGTGTCTTGCACGCGTGTCATTGAAATTATGTGATTGGGCCTAGCCCATGAAATTACGTTATTCGGCCTAGCCTACGAAATTATGTGATTGGGCCTAGCCCATGAAATTACGTGATTGGGCCTAGCCCATGTATTTTATGTCTTTGGGCCTAGCCCATGTTATCATGTGATTTATGTATTTGGGCCTTGCCCATGTCTTTTATATAATGGGTCTACCCAACTAAACTTCATGAGTCCATAATATTTATAATCTTACACTTGGTAGTATTTACTAAGTATATACTTTCAAGTATATTCATATACTTTTATAAAATCCCTTAGTAATTTTTATACATCCTAACTTTTCCGATTTTGTTATGGTTAATATATATATATATATTGTTAAGTGTCTAAAATATATAATTTTTAGACGTGTCATCGTTGTCGTTTAATGTATATATATTCGTGTCGAAAGTCGCCCAAGTGTCGTAGTAGCTCCTCATGTTGGTGATTTGTTCGTTGATCGATGGTGAAACGGTGTATTATATAAATTTGACCAATGTCCGAATAGTCCGCTCGCCCAAGAATTGCGTAAAAGTTTGTGTGTTCATGTAATTTATACTTGGTAACTTTCAAGTATTTGGTGTGCTGTGTTAATTGGGTATTTTGTATTGTATACCCTAGAATTTCTAGATACATACACATACATACACATGTATCTTACACATTCAATTATGATGGTGACAAAGTATATACATATATTTATATTCCCAAATATATATATATATATATATGTATGTAGTAAATAGTACTCATTTTTAACTTGTAAAAATACATATAAGTATTTGTTAAATCCTTGGAAGGTTAGGGTTTAACCTTTGTCATCAAAACTTCCTTAATGGGAGATAGGTCATTCTTATGCATAAATGGGAGATAGGTGGCAAACTTGGTGATAAAGCAAACTTTTTTTTAACAATTTTGCCCCCTAGACTTGTATTGTCGCGTTGTGTCATTTTTAACCCCTCTTAACCTAATATTTAGGTTATATAAAGGCGTTATGGAATGTGTAACTTGGATTTTGTCCAGAAATGTCATGGATGTCGGTTTGTTAGATTGTACGATTACGTGTTTCGTAAATAAAGTATACAACTTTATCGAACACGAAAAATGACCAAATTTGTGTAATGATTGACATTTTTGCATTCTTACCAATAAAATGCAAGATTTTATTGAATAAAAATATCCAGGATTGTATAATGATTGATAAATATACATTCTCGCTAATAAAACACAAGATTTTATTAATATGAAAATGTTTCGGAATTGTTCAATGACTACAAATGTACAAATGTC